>CAWUFW010000626.1:600000-1200000 GCA_963921515.1 Calotriton arnoldi
TGTGTGCCTGTGTGTTTATAGGTGTGGGTGCCTGCGTGGGTGGTGTCAGTGAAGTGGGTGCTTGTGTGTAGTGTCTGAGTATACGCGCCTGTGGCTTGCAGAGGTGCCCACCATGCTCACAGACGGGGATGCCACAGTGCAGAAGTTTGGTTTCTCTTGTTGACGATGCCCAGCTGGGTGTATTCAGAGTCCCTCACACTCTGTGTATCTCACCTCACACACTGCTGGGGCACCTTTCACGCCCCCTTGCAGTGACCCACATGCACGCAGACTCAGGCAGCGCGGCTCGGGGTGCCCCATTACCTCTCACTGCAGGGCACAGTGCGCCTATCCCGGTTTGGATACCATGATACTGACCGCAGGCTGATAAAGCTGCCTGCTTCACAGGGTGATGTGCGGAATTACGAGCAGGCGGAGTCCACCCTTCGGGGGAGATGTCTCTCGCTAGCACCACTTGGGGAGCTCACCCTTCCTTCCTGTTTTCTGAGCTGCTGCAGCTTCACCGACTGGTCTTACAGGGAATGGATTCTAAACACTCTCTGAGCCCCTCTTGGACTTCTTTTGGGGACTTTCAGACCCCCTCCCACCCACACCCAGAAGCTACTACATTCGGCCCTGAGAGTGTCTGTGGCACCTATTCCACTCTGCTCTGGGAGGAGCCGGGTCGGGCTGACCTATAGGGCAACCAGGCAGCACCAGGCGATCTGATCTGACAGATCCGAGTGTGGGCCCGTGTTTTGGCTGTTTGTGGGCCTGTTAGTGGTCTGCTGGGGTCAGCATGTGTCAATGTGTGCATGATTATATTCTTGTTTCAGGCACAAACCTAACCTTACACCCAATAGTATATTGGTTTATTTTTGCGCGCCTAGGATGTCAGCAGAACAAGCGATAGACAGTTTTGCCAGTCACTGTCTTTGTTAGAACAGATTCACAATTGCTTTATTAACCTTCCTGCTTTCTCAAATTTGCTTGAAAATGCACCATTTGCCCACTCTTTTTTCAAAATTTTCTCGGGGGGAGAACCCCCCAAACCCCCCGTAGGTGGTTCGGTCTCGCTCGCTATGCTTGCTCGCTACAGTGCTGTACGACAATTGTTTTACGCCCACCACTTTCAAATGTCACCAGCCGCCACTGCGTCGAAGCACTATGCAGCGTATGTATAAAGATTAGAACATGTACACGTGAATGCAGTTTGTAATACTGCTTGAAAAAGGCTCCACTCAAGCATTATCTACCAGTCCCCTCCATCCCGCCCCGACTGCATTAATTTGTACTCTTCATTTTCAAATCTGGATTTTAAAGTTTCTTTAGTGCAGACCGAGCCCAGAAGTGTGTCAGACTGCTGAACATGAGATGCAGGTATTAGTTTATACAGAGACGGCCCTGTTCAGAAAGTCAGGCAGTGTGACCGTGATACAGCTACAGGGCAGTCTTGTAGGGTGTGTCAAAAAAGAGGGTGCCAGATTGCCAGGTACACAATTTTTCAACCTGATAAGAATTAAAATCTGAGTTGGCCCTGGGAAAGTACGTAAATCACTGAGCCATCTTGCCTGCTTCTTATGGTTGAGAGTGTGAATGAAACCAGTATTAATTATATAAAGCAGTTAAGAAAGTTGGTA
The DNA here is from genome assembly GCA_963921515.1 of Calotriton arnoldi. NCBI lineage: Eukaryota > Metazoa > Chordata > Amphibia > Caudata > Salamandridae > Calotriton > Calotriton arnoldi. Next base: position 601,620 of record CAWUFW010000626.1, read on the forward strand.
TACTATACAGCCTATGTAGCCGGATATAGAGCTGTAGCTGACCAATGAGAAAGAGCTTCCGCTAGAGATGGAAGCACTTGTTACTCTGACATTGGTGTTTGGAATCTATCGAGCTAATGACTCACATCCTGGCTTAATGCATCATTCATGCTTCAGGAGGCGCTTTGTCTTTCTACATTTAAATGCCAGTTCTTTACACTTCCTGTCACCCTATGACTCACAAAGAAGCAAGAGGGAGTGTCATGTGGTTTGTGGCCTCATGGTCTGCCCTGCTAAGTTGGCTTAGGCCTGGCTGCCATGATGCCTTTTCTGCGCACGTTACTTTGTGACTTTGTTTTTCCAGCCTCTGCTTGTGCCCGGCTATATTAGGACTGTCTGCATTTCTGCCTTTCACCTTTTCTCCTGTTCCCTGTGGGTTACATCTGCACAACATGTACAAGGTCGAAAAACAACGTCCCTTGTTCTTGCTGATCAGGCCAGTCCCTCGCACCTAGACATAACACTACGTACAGCTGCACTGGAGAAATTCGTGTGCTTTTTAATATTGTGATTTCACTGTTAGAGGCACTTGGAGAAAAACCTTTCCAGAGAGAAGAGCTGTGCTTGTCTGATGATGTAAACCTTGCATCTAGATATTGAGGTATGAGGGTCCGCCTGACAAAGCCCAGAGGTTTTCTGTTTATATAATAAACTAGCTAATAACACGGGAGGGTGGTATGGTCATTTAGCCCTATATCCACTGTTTTATGAAATGCTTTCCCGTTTGTATTCTATGGAATTGTAACTATGCTGATTATTTTATCCTTATGCATTATGCTGATAGTACTGGCACGTGTACTGTATCTTAGAGCACGATAGTTGAAATAAACATTTAAACTATACTGTGTCTCTTATTACGCATGTTGTGGACAGGTATGAGTTAGTTATGAAAGGGTGTTCTTGCTCCTGCGAGTCCTGAGAGAGAGATACCGTGTTCTGGGTTGTCTAATCATTGGTAGCATCGCTGCTCATGAGACGCTAAAGCTAGTCGGATTGGGATTGTGGGTGCTGAGGTGTATGGTTGGCTCACCACTATACTCCGAGGTCCTATTATCCTGTGCATAGCTCTGTGTATGTGCAGAATCCCTACAACAGGAGGGACAGTGACTGCTGCTCAGAGCTCAAATTGAAAAGCTCACAGAACTGGCACTAAAACCCAGCAACTTTCTTCTGTTGTTGTCGAAGGCCATCCGATCGACTTTGTTGTAGTTTCACAAAAAGCTCAACTCTGCTTGAGACTCCCTCCCCACACCCCCACCCGGCCCTCCACCAAAAGCAACATTGGTTAAAAAAAATTACTTGCAGTCCTTGTTTCAAGACAGTAACTGTGAGCGGGGACGCAACGTGTCAGGATGCTTTCAAAATGTGGCAAGAGACCCCAAGATTTCAACATGTCACAGACAGATCAGAATCTTAAGCTGGTAGAATGCATGTTTTTACGACATCAAGTGACAATCTCTACCTCATAGCCAAGAAATCAATTGTCTTGAAAACCTTACCATGAAATAAATACACGTTCACGATTTTTTGTGTGAGTTGAGGTAGGAGTGATCAGATGTGACCTCAGTATCTGGAGACTCTGGAATTTCTGCAACCGATGCAAATGTAGCAAGTATGAGAAACATAATAATGGAACATTTGTGGGGATGGTTTCTTGGTAATGGGAGCAAGTCAAAGAGGTTCTCGGTAAGCAGTTTCTTTAAAGTTTCATAGAACCCTGTTGTCTGGTCATTTCTAAAGGCACCTCCCCTTCTCAAGGCCTGGCTGTTACACAATGTGAGCCTAATTCACAAAGGTAAAGTTAGACTCAGTGTGACATAGTTACACGCCACATAATTACACTCTACTCAATGCAACATAAATACACTCCACATACCACTCAGTACCACATAATTACACGCCACATAATTACACTCTACTCAATGCAACATAAATACACTCCACATAATACCACTCAGTGCCACATAATTATATGCTACATAATTACACTGCACTCAATGCAACATACACTGCAAATAATACCACTCAGTGCCACATAATTACACGTCACATAATTAAACTCTACTGAATGCAACATACACTCCACATAATACCACTCAGTGCCACATAATTACACGCCACATAATCACACTCTACTCAATGCAACATAAACACTCCACATAATACCACTCAGTACCACATAATTACAGACTACGTAATTACACTCTACTCAATGCAACATAAATACACTCCACATAATACCACTCAGTACCACATAATCACAAGTCACAATTACTCTATTCAATACAACATAAATACACTCCACATAATACCACTCAGTGCCACATAATTACACACCACATAATTACACTCTACTCAATGCAACATAAATACACTCCACATAATACCACTCAGTACCACATAATTACACGTCACATAATTACACTCTATTCAATGCAACATAAATACACTCCACATAATAACACTGTGCCACATAATTACACGCCATATAATTACACTCTACTCAATTAAACATAAATAAACTCCACATAATACCACTCAGTGTGACATAGTTACACGCCACATAATTACATTCTACTCAATGCAACATAAATACACCCCACATACCACTCAGTACCACATAATTACAAGCCACATAATTACACTCTACTCAATGCAACATAAATACACTCCACATAATACCACTCAGTTCCACATAATTATATGCTACATACACTGCACTCAATGCAACATACACTGCAAATAATACCACTCATTGCCACATAATTACACGCCACATAATTACACTCTACTGAATGCAACATACACTCCACATAATACCACCCAGTGCCACATAATTACATGCCACATAATCACACTCTACTCAATGCAACATAAATACACTCCACATAATACCACTCAGAGCCACGTAATACCACGCCACATAATTACACTCTACTCAATGCAATATAAATACACTCCACATAATACCACTCAGTACCACAGAATTACACTACGTAATTACACTCTACTCAATGCAACATAAATACACTCCACATAATACCACTCAGTACCACATAATCACACGTCACAATTACTCTATACAATGCAACATAAATACACTCCACATAATACCACTCAGTGCCACATAATTACACACCACATAATTATATTCTACTCAATGCAACATAAATACACTCCACATAATACCACTCAGAACCACATACTTACACGTCACATAATTACACTCTATTCAATGCAACATAAATACACTCCACATAATAACATTGTACCACATAATTACACGCCACATAATTACACTCTACTCAATGCAACATAAATAAACTCCACATAATACCACTCAGTGTGACATAGTTATTCGCCACATAATTACACCCCACTCAATGCAACATAGATACACCCCACATACCACTCAGTACCACATAATTACAAGCCACATAATTACACTCTACTCAATGCAACATAAATACACTCCACATAATACCACTCAGTGCCACATAATTACACGCCACATAATTACACTCTACTCAATGCAACATAAATACACTCCATATAATACCACTCAGTGCCACATAATTACACGCCACATAATTGCACTCTACTCAAAGCAACATAAATACAATCCACATAAATGCACTCTATGCCACATAGCGCCAATCAACATAAATGCACTCCACAGTATGACACAATTTCACTAAGCATAATTTCACTCAACACCACAGTTCCAGGCCACACAATTCAACTCCACACATTTCCAATACACACCACATAATTACACACCAAACATATTTCAACTCCACAATCCACAACGTACCTCCAATCCACACCATATAGTGGCACCACCTAAGCACCAAACATCAGTCACCACCACCATTTTGCATCAGCGCACCACCTAAGCATCACCTAAACATCACCTAAGCATCACGTCACTGTGCCATCGGAATCTGGCATCTGTTGATTCTCCCCTAGTGTCCGTCCACTGCTCATGTTATAATTAAATTACTGTTTTCCAACCTCCACTCCCCCATTATTTATGTCCCGCTCCCCCATAACAATTTTTTTTATAAAAAACAAGCATGAGAACAGGCAGAAAGAAGTTGCTAGCAGTGCAACTACAAAAAAAACAAGACATTTTTTATGTTAAAATCTTTTTTTAATCATGTTGTTCAGTTGTATATAATGTCGTCTTGGTTTGTATAAAGGTAACAAAAATGCTTAACACTTTTTATTATAACTTTTCAACATGATGCACAGCAGCCACAATGCTCTACAACATAGCCAAAAGTTCTGGCTAAACACATAAGGTCTCAAAGGCGAGACCTATTGGCTATGCCAATGCTTGTTTAGTATGGGGATTGGTGTTTGCAAACTCCTATCGCTTTTCAGTCAGAGAAAGAACAGTTAAGTGATTTATGTGACGGTCTGGCTTGGGTACAGGAAGTGTGGAAGGAAAGACTGCAGGATGCCATTTTTTGTAGCACACAACAAACTGTAAATACCTGTAAATAAACTGTACACATTCAGCAGTTACGAATGCAAAAATGAAGCACATTGTGTGTAATTCTGAAGAGTGATGGAAACAAAGATTTTAATAGGATCCAAAATAAATCAAGACACTCTACTTAGTGATGCACAAATTATAAATATTCACTGCGACCCGTTCTCCACACATTATCATTTTAGTGCAACATAGTTTTATCAGTAACACTGTATGTCTGTGCAAATTTAATGGTCATTTCAATGGAAAAAGTGCTGCAAATGTCAGTGCACTTCCACACGAGGTTTTAGTTACATTAAAAAACCACCCACCTCATGTCCAGTGAGTCGTGAAAGTTTTTGGGAAGCACCATTATAAATTATTTTTATGTAATGTTATGCTAATTATGGATAATTATTTTCAGTATAATTTATTTTATTTTTGCTTTGGAAATATATTTAAAGTACTTTTTTTATTTACCTTGAATGTATTTATTTATTGGTGGGTTGTTGTGTTTGTAGGGCAATAGGGTGGGAAGTTGTTTTTAATATATATTATAATAGTTTATACATAGTTTATTATATACATTTTTGTTTCATAATTTTCTTATGAATAATGTAAATTATTTTATTTGTAAATTATTTAATAGATTGTTTTTAAAAACTGATAACGATTTTTTCTAACGGTTAATTGATTACATTGAATATGGATTATGTAAATTATTTAATTGTTTCAATTAACTTTATATTTATTTTTTGCATGTTTTATTATTTTTGCATCACAATTTATGTCCTAGTATTAAAATTTTAAATTAATGTGTCCTATTCATTTTTTTCTGGTATTATTTTCATTTATTTTTGTGGGTGTTAGTTTTTTGGGGTAGTAGGGTTGGAAGTGTGTAAATATATATGTTTTTGTTAAATTTTTACATTGGCGAATGTTTAAAGATTATTTTGTTGATAATCTTAATTTTTAATGTAATATTTTTTTATTAGTTTACAATTTATAAAATGGTGAAAATAATAAATAATTTTGATATATTTGTTTAAATATATTTTATGTTTTTTATCTATATACTTTTTTAAAATTTAGGAGTGGGAGTAGTAAATCTGAGCCTTCCAAATTCAAACATTTTCCTTACTGCAGCTTACGCTGAAGTGGGAATCATAAATCTGACTCATCCAAAGTCCATCACTTTGCTTACAGTTGTTCAGGTTGGAGTGGGAATTGTAAATATGATCCTTACTATTGATAGGATGGAATAGGAATTGTAAATCTGACCTCCCCAAATTTCAACAATTTGCAACTTTATGTTGCTTAGTATGGAGTGGGAGTAGTGGATTTGACCCATCCATTTCAAATATTTTTAATTGATTTTTTTATTTTTTAAACATATATTTTTGTGCTTTAATTTTAAATATTCTTTTAGTTTATATTTTTATTAATCTTTAAATAATTTTAATAATGTATTTTATGTTTTTTAATAATCTGTAATATTCAATGTTTTAATTATATTTAATAATTCGTAGTATTTTTATTTTAGTATTCATGTTTATTTAATGATTTTATTTATTTACATATATGTTATAATTTGCTTTACATTTCTTTTAAAATATATACATAAATATATTTAAACATATATTTTTATTTTATGTTAAGCTACAAACTCCACTTATATATTTTCTATACTACATTTATATATTTTTAAGTGTAATGTTTTTTAAATTTACTATTTTTTTAAGTTAATATAATGTTAAATATTTTAAATTGGATATACATACATATTTAAAGATGATATGTTGGTCAACTGGTTGATATGTGGGCCCTAAAAAAAATACTGCGACATTTATTATCACAATGTTATTATTCTGTGGTATTATTAGGTAGAAGCGTTGATTTGCTGCCTAACATCAGTGCGTCACTCGGCCTGCAGTGCCGCTTTTGTTGCCAACCTGGGCCAGAAGACACATATGCATACAGGGTCCATCTTGGTGTGAAACACCTGGCAGCATGGGACACATTGCTACAATTAGGGGCATCCCCGTTCTCTACCTTAGCCTGTCATAAATTGCTTTATTGACTGGCAGTTCTAACAATATCCGGGAGCAGCATGGAAGCAGTACTTAATTTGAGCCGGTGGTTTCTGGTGCTCGGCACCGGCACTTAATTGTCAACATCTGCGCTTATGATAGCTACCACATGGTGGCTCTGCTCATGTAATTTAGAGATGAGCAGAACAAAAGTTGTTTATTAATTTAATATACATTAAAAACAACTAATACCTGCTGCTCAAGCCAATCTTATAGCTTTGGGGGTCTCGAACAGTCTGAATTGTCGCACTTGTAGCAGTTTGATAGTTACTGTCAGAAACGGGGGTCTCTAGTTGGCAGTGATATGCACCCTGTCCAAGTAGGTACCCTTCCTTCTAGTCAGGATAAGGGAGTTACACACCCAAGATAACCCCTGCTCACCCCCTTGGTAGCTTGGCACGAGCAGTCAGGCTTATCTCAGAGGCAATGTGTAAAGCATTTGTACATAGACACACAGTAACACAGTGAAAATACTACAAATGAACACCACACCAGTTTTGAAACATAAACCATCTTTATCTAAACCAAACAAAACCAAAACAACAAAAGTCCAACATACATAACTCAAAATATCACTTAAGTACCTTTGATGTATCAATATCCAACTCGAATACAGCAGCATAGAAGGAAGGCGTCAGAAAACACAGAAATGCGACGATTCTTGAGTCCCAAGGGAATGGAGGCGTCAGTTCTGCTGCACGCAGGAGAAGTGTTGCATTGATTTCTTACTGCGAGAAGAAGCGATGCGTTGATTTCCAGAAACTACTCCTTTCGGTGGGGCAAGGCATTGGAAACTTGGTGCACAGGTGCGATGCGTGAGAAAATCCAGGCACTGTGTCGATTTCCACAGCCGCAGACAGGTGATGCGTTGATCCCTTCCACCGCACAGCAGGCCCTGCGTCGAACCCGGTGCTCTGGACTTGGGCTGCGACGGTTCTTCAGGCCGCAAGCAGGCGCTGCGTCTGTTTTTCATCCGCGACAATGCGTTAGATTTTGAACCGTACGGCAAGCTTGCAGTGGGAAAAATGTTGCTGGAAGGGCGATGTGCAGACTTCCAAGTCTTGAAGCAACAGAACCACCTCCAAGGGCCCAGAACTGGAATTGGCACCACTTGGCAGGTCAGAACTTCCAGCAGTGGATTTCAGCGATGCTGCAGATGAAGTCTTGATGGCCCTGAGACTTCCAACAGGAGGCAAGCACACACAAGCCCTTGGAGAACCTTGGTAAAGCAGGATACAAGAAAGCAATGTCCAGTTCTTTCACTGCCCACAGACAGAAGCAGCAACTGCAGCCCAACCCAGCAAAGCAACACACAGCAGTGGGGCAGTACTCCTCCTGACAGCTCTTCAGCTCTTCTTCTTGGCAGGGTCCTCAGTCCAGAAGTGTTCTAAAGATGTGGGGTTATAGGTCCAATACTTATAACCCTTTTGGCCTTTGAGGAAGGCATACTTCAAAGGAAAGTCTTTGTTGTCTACAAGATACTGCCTTGGCTCCAGACACACTAAAGGGGGGCAGAGACAGAATTGTGAGAGGTCAGGCACAGCCTTATTCAGATTTCAGTGACAATTCCTCTCACCACTCTAGCTCAGGAAGGCCCATTAGCCTGGTGATGGGCCATCAGGATATGCAGGGCACACCCAGCTCCCTTTGTCCGAATGCCAAGAGTGAATGCACAAACAGCCCAGCTGTCAGTCTAAACCAGATGTTGATTCCACAGGCAGAGATACAAATTTGTAAAGCAAGAAAATGCCCACTTTCTAAAAGTTGTAAGCAAAGAAAGTGGCATTTCCAAACACACAATTTAGAAAACCTAATTCACTAAAAGATGTATTTATAAATCCTGAGTTCAGGGAACCCAAACTCCAAATCTCTATCTTTTCCCAATTGAAAGTTATATTACAAGGCAGCTGCAATGATAACCTTTGGGAGAGATAGTCCTTACAATAGTGAAAAATGAAAATGGCAGCATTTAAATATCAGGGCATGTAAAACACACCAGAATATGTCCTACATTTCACACACACTGCACCCTGCCCAGGGGCTGCCTTGGGCCTACCTTAGGGGGGCCTTACATGTAGAAAAAGGGAAGGTTTGGGCCTGGTAAGTGGGTGCACTTGCCAGGTTGACATGGCAGTTAAAAACTGCAATCACAGACACTGCAGCGGCAGGCCTGAGACAAGTTTGCAGGGCTACTCATGTGGGTGGCACATTCAGTGCTGCAGGCCTGCAAGTAGCATTTAATTTACAGGCCCTGGGCACACACAGTGCACTTTACTGGGGACTTACCAGTAAATCAAATATGCCAATCATGGATAACCAATCATAATCATAATCACAATTTACACAGGGAGCGCTTGCACTTTAGCACTGATCAGCAGCGGTAAAGTCCCCAGAGTACATAAACCAGCAAAAACGAAGTCCAGGATACAGTCAAAAATGCAGGAGGGAGAGGCAAAAAGACAGTGGAAACCACGCCAAGGATGCCAGGTCTAACAGTTACTAGTTGTTGTGTAGGTACTGTTATTGGCAGTGCTGGCAGGGCAATGGGTGGAGCAAACTGCAGTAGCCTCTGGCGATGGCCCTGGCCCTTATTTTAAAAAAAATTAAGCACTGCATGGACGTAATCTTTCGCAAAAGGAATATATATTCAACTGGCCAGGACCCCAATGGTTTTTGGGCTCAATGACAGCTTTTTTGAGTTTAGAATGCTTTCTTGAGATGAAATACAGAGTAAAGCAACAGTATACATTATACAAACAGAGGTCAAATAGTACCATTACCAAAATTGAAATAACAAATTGGAACTATATTAAGAAGTATATGAACAAAACCAATTTGAACCTTCTAAACCTATACTTAGACAAATGCAATTTAATATTTTAAAAGGACGGGTGGGGCGAGATAAAGAAGGAAAGAAAGAAGGGAGGGGGAGAAGAGAAAGATAAGGGGAGGTGATAAGCGGCAGCTAAATAGTAATGTAAAAATAACAATAAGAAAAAAAAATTGAACATAATATTATTGAGAAGGTTCATGACAATATACATACAAAGTAAGTCAAACGGGCAACTTGGAAAGAAATGTGGTGAGTGGTGACCAAAGTAAGTCTTTTTTAATCAGTAGGGGTGTAGAGGTGGCATGTGCACGATCTAGTCTGTGGTGATGACATAACAGGTTCCACCAAGCTTGGTACGAGATTTTAGTAGTGTCCTTCCAATTGGTGGCGATAATCTAAAAAGTAATAGCTATAAACAAATCAATAAATTTACCCACGCTTCTCTGGGTATTCCATATAAGAGATGAGCCACCCAGAAAAACGTGTACAGTATCAAAATCAATGACAGCTTTGACTGACACGTTTCGCAGCAAGTTCATTTTGACTTTCCAGACTCGGACTGGATTGCTTTAGAACAGACCATAAGGCTTTTACCATTTATCTCTGCTGCCCGAGGCAAGAGAGAGACAAACGCAGAAGGGAGGGAGGAGGTGTTACCAGAGGGGATATTTATGCTAATTGTGTTACGCTTCCAATAGTTCGGCATGTGTTACACACAATTAAAGTTTTCCCGCCAGACCGGGAACAAGAATATCATTAAGGTAATCTGTTCCAATGAAGCATATTGGCGCGTGCAAAGGAATGCAGACGGTCGGCCTCTCAGTGCAGTTGAGCAATGTTACGGGTCCCCGCAGATTGCCTTCCATTTACAGTGAGCGAGGCAAGCTGTTTTATGAAGCCCGCACTAAAAACCTGTAAGGTTGAAATTTCATTTGAGTACATGTATGCTCTCTGCCAATTACACTGCCAGTCTAATTAATCTTTGCACTTTCTGCAGTGCCTCCAAGACTTCCCTTCGTTCCACTAAAACCTACGAGTGTGAGTCTTACTTCCTTTCCATCGTGGAAGGGGGCAACTTTCTTGTTGACTCTAAATGCATGGCAATAGACAACAATGTCTAGTTTGGCCTAAACTCTTGAAAGTTTCTTTACTTGTTCTGTATTTAGCAATTTTGTGATTTCGCAGAAAAGTGTTTTGGTTTCCTAAAGAAGGGATGCAAACCCTTCACGCACACCAGGTAGCAAGCTTCATTATCTATGCGCCCCTCACCAGTATTAATTGCTGCTAGGGAGCACTCCACGAGCCATTTGTTTATTTTTGATTTTGGAAGTGTGGGATCTGTTTTCTTGAACTATAGTGTTTAATGTGCGAGAAATTAAGCTAACACTAGCTTAGGTCGATTTTGTGCTTTCTTCCATTTAAACGAGACATTGTAACTTACCACTTTTTGCATCTCACCTTCCATTCAATGTTCTTTCGCTGGAGCTTTGTTTTACCCCCACCCTCTGGTTATGCAGGAAATGTTATTCATTCCATCACCCAGGCGCTTGCACATAAGTTTGTTAACTATGCAAACTTTTACGATCCTGGGTGATTTTAATATTCAGATGAACAATTCTACAAATAGCTTAGTCCAGAATTTGTCTGATGCACTTGCGGCTTTTATCCTTTCTTGACCCCTATGGGACCTACACACAGAGCTGGTCATATAATTGCTGCTATATTTTCCAACACTTCCATTAGTCTTGAAAGTGCTAGAAAAGTCATTTGATCACACCACTTCCTATTACCTTTCTCCTGACCCTTGTCCGCTCCCGAAGATAAGATGAGAGCTGGCCAGACCCTTAAGAACCGTGCTTGGAATAAGGTAGATATCCCCATATTGCAGGAGATTCTAGCATCTTCCAAGCGTATCCTAACTGTCGACGTTCTGACAGACAGTCATTTGTGGCAGTTAACAAATGGCTTACAGCCGACTCTAACACAGTCGCTCCGGAATCTAGCTCTAGGACCACGAGACACCATCGTTCCGCCTGCTGGTTTACTTACAAATTAGCAGGAGAAAGGAAATATTGTAAGAAATTAGAACGTCTGTGGAGACAAAACTTCTCTGAAAAAGACAAAACCCAGTACAAAGCAGCCCTGAGCACATAACACAAAAACTTAAATCTTCCATGACTCATTTTTTAGTCCAATATAATTAGTGAAGCTAATAATAAGGCCAAAGAAATATTCAAAATTGTGTCTGATTTCACCAGTCTGTAAGTAACTTCCCCCAATTTGAGATTAATGCAAATTTATGCGCGAGTTTGAGCGTGTTCTTCGAGGACAACATTTTAAAGAATCAGTCTAACCTTTTGAGGCTTAATGGTAATGAGTCTATAAGTGTAGTTTCGAATCAAATAATGCCCCCTGTCCAGGGTTAACTGGCGCACTTTATTCCATACACCGAAGAGGGACTGAAGGATTGTCTAAACAAATGCAAATCTGGTTCCCCGTTGGATCCGTTCCCTCCCCATATTTTGAGGCAACTTGGGGACAGTTTAACTCCAATATATCTGGATCTCTTTGTTGCTTCATTGCAATCAGGGATAGTCCCCAACTCTTGGAAAGGGGTGAATGTTATCCCGCTCCTCAAAAAACCGAATGCTGATCTGGAAATCCTGTCTAACTTTAGACCCATCTCCTTGCTCCCAGGGATCTCAAAGCTACTTGAGAAGATTGGGAACACATAATTATCTATATTTTTGAATTCCTTCAATCTTCATCAATCACAATCAGGCTTCAGAGCTCACCATAGTATGGAGACAGCTCTTAAGGACATAACTGACTCCATTAAGCTAACTTTGGATGCTGGCCATAATGCCACCCTGATTTTGTTAGACCTCTCCATGGCGTTTGACACGCCCTCACATGAGATCCTGTTGAAGCATCTCGCCTCAATTGGGGTGGAGGGGTCAGCTTTAGCATGGCTAGGTTCATTTTTGGACCATAGAGAAAAGGCCGTGAGGCTTAAGCTGTTCCTTTCGGAGGTGAAGACTCTTAAGCGTGGGGTACCTTAGGGTTTGGCCCTGAGCCCCACACTTTTTAATATTTACATGACCCTGCTTGCATATCTGATTGAATCTTTTGGTATCTAAGTGGTTTCTTACGCAGATAATACCCAGCTTCTGCTGACATATGAAGACAATGCGGCTATAATGGAACCGCCCGACATGTAGTTGGCAGTTCCACCCACCTAATTACGATGCGACTGCGGTGTAGATGGTCAAAAAAATGCCTTTTTCCATTGCTGCTTGTGCTGCGGCCCGGAAAAGGACCGCAGCACAAGCTGCAATGGAAAAAGGCATTTTGCAAACATTCATGCACCGTGTGCCAGGCACTATATGGATGTTTGGTAGGGCACCACACGTGCCCCCTGGCCCCATAGCAGAGGCCCACAGGGGCCCTGCTAGGGCCCCCCAAAGTCCCTTTTCAGTCGGACCGCCATGTAAAAGAAGAGGGAAAGAGACATTGTAATCCCTAAGCTGGTGCCTCCGCAGGCACCGCCCCCATTGCAGGGATTATGGTCCGACCGACGCCCCGACGAGCTCCTTGAGCTTGTCGGAGGCGTCGGTGTGTCCCTTCCCCTGCTGCGCTCCCACCGACCACATCATAATGCGGCGGTCGGACTGCTATCCTGGCTGTCGGGCAGACTGCCACTGACGGCCTGTCGGTGGTGGCCCACCCAACATCCTCATCGGGCCCTATGTAACAAGTCATGTCACCTGAACAGACTATGAGAATGCTTGAGTCTACTGTAGTGGAATTGTGAGAGAATGCTTAAATGTATTCTGTAGTAAATTGTTTCTCCTTGCTTATTCCTTATTGGTGCATACCTGTGAACCATGTGCTTGCATAGTGAATGTATGAAGTCCTTTGATTAAAGTCCTATAAAGGAACTGCTTTTCCTCTGCTGTAGTGTTCACTTTTTGCTTTTCTTAGCAGGCGAATCTATGCTGGATTTTCTGTGGAACTTTACCGAGTTTTCCATGTATTTCCAATTATATGTTTAACAGCTTATGTATTCCGGTACTTATATTCTTTAAGTAAACTTTTAAACTTTACTCCTTGTCTGTCATTGTTATTCAGAATGTTTATAGCCTTATTCAAATGTATTGATTAATTTCATTGAGACAGGTCCATCGGGGAGCACCAAAGTCCATATAGGGACTAAACGGCTCCCGGTCCAAGCCGTTGGGGCATTGGGCGAGTAAATGAGACACAGGTTTGCACCCCGACAGAAGTATTCTGTAGTGACTGTAGTAGTAGGTACTAGTATTATGTCTCTGGGGGTTTTATCTTGGTAAAATTGTGTGTAGCTTAGGATAATTTTCTTATTATGTTTCCATTCCTACTAGAAGTTAAACAAGCATTGGCATAGCCAATAGGTCTCGCCTTTGGGACCTTATAAGTGTTTAGCCATGCAACAGTTGATGTTGTTGCACCAAGGATATTGTGCTGCATAACTAAATACTTATAAGGTCCCAAAAGCGAGACCTATTGGCTATGCCAATGCTTGTTTTAATGTTTCGTCCAGATTTACCAAAATTGTGCCAAAGTTAGTTATTAGCAAAAAAAATGACTCTTCCTATGTAAACGCCACCGCCACTGTGTATAAAAATAGATATATATGCCGAAAAAGCGCTTTGACGCCTCGTCAGGGGTAGTAAGCGCTATATAAACGCAATTACAATACAATACATACACACACACACACACAGACAGCACACACACATTGGAGTTTTCAGTAAAGTAAGCCCCTGTCATCTACCGTACCGAGCGCTGGAGGTGGTAGAGGGCATGGGGGAACTGGGCGTTAATTCCCTAGTGTACAGGCAATTCTTGGTAAAATCTGTGTAAGGCCTTCCCCGACCTTTCTGTATAGACCGCTTTTGTGGAAACGTGAATAGTATGATATTGCTTGAAATGTGAAAAATCTACATTTCTAACTAGCAAGACTACTCTACGAGTTAAATACTCGTTCCTGTCATCTGCTTTAACAGGAAGGCAAGGACTTTGACTGCTGGGAAGGCCAACTTGGCCTTCCATCCTCCAGAGGTCGGGATATCGAAAACCATCAGATTTACCATTACAGTGCTCAGGACGGCGGGCTGATGGTGGTAAAATACTACATTTAAAGTAATTATCTTTGTTCAGGGAGACAGCACAGCGAATGCCATAAATTGCATTCTTACAACCGAGGCGGGTAACAGAAGTACTTGCTCCCACACAGCACAGCACCTGAGGTACGTACACATGCTCTCCAAGTCCGTGTTCCGGAGACAGCGGCTTGGCTCGGAGTGCACCCGCAGGAATGCGGTGGGCACTCCCGAGGCCAGCACGTTTCACTTACCCACCCACTGATAGTACATGTACAAGTGACCCGACAGGGCCCTCCTTTGAAACTCTCCGAGCTTCAAATAAGGGTGCATTGTTTGGGCTCGAACCCCCGTGACCGTATGAGAAGAGGCCGCCCACTAGCGGCTAAACTTAGGCCATAATGCGCAGCTGATCCGTTTACCTGCAGCGGTTTAGGGCACTCCGGTTTGTAAGACAATGCTGCGCATTATTGGAAGCACAATGTGTTCCTGTCGTGTGAACACAAAGAGGGTGCTGGCTCTCAAGGGGAGTGTGGGAAGCCAACGAAATAACTGATGTAAACACAGGGGGAAACGCAACCACTGTGCCTAAACTCAAGCCGCTATTTCCAAACATAACTACTCCAGGGGGGCGTGGCTTGGAGCCAAACATGGCGGACGCAGCTCTGTAGAGCTCCGCCGGGCGCGTACCTTCTCAGAGCCCAGATCCTGCATAATCCTGGTCCCGGCTGTCGACGACGCCGGATATCGGTGGCGGAACACGCCGAGACCTCTCTGCTGGAGTCTGGGGTTGGCGGCGTGCAGGAGCGGTCCGCATCCGGCCTGGCGGTGACTGCGGCCTACTTGTGGGCTACGAGACGGAGCGCGGCGCGAGGCAGAGACGGTGCCGGCCCGCGATCCTTGTAGGGCTGCGGCCGGTTTCGTGCTCGGCGCCGGCCCCGGACCAGTGGCGCCCCGGTCAGTGCTGCGTTGGGCCCTGGGAGTGGAGGGAGCCCGTCTGCTGGCGGCCCGGCGCCCCGCCTGGCCTGAGTCTCTGGTGCTTCTGCGGAGCCCCTTTCCCCGCCTTCCAGGAGCTGCAGATAGCGGGGGAGCCCAGAGACCTCACGGGGTCGTCGTGGAGACTGGGACCCCGGGGGCGCCTGTGACGCTCGGCGCCGCCCGGAGGCGCCGCCAGGACTGCTGTGATTGCTGCTGTGCCCGGGCTGGACCGCGGACCTACTGAGGTGGAGTGCGGTAAGGCCTACGCCGCGAGACGGAGGTGCGCCGGTGACCGGGGGGACCGCGCGGAAAGAGACTGTGCATGATTGACCCTCGCTGGAGACCCCGGGGCCTGTGACTCCGGGGCTGATGCAGCGCGACTCCCCGTGATCCTTGGTGCCTTGGGAGTTCCCTTTTCCGGTCCTGAGAAGACGATTGGGGGCCCGATTTGGTGGTGGTTCTGCTCACGATCTGCTCACAGGGGACCATCGGTGACATTCCCCGGGGCAGCCCAAGACGCAACGTGGCCAGCTCCCGTCGACCACCATCGGCTGGCCGCCAGTGAGGCCCACTTTCCTACGTCCATCATCCGCTGCAGTGTCTTCGTTCCTGGTGTACTCCCCGGTCTCCCCCACGTCAAGATGGGCAAGGACAAGCCCGGTGCGGCGGCTCCCAAACAACTCACTATAGACCAATATACCACTACGGCCGCCGGGAAGGAGGGTGCCGAGACAGTGACTTCAGATACTGCGATGCTGCTCGCGGCCATCACCCAGTCGCGGACTGCCTTGGAGGCCCAGGTCGGGGCCGTCGGCTCGGAGGTGTCACTCCTCCGCCAAGATCTACACCGGGCGGTAGAACGGATCACGGAGACGGAGACCCGAGTTTCCTCGGTGGAAGATACAGTGTCCGCCCTCCAGAAACAAGTGGATAAACTCACAACAGTCTCACGAGAGCTCGCATCCAGGGTCGAAGACGCGGAGGGACGGACCCGGCGCAACAATATTCGCCTGGTGGGCTTTCCGGAGGGTTGCGAAGGCGCGTCCATGGACGCTTTCCTCTCGGACTGGCTCATGACCCTCTTGCCACCTGAGGTCCGTTCCTCCTGTTTTGTGGTCGAGCAGGCCCACCGGGCGCTGACTAAGAAGCCCCCTCCCGGAGAGCGCCCGAGGCCGGTAATCGCCAGGCTTCTCAATTACGCCGATCGGGATGCGATCCTCCGCTACGCCAGGCTCCACAAGGACAAGATGGTCTTTGACTCGCATCCCATAATGGTTTTCCCGGACTATACTTGGCTGGTGCAGCAGCAGCGGCAATCCTTCGTCGAGGCCAAAAAACGTCTGCGAGATCTGAACATCTCTTATGCACTGTTGTTCCCAGCCCGTATGAAGATACTGTATAACTCCAAGACCCTGTTCTTCAACTCACCAGAAGAAATCTTCGCCTGGACGGAGGAGAGACATTCCCTCAAGCCTCACTCGCCGCCGCCACTGGACTTAGATTCGTCCCAAGGTTCTCACCGGAGTGGCCGGCCGGACCACCACGCTGCAGCCAGACGCCACCGGTCCCGCTCCAACTGGCGTGCCAAGGGCCACTCAGAGGCAGCCGACTGAACTTACATTGCTTATGTCACATTTCTTATGTTTGCCTATTGTGCTCCAGGCCCTATGACCAGGGTTCCATAGAGGCTGATGTTAGCCTATAAGATGCCTGGGCCACGTACACACGCTCTGAGGGGTAGTAGCCATAGCCCGCTCTGGTTGTGTAAGAAATGTTGGGCATTGTTGGGTGGGGGGGGATCCATTGGGGAAACCGCTTGAGTCATCCAGTTGAGGGCTTAGGTCGAGATTTCACCGCGACAGATACTTCAAATTCACCGAAGTATTGGGGGGGGGAGTGGGTGAGGGTTCAGTTTTGTTGTTATTGTTATGTTTCGCTCTACGCACTAGACACAAGACCACCAACGACTACACTGCTACCGTGTGGGCCATTATGCACTACTGGACGTAGAAATGACACACGACCCACGTAAACCTCCAATGGGGGATCTCAATATCCTGGCGTGGAATGTACGGGGACTCTTAAACAAAGTCAAACGGGGGCGGTGCTTCAATTTGCCAAGCGGTACTCTGCTGACATCCTGTTATTGCAGGAGACTCATCTCCTGGGCACTAAAGCCCCCTGCCTGTCCAGATTTGGGTACACCACGGTGTACCACTCCGGCTTCACAAGGGGCGCCCGCGGCACGGCGATACTCCTTCACCGTCGTGTGCCGCTCCAGGTAACGCGCCATTGGCTTGACCCAGGGGGACGCTACACAATTATCACAGGTACCATAGCGGGCGAACCAATCACCATTGGTAGTATATATGCTCCTCCTCCACTGGGTCAGACATTCGTAGACAAATTAACACACCTATGGGGAGACCTTCCAGGGGGCTTGACGATCTTGGGCGGGGACTGGAATGATATTATGACTCCTCAGGACAGGTGGCGTGCATTCCCACAAGATACACCCCTTCCTCGATCCAAACTACAGACTTTGGCAAACACACTGGGATGGGCGGACACTTGGCGGGCCTTCCACCCCACAGAAGCAGGGTTCACCTATGCCTCCTCAGTGCACCCCACCCTTTCGCGCCTCGACTACTTATTCCTTCCCCATAGCTATATCCACCGGGTATCCCACACTTCCATTATGCCCCGGGGCCTATCTGATCATTCCCCGATTCAACTCAAGTTGTGCCTTCAGACACGGCGGGCTCCCTGTAGATGGCGCATGTCTCCTTGGTCTCTTCGTGGCGTCGCCTACCAGGAGATGGTCCTACGGACCATACGAGACTATCTTGGCTTCAACGTGGGGTCCACGACGTCCCTGATTTCCCTCTGGGAGGCCCTAAAACAGACAGTGCAGGGAGCAGACATCAGCTTTCGCGCCAGAGAAAAGCGCCGACGCTTAGAACAGGTAGAATAACTGGAAAGTAGGCAGATCAGTCTGCAAGCTCGACTAGTGGAGGGTTCGGACCCTGACGCCCGCCGCAATCTCCTTCATGCCCAACAACAACTGCACCAACTCCATACTGACGCCGCTAAAGAGGCGTGGCTAGCGACTCAATATAGAATCTACCAGTGGGGCGATAAGTCTAGCCAAATGCTCCATAGACTGTGTCAGGCTCGGACGGCCCCGGCCCCAGTTCCGGTCTTGAAGTCCCCAGATGGCAGTGTCTGCTCCTCTCCCGAAGCTGTGGTTCAGGCCTTCGCGCAATATTACACTGCTCTCTATGCGGAGCGGGAGGTGATTGCTGCGCCCCTGATAGACGCCTTTTTAACTGATATTCCACCCCGCCGACTCCCAGATGAGGTACGGGATAGACTGGACAAATCCATCACCTTGGAAGAGTTACAGACAGCTCTGTCCAACTTGCACCCGGGCCGTTCCCCGGGCCCGAACGGGTTCCCTAGTGAATTTTTAAGCCGACACACCACTATCCTGGGTCCACATCTGTTGGGGGCGCTCCATGAAGACTTAGAGCAACACATTCTACCCCCTGATTGGCGGCACGCCGAGATCGTGGTCTTTCTCAAACCGGGTCGCCCCACGGATGATCCGGGATCTTACCGCCCTATCTCTCTTTTAAACATTGAGCCTAAACTGCTGGGCAAGGTATTGGCTGATCGCCTCCGTACTTGTATTCAGGATTTGGTCCACCCGGACCAATCCGGCTTCATGCCGCAGCGCTCTACCAGACACAACATAACCGCCTTTTGCCACACAATGCCATTGCGGGGGCCCCGCGACTGGGCCGCCCCGCGGCGCTCCTCCTAGCAGACATAGACAAAGCATTCGATTCCTTGAGCTGGGCGTACCTTTTCAAACTCCTAGCAGCCATTAATCTGGGGCCCCGGTTCCTGGCATATGTGAAACTTCTATATACGGACCTCACGGCCTCGGTCCGGACGGCCGGTTGCTGCTCTCCCCTTTTCCGATCCGCAGGGGCACCAGACAAGGGTGTCCCCTGTCCCCACTCTTATTCGCCTTAGCGATCGAACACTTGGCTGCATGGGTGCGCTTTGACCCTGTGATCAGAGGACTTAACTGGACGCCGGAGTACTCAGACAAGATCGCGCTATATGCCAATGACGTCCTGTTTTTTATGTCCGATCCATGGTTCTCTGGGCCCCGAGTCCTCCAGATCCTCCGCATCTTCGGAGAGACCACTGGTCTCTGCGCAAACCCGTCTAAGTCTACCCTATTCACTATACATGGAGACCAGAGGAGTCAGACGTGGGCATCACAACTGCTTATCGCGGACACAGGCTTCAAGTATTTAGGGGTCGTTGTAACTCACAGTTCCGATGAGGCCTGGTCGCGCAATATAGCCCCGTTCCTCCCCGCCGTTCGGGTCGAGACAACAATCTGGTCCCAGCTGCCCCTCTCACTGTATGGCAGGTCTGCAATATTTAAAATGGTATCCCTCCCTCGCCTACTCTACCGACTGCAGAACTACCCATACCCAATTCCCCCGTCATGGTTCCTCCAGGTTAATGCTCTACTGAATAGATTCCTATGGCAGGGGGGCGCGATATGTGTGGCGCTCGCTACATGTACACAATCTACATACTGTGGGGGCATCGCTGCGGCGGATGTCCGCGCCTACTACTGGGCTTCGCATCTCTTGATCTTTAACGAGTGGTGGTATGCCTCCCAGACGGACCCAGCCTACGCCGTTGAACGGGCGGCTATGGAAGGCACCCCCCTGCTTCACCTACTGTACAGCAGCTCCCAGCTGACAACACTCCCACCTGCTTGTAGAGTAGTCATCCAGATATGGCGGCGAGCGGTTAAGACCATGGGCTGGTGGGACAAACTAACTGGCGCCACTCCCCTATGGCAAGGTACCTTTCTCCGGCCAGTTGTAGCGCTGATAGGGTTCCGCAGATGGAACGACATAGGCATATCGACACTGGGGGACGTGATGCAGGGGACCACCCTTAAATCCTTTCAAACACTACAGTCGGAATTTGATCTTCACAAATCACAATTCCACCGCTTCCTACAACTCCGACACGCATTGACCCCTCTGATACGACACCTAGAGTCATTACCAGAGTTTCATCCCCTCGAGGGACGTTTGCTGATGGGGGACTTGGGGGCCCATAAAATTAGACAAGTGTACCAAACCCTCACGACACACTCCAAGACCACCATCCATCGCACCCGGGCAGCATGGGAGGCAGATCTACCTGGTCTGACAGATGACGATTGGACCGAGGCGCTAGCGAGCCCCCGCTATGCCGCAGTCTCCACTAGATATCGGCTCATCCAATTTAAATACCTTCACATGGCATATTATACGCGTCTTCGCTTGTGGAAAATGGGAGTGATCCCGTCTCCTGTCTGTCTCCGCTGTAATGCGGATGAGGGGACGTTTTTACATACAGTCTGGAGCTGTGGAGCCGTACGGCCCTTCTGGTCTGGTGTACTTTCCTGCTTGGGGAGGGTTTTGGCCTGGGATATCCCCGCTGACCCCAGATTGGTACTTTTACATAGCACTGAAGATATTGGAGGGAACAAATACAAACAACACTTGCTGTTTCTGGGCCTAGCCCTTGCCAAGCGGGATATAGCCCAACAATGGAAAAACACGTCCCCGCCCTCTATATCCACCTGGAAAAAAGCTATGGATAAATGCATGTCGGCGGAGATTGCTGTGTTTCAAGCGCGGGGATGCCCACAGAAACATGGAAAGATATGGTCCGGCTGGGCCAAGTTCAGGGGTATAGATCTCTCCCCGCTGTTACCGCTCGCCATCAGAGATCCCATTGAACGATTGGTGGTAACCAGCTTACCGATGTAAGATGCTAGTGCTACTGAAACGTAGTTGGACACATGTTATGTATATGCAGTGTATATTACTTATATTTATGTGGTATGTGCGTGGGGGGGTTGAGGGGTTCACGGGGTCTGATGTTCTGCAGATCTTCGGGGTGGGTATATTACAATACCTGAAGGCTGGCCAACTTACATTTCAATTGTATTGTGTTTATCGGGCCTTGCCCTTCGGGTACAATGAAAACTCAATAAAATCTGTTGTTAAAAAAAACATAACTACTCCTCTCACAGCAGAGTATGACTAGGCGTGGCAGCAGTGATCTGGAAATGCAACAACAATTAGGCAAATTCCTCTGAGAACACTGGCTACGACCAGCTCAGTCTCACGCCCAACTCGGGTTAACCAGACTACGAAGAACGCTTTCTTACACCGTAAGAATATTACACCAAACCACAGAGGATTCTGGCTCAAGACGTATGGGTCTGTATACACAACTCTCTCTCTCTCTCATCCTCACACCATAACACGCTGCCACATGCCTGCCGTGCAGTGATTACAGCACACCTCTGAACCTCACACCACACCAAAAGACACTACTCGGAGGTCAAACCTTAACCAGCACTGCCAAAGAAATGGAGTAGCTACGTATTCAACCACCCTGGAAGCGCTTTGGGGCCCCGTTAGGGGTAGGAAACCAGTCTACACGCGCTACAATACAGCATAATGAGATTTTAATATGCTGCCTAGATGAAAGAATACTAACCTTCTACTTTCTTTTCTTGTGCCCAGGAAATAATACTACTACTACATGTTAACCTTATATCTGTATAGTTACCTCGCATACGTTTTACGCGCGCATGTGTATACAGCGCAAACCAAGCCGAAAGACAGCCCAACACGTTACAGGGTCAAAGGTAACGACAGCAATTGGATACCCCGGGCATTGACGCTATTTTAATACAAGAGATGTTGTATTGTACTGCACTGTTGGAGGACTGTTATGAAAAGACTGTTTAGAGTCCACTTGAATAAGCACCCTGATCTCCCAAGGGGCGCATCCTCTCATAACAGCATATTTTAGCAGAAACTCTTTGACAGGGACTTTTCAAGAAATTTTCATACTGGATGAGAGCGCGAGAGGACACAGTGGGATACCAGCCACTAGTTTAAAACAAGCACAATCGCGCGCGTGCGGCAGCAGGGAGAGAGAGGAGGGGGCCTGCGCGATTCCCTTGCGGGAGCGAGCTGCAAGGCACGATAATTGATAACATATGGCGCCAGCTGCTCGCTCCCGCAAAGGAATCGCCAAACGTGCACGCGTTGCCATTGGAAGCAATGCAACGCGTGCACGTTTTTGGCTTCAAAACCGACTCGATGGCTAAAGGTCTTTTTCCTATGCAGCGCATGCGCGCTGCGTAGGCGAGACCTAAAAAAGAGCCTACTTGAATGTATTGTTCCAAACCCTATGCAGGGGGATCTGAAAACCTCGTGGCTCCATGGGACCATCCACTGATCGTTCCAAGCAAATCTCTTCAGTCGTTTTTGAGAAATCAAAGTTTAGAAAATAGCAGGGATAAATGATATAAAAGAAGGCCGTGCGAAATGGAGGACTGGCCACCCGCTGGGTTTGTGCGCAGGGTCTGGCCGCAAAAACAAAGGTTAAAGTGGAGTTATACGTATGTAACGTAGTAAGATTTTTAACTTACATTAAGTAAAAAGCCTTAGAATTCACTGAAAAAATGCAACAGTTTTAAATCCAAAATGAACCACTGAATTTCACCAGTTATATGTAAATGACCTAAATATAACTTGCACCACTATACTGCACTGCTTATGGCATTACATATTACATCACTGATGACATCTGAAATCTATGGCGGTGCAAGTTATACAGTATAACAGGTGAATTTCAGTGTTATTTTGGTTTTAAAGAGGTAGTGTTTTTTTCAGTAAATTTCTAACATTTGTTAAAATCTTACTTACCTATAACTCCACTTTAACCTTCTTCAGTGAATACATATATATATGCCCAAGTTTTTCTTGGCACTTGCCAATCGTCGAATCCATGCTAATAATGAGAGCGTGAGGTGAAGAGCCAGGTTTTAATTGACTGGTGAACATGGGTTTTCCCACTTTAGATTTAGGATGAAGAATACCCATTACTGGTGCTACCCACAACCAGCAAAAATTAAGAGAATTTACTGAGGTACGTATGAAAGGACGCCATGGTGGGGCACAGTCAGGCAGGGCCTGACATGTGATCGACTCTGCCCAACTCTGGCCGTAGCAGGCATCGGGCGTTTCCTAGGAGACTGGAAGGGTGGGGGCCGATTTTGCAGCAGTGGCGGCCATTTTTATTTTTTACTGGGGGCCGGTTTTGCAGCAGAGCTGCTATATCGGCCCCGGGTAACAAACGCAGCAGCCAGCAGGGGGATGGTTCAACAAAATTGCAAGTGCAGTTTTGGGTTCCCAGTCTAGCCCTGTCTCATTCCATAGTGTCTCGCTCACTTATCTTGACAGCCACATTGGAGAGAGATCATTAGCGTTTTATAGAGCACAGGCATGCACGCGCACAGCTATCCTAAGTGCAGCAGTTGCAGTGATGCCTAGATGGATATGGGGCCCACTGCAACCCTATAATGGCTGCTGCTACCTAACTGGGAGGGGGGCAATTGCCATGCCTGCATTAGGGCCCATGGCACCCTGGCTACGGCACTGATGGCCTGATTACGTTCTAGACAGAGATAAATACAGGTATATCCGAAATTACAAAAATTCTATCATGGAATAATAAAACGCACACAAGAGACAGCTGGTATTTAGTTAATAGTAATAAACCTCAGAACTACTTGCGAACAGGGCTGCTCAGATCGATGTCTGTGTCCTGACATGTCTGTCTCAAAAGCTGGTCTTTACTACTATTCTGAACGGATCCACGTCATTGATATGCAGCCGACATCACCCCGTGCGCCCATAATATGGATTATCCGTTTCGCTTTCTTCGCTCGGTGGGGAGTTTTGCAAACAGTTAAATCTTTGCTTTGCGAGCTCGGCTCCTGTTCTGTATTAACCCTAAGACGCTGCAAGCAGTTCAGACGCGCGGTCAAAACCACTGACAAACTGCCTTCCGAAGCTCGCTGCGAATGACTCTGGTATGGTAATGAACATAAAAAAGGGACAGAACATGAACTGAGGGTAGACAAACAACCTCTCCCTTCCCCCGTATTTGACTCTATCTAACTCGGGGTTGTCCTTTCTGCTGCAGAACGGTTTCAAATTAATTCGGTGCAGGGTTTCGCCTGTGCATCTTCTGTAACCCCACAAAATCCCATACACAAAGCCGAAGGGAAATGAATTGGCTATCCAGGATTAAGGATATCATATGCAAAGTGAGAAGCTGTCACTCCTGCTGCGCTAGCAGACATTAAGGAACAGGCGAATTTCATTTGCAAAGCCTTTATTAAAAAACGAGAAAAAAATTTCCTTCGTGAAATTCAGTTTTTTTTTCTCCCTGTAGTTGCTTTATGGAAAATGTAATCCTTGTCTGGTCTTTTCGAGATTCCAAACATGCAAAAATACCCCTTACAGATTTGTTGAAATACATAAAGAAATTATGTGTAAATAAATGGAAAACGGTCTTGAATCCATACTGTAGAAAAGAGAAAAATATCTCTTTTCATGTTTGTTTATGAATCCTTGAATAATTAGAAAGTAAGTAAAATATTTTGGCCACTATTTACAAATATATTCTAGGTCATAAACATAGGTGTATGGCTGAAATTACCTTTTTTATGCCTGATTGGAATCCATAAATAGCTTTCTGGTGCCCTTAATCTCAATATCTATTTGTGGATTTTTTGCCACAAGTACAGAGAAATCTGCAGTAGTAAATACTATACAAGTGGTGGAAGTGGGCGTTCCAAGGCGTGGTTTGCCTTTGAGTTTGAGAACGCCCTATAACATGTATGTTTGTGGGCATTCTCTGACCCCCCTGTCCAGCCTGGATACTTTCTGCAGCCAAGGAGCTGGAGTAAACTACCCTTCAAGGATGGAAAGGGAAATCAATCACCCCCAGTCCTGCTGATGGTGCGAATTAAAGACCTTCGGGAGAAAAATGATTTCCATGCAGAGAAAAACAAAGCACTGGTGTTAGACCTGTCAGCCTTAGGGTGGTCTTCCCCTAATCCATTTGCATTCTCCCCTCCAGTTTTGCTGAATTCGTTTAAGTTAGCCTTAGGACTCTGTGCACTTTACCACTGCTAACTAGTCCTAAAGTGCTTGTGCTCACTCCCTAAAACGTTAAAATTGGCTTACACCCGATTGGCATATTTAATTTACTTATGCATCCCTAGTAAAGTGGTATACCATGTACCCAGGGCCGGTAAATTAAATGCTACTAGTGGCCAGCAGCACTTATTGTGTCATCCACTTAAGTAGCCCCTTAAAACATGAATCAGGCCTGCCATTGCAGCCTGTTTGCAGTTTTAAACTGCCAATTCTACTTGAGAAAATAAACCTTTTGTCATGCCGAAAACCCACTAGTCAAAACAAATGTCACCCCTATGATAGACCCTAAACAATCTATAGGGCATTGTGTATTGTATTAAATAAGTTGGCATGTACTTTTAAGTTTTACATGTTCTGCAGGTGAAAAACTCACAAATTCATTTTTTACTACTGTGAGGTCTACCATTCCAATAGGATAACATTGGGTTACCTTATTACATGTCATAAGTGATAACTTTTGTTTGGGAGCAGGTGGAAACATCATGTTTGGTGTCTAAGGAATTGCAATATATAATACTTTTTAATGGTAAAGTCTGATTTTAAGTCACAATTCAGAAAATGCCACTTTTTTAAAGCTAAAGACACACAATTGATGGACGGAATGCAGAACAAATCAAAACATTAACCCCCAGTCAAGAGATCTGGGGGTAAATCCATCATTCTTTTGCTCACCATGCCACCCCAGTTTAGACTAGCCATATGCAAATCAGTCTTGACCGTGTGCCTCATGGGAACAGTCCAGCCCGAACTGCCAAGCCAGGTCTTCCCTGGACCGGAAACAAGCATTTTAGGACCGGTTTCAGGGTTTCACCCCTCATCAGCCGGGATAGCTTGAATCCAGTGGCACAGTGAGCCCGGGACCCACGTCTGGACATACCCGGCGCACTTAGGGCGAGAATGCAAAAGACACACAATTGATGGACGGAATGCAGAACAAATCAAACCATTTACCCCTAGTCAAGAGAACTGGGTTAAATCCATCATTCTTTTGCCTACCATGCCACCCCAGTTTAGACCTGGCCATATGCAAATCAGTCTTGACCCTGTGCCTCATGGGAACAGTGCAGCCTGTACTGCCAAGCCAGGTCCTTCCTGGACCGGAAACAAGCATTCTAGGACCGGTTTTGGGGTTTCACCCCTCATCAGGGTTTATACTGGAATGGCATGGGGAGCAAAAAAACTATGGATTTAGGCCCAGATCTCTGTACTGGGGTGAATGTTTGACATTGTTCAACATTCTGTCCATCAATTGTTTTTTTTGCATTTGTCACCCAGAGTGGGACGGGTATGCCCAGACGTGGGTCCCGTGCTCTCCATGCCACTGGAGTCAAGCTATCCTGGCTGATGAGGGGTGAAAACCCAAACCCGGTCCTAGGATGCTTGTTTCCAGTCCAGCCTGGACTGTTCCCATAGGGAGCAGGGTCAAGACTGATTTGCATATGGCTGGGTTTAAACTGGAATGGTATGGGGAGCAAAAAAAACAATGGATTTAGGCCCAGATCTCTGTACTGGGGTGAATGTTTGACATTGTTCAACATTCTGTCCATCAATTGTTTTTTTTGCGCTTGTTGTTGTTTTATTTGCTTTTGTTTGGTTTTCTTTGCATTTTTTTACTTTTTTACAGCTGGCATTTTGTTCTCCTAACTATATGGTGCCTGCAGCCTGTTTCCTGGGTCACATTCTAGGTGTAGTTGGCAGTTGGACTTTGTGTATTGCTCTCAGAAGGGGGACTTGGGGTTGGCAGGATGGGAGGGTGGAGCTGTGCACAACCTCACTTGCACTTCAAAGCAGATGTCTCGGCCCTCACACAAAGAACACCACACTAGATGTTTGTGCCCCCAGAGATCCTGGGACCAGGGTGTTGAGGCAGGAAATGCCAGACTCATCTGTAGGGTGTAAATTCCAGAAGTTTCTTCCACTTCAAAGCTGGAACCAGGTATATAATTAGGACCCTCAGACTCACTCTTCAGTTCACTTCTGGACCTGTGGGGGACTCTCAGAGGACTGCCCTGTTGCCTGTGGCCTGGACTGTTCCCTCAGAGGATTGCTCTGCTGTTTGAAACCTGCTTTTCTGATTGAACCCAGGACTTCAAGAAGTGACTCCAAGGGCCTCTTGATTAAAGTCACAAGACAGAGAAGGCTCCAACCATCTTGAACCCGCACCTATCCCCAGCCTGAGTTAGTTCTGTCCCACCAAATGGACTCTTGGAAGTCATGCTAAAGGTGACCGGATATCTCAAATCCAAAACTTGGGACTTTAAAAAAATTCAGCCAAATAGTGCACTGAGCCTGACTTTGTTGTGGCATGCCACGTTTTTCTCCGCACCAGCAAATCCTGTTCAGTGGCGCCTCACAGAAGGGGCATCTGGCCTCGTGGAGCACTCGTCTGCTACAGCCTGCAGCTTCGTCCCACTGGAGATTTTCGACTTACAATAAAGAGACTAAGCGCCGTATTATGAGTTTGGCAGACAGGCTTACTCCACCACAAACATGACAGATATACCGTTTGCCAAATTACAATTCCATTATATCCTATGGAACTTGTAATATGGTGGACAGAATATGTGACAGAGTATCTCATCTGCCAAGATCCTAAAAAGGCCCTAAGTCTGAATGTAGAAATCTTCACTGTGACTTCGTCCAGTGGCTGCCCGATAAAAATGCGCCCTCCTCGGACACTGCAGGCTGCCTTACCCCACTGAACTTTACCTTCTCAGACATTTTTCTGAAGGTAAGCGGAGACCGGGCCTTCGTGTATCCGAACCGCGCTACATCACACTCGGCTATATCTTTCAACTTTGTCCTGGTGTCACAAGATTAAATGAGCGGGGTTGGCACTTTGATCTTTTAGATGCTATTTTTCACTTTAGACTTTAAAAATTCATAAACTCCGGTTCTACTGATTGGATTTTTGTCATTTTGGTGCCAAATCATTTATTACATTTTACTCTGTTTCTCAAAATGAGTGTGGGATTTTTCTTGTGTTGTGTTATCATTTTATTACTGTTTAACTCCTTGCGTGCGCGGTGAATTTTCGCGCTGTGCGGGCGTTTTTATTAGTGGGCGAGATTCGGACGGCCTCCTGCCGTCCTCCGCACACGCCCACCGTGACGCATGACGGCCAGTGGCCGTCATGAGCATGCAAGGGGTTAAGTGCTGCAAAAATACTTTACGCATTGCCTCTAAGTTAAGCTGGACTGCCTTTGTGTCAAGCTACCAGAGGGCTAAGCATAGATTAATTTAGTGACTTTTTGTGGTTCACCCTGACAAGAATTGTGGCTGTTCCTTGAGTAGGGTTTCACTCCTCTCAAAAAATAACCCAATTTCTCACAATTGGCAAAACTAAATGTTTTGTATTTTATTTATATATATATATAACTATATATAAAAAATGTGGCTAAAAACAAAAATATGTTTTTGGTTGTCAAAATTCACATATTGCTATAGTAGTTTGCGACACTGAAGGGAACAACTTTGCATGCAGATGTACTCCTTCTGAAAGGGAAGACTGCCACCACTCAGAGTAAATTAACCAGTAGCTGAAGCAGGTTGACACATTGCCTCCTGCTGTATGCTGTAGTGGGCGTAATAAATACGTAGATGGCTCAACATTAGATCAGTGGATGAAGAGAGATGGCTAAAAGCCCCTCTATATAAGAATATTATAAGTATTATTAATATAATATTGATAAAATCAAAAGATCT
This sequence comes from Calotriton arnoldi, assembly GCA_963921515.1. Classification (NCBI taxonomy): domain Eukaryota; kingdom Metazoa; phylum Chordata; class Amphibia; order Caudata; family Salamandridae; genus Calotriton; species Calotriton arnoldi. Next base: position 631,004 of record CAWUFW010000626.1, read on the forward strand.
TGGCTGATGCCAGAACTAAAAATGCCACTGTCTAAAAGTAGTGTGCATATAATAAGATGGTATGCAAAAAAAGCAAGTCAAAAAACACTTATCGCAAAAGTAAACAAGAAACATGAAATGAGAGCAGAAGTAAAATCAAAGACTGACCTACCAACCCTTAAACTGAAGTGCACAACTCTTGGAAAGTGGATTATTAGTAGTGGCAAATATGCATCTGGCACTGGCAATAATCCCACTAACGTAGTCTAGGGTTCAGAATAGGTCTCAGAAAATTATTCACATGCTCAACCCTTGGTAGCAAGGCTGCGACAGGCCGGCTTAACTGCAGAGAAAATATGTAAAGCATTTATAAACATCAATTCAGTAAATAGTTAAAACACAATACGCACAATAAAATTCCAACATCAATTTATAAAAATAGGACATATTATTATCTATAAAATGACACCAAAATGGAAAAAATCCAAAGTAGGGAACTGGAGATATTAATTTTTAAAGATTTAGCACTATATAGCACATAGAAACCTACAGCACCTATTGGGACATCTGCTTGCGCTAGACCGGGACAAAGTCAAAGTTTCAGGTTGACCACGATAGAGCCCTGCGCGACTACCCCTCGTGGTAGGTCTCGGTCAAAGTTTTTGCCTTGTGACTTAGAAACTTTTCTGGAGATTTTCTTCCCGGGGTCCCTTGAAGCTCTCAGCCAGTCCGGATTCGGTGAGGGTTCACCAGATTGCCTTGTGACAACCTCCCAGTCAAACCCTTTGGTAGTCATACATCCGGAGCTTTCCAGGGGGATGAACCAGAGATCCATGCTGGCTTGCGGTTGAATGTGGGCGGCTTGACTCTCGCGATTGGTCCCGGTTACCTTTTCTACGTTCGGACGTAGAAACTTTTACAGCACTTTTTCTACCGAGGTCCCTCGATGCTCTTCACCAGGCCGGATTTGGTGAGGGTTCACCGGCTTGGGTTTTCACCAACTTCCGGTCAAACTCTGAAAGTCAGACCTCCTGAGCTTTTCAGTGGGACAAACCTGGACGGCAGGCCGGCTCGCATTTGAGGGTCGCCGGCTTGGCTGGCCAGGTCGAGTCGGTCCACTTATGGAGCTTTTTTCCAAAGTTGCTCCAAAATTCTTCAAACTTCTGGAACTTCTTCCTAAAGTTCCTTTGAGGGTCCCAAAGTGTCCAAAACTTACTCCAAAGGCCTGGAAGCTCCTAGATGGTCTTTGAAAGTTTGGGACCTCAATTCCCACATCCACTTTGAGAAAACCTTTCCAAATACACTGGTAGTACTCCAGGCTGTGAATTCTTGGTGGTGATGGTCCAGGTGAGCTCTGTTAACCTATAGCTGGCAAGGAGTCCACTCTTTAGTCCTTTTAAAGCAGGTTTGGTCCACAGGGCTGTAGTTCCAGATTGTGCAGCAGGCACAGTCAATCAGAGTGCACGGCCTGGTTGATGCAAATCAATCTTCTCAGCATGGACCCTTCTTCTTCCTTTAGTTTCAAGCAGAAGATCTGAGAGGCACTGCCCCTCTCAGATACTTATTCAGTGTTCTCTGGGGTCACACAGGAGGGCACTCCTGTCCAATGAGGTGCAGGGCAACACCCCAGAGCATGACCATTTCCTCCAAAGTGTGGCACAATGGTCTCCCAGAAAACACAATTTCTCCAAAATTCAATATGGCTGAAGTCTCAGCAGAGAGACAAGAGCTGGCTAAACCAACCTTTAGGATGTCTCATCTCCATATTCCCCCTCCCCCTGGCATCTGCAATTCCTTCCTTAAGCCTGCCATATGGCTGGGTTCAAAGAGTAGGGGTCTAAATGAAACTGACTTCTTCTGCCTGTTCCCACCTTCCTTTGAAGATAATTGTTTACGACCTCTTCCCCTTGCTTTAACATTCCTATGCAACAGAGCACTCTCCTCCCAGAATGGCTCTTTCACCCTAAGGGCTACTTATCACCACAACAAAGCAGCCTGGCTAATCCACTTAATTCTGACGAATCAGGGCATATCACTGGAAGGATGAATTTTGGCTTACAGACAAGAAAATCTTATAACTTCTTGTCTGTACATTTCAGGATAAATTCAACAATAGCATATTGTTGGATTTATCAATACCATTATAGGAAGTCCTTGAATGATAGTCTTTGGAGTTTCCTGGTGGAAGTTATTAATTAATAACTTCTTGCCATGTTAACCTATGTGGCTGGGGATCTGAAATGGGGAAAAAGAACTGGGCAATTTCTGTTATGTTATGTTATGTTAAAAGGTTTCTAAAGCGCTCGAATACCCATAGGTGTCTTGGCGCTATTTAAATGGCAGTAAGGTGATGGTAGTTAGGTGGTGAGAAATGACTAAACACCTAACCATTAAAAAGCCAAGTTTTTATTAGCTTCCTGAAACCCAACAATGTTGGTGCTGCCTTGATGTTTATAGGTAGACTGTTCCACAGGGCAGGGGCTTCGGTGGTAAAACAACTGCCTCCCCATTTTAATCTCTTGAACCTGGGGCAGTGCACTGTCAAGGTATTTTTAGAACGAAGCTCTCTATTTGGGACATACCATGAAAGAGATTTTTTTAAATAACAAGGACCTACATCGTGCAGGGCTTTGAAAATAAGGCATAATGCCTTGAATTTAATACGGTTAGATACCGTCAGCCAATGTAGTTCCTTGATAGCCGATGAAACTGGGTGGAATTTGGGCAGGTTGAAAACCAGCCTTGCTGCCGCATTTTGCACACTCTGAAGTTTCTTTATATGTTGTTTTTGAAGCTTAGCAAAAAGGCCATTACAGTAGTCCAATTTTGATAAAATTAATAAAGAGACAACTGTTTTTCTGGTGGTTAAAGGAATAAAAGAAAGAATCTTTCTGATAATCCTTAGGGTATTAAAACTGGCCGAAACAACCGAGCTGATATGTTTATTAAAGCTTAATTGGTCGTCTATTTCTCCAACACCAGGGCTTATATAACATCTTTTATAAGGGCCCTGCCTATATCTACAGGACCCGCCACCCCGGAACACCTAAGGGAGACTTTAGGGGTTCTGAATATGTAAAAATATTGCAGATCCTTACTCCACAGTGTTCCTCGGACAAAAGTCGATTTTGGGAAGCACTTTACTACAATGTGGGAAGTGAAATGTGCAATTCCACTAAACCCAAGGCATATAAAACCTATTTTATATGGGTTCTCTTATAAGTACCTGATCCCCCACCACTGTGACATCTAGGGGAGACCCTAGGGGTATCTAATATGCCAAAATATTGTAGTTGATTAATTTGTAAGTGCCCCAAACATCAAAGTCGAGTTTGGGCACAATTTACATGGTAAAAGCAGCCCTGCAACACAGGGATGTTTTTGAACTGACCTCAGGCCTCAGCAGTGCACACATGCAAGTGCAAAAAGTGATGCTGGCCTCTAGACTGCCATGCCCTATTATATAATAAGGGCTTAAAGGTTGTTTTGATCCGCCTTGCCCTATTATGTACTAGGGCCTTATAGGGGAGGTCATGCCAATCATAGGGGTACCCTAACCCACAGTGTACACTAGTGTATGTAAGTGTTTTCACTGTATTCTAAGTGTGCTTTCAAGATAGCACTGGCCCTGGGCCTGGCGAGGCAGAGCCCAGGGACAGTCAGAGTCAGTTACCACCAGTACCAGTCAGCAAAAAATGGGGGTACCCAGGGCACAGGATGACTTTGCAGCAACTACTTTCTTGCTGGATGTGAACATATGTAAGAAATAAATGTTGTCACTCAAAGTGAAGAAAACCAATTGCTGAAGTGTCCTAACAAATTGTCCCATGCTATTGGCTGTGGTGGATGGAAGCAAAATTTAATTGACACTTGAACAGAACAATGGCTGAAAAGGGTTGACCGAAAGCCCCTGTGTGTGTATATACATTCGTGGCTTTTTATTCTTCTTTACTTTGTAAAACATGAGGCATGTTAAATGTGCATTTACACAGGAGGCTCCATTTCCCTTGTGCAGTCTTCTCCGCTATTGTAAACTGTACGCAGGGGGAAGAAGTAAGATGACATTCCCAGAAAAATACCTAGTTAACTGCAACTACCACAGCTTTTAGGCACACTTCTAGGAATGTAAGCGAAAAGAAAAAACTTGTAAAAGTACACTCAGGCAGAGACTCAAATACAAACATTTTTCCGTAGTTCTACAATTTATTTCCAAGATACTGATACAGAAAACGTTTTGCACCCTAAACGACATCTTAGGTGTGCAAAATATGCCGCTCAGGCGCAAATGACAGATCGTGAGTCATAGAATGAGAATTGGAGGAGATGTTTACCTGCAGCTGGAACGTAAGTCGAGCATACAAGCCATCATGTCAATCCATCCCCTTACAAAGAAAAACCTTGCCATTACCAACATATACAAGAACACTTACCTGCCCAAATGTCTTCTTCCAATAGCCACTCGTGCCATTGGACACCTCAACCCACAAGACAACTGGAGAATCACTCAAACATCACACAGTTCATGCCCAGATTCATTCTGCCTTAAAACAAGATAGGTAGGAATCCTCTGGGAAAAACCTTGAACTCACCAAATTACTATTCCATGTAGTGCAGAAAAACAGGAGCTGCTTGGGATGCATGCTGGTAGTTAGCATCCTGCTGAGACAGTCACCTTAAATTTAGTAAGGATTGAGACAAGGATATTGATGAAGAGGTAATGGCATATTACTCTCTGTTGATCCACACTTGCTATTTATGCAATGCTGTTTCTTTCATGCGCGTAGTAGCATAAACAAAATCATTTACCCAGAACCAAGGCACAAGTCGCAATTATTGCAGCAAGACAAAATCACATTACTTAGCCCTTATGAGTGTTAGCAAAATTGCTTTCCTATTTAAAATGATAAGAACGCTCACTGTGTGAGACAGAAAGTCATGTTTTCTCACATTAATGAACCTGTAGTATGGTACTAAGATGGGAGATGATCTTTGCACCGTAGTAATAAATGGGCTAATGTGCATTTAATAGTGTTCTTGTTCCAAATAATCTGTTGTATTAGGCCACATTTATTTTCACTTGCATGGTATAAATGTAAGTTTGTGTTGTAATATGTAATGTTATTCCCTTACAATGTTTATAATAAGTGTACTGTGCCACTTTGTTGTGCTGCTTTAAAGCACTTGTGGTGATCGGGAAAGAAGAGGTTGTAGGGCAGTGTGTTCCATCCTCTGGAGTTCCTCTATGTTACGGTAAGCAAGTAGATGTTAAAAGGCATGGCATAATGCGCATCGAGTTCACCTGCTTTAGCCCCCCAAAACTTAGAGCTTTCCAGTTTTTCCCAAGCGATTGAAATACGCGCTAGCTCTGCCTACATGGAATATCCCGGCTGCTGCTGGTGCTTGCCCCCCCCTCATACAGGCCACTACATGGAACATGCTAGACACCCCACACCACATACCACATCATGACCTGTACAGTTTTTGTTTAGTTGATGTTGCCAGTTTTCTCTTTCCTCTCTCTTTCGACGCTACCCTGGCCATAGAGAACAACACACATTCAACCGCGCGACGCGTCTGACATAGCACGTTGATAATCGCATCAAGGGCTACATAAGAGCAGACACCGCCTCAGGGACACGGCCATGTTTCATGGTCGTACGCAATATGGCTGTACCTACTTGGGGGCATATGTGCATCGAATCTAATGCTGTTGGTCATGACATATAGCCTTATGCATTACACTGATTGATGACCTTTTTATAGCCTGTTTATTCTGTGTGCAGTGATTATCTTCAGGCAGCCGGCCAGAAGTGGTTGTAGGCGACTTGCTGTGTATCCCCCTGCTGGATATTTTGGTATCATTGTAAGTACTTACGCTGCCGGCCCGGCCAGGGTTGTAGACACCATGCTGTGTTTACCGCTGTTTGTTTTCAATAAAGGTTTTAAAAAATAAAAAGACATGGGCAAAGTGGGTAACTGCCCGCAGATCCCACGTTCAAAGGGGACCCTTGGGAAGTGCACGGTATCTAGAGTTGAGCCTTGTCTATTCTATTTGGCGATATAAATCTCTCTCTCTCTCTCCACCAACATTTACCTCTGACTTTCTCTCTCTGTCTTCCAAGTGTCATTTTAAGACCTTTTTCAACTGTTTTGTGTGACTCTGTTTAAGTTTAACATATGGTTTACGGTGTTGATAAAGCCATGGTCAAGAGCCATAGTTGGACCACACGTGTGCATATGCTTGGTAATGTGCAAGCGAGGAGATTTTTTAAAATCCATCTGTCAGCTGTTTGAGGAAGTAACAGTGAGATTTATGAGGAGACACTGCTTAAACAATTTCCCCCCAATATTATATGCCATCCATCTTGTGTCCATGTCCAGAAATCTCCCCAATAGCATCAATGAATATCGTTTTCCATTGTCAAATACTTTTCCTCTCAAATCGAAAGATCTGACTCCATTAATAACCAAAAATAATTTCTAAGACTAATGGATCTTCTTTACTAAGTTATTTGTACATGTCCCCATTATCTGGATGTTCCAAGGGCTGGCAGAAGCTGAGGCAAAAGGCACCCCTTGACAAGAAAGAGGCTGAAGGCTACTCACCACAGCTAACGTAAGCACTGGTACCAGCCCCAAATGGTAGTGTCCTAATAAAGCAACAGAGAATTTTGTATGAAAATTCAGATGAAAGTTGAGGCAGATGCTATGTTTAGGGAACTGGAGTGTTAGGTTATGGAGAAGAGAGATCTCAGTCTTAATGTGGGTTGTGGTTACGCTTGCATGAGGCCCAAACAATTTAACCTACAAAAATAAACTGGTTTCTGGGGAGGATTTCTTAGATCAGCCTGCTTAGGTTGGCGCATGAAGAATGGCATTATGCGTATCGTATGACAGCGCAATTAGCCAAATAATAAAGTTTACAAATTAAGAAATGTAATGGTCGGAACTAAGACCCTTATTATGATGTCGGACAGAAGGTAATCTGACTGCTCGTCGGAGGCTTTCTGCCCGACATTATAGGTTTCTGCCCGACCGTCTTATTATGACACTGGCAGTCGGAGGGAAACCTGCAGGGGAATTCCGCTCCGCTTCCGACAGGCTCACAGAGCCCATCGGGGCGGCGACCAGTATTGTAATCCCAAAATGACAGCGGAGCCAGCCTCGGCTCTACCGTCGGGATTACGATATTGCTTTCCGCCTGCTCTTTCACGGCGGTCCGCCCGCCATGAAAAGGCAGGTGGAAAGTGACTTTGGCGGACCCTAGCAGGGCCCCCTTTGCCCCCTGGCCCTCCGCTATGGGGCCTGGAGGGCACCTATTGTGCACCCTACACATCCCTGCACCAAGTGGCAGCCACCGCATGGTGCCCGTCCCACGGTGCATGGATGTTTGAAAACATACTTTTTTTCTATTGCAGCATGTGCTGCTGCCCTTTTCTGGCTGCCGCTCAAGCTGCTATAAAAAAATTGATGTTTCCGACCGCCCATAGGGTGGTCGCACCCTAAGACTGCAGGTGGAACTGCCGACTAATAGTCGGGCGGTTCCATTCCTGCTACGGTGTCGGTCGGACGCTCATCCAATCGACATCGTAATAGGGCCCTATATGTGTGAAATGTGTAAAATGCTGTAAGAAAAACAATGTCACAAAAATACAGAAAATCAGAGCAATTAACAGTTATGGTGAAAACGAAAACTGTTCCACATAAATATGGTCAAGTCAAGTTAATGAAAGTCCCTGGGATGTGGTTGACTGGCACCTACGTGCTATTTGGGGCTCACATGTAAATTCATGCAGTTGGCCTGAGACTTGGTCAGAGTTTTTATTTTCAGACTTAGAAACTTTACTATAGGAGACATATCTTCAGTGTGGCGAACCTGTAAGCTGCCTCTGACGAGAGCTCCGTGCACTTGGATACATTGACCCGGTAGTTCCATAATGACCTTGTACTTCACACCAAAAATAACCAGATCAGGAAAATCAGCAAAGTTGAGACCGATGAGGATGCATCTCTTCGGGGGTGAGTTAGCAGGTTGCTTCTGATAGTCTATGGGACGGCTTATACAAAATCCAATTTGTTTCAACAAGTTCTGAAAGCAGCGCTTAAAGAAATGTCCTAAAATCGTCAGGCATTGCACATGACACTCCAGTCTATTTATTTCTGTTCCACTGGAGTCCATAAAACTCACCTGCAGGTCCACAAGGATGGCCACATTCCATCCTGATCTCTCCCATTCTTGACTATTAAAGTAGCGGCATTCTCTCGCGTCAAATGGTTCGGTTTTTGGATAGTTCTGTTTTTGGGAACATCCAGTTATTGACTCACTCGAGTCTTCTACCTTACAATTTAGACACGTGGATACATGGTCTATCATGGTAACATTTATCACGTCCATGGGCTGGACCAAGACATGAGTCTGTTGATGTAATACATAGAAGTGAAGGTGTCTGAAAGAATCAGAATATGATTGCTATGACCTGAGGATGTAATGTCCGAAGTACTTGAGATAAAGTCGGAGGTCAAAAATGAGAAAAAGATGGAACCCTCTTTTGTATACTGGTCTCGGATGCACATAGCTCGATGTACTTGGGGCCAGAACCAGCTGGTGTGGTGGCCTGGATTTAATAACACCTGATAATGAAAATGAATCACTCACCAATCAGGAGCCAGCTGTCAGGACACTTAGATACACTGATACAGATGATCTAATTTCAGAGACACACTCTAATATAAACAGTTGTGCCTGCCTAATGCTCATCATTGCAAAAGAAGCCACATAGTTCCTATCTCTAAAAAACCTGAACAGTAAGTGCAGAGGCAACTTCTTCGCAAAAGAATTCAGGTAAACGGCTGACATCTGTATCCATACGTTGCAGCAAAATGAGAGAGTTATATCCTGTAGTTTTCATGGGATACGTCTGGATTGCACAGTCGGTTCAAAGTCCTCCACAACGATTACCAAGAGCACGGCCAGGATCCACTGTAAGTAAAAAAAAAAAATGTAAGTCCGTTTTTTTATATAGCGCAGCTACTCACCCTTACGGGTCTCGAGGCGCTGGGGGCCTGAGTGGAAATTAAGTGAGCTATTGCCCAGAGTCACATGGTGCTGAGCTGAGCTGCCGCCGGAGATCGAACCGTGAACCCTGTGCTCCGAAGTCAGCTGCCCTGGCCGCTGCACCACACCTCTCCACTGTCCTCACAAGTCAGCATATTCAGAGATCCTGAAGAACTTCAGAGCTCTAGATGATCTAGCAGTCTTGGCAGTGGTAGTTAAAGGAGGAACATTCACATACATAACCTCCCTCCCATGTACATTGAAACAGTATCCAGTTAGAACTCTGACCAACAATATCGCCCACCTCCTGCAATAACTGATGCACACTTATTCTTTCCTGGCAGAGATTTGCCAGTACCACCACCAAGCACATGCCCACCATGTGCATAGACTCTGGTTAAGAGTAGACGAGCTCATGACTTGCACATAGTGGCCAAATGTAAAAAGCCTGACAGAGATCATGCAAAAACTGTGCTGCATAACCCAAACGACCATTTCGATCAAGGCCTCTACTATAATGGTTGATCTGGAGGATGATATGGAGCAAACCCCCACCGGGCAATGTTGTATTGCTACTGTTGTAGCCCTTCTGTGCATTGCAACACACTGGAATGATCCGGAGGCTCCCAGCTTTGAAAACAGATGGGCAGGTATGAGTACTACATATGAAACAGAAAATGCGAACAATAATGGAAAAGGAAGGTGGTTTGATAATCTGGGGGACTGGTGAAGTTCATTCACTGTATGTTTATATCCATTAGGGATTGCTGTCCTGGGTAGATTTTACATATAATTTGATAATATATATATAGCAACCCTCACCGCAGTCAAGGTACGGAGCATTTCGACAATATATATATGTATATAATCCATAAGTGAGAACATATCACCCCTTAAGGTTTCAAGGCGCTGGGGGCAGTCAGGGGATTAAGTGAGCTATTGCCCAGAGTCACATGATGCTGAGCTGAGCTGCCGCCAGCGATCCAACCGTGATCCCCATGCTCCGGAGTCAGCCGTTCTGGCCGCTGCACCACACCCCTCTATATATAATCTAGACTTACTAACCTGTCAATATTATTTTTCAATATTTTCTCCTCGATGCTCTGTCCCAGTGATATTGTGGGTTCGATATTCAGGGTGCACACCAGCAGTGATGGATTTCATGCCTGGGACCTACAGGACCACAGAAATGTGCAACACGTGTTTGATTTGCCTAGTAAGTCCCTACCAAGAAGGTGCTGTTAGGTATGGAATTCGCAATTGTTCCTTCAGTGGTGTTAGATGGGGATGGCTAGGATTGTGAATTGTTTATTTTCTTGTTCCTTAACCCTTGCGTGCACCTGACATTAAGTAATTCACTTCGATATTTATATGAAATGTATACGAAATGTATGTTTTCTAGATTCTTAATAAAAATAGTAAAACTATCTCTAGAATAAGTGTGAATTGCTGCTTTGCAGGGATTGTTAATATGGCAATATTATGATGTGAAAACCACACTGAGTGCATATGCAGATTACTGCAGTAGATTTCTTTGGAGCTGCCATTTATGAAGTAGATATCTCTGCAGCCTCAGTTGTCTCTGGAACCATCACTGTAGGGCATGTAAGACTGGTGTTTGTGTAGTGTTTGCTTGAGTTTGCTGCAGCTCTCATTTAGACTACATGAGAGCTGTTGCACATTCTGAACTAGTGAAGGTGAGCAGGATGTCCCTGATGAGAAGTGGGATGCAGAGCTGACGCGCTCCGTTTCAGTCCCCTTCACCCCCGCTGTTTTCTGCTGTGCCCACAAAGTGCACGTCAATGCTCCTTATCGTGACAGTCGGGATAGTGGCATTCCATCAGGCGCCATCACTAGAGTAGCTCTTTCTGGGACAAGTCCTTGAAACTCCTCTCTGCAATGACAGCTTGTGTGATTAGTCTGGCATATCTACTGCGCAGATTGGAAAGGTAGTAAAACACGACTGGGGCTGCATGTTAAAGCAGGTGTCAATGTGACCCGAGGGAGGAGTGCAGTGGCTTACAGATCTGTGACTGGCCAAACATTTCCATCATTTTGCCGCGTGTTTTCCTCTTTCTCTCCATCAGTCCTCTTTTCCTCGCTTCTCTTTTGGCGTCTTCACTCTTCACTCCTTTTGTTTCGCTATTTCTGCGGATCCTTCATTTGTACTGCAATACACCATGAGGTTATATTGCGTCCTCAGGCAAACTGAGGTAATGTCTACTTTCACACAGACAGTGGATAATTCTTTGGATCCTTGTACTTTACAGTATTGTTTCTAGTTTTCTACTGGCACTCAATGTACGCTCTTTTCTGGGCCATTTAAATAAACAATCAGGCGCGCAACGCCCATAGGGCTCAAAGGGCTTCAGCCCCTCCCCCCCTCGTGTGTCTCAGCCCGGGCTGCTGCAGCTAGAGCTGCTGTGGGCTCGGCTGGGCAGTGTCTGGAGTCTTATCTCCGGCATTCCCGAGTTTTTCACAGGTCTTTGAAGACCATTTGCATATTTACATACCTTTGTAAACTGGTTACGGAGGCTTAGATCTTTTTCTGGTTCCAGTACCCCCTGGGCCCCCACTCTGCCTATTCCTTACATTTGCATTTTACATTTACTGCCATAGTTTGAGAATGCATTTCATGGAAAGGAATATAAAGTAGGGTTGCCAAAAGAAAAATGCCAGCCATGTGTTGTTTAAAGAGCCTGCAAAGACCTCGGGGCCGATTCCGATCTCGGCCAGTAGGGCTCCGAATCGGATTCGGCTTAACCGGATCCGATTCGGAGCCCTATTTCCCGACCGATTTGTACGCGCGTCCGGGCGAGCGAGTACGATGCGAAATCGCCGACCGACTCGTCCGGGCGTCCTGACCGCTCCGACCGACTCGCTCGGACTCGACTCGCACCGCGCAATGGAGACGTTCGCCGGCCGGGTGAGTACGATGCGCGCCGCGAGCAGTCCGACCGAGCCGCGCACTCCGGCTCCAAAGAGCAGTCGGAGCCGTACTTGGGGGTCCGTGTCGGACCCCCTGTACGCGTAGCCGTGCGAGTCACACACAGGGGGACCCATGGGTCCCCCTACCTGTGCGTGTACGGCGCGAGTCGCTTTGTCAGCAGTACACGCTGTAGGGCGCCCTTGTCCGCCTCGCACCCATTGAGTCAATGGGAGCCCGCGTACGCGTTGTACGACAGGCTCCCATTGACTTCAATGGGAGTCCGACCGAATCGAGTCCGATGGCATACGTGCGCATCGCACTCGCTCGGTCGGGCTGCACGGTCCGATTCGGTCGAAATCTCTCGGAGTCCGGCTCGGTCGGAGAGATTTCCGACCCGAATCGGAATCGGCCCCCTCATCTTGACACTCAGGGGCCGATTCCGATTCGGGTCGGAAATCTCTCCGACCGAGCCGGACCCGGAGAGATTTCCGACCGACCGGACCTGCAGCCCGACCGAACGAGTACGATGCGCACGTATGCCATCGGACTCGATTCGGTCGGACTCTCATTGAAGTCAATGGGAGCCTGTCGTACAACGCGTACGCGGGCTCCCATTGACTCAATGGGTGCGAGGCGGACAAGGGCGCCCCTACAGCGTGTACGCGGGAAGCGACTCGCGCCGTACACGCACAGGCCCCTGTGTGCGACTCGCGCGGCTATGCGTACAGGGGGTCCGACACGGACCCCCAAAGTACGGCCCGACTGCTCTTTGGAGCCGGAGTGCGCGGCTCGGTCGGACTCGCCCGCGGCGCGCATCGTACTTACCCGGCCGGGAACGCCGCCATTGCGCGGTGCGAGTCGAGTCCGAGCGAGTCGGTCGGTGCGGTTAGACCCGGGAACGAGTCGGTCGGAGCGGTCGGGACGCCCGGACGAGTCGGTCGGCGATTTCGCATCGTACTCGCTCGCCCGGACGCGCGTACGAATCGGTCGGGAAATAGGGCTTTGAATCGGATCCGGTTAAGCCGAATCCGATTCGGAGCCCTACCGGCCGAGATCAGAATCGGCCCCTAAATAGGGTTATAAATAAAAAGTATGTATTCATTTGTAATGTGACTTTTCTGTTTTTGCTCCCTTAAATAATCAGTCATGGATCATTCAGGTAGCCCTAGAACACAATTAAAAGTGCTATCTATTTCTATTTGCTGTTTGAAGTTTGCACAGATAAGTGCTGAAAATACAGGTTTAGGTGACAGCTTATATTTATACGGTCTGGAACATCAAAATAATGAGCTGGCAACCCTAATCATAAGACTGGAAGTTTGTTGCAGGATCAGCACATTATTTGCTTCCTCCACCTCGATCCCTGATTAATGCCATAATAGCAATAGTTTAACTTACATTTGAAACCCTACACCGCCATCAATAGCATGCTGAGTTACTTCAAGTGTCTGGGAATGCACCCTGCATTCAGATAACTCACTCCTCATTCTCGCCCTTCACTTCCACGCTCACCCTGCACTCACAGCTATCACAATGCACTCACACAGATCACCATACAATCACACCATTCACCCGCCCACCCTGCACTCACAGTAATCACTCTGCACTCACAATGCACTTGCGCTGTTCACCCTGTACCTCACCCTGCAGTCACAAGAGCACACTACTCATCCTGCACTCATGTGACACTTCACTCACCTGTCCCCCTCACTGCTCAATCTGCAATCTCACTCAAACAAGCCCATCACTAACCATGTATTCTTTCGTCCCACTCTGAAATTACATCCGCACCCAAATTCATATGGTCACCTCACTCACCCTGCAGTCACTCCTCTTACCCTACTCTCACACTGTTGCATCGCTCACCGTGCACTCACATGGGCACTCCTGCCCCCCACACAGCGCAGAGGGTTAATGTGCCTGATACAAAGAACGTGTACCATGCAGATCACAGAACTGAGTGTGAGTAAACTATGAGTAGCGGCTAAAAAAAAAAGAAATGTTTGTCAGAAAGGTGCTTGTAGGAGGCTGGCTTAGTATATGGTGCTCACTTATGTAAGTGTAGCACCCTGCACTAATTCCAGACAACCCTTCTGGTGATTTTAATGGTCTTAGACAACCATAGAAAGCTCTCTAAGTGGTAGCTGTGGAGAGAAGCCTTCAGGCTTAGTCCAGAAGAAGTGTAAAGCAGCTTGTTTTACCAGTACGTAATCTTATGGTGTGAGTTAAGTGAAAAAGATCCACGCAGTGTACTTACAAAAATAGGTATTTATTATAATAACTCACTAACACATTGCAATATCTCCTGCCTGGAGATATAACCACAATACACACAATACTTCAGTAATAGAACAGGTAAGTAGCACAAATACACAGTGGTCCCCGGAGGGGACCAAACCTTATACTAAAATAGTGGAATGCGAACCACGACCTAAGTTGAGACTGGACCCAGAGGACATAGAAGAGTCAGGGACCCAAGGAACCACCCAAGGAGCCACCCAAGGTGAGTATCTAGGAACCCGACGGAGGTCGTGTGCAGAGTAGGAACACGACCGCGTGCTCAATACAAGTCATTGGGTGAGTCGCAGTTGCAGTTTTAAAGAAGAAGGACCCTTCCTAGTGGACCCTGAAGAAACCCCATGGAAGATGGAAGGTTGGAGAGTCACCCCACCCGTGGATACCCCAGGAACCAGGATACCTACATCAGGGAAACCGGGTGCATAGATGTGAACTGACGTCGCAAACTGCCGTAGACCACAATGGAGAACCTCAGTAAAGATGCCGCTGGCGAAGAAGGTGAAAGAGTCCGGTGGAACCCAAAGGTGGATTCAAGGTGAGAAGAACCTGCAAGCAGAGGGGACACAGTCAATCCCACTCAGGAGTGACCGCAAGGCACGGAAGACGAATGCCCACTAATGTCGATAGATGCAGGAGAGTTGACGGTGCCCTTGAAGTTGCAGCTGTGCGGACCAGGCAATGCTGAGGACAACCAGGAGCCGATTACAAGCTGTCTCACGTTGGGTGTCGAGAGCCAGGAGGTCAGTGTCCGCTGGGGGCACCAACAAGCCTTGGCAACGGCAACAGGCGCAGTATTCGAAAAAGGTGAAATGTCGGGACCAGCAAGGTCCAAGTGTCTCACCACGATAAGTAAGTAAGAACAGGCCAGAGCAAGCATGGGAGCCCACTGGAGCCAAAGAAGACCCTCAAGAAGACCCACAGGCCAGAGGCACATTAGTATCAAGTGGACCTCGAATAGCTCGCCAGGGATGAAGGACCACGGTGCAGAGGATGTGGTGAGGACAAAAATCTTGGCTGCAGGATCTGCTTGAGACTGGAGCTTCTTGGAGCCCGAAGATCTCTGGAGGAGCAATGGCAATGGCAAGTTGACGCGGTGCACAGGGGTACTGCTCCAGCAGTTCTGGCGTGGGATACTGGCTCCAAACGTTCTGTGAAGACAGGTCAGGCCTCAAGAGAGTTACTGAACCACCACCTGTGTTGCTGAGCCTTTCAGAGTCCGTGGGAGCCTAGGAGAAGCAGACCAGTCAGCTGCGTTGCGGTGCCAGCAGATGCAGGGGAGTGACTCCTTCACTCCAAGGGAGATTCCTTTGGGTGTCATGGATGTCCTCAGGCCCTGTGAAGAACTTGTATGGAGCACGGGCACAGACATTGCAGAAGACTTGCAGAACAACGAGACCAGGAGCAGCAGGAGTCTTCCCAGTTGCAGTCTCAGTTCCCAACACGAAGTCCAGCGAAGTCCAGAGTGCCCAGAAAGTCGAAGATGAAGTGGATTTAGATCTGAATCTTGTCCCACGATGAATCTAGGGACCCACCCACAGGTAAGCACTTAAGTACCCTAAGGAGAGGGTTGGGACGATTCAGGGGTCCCTCCCAGAGGAGAGGCTGGACAGTGGGGAGGATACTCCCATGTCCTTTGTCCAGTTTTACGCCAGAACGGCTCCCTGAGCTGGTTTGAACTGGAGTATGCAAAGAGGGCACCAAATGCGCCCTTCAAGCAGTCTGAGTGGCGCTGGCAAGCACCCCCACCCTGTCCCAATACACTAAATCCTGTCTGGGAGGTGGTTACCCCTCCTTGTCACAGGAACCCTATTGTCCTGCCTTCCCCTGCCCGAGCCTGGCTCAGCAGCAGGGAGGCAGAATCATGTCTCTGGTCGGCAGCAGCCATAGCTTGCTGTCCGGGTCTAGAAGACTGGTACCGGGAGCACTGAGGGCCTCCCAGAGGAGCTTTACAATGCATGGAATCCTACCCCCAACACCATGATTCCAATATGTTTGATACCAAACACAACAGGGTTCGTTACAGCCAGTTTAGAGATGGCCATCACGTAATGACGCATGGCCACTCTATGTATCGTAATGGCTGATGCACTCACAACCCAGGAGAATAGACTCCGCAGGTTGTAGTGGTGCGATGCTCATGCAGGGGCACCCTCACACTTAGAACCGAGCACCCTGCCTTCAGGATTGAAAGGCCTGCCTTAGGGGTGACTTATAGGCTTTAAGTGCAGTGACCTCAGATATAGGTAAAACTATATCTGTCGGAAGTGGTGCTAGCACCAACTTACACAGGCTGCAATGGCAGTCCTGTAGTTACAATTTGAGTGGTCCCTCATGGGTGGCATAATACATGCTTCAGCCCATGGAGGACCCATGGTGTATCTATGCCCTGGGTACCTTAGTACCATATACTAGGGACTTACAAGGGTACATCAGTAGCCAATCTGGGGGATACCTAAATACTCACCATGTCCAATTTAGGGAGGAAGCACAGAGACTGGGCTCCTGATTAGCAGGATCCCAGTCAGACTAGTCAGAAAAACATAATGAACCCAGCAAATAGTGGGGGTGACCATGAAAGAAGATCCTACTTTCCTACTGTGCTATAGAGAGTTGAGGTGCATTGTTGGTGAGTGGTAGCGAGGGAATTCATGGAAAAGGAGGAAATGGGGGAGGGGGCACCAAAAAAGACTGTTGCACCGTGTGCGACCAGTGCTAGGGCCAGCCCTGGCTGGGAGTGTTAGCCCCCTCCCCCCGAAGTTCGGGTCTAGTTGCGCCCCTGTAAACAATGATATACTGTGTCTGTTACTTTCGAATTTACATTTAATTTCTGAGCAGACCACAATCTAGACTGTGATGCAGAAAGGCAGATAACCCTTGCAGAGATCTGAGCACGGGGAATTGCTTCTTAATAATTGTAGCGAAGAAATACCTACAGATGATGCTACATCACATATAAGTTGTAATATCACCGAGTTAAATATAATGTGATCATTGCCAGTTTGGCGTCTGAAGTGTTCAGTCACTTTGGTGGTTGCTGTGACCTGAATGAAAGATCAGAATAAAGATTTGTTCCTATCTAGTATTTCTTCATTAACCACAGCAAGGTTTTGGCGACGAGGATGGGATCTGAATAAAAGATCTGGAATAACATTGGGTCCTGTCTGGAGCTTCTTGATTGACCACATCATGTTTCATCCTAGTTTCTGTTTCTTACTACATTCAATATTCAGTTACTTGGTCAAGTGATATTGAATGTGAAGAATTGCATAAAAGTTAGAAATCTTACTACTCCTCTGTTGAGCTCTAATAAGAGTGAAACACGTCAGAAGGTGTGTCTACCAAAGTAAAAAGACTGTTATTTAAGAAATACATGACGATAAATTATACATTTTAAGCAGGGCCGGACTGGGAACCGAAACCGGCCCTGGCAAACTGCTCGGCCGGTCCCCCTGGGGGTAGAGGAGGTGCAGCCGAGCTGTTTGCGAGGGCGGTTTCGGCCGATTTTGTTAAAGGGGGCCGATATTGCCGACCCCCGGTAACAAAAACGGCCCCCCAGGGGCCCAAAACCGGCCCCCACCCTAGCGGCCCACCGGGGAAACGCCCGGTGCCCGCTACGGCCAGTCCGGCCCTGATTTTAAGCGATTAAAGCAAAATAATTATACTGACCGGAGTACAATTGGAGACTCACAGAAAAAGAAGGCTCAAATTTTAAAATATTTGCTCATTAATGAAGAGTATGTTTGCCTTCTTTTTTATGTTTGATTTTTGGGGAACCAAGAACCTATACCACAAAACACTTCAGAGATGCCACAGCAAGTTGGCCTTCAAATTTTTCAACCCACAAATTATGATGTGTTGTTAAGATTACATTTCCTCTGGCGCATGCCCAGTAAGTTGTGCTGAGCTTTGATCTCCGGTTCTATGATTTTTCCTAATGATGGTGGAAAAGATAGACACCCAATTAACTGCCACAGTTAGTCATATTAATCAGCATCAACAATACATTTATAAAAAAGGGTGAAACATATATTGTAAGAAATTGGGTTATTGGTTGACGGGGGTGTAAGCCCCATTCAGGCAACAACCACAATCCTTATCAGTGAGAGCCACAAAAGTTACTAAATTAACCTGTTGTTACCCCTCTGGCAGCTTGGCACAAAGCAGTCAGGCTTATCTTAGAGACAATGTGGTCAGTATTTATGCCACACACAGACAAAAACAATGTCTGAAAAAGACACACTGTCATAAACAGAAGAGCACATACAAAGACGTATCTCTACCCCTTCATTCTTCTCCTCATTTACTTTAAGCTCTTCAGCCAATCAGCAAAACAAATCTAAGAGGTTGTTACGTCTCACCTCACCGTGGAGAGGTGTGGTGCAGCGGCCAGGGCAGCTGACTTCGGAGCACAGGGCTCATGGTTTGATCCCTGGCGGCAGCTCCACTTAGCACCATGTGACTCTGGGCAATAGCTCACTTAATTTCCACGACGGCCCCCAGCGCCTTGAGACCCGTAAGGGTGAGTAGTTCGCGCTTTACAAATACGGATTTAGATTTAGATTTTACGTCTAAAAAAGAAACACATCAGAACTAAGTTACATGGCCATTTTCTCCTGGAACATTTAAAAGCTGGCACAATCCCATGGGGATGACAAATACATAACATACCAGTCATTTTTATTGAAGCACCTGAATACCGGAAAGGATACAGTTTCATCTGCACCAAAAGCAGTCGAGATTATATGGTTCTCAATATCTGAAGAGCAAAAAAGATGCCGGGGTGCGGGGGGGGCAACCCAACATGCATTTACAGGAAAAGAGCTCATGCCATATTGGTGGGAGCACTTTAAAAATAAAAAGATCCACATCAAGATGTTTGGATCTCTATTAATGGCAGAGGGCCCTATACCAGGCCAGCAGTGGCATAGATCTCTGCTATCATGGCAGTCTTCTGGGCCGTCTGTCGTGATCTAAATGACCATGAATGAATGAATGAATTTCAGATTTATAGAATGCACTGCCTCTGAAAAATACGTGTCCTAGTGCTAAGCAAACAGATGCAGGGGTGGGGGCGTAGGGAAGGGCAAGATTACTTAAACAAATGAGCCTAAAGTAGCTTTCTGAAGGCAGTCTGTGTAATAGTGGCCCACAGCGATGGTAGGAAATTATTCCAACGTTTGGCTGTAACAAACTGGAAGGAGCAAGCACCTTTCCTGGATTTGGGTATGACCAAGAGGTTGGTTGGGGTGGAACTTAGCCTTCTTGAGGGGGCATATTTGGAAAGGAGGTTTAGTAAATAGAAAGGGCCAAATTGATTAACGGCGCAATGGAACCTGCAAAAAGCCTTAAAGATGCATTGTTTATGCATGGGAAGCCAATGGAGTGAACCATTATTAGGGGAGATGTGGCAGTATATCTGAATATTTAAAATGAGACAGGGTGCTGCATTCTGCATAATCTGGAGGTGATTACGTAGGTATATTAGGTAAGGTGATAAGCAATGCATTCCAGTCAAGCCAAAGGGAGAAAAGGAAGAACCTTTTTCAATACTTTTTCAAGGTAGAAGAAACAAAAGGAGAGAAGTTTTGAGATATGAAGCTCAAAAGTAACTTTGGAGTCAAAGATGATGCCTACATTCCTTAAACAAGAGACTGGGAGCAGAGAAAAGCCAAATTCTGCTGTCCACCAGTCAGGATTCCAGAGAGAAGATAGACTAAAAACCAAGATTTCAGTCTTGGATGAATTAAGACATAGGGAACTGAGGTTCATCCGATTGGCAATTGCAGTCCTGCAAACTTTATACAGAGATGTCAAAGAAAGAATGTCACCATTCAGCGTTAGTATGAGCTGCATATTGTCAACGTAAGAGAAATATGTAAGTCTGGTGGAATAAGATGGGTTTGATGAGAGGTCCTCTGCCTATCACTAAAAAGGTGTTGTAGCAGTAACTCTGAATATTCTTGAACTGAACGAAGTCTCTATGGACTACAGCTACTTCATTCTCAATTTCACATTATGGTTGAGGAGGAAAATGGAGTAGACGCATGCAAGTCGGATGCGAAATTACAGAATAGACTATTAACCCCATTAACCTATTATTTTATCGTCTATATCCAAAAGTACAGAGAGAAAACAGCATCTAGGGAAGTGACACAATTTGTATGTGGTCTAGCGTTAATCTTTCTCAAAGGGGAGGCACTTTGGCAATCATCCCAAAACTATATCCATGTTGGAGTAGAGGTCCAATGTATACTATTTATAGCAGCCCAAAGTGTTATTCACAGTAATACTGGTGAGAGTGAAATGACATTCAGAGTAAACTCAGCACCAATAAAGTGCAAAATAGCACCTAAAAGCACAAAGCATCAACCACGGCTGTCTGGTGGCTCTGGACCAGATCAAAATCAAAAGGTCAGGCCAACCTCGATGGAGCGCAGGTCGTATACAGTCTCAGGTTAGTCCCGTTGAAGTTTTACCTTCTCAGGTTTTGTGGCAAGAGTACCGTTAGTGTTGGAGAGGATTGCGAGGAGCAAGGAGAGCATCACAGGAGGCTGTTATACATAAACAAACTTTTAAAAAAATGCCATTTTGTCACTTTCATGTGTGCTGCATGAAGCAGAACGCATGAAAATGACAGAATGGCATTTCTAAGATTGTTTATGTGCAGGAAGGGACACCTTCCTACACATAAACAATCCTCCCCTGCTCGCAGACACCCTTGCACTCTGGTGCAAGGTGCCTCCGTTGACGCTAAGTTGCTAAACTTAGCGCCATCGCAGGGGGAAATGCAAGGCTGCACCACATTCTTGTAAATATGGTGCAGCCTTGCGTTTCAGAAGTGGAGGAGAGAGGCGTTAAGCCAGGAAGGCTTACGCCTCTCTCCTCCACTTCCTTGTACATATCCCCCGGAGTTTCTAGTTGGCAGAGGTATGTACCCTGTCAAAGTAGGGACCACCACTCTAGTCAGGGTAAGTGAAATACACACTAAAATATAACCTGTGCTCACCCTCTGGTAACCTGGAAAAGAGCAGTCAGGCTTGTCTAAAAAGGCAATGTGTAAAGTATTTGTGCAACACACACACACACACACACACACACACACACACAGTAACACAATGAAAGAACCACAAAAAGACTCCACATATGTTTAGAAAATAGACAATAATTTTATAAATAAATCAAGACCAAAAAAACAAACATCCAATGTATAGAAGTCGAGCTATACATTTTTAAAGATTAAAAAGAGTTCTAGTGCTTAGAAGCAATAAGTGCCTATGGGTTACGCTAGTCGCGCTGGACCAGGTCAATAGTTTGGGCCAACCACAATGGAGCGCAGGCCGGCTACAAGACCCACCCAGGCGCCGGTGAACAAAGTACCTGATCTTGGTTGCAACAGTGAGATGCAAGGCGCAGTCGAGCGATGTGTCGAGTAATGCGTCAATGTGGATCCCGCAGGTGTGGCGATGCAATGGTACCATAGACGAATCGCCAAGATGCATTGGTTCCGAAGTGCAATGCGCCGGGTTTCTCCAAGCAGTTGAAGGATGTGTTGATATTTTCACACTGTTGTGGCGGAGATGAGTGGTCCCAATGCTTCCGGACTCTCAAGGCGATGCGTTGGCTTAGAAAGCAATTCGCTGATCATGCTCCTGCAACTAGTTCGATGCGCCAGTTCTGCTACACGCAGACCGGAGATGTGTTGATTTCCGTGATGCAAGTATCTCGGTCCACTTCCTATGGGCCAGGCACAGGAGCAGAGGTAGAGGCTTTGATATCCCTGAGACTCAAGCAACAGGAGGCAAGCCAATGAGCCCTTGGAGACCACTTCAGTGCAAGGCAGAGTCCAGCTCTCTTCAGCAGAGTCAGAGAGCAGCAGGCAGCAGGGCAGCAGAAGAGAAAACAGGCCTTCCAGGTCAGCAGTCCAGCAGAGTGGTAGTCCTTGATGCAGCACAGCAATTCTTCTAACAGAGTCCAGTTGTAGGTCAAGAGGTGTCTGATTTGGTGGGGTCAGAGACCTAGTACTTATACCCAAATGTGTCTTTGAAATGGGGGTGACTTCAAAAAAGGGTCTTTGAAGTGCACACAGGTCCTTTCTTTTCAGCCCTGGCTTTAGACTATCAGTAGGGGGTAATCAGCCCTTTGTGTGGGAAATAGGACACTGCCCATTCAGGTGTGTCAGCTCCCCCCTCCCTTCCTGCTCAGGAAGAGACATCGGAATGCAGATGAGTATGCAGACACACCTAGCCTTCTTCTGTTTGTGGCTGTCTAGAGGGAATGCACAAAGTGTAGCTGTCACCAACCCCAGACATGTATTGGGGGCAAGCTGCAGGCACACAGAGCAGTAAGAGCAGAGAAATGCCCACTTTCTAAAAGTGGCATTTCTAAAATAGTAATGTTGAATCCAACGTTACTAGTAAAAAGGATTTATCATTATCATTCCAAAGATATAACACATGATGTATCTACTCCTTTACAATCAGGAATTACAATTTAAAAGTTTATTAAGGAATTCCCAATGTTAACCTATGAGAGGAGTAGGCCTCACAGTAGTGAAAAACGAATTTGGGTGATTGTCACTACCAGGACATGCAAAATTAACAGTATATGCCCTACCTTTTATTTGCACTGCACCCTGCCCTATGGGCTACCTAGGACCTACCTTAGGCAGACTTCCCAGCTTTTAGCAATTTTGTGAATTGCAATTTTACAGCGAAATTAGGCAAGGAGCGTGACGGCCGCAATTAAATGCCTGTGTGCCACGAAGAAAACAAAAGTGTTTGTTCCCGACCTTGGGCACCCAATTCAAGACTCACACTGGTCCTTTTGTTGTGCACAAACTAAAGAGGTCTCCTTAAATAGAAGACATAAGCTTATACACTTTAAATATTTGTGGAGGGTCTATATGACCCCAGCTAGGATTCACGCCATTGAGCCTAATCGACTGCACTCCTGTCTTAAGTGTGGTGGTATGCAAGCCAATTTTGCCCATCTGACGTGGAACTGTGCTAAAATTTGGGACTTCTGGAGATCCATTTTTAGGTTAATAACACAAATGACTCACCTTGAGATGGTCCCCATGCTTGAAATTGCCTTGCTGGGTTATGTGGGGGGTCTCCCGAAGAAGTTACGGCCATCGCTCTATTGCTCGCAAAGAGGGACAAAGCTCTAAAATGGGGTAGCCGGGCCTTCCCCACAGTGAAAGATTGGCTCCATAGCCTCACGTATTGCAACACTAACTGTGAGCTTTATGGCACAACCCGGCCCCCGGCATCCCGTCCGAAAGATGTTTGTGAGCCTCTTAAAAATTACCTACTGAAAATCAATGGCACCCCTATTTCGCAACAGCCCGCCTTGATTGTCCCCACCGAGGTGGGGTAAATCATGGTCCATCCAACTTGCTCTCTTGCTGTGTTTATTATGTCATTGAAAGCGTGGACCTGATGGTTGGGGAGGAGCCCGCGGGTCCGGGTTGGTCAGATGTTGGAATCTCAATGTATGATGTATATGCTTCCCTGAGGCATTGGTGCGTAGTTCCTTTTTGTTTTTTGTTTTTTTTGGCAGGGAGCAGTGCATGAATGGGGGTCGGTGGAGCGACTGCCCTCCGTTAATACGTAGCACAACATCTTCGTATTTTTTTTAATCTATTATTGTTTTTATATATATCACAAAACTTTAATAAAAACATTTATGAATAAAAACAAAAAACTTGAATAATTGGGCTTGTTTGTGTTTACACTTTGTTTTCAAGTTCTTGGCTGAGGTGCAGTGGCGGCTCGCATAGGGCGTGCTGCGGGGCGGTGTTGCGGGGAGGGGTAGGGAGGGGGGTAGTAAACTCAGACATACGATGGAACGGAGGAACGTAATAATTACTTTCCTCCGTTCCGTCGTATGTCCGAGTTTAATACCCCCTCACCCTGCCCCTCCTCCGGCCCGCAGCCCCGCAGCACGCCCTATGCGAGACGCCACTGATGAGGTGATTAGTATTAGCTGGTCTTTTCTCTCTATTCTCTGGGATCTTCTCATGTCAACACTCTCCTGACTCTCTCTCACCCCTGTGTGGAAAAGTGACAATGTCACACAGTTTGCTTGGTTGAAATGCCATGCGCTTTTTCCTCTGTGCTCCTCCAGCAGCCGCAGCGTGTCAAAGCAGAGCAAAGTCCATCTGGTGAGTCAATGGCATGCATCAGTGATGAGGTCAGACAGCGTTTGGGAAACAGATCATCTTGGTAGGTTGTACATTGGCTCAAGGAAATGCATCCTAAGGAAAAAATTATACGATCTGAAAATAAGATTTTCTGAAATTATGCATTTCTTTTTCATGCCACTATTTTTTTTTAATGTCAACAATATTTGTAAGGAAAACAGCCTTCACGTTTTGTTTCTGCAATACAGCTAAAAAGATAAATCACTTCACTGGATGGAGGATCACATAAACAACCACAAATAATCCATATATTATCTGATATGAATAGAGAGTTTTCAATGATTCAATGTAAGAACAATAAATAATTCCAATGTATTGATTCTAATACAGTGCATAATGCACAATCATAATAACAAATGGGGTGGCATGACAAATAAAAGAGCAGAGCAACTTCCTCATATTTTTTCCTTTCTTTTTTTTTAAATAATTTAACTCACGTGCCATGCCATATCACCTTACGTTGTAATACAGCGTACTTCAGAGCTCACATATTTCTAGGTGCTCTCATATGTGCTAATGAGGGCATTAACACACATGGGAGCGCCTGGCAATACGTTAGCTCAGGATGTGAGCTGTACAAAGGCTCACTCAAATGTACTAATGAACAAAAAGGAGGATCAGTGAAATAATCTCTTTGTCTAAGATCGCACAATTTGGTTAAGCAGGAACCTTGGACTGATCCCTGATTTTTTTAGTTTCATACTGTGCAATTCAATGGGTATTCAGTGCTTTAAATGGGCAGGTACTGCCCGATACTGCTTTGACTTTAAGTTTTGGAGGATGAAAGTAGAGCATGGGTGACAGGCAGAATACTGTTGTGATTAGGAGTGCATACACCACAGCTTTTTCCTGCAGATTCCATTTTTGTTAGGACATAACTATTAAATGTCACTAAAATAATGTGCTGCAAATATGCAGCAAATAATGCAATAGTGCGCCGCAAAATTTCCATTTTTGTGACGCAACATTTCCTAATCCATTCCGCAATATCCTGGGGGGTCTGCTTAGGGGGTACTTATGGGTAATAAAAGGGGAGTTTAAGGCTTGGAAGGTAGTTTTAAATGCCAAGTCAAAATGGCAGTAAACTGCACACACAGGCCCTGCAATGGCAGGTCTGATTCAGGTTTGAAAGGCTACTTGTGTGGGTTGCACAATCAGTGCTGCAGGCCCACTAGTAACTTTAGGTTACAGGCCCTGGGTATAGGGTACACTACTTTCCAAGGGACTTGTAAGTAAGCTAAATATGCCAATTGTGTATACACCAATGTTACCATGTTTAGGAGAGAGGCACATGCATTTTAGCACTGGTCAGCAGTGGTAAAGTGCTCAGAGTCCTGAGGCCAACAAAAAGAATAGGCAAAAACAGGAGGTAAGCAGGCAAAACGTTTAGGGGAAGACCACCCTAAGGATGACAGGTCCAACACCCTGCCATACTGGTCTTGGCTCTAGACTAACTACAGGGGGTATGCAGCCCTTTGTGTGGAGGCAGGACACAGCATATTCAAGTATATGTGGGGCTCAGCCCAGCTCCTCCCACCTATTCTGCCAGTGATGGCTCATCCAGTCACACCTAAGCTCCCCAGGGGGTGTGGCTGTCTAGGAGGAATGCACAAAGCCCAACTGTCACCCATACCCAGTCTTGTGACCCAGAGACAGGTTGCAGGCACCAAATGGCTGAGACAAGAAAATGCCAACTTTTTAAAAGTGTACGTAGTAAGGGGTTGGGCCCTTTTCGAACCATCTGGTTTAAGCCTCTTTTAGGTATGAATGAACAAATTACCCAAGCTGAAATTATTAAAGCAGCATTTTGTATTCAGGGACAAGTAAACACATTTCCTTGGCCTGTGTGTTTTTATTCACATATATTTCTTCTTATTCTGCTAATATTTCATGTGCTCTTTGACATATCTTTCAGACCACAATTCAAACATCAAGCACATTATTGTATTAGACAAACATAAATAAGCACAACATTACAAACTTAAAATACATTAAACCATTAGATACAAAACTCAAAAGTGCTCTAAAAGTACTTTTCACTTGCAACCAGTCATATAATAAACGTTATGCAGAGGTTATAATCATTGATATTGCTTGAGAAATGAACCTCTTGCTTTAAATGTCTCTTGGGGGTTGAGGGATCTCTTTATAAAAGTAGTCCTCCCAATTCTATATGATTGCCTGCTGTAAGGATTTTAGTTCTAATTTAATGCTCCCCAAGTATGTCCGTCGATGTGTTTCGAACCCTGACTGGTTAGGTTCTGTGTGAGAAGTTGGCCTGGTATATGCTGTTCACTAGTTAAAGTGGACACCTTGCACCAGTACAATTCGACTCTTATGGTAGGTAGGTTTAAGACAACCTTTATAGAAAGCTATCCTAGTGGTAGCTGTGGAGAGCAGCCTTCAGGCTAAGTCTTGGAGGAATGTAAAGCAGCTTGTTTTACCACACAATCTCTTGAATCACCAAATGAAAAGACACCACACAGGTATATATATCAAATATATATGTATTTATTACTAAACAACTCTCTACTAATCTCTTTATGAGATTAGAAGTCAGAAACATATGCACAAATCAACGTTTCACAATAAATTAAGCACAAATATGGCTGGGGCCCTAGGGCCGTACCAGACATATACTAAAAAAGAGACTTAAGAACAACGACTTGCAAAGGGACAAGGCCCAGGGCCTTCAGAAGTGTTGGGGCCTCACGAAACAACCCAAGGCAGGTAAGAAAAGGACCCACGGGGACACGTGCAGTGCGTGAACACAGGCGCGGTTCGCCGTAGACTTCAATGGGGCAAGTCGCAGTTGGAAATTAAGAGTTTAAGGGCACTTCGGGAGTAGCTACAAGCAAGTCACTTACAGGGTAAGTAGTTCTAGGGCCAACACCCACAGGAGCACCATAGTGCTGGAGTTACCTCACCCAGGGAAGCCGGGTGCATAGGTGTCCTTTGGTGTCGGGTCGCGGCGTCGTTTTCAATGGGAACCAATGAAGACTTGCTGCTTGTGAAGTCCGAAGAAGTGTCCGGTGGAATCCAAGCCTGGATTCGGAAGAAGGAAGACCTGAAAGCAGAGGGGACAGTGTTCAAAGTCACTGGGCAGTGACCCGGGGCAAGGAAGATGAATGCCCACCGTCGTCGACAGATTCAGGTCGTTCATGGGTGTCTTGACTCTTCGGCCACGAGGTCCAGGAGGTGTCGACGACAACCAGGAGCTGGATTCGGCGTGTCCCACGAAGTCTGCAGCTGACTGCGGTGTCGGCAACTCGATTGGAGCCAACAAGCCTTGGTAGCAGCAAGTCTCGTGGAAAGCGTAAAAAGTCAATGGTGCAGACCAGCAAGGTCTGGGGAACTCACCCAGTGAGGGTAAGTCAGGGCAGGCCTGGAGCCACCAGGGGAGCCCTTTGGTTCTTTAGAAAAGTCTTCAGGGGACCCACAAGCTGGCTGGCAAGGGATTGCAAAGACACCTCAGGAGGATTCCTTCAACAGGGGCCCACGGTCACTCGGGACGGGGTAGGCCTCTGATCTTCAGAGGGATTCCTGCTAGAGGCTGGGACCACACGTGGTCCAAAGCACAGGTTCGTAGAACGTTGTGAAGGGGTTGCACTTGACAATAGTGCACGGTACCCGGGGACTGCAGTTCCTCGTCACTCGTGGGGTCCACTTGCCTCAGCTTCGCTGGGGACTCACGATGGCCTGGGAGAAGTCAGCAAATCCTCATCTTGGGCTGCAGGGACCTCGGTCTCCGGCGGGAGTGGCGTAGTTTGCAACCGTTGTTTCAGTTTTTGGTGCCTGCCAAGCAGGGGAGTCACTCCTTGACTCCAAGGGAGATTCTTCAGTCTTCCAGAGGTAGTGGAACGTCGAAGGTCCAGGATTCTTCTTCAGAGCGTCGTCCAGGGAAATCTAGTTTGCAATGCACAGGTTCCCCCTCTTATACTAAAAGGAAGGGAGGGACTAGCTCTATGACCCCACCTATGGGAGGGTCAGGGGAGTGGGTGGCTACACCCACTTCCCTTTGTCCAGTTTCGCGCCAGAGCAGGGGCAGGTAGCCCCTGAGCTGGTTTGAACTGGCATATGCACAGAGGAGCCTTCTGCTCCCCCAGTGCAGGACTTCAAAGCACTCTAGGAGTGCACCCACCCAGCCCCAATACACTAAAACCTGTCTGGAAGGTGGTCACACCCTCCTGTGACAGGATACCTATTGTTGGGCTTCCTCCACTGCGAGTTTCGGTCATCAGCAGGAGGGCAGCCCAGTGTATGTGACTGGTGGCATCCATTTTGTGATGCCAGGGCTCTTCAGGATTCTACCGCGTTTCCACAGTAGGTACATGTCTATAGAAGGGTGGAATGCTACCCCCGCTGCCAGAACTGGCGGGGGGGGGTAGTATTCCAAGATGTTTGACACCAAACACGACATGTTTCCGTGCAGCCATCCCAAAGTTAGCATTTAACGCGAGGTTATATTGCGCTTAAGAGTATATGGTCAGGATGCACTACAAACAGCATCAGAGAAGGGTCTCCGAATGCTGCAGAGGGGCTTTGCTCATGCAGGGGCACCCTCTCACATAGGAACCAAGCACTCTGCCTTCAGGATTGATAAGGCCTGTCATAGGAGTGACTTATAGGTTTATATGTGTGTATCTATGTAGTGATATAGGTAGCCTATATCACAGTAAGGGGTGCATGCACCACCTTACCCAGGCTGCAGTAGCAGACCTGTGGTGTCAGATTTAGTCTGCTTCCCAGGGATGGCATAATACATGCTTCAGCCCCTGGTAGGCCTGTGAAGTACCTATGCCCTTGGTACCTAAGGTACCATATACTAGGGACTCATAAGGTACCACAGTATCCAATCACTAGTGCACCTAGAGTGCACTCCAAGTCGTTTAGAGAGAACAGAGAGGCTGGGGCCCTGATTGGCAGGGTCCCAGCCTGACTATAGCCAGAAACCAGTGTAAACATCAGAAAAAAAGTGGGGGCAACATAAGAGGCAGATCCTACTCTCCTACATTCTGTAAAACAACAAAAAATAAATTGCTTTTAATACACTAATTCATGTCTGGTTCTATTCCCTGAAGAACCTTCTCTCCACTTTGAATATTCTTGTTACTTCTTTTTTCTTCAAGTGCAACAGTTGTGTTAGCTTAGTGCGACTCCTGCCACATTTAGTGAAGTTTTGTTGATTGCATCAGTCTTTTTAAGCAATTTGTTTTCTGTTAGAAGGAGTTATTATGTCAGATGAGAATTAATTTGCCCGACTGAGCTCACGCATTCTTCAAACTATAAATATTCTATTGTACCTTGTCTGAGTGACTCTGAGGCTGTTCTGAACAGAGGGCCGATGGATAGCAAGGCTTTCCATATAATTGGGCAAACGTATTCACTTAGGTTTTGAATTTGCTCAGGTTTTTCTTGTAGCATCAAATGACCCCCCCGCGTTTAAGTGCGGCAACATTGTATCTCTCCGCCTACTGCTTGAGAGTGAAATACGTGCCAGCTGTTTTCTACTTGTATCAAATACGAAAGTGTGTCTTATTTCGGTTACATCTTTTGGTATGCTAATTAAATCCTGTTTTTGTATGCTACATGTTTGCTGGTAAGCTTGCATTGTGTGTTTGTTATTTTTCAGGTGTGAATCCATTCTTAAACTCGCCGCACTGTTGGGTCACAGTTTTCTGTTTTCTATAGCAGGAATTCCGCACTTGTGCTGGTTAAACCGGCTTTTAACAACATTGGATGCAATTTACGTTATATGGTATATCTCTGCTTGCTTCTGAGAGGCCACGCAATGTGCTGGTTGGAACGGCTACATTGTTTCTTTTTTTGTTCGGGTGAAAGGGCCTGCGTTTATTTGCTTGTCCCTGTGCTTACATGCTCTCCTCTCGAGTCTGGGCCTGCACTATCCCTAAGTTTTGCGGCCAAAGTTTGTGGCTCAAATCTTTTCAAGCTTACTTCTTAATCAGGTCTTGCATCTCTCCAGCAACTGCTCTCTCGGCTCCCCGCTTGTGTCTGATTACTGATAGTGCTGGCTGTTGTAGTATATATTTAATGTGGCGAGTTTAAGAATAGATGCTGCACCTGAAAAATATCAAACACACAAGGCAAGCTTACAAAATGTTGCTTTAATATATCAGCTTGGGTAATTTGTTCATTCTAACTTTCTAAAAGTGGCATTTTCAGAATTGCTATTTAAAATCCGACTTCACTATAAGTTAGAATTTTATTTTGTGATTCCAGATCCACCAAACATGAACTAGGTATCTGTTCTCGTTTAGAAATTACAGTTATAAAATGAAATAAGGTAATTCCAATATTATCCTATGGGAGAGGTATGCCTTGTAGTAGTGAAAAACGGATTTAAGAGTTTTTCTCTACCAGGAGATGTAAAAAGTAAATGTGCATGCCCTACTTTTGAAAAACAGTGCATGCCCCTTAGGGCTGTCCAGGGCCTACCTTGTGGGTACTTATATATATTAAAAAGGAAGGTTTGGGCCTGGCAAAAGGTTTTCTTTGCCAGTACAAAATAGCAGTTTAAAACTGCACAGACAGGCTCTGCAATAGCAGGCCTGAGACATGCTTAAAACATTACTTACGTGGGTGGCACAACCAGTGCTGCAGGGCTACTAGTGTTACAGCAAACAAATGATGGACGGAATGCTGACAATGCAAACATTCTCCCCCAGTCGAAAGATCTGGGTTAAATCCATCGTTCTTTTGCCCACTACGCCACCCCAGTTTGGACCCAGCCATATGCAAATCAGTCTTGACCCTGTGCCCCATGGGAACAGTCCAGACCGAACTGCCAGGCCAGGTCCTCCCTGGACCGGAAACAAGCATCCTAGGACCGGTTTCAGGGTATGTCACCCTTCTTCAGCCAGGCTAGCTTGAATCCAGTGGCACAGTGAGCAAGGGACCCACGTCTGGGCATACCCATCCCACTTAGGACGAAAAGTGTTACAGCAAACAAATGATGGACGGAATGCTGACAATGCAAACATTCTCCCCCAGTCGAAAGATCTGGGTTAAATCCATTGTTCTTTTGCCCACTACGCCACCCCAGTTTGGTCCCAGCCATATGCAAATCAAGCTATCCTGGCTGATGAAGGCTGATAGCCTGAAACCGGTCCTAGGATGCTTGATTCCGTTCCAGGGAAGACATGGCTTGGCAGTTCGGTCTGAACTGTTCCCATGAGGCACAGGGTCAAGACTGATTTGCATATGGCTATGTCGGAACTGGGGTGGCGTGGTGAAGCAAAATAACGATGGATTAAACCCAGATCTGTGACTGGGGGTGAATGTTTGCCAATGTGCAGCATTCCGTCCATCATCTTGTGTGTTTTGTATTTCGCCCTAAGTGGGAAGGGTATGCCCAGACGTGGGTCCCGTGCTCACTACGCCACTGGAGTCAAGCTATCCTGGCTGATGAAGGCTGATAGCCTGAAACTGGTCCTAGGATGCTTGATTCCGTTCCAGGGAAGACATGGCTTGGCAGTTCGGTCTGGACTGTTCCCATGAGGCACAGGGTCAAGACTGATTTGCATATGGCTATGTCGGAACTGGGGTGGTGTGGTGAAGCAAAATAACGATGGATTAAACCCAGATCTGTGACTGGGGGTGAATGTTTGCCAATGTGCAGCATTCCGTCCATCATCTTGTGTGTTTTGCATTTCGCCCTAAGTGGGAAGGGTATGACGTGGGTCCCGTGCTCACTGCGCCACTGGAGTCAAGCTATCCTGGCTGATGAAGGCTGATAGCCTGAAACCGGTCCTAGGATGCTTGATTCCGTTCCAGGGAAGACATGGCTTGGCAGTTCGGTCTGGACTGTTCCCATGAGGCACAGGGTCAAGACTGATTTGCATATGGCTATGTCGGAACTGGGGTGGCGTGGTGAAGCAAAATAACGATGGATTAAACCCAGATCTGTGACTGGGGGTGAATGTTTGCCAATGTGCAGCATTCCGTCCATCATCTTGTGTGTTTTGCATTTCGCCCTAAGTGGGAAGGGTATGCCCAGACGTGGGTCCCGTGCTCACTACGCCACTAGAGTCAAGCTATCCTGGCTGATGAAGGCTGATAGCCTGAAACCGGTCCTAGGATGCTTGATTCCGTTCCAGGGAAGACATGGCCTGGCAGTTCGGTCTGGACTGTTCCCATGAGGCACAGGGTCAAGACTGATTTGCATATGGCTATGTCGGAACTGGGGTGGCGTGGTGAAGCAAAATAACGATGGATTAAACCCAGATCTGTGACTGGGGGTGAATGTTTGCCAATGTGCAGCATTCCGTCCATCATCTTGTGTGTTTTGCAGGGCTACTAGTAGCATTTACTTTAAAGGCCCTGGTCACATGTAGTGCCTCTTTACTAGGGACGTTTAAATACATTAAATATGCCAATTGGGTATAAGCCAATGCTACCATGTTTTAAACAGAGAGCACAAGCACTTTATCACTGGTTAACAGTGGTAAAGTACAAAGGGTCCTAAGGCCAACAAAACAATTTCAGCAAAAAATATGAGTGAAGGCAAAAAGTCTGGGAATGACCGTGCAGAAAAGGCCAAGTCCAACACCTGCTGATATTTTTTTCTCTCAATATTTTGTCCTCGATATTCTGTCTCAGTGATATAGTGTGTTCGATATTTAGGGTTCACACCAACAATATTGGGTTTCATACCTGTGACCTACAGGGCCAAAGAAATGTGCGACAGGTGTTTGATTTTCTGAGCTATTTTAGTAAGTCCCTACCAAGCAGGTGCAATTTGGCATTACATTCACAATTGTTTCTTTAATGGTGTTATATGGGGGATGGTTAGGATTGTGAAATATTTATTTTCTTGTGCTATGAACTCTTGCATGTACCTAAAGGTTTTTGACATTACCTTCGTAATTATACACATACAGTTTTACAGTATTCTGATAAAATGTTATAATAGTTCGGACATCTTTCCTTTATATAATTTGGAAGAACCTGAAAACTATGACTTTCCATTGGTAATGTCCAGGCTGATGGATACATTCTTCACCTGCACTTTCCTCGGCTTTGGAAATAGCTCCAGGCAGAGACTGACGAACAGAAAGCTTTGCACCATGGAGCATCAAAACTGCCCCAGCGACTTTATCTCCATGGAAACAGTACATACGAGCACCTGAAATTCTTGATAAATAAACAGAGCTGCCTTTGTGCCTTACATACAATCCAACGCAATTTCCTCACACCATGAAGGTCAGATAAAGGTGGAACTGACAAATGTGACAGATTTAGGGCATAAACCAATTCAGTAGCACCCCAGAGTGAAGGAAGAAGGTTGATGAGGAATCTGTGCTGGGAAGTGTATATATATATCCATCCACCAGAAAGACCATTGCCGAAGGCAAGTCACTTTTTTCTTCTAATGGATACCGTCCTCCTGCTGTTTGTTTGCCTTACTCCTAAAGCAATACAATCGTGACAGAAAATAGGTAAAAGAAGCAATGAATTTCGATATCATAAATCAGAATATTCTGCAGACTCACCGACTAAACCGAGCCTTCAAACTCGCTGTACTCCCCAACACTATGGGGTTGTCAGAATACAAGGCAGCTAAGCATATGTACAAAAACAGAAACACCTCTCTACAGTCCAGAAGTTGGCTCTTTGGCTCTGGTTGAGTAAGCCCTGATAGGTTCTGGCTCAGCCTCATTACTGGTTCGCAGCAGGTGTTGGTGATGCACATGATCCATTTGGCGACGCCCTGCTTCCAATAGCCGCTCGCTCTTGACATCAACAAAATCCACAAAGGGTTGGTTGCCCAGTCTAAACTGCTTTGTTATGCCTTGTGAATGAAACTATTTCACCATTTTGTAAGGGTGAGGAGGTGAAAAGAAATCAGAAGGATAATATCCTGATTAGGATGGAATATGAACATCACATAAGATGGAAGGTTTTAGGTGCGAGTCCCTTATCCTTGAAAACACCAAGAAAGAGGTTTCAGTACAGAACTCCTTCATTTCACTCGCTGAGGCAAGAACATTGTCTACAGGGTGGCTAATGTCAGGGTACCAGAGTGCATGGACTTAATCGCCATCATAAATATCACAATTAAGTTCATATCCCGTGCTTGAATCACAAATGCTTTTGGAGGAAACATATTTACAAGATCTTTGAGAACTTGAAACATAGTCCAGATAAATATAAAAAAATAATCTGTTGTGTTGTTTTTCTAAGTAAATCACCAGTTGCTATGTAGCTTTCAATATTACCAACATTTGGGTTATCATGTGCCAACATTTATGAGAATCTGAACTGTGGCCAGGAAATAACACAACAGGATGTCCCCTTTATCTGGCAACAACTTGTTAGCTTCTTCCAGCAACCTGTGTCCAACGTTTTGTGGCAGTCTGGACTCCATATCAATGCAGCATCTAAGCATCTGAGTACAGGCCAGCCAGGCTTGGATGGAGAATCTGACCCATGTGCAAGAAAAGAGTCCTCCTTCGAGCAGTGGTAAAGTGAAAAGAGTGGAAGATTCAGCAATGCTTCACACTTTCTTCTCCTCCTCGCCCAACTGCACCAACAACTGCACCAACTCTTTTGAGGAGAGGAGTTGGCCTAATGGCTAGGGTGGTCGACCTCGAATCTGGGGAACTAGGTTCAAGTCTCAGCAATGACGCTGAACATCCTGTGATTCTGGGCAAATCACTTAATCTCCCCGTGCCTAACAAAAAAAAATGAATGTGTCCTCATTTAATGCAACTGGTGCTATGTAAAGCACTTTGATACCCGATTCGGGTCAAGTTCGCGCTAAATAAAACTCTGTAAAAAAAAAACAAAGACCTTGATTGTTCTATTTACTTTCAACTTCCACAGGATCAAAGGAATTGGGGGACTGTCAGGAAGGCATAATGCAAAGTACATCATAGCTGGAGGTAACTACATTTTCTAAATCATCTTTAGGGACAGACCCTTTCAATTAGAACAAATGTCATGTCATCTTTACGAATATGGCAAAAAGATCCATCTGTGGGACTCCCCACAGAAGATGGCATTTTCCACCACTTGCAGGAGACTGCCTGCTGTCAGTTGCCTACCAGATGGGCAACCATGATAAAGATATTCTGATGCAAAACCCAGAAGCAGTTTCACATGGCATCCTTGCACCGGATAAGTGAGTACACTCCAGGTGAATATGACTGTGATGTCAATTAAGATCTCAACCATGCATCACATGGATCAGCAGAAACGAAACAGCCCATGCTTAGCTTAAAGCGTCTATGTGGAGTTTGGATGTATGCACAGTTCAACGGCTGCTCATAGACAGCTTACACAGGTTAGAATCCCACCATGCAGAAACATATCTATTGCAAGATTGACTTAATGTAAGATTGATAAAAGAGCTCAACCTGGAGCAATTTCTTTGTAATTGCTTAAACCAGTAGGGCTTGACTGAGACTAGTAATGACTGAGAATCAATTTGATAGTATCCCCAGAATGGTTCTACTAGTATTTCAAATCTCATTCAAAGGAGCAACTCCGAATCCAGGAAGATACAGGAAACCATGATTCCCAAAAGTATGACATAAGAGTTGGTCTGCAGGCAAACACATGATTGGACCAAAGGAGAGCAGCGGAGACCCCATACTCACTTCTTGTGTGAAAAGGGGCACTTTATTGAAGGCACTTGCACATCACAGCAATAAAAACGCTAGGCCTTCGTCCTCACAAAACTAAACCTTACTATTCAATAATTCACTTACTTTCACTTACCCCACCCCTAAAACTCCAGCCCCCTTTACATTTTTATCTTGCAACTGTGTAACTCTTACCCTGTTATTGATCTGTTGACCTTTAAATTCCTTAACACTTGAACCTACATCTAGTAACATCTAACTAAGTATCCCAAATCTTAACTTTTAATTTGTTGCTTCCTCCAGGTGTAACTTTATTGCCACCCACCATTGTTCACATATGTTCACAACAATAATCTTAATATAGAACCGTGGCAACTGAAACTGCCACCCGCCACTGAGGAAAGGCCTTCCCCTGACTTTTCTGACCCCTCACCCCCTCCAGGAACCTCTGTCGTACCTCTGAGCTCCATCCCATAACGAGAGAAATGAACCCCACCACCCTTAAAAAATACCGGGGAATCATATCGCAACTCCAGATACTCTACCCGCCCAAAATCCCTACAAAACACTTGCATGTCCCTATTTATTTTGAGCCTGGCCTTATCAATGGCAGCAGGCTTCATTGCCCCCCTCCACTATCTTCTCTGAATGAATTCCATCCACAGGATGAAGTTTCCTGACCACTGCCTCTTAATTTCCAACATATCCGTCTACATCTCTTAACAAAGCCATTCCTTTGCATACTACCAAATAATTTTCATCCAGGTGCAGGACTTAAACATCTGGACATCTATGCCTCTTCAATAACTTATTCAAGAATCGTAGCAGTACTTGCGATCTCATAACACCTTTCCCATGCCAAGTAACTTTAAAGAAGTATTCGTCAAGCCCGAGATTAGTGTCTCGGCCTTTCTGGAGTTCGTGCCTTTACACCCATTTAATAAAGGAATGTCCTATGATCCAAATTGACAAATCGATTGTCTCCTGCCCAGCAACTGCCCCGGAAAAGAACAATATTTGTGAGATATAACCGAAATGTCTCATATCATAAACCACCCCCTTTCCCCAACCAAACATACCAACGAAAGCACTCCCAAAGATCAATGCCCTAACTACATGATCCTACCCTGCCCCATCCCCGCCGTGCTGGCTCCGTGGCCAACTCAATCCTGAAAGAATGTGTTCCATAATCCCCTGGGACTTCCTCCAGACTCGACAATGCCTTTCACAGCACCCACTACAGCTGGTACGACATCACCTGCGCCCCTTTAGGGCAGCTAACAACTGCTCCCTGAGCGACCCTGTTAAAATTCTCAGCATGGTGCTCCAATGTACCGGGCACAATCCTGTAACGGGGAAGGCCTGTAACACCGCCGTCTTGGCCGGTGCCCTTTGATCTGTCTTAGATTGAGGAATGCGCATTCTATACTGCCACTCATGTCCCCCACGTCCGCCCAGTCCAACCCAGGGACCCTTTTCCTCCCTTGCAGTTCTAACAGCCTGAAAGCCCCGAAAAACATTAACGATATCACGTTCCATAACATTGGCAGCACCCCCAATAGCTTGCCGAGCAAATGCTGTGATAAAGACCTCCTCACCCATGGCCGGTGACCCCGTTCCCTCGCCCACCCCTCCAGCATCCTCCTTCGCAGCTCCTCGGCTGATAGCACATAGCCCCAGAAAAGCTTGCTCATGAAGGCAATTCCAGCCAGTTTCCTCGCTATTGTGATTCTAGATAAATCTTTGTCAATCTATGTCAGGATGAACTGTGCTACGTCTTTCTCCCTACTCTAAATCTCTGACCTCCATTTGACCCCCAATAGAAAATCCTGCCAAGCCTGTGAATACGATTTCCTGGCCTATGGCCCACATGTACGGCTGTCTTGTCCTTGTCTGCCTCTGTGGCCAGCTCATGGAACCTCTTCCAATGAGAACAAGAAAGAGCATCTGCAATGTCTTGTCCACCCCAGCACATGTCTCGCCTTGAACGCTACATCATGTCTCAAACAACCCATCACGAAGACACACAGCAGCTTGAGCACCTGCTCATCCCTTGCAGACTGTCTATTCACCACATGTACTACTGCCATATTATCAACTCTGAACAACACCTTCTTGCGTGCCAGCTCCTGCCCCCAGAGAATCACCACTACCACTAGGGGGAAGAATTCAAGGAAAGCAATGCTCCTGCCCCCCTGCTTCAACGTCGTGGGCCACTCCTCCGTACACCACCTGCACTGCCAATACAACCCGAAACCTAAACCCCCCACTGTGTCTGAAAATATGTACATCCCAGTCAAAATCCTTTTTGGTCACCATTGGAATGCCATTAAAATCCTCCAAGAACCTGCGCCAAATACGCAGGTCCTCTCTTGCGCCCGCGGAAAATCGTATGTGGTGATGTGGCAGCGACAGCCTGGCTAAGGACATTCCCAATCGCCTACAGAAAGTCCTCCCCATACTTACTACCCGACAAGCAAAATTCAAGTGTCCTAGCAGGACCTGCACTTCGTTGACAGACATTGCGTCTAACAATAGTTGCATATGCACTTTCTTGTCTATTGGGAGGCGTCCCTCCATGGATACCCAGAAATGAGATTACTGTGCTTGGCACTATTGTCTTTTCTGGAGCCAGCAGCCCCCAATGTCCCCCATGAGCTCTTGAATACTTGCCAACTGTTGTTGACAATCAGAAGAACTGGGTTGACCAACAAAAAAGAAGTTGTCCAAGTAGTGCGTCACCGTCCTCTTTCCCATGTGTCACATGAAAACCCACTGTAGGAAGGAGCTGAACCACTCAATCAGAGCGCAAGAAATGGAACACCCTATGGGTAACACTTTTTCGACCTGCCAGTGCCTGTCAAACTGTATACCCAGCCACTGAAAATCCTCCAGGTGTACCGGCAGCAGCCGAAAAGCTGACTTAATGTAACACTTAGTCACTGAGCACCCTTCCCCACCTCTTCCACCAAAGCCAGGGCCACGTCCACTGATGAATAGGATACTGATGCTACCTTCCCTGGAATTAAATCATTGTCGGAACTCCCTTCTGTCCAAGACTAGTGCTGTATGAGACGAAACTGGCCTTTTCCCTTTTATGGCACTACCTCACTGGGTTATAGAATCAAACTGGGTATAGGCAATGTACTGAATGGCCCTGCCATTCAGCCCTCCTGCACTTTCTTCTGTAGCTTTGCCCGCACCACCTGCTTATGTAACTGTGTTGATTTCAAATTCTCTGCCCACCTATGTTCCCTTGGGCTAAACCCTTCCTGAAAGCCTTCACTCAACAATTTTGCATCCCCCTTGTAATGGTATTTTGCCAAACAAAATTCCAAGCATTCCGTGTCAATTGGCATATGAGCCCATGCCCAGATTTACATGTGTCCCGCGTCCACCTATTTCCTGTTACCTGATTACCCTACTGTCCACTGTACGACCGCTGATGTTGGTTCCATTGGCCTGCCTGAGCCCCTTGTCCCATAGCAGTGCACAAGGGCATGTCTACCTGCGAATTTGGAGCATTCGTGCTGGAATTTACAGTACTCCCTCGTACATAAGCCTGTGTTAAAATCCCAGCATGTCCCAAGTGCTCCTCCCTGCATCTTGGCCACTGTCCCCACCCATCCTCGGATGGGGTGGGGCTGAAAGGGCCGGTATACCAATGTTAGGTCACTTTCTGTAAATGCGTTTTTACCGACTTTGACTGAACCCATCGCCTGCTGGTAAGATCACTGACAACCTCTCCCCATTTTGCTGCAGGATCCCATGCCAGCCATGTGCGAAACTCCTCGTTATAATGTGCCCGGTCATACACCCCACTGTATGAGATCTGTACTCTTTTGATCACATCCATGTATTTGAAGAGCGACACACACCATTCAGGGTATTTTTTGCAGTATACACTCGCAAAATTAAGAACACCGCAATCCAGTTTTTGCATAGTCATAGGTATCTTAGACCATTTTGACAACTCCAATTCCTCCTCCTTGGAGCTTTCTCTTGCCCTAAGTTCTTTATGGGGGAGCTTCGGCATCTCTATGTACTCCCCTTTCCATATCTTTTCCTTGGTTGCCAACATTAAATAAGCACCAAGGGGCTTAGTCACCCCCATAAAAAGCAACTTCTAAATCTTGATTTCCATACTCTCTTTCACTACCATGTCCTGTGCTCCTGCTTTATCAAGTCCATCCGCCCCTTCCCCTTTTGCCTGTGGTGTGCCCTGTTCCCCTTTTGCCCCTGCTTCAGGTGTCTCTGCCTGTGGTGCCTGCCCAACTACCCCTTCGGTCTGCACTTGGCCGACCCCAAACTTACCCTGAGGAGGATGTGCCTCTATACCTACTCCGGCATCCATGACATACAAACCTTTCCATAAAAGTAGTTCCCCGCTTCCCCTTCCTTCTCCCGTATTCACCCCCATGGACACCTTCTTTGTATCTACTGCTTTAGCTCTGTAACCTCCAGCACCCATACCTGGTGTCAATGTCGGCCTCCGCTCTGGATCCACCTCCCTAACCAGCTGAGAAGGGGTACCGCCAACCACTAATGTCCGAGGTGCTGTCCGTCCGGGATAACACTGCTGCAAAATACTAGGAACAACCATATTATCTGAACCTCCCCCCACATGCCCCCTGCTTTGCCACCACCTGTTTTCCTCCTCCACTTGATCTCATCATCTACTGTCCCACGTCGGCATCCGGCTGGCTGCACGAGACCCTGCCATCTCTTCCCCTCGGGTTCTGTGAGCCACTTAAAGCTTGGGAGAGGTAAATGTGATAGGTCGGCAGGGACAGGGCAGTAGGGGGCGTTGACTTTGGGTGCTGGAACACAAGGACGAGTAGGTAAATAGGGACACCAACCTCAGCTGTGGTGCTGAGCCTGGAATATAAAAAAATTCTGGCATGCTGAGGTTGGTGTCCCTATCTACCTGCTCGTCACCCTGTTCCGGCACCCAAAGTCAATGCCCCCTACTGCCCTGTACCTGCTGACATACCACATTTACCTCACCCTTCTGTGCTTGGCGCCCTGCTGCCGAAATTGCCTCTGCCCTGGCGTGACCTACTCCCACGAGTGCCCCTCTCGCCGCACCAGATCTGCACCCGTATCTGTACCCTATTGCATATATATCCTATGAGGCGGCCTTACTGCAACTCTTTGCCTCTCCACCTCCTCATATCCCCCTCCGTGTCCCTGTCATCCTGCTCCTCTTTGTCACCCCAGTCTAGCATTGCTACAACCAATGCTGTTACGGCCCCCCCAGACAAGTTTAAAACCTTTTCCTACTTTGTATGTGTGCTGCACAGTGCAGGATGCATGCAAAGTAGGAAAAGAAAGGAGAAATGAAAACATTACTCCCTTTAATGCCTGCTATCCAGCGGTGTTATTATGTTGTGTTAAACCCTGTCTACTAATGTTTGTAGATAGGGTTTAGCGTCAAAAAGCATGGGTGGTTGCATGGGAACGCTCATGTGCCACCCATGTAACGCCCCCTTAATGCAAAGTAATACAAAGCAGCATTTCGGGCTGCTTTGCATTACCTTTCCATACAAACCAACGCTAATACCAATTAGAGTTGGTTTGTTAATCCCCAAATAGGTTTAGCGTCGGGTTAGTGTTACAAAAGTAACGCAAACCTAACGCTAAACCTTTGTGAATCCGGGCCTCAGAGTCAGAAACATTGAGACAAAATTATATATTTAAGAACAAATATGAATTCAGGGACTAAACAGCATATAACGTAGCCTGTATGAGTAGTTCAATGAGCATGCTTCAATACATTATAGATTAATTTCCCTCAAATCACAGGAAAAAGAGCCAACTATGGTAGACAAATATGCCAATTATATTTATATTGCTGTATATCCATTCTGGGAGATTATAACATTAGTGGGGAAAACAAAAAGTGATGAATAAAAGGTTTAAATTGATTAGAATCCCTGATCATTACTATGGGTTGCATAACATTTCATCATATTTTTGCTCACTGTGCCTTTCTAGATAGAGGGATTGTAAAATCAATAACTTATCACTAGACTCACACGCTGAGCATCTCAATACTAGGCCCAACACATTTACCTTTTTTTCTTACAGTAGGAATACAATATATTTTAGGCAATTTATTCATATTTTTAACCATTGGTACTTTTATTTATATGGACTTTTGATCAGGAGAGCTGAAGCAGAATCAGGCAGATTGAGGGTTGCCTGGACTGTGACTAATTCTGCCATGACTTAATTTCCTTTCAGATGCCAAAGTGAAAATAACGGACTCTGTGCCTGTCCAGCTGCGATATAAGAGGTGATCATGACATGGGACTGACTGTGCCCACACTATTAATCTTTCAGTCACTAGTCTAACATTTCCGCTTCAGTGTCATTTTCCCGCTCCCACGTTTCCCATCTCCCAGCTGTCCAGCCCCCCGCAGCACTACTTAATGGCTGCCGCTTTGCGGTGAAAGTGCAGTCCACTATCCTTAGTGGACTTGCTCCTTACACAGCGCAGCGCCGTCTGGTAGCTGCTGCTGCGGTCCCCTCCGGCTGCTGCCGCTGACCCGAGGTAAGAAGTTCGAGGCCCTCCTCCACCCTCAGACTCCTGCCTGCGCCTCATCCCTGGTGGTCCAGTAGTAGAGCGTCACTGCTCTGCTACTTGATTGCACTCCTGTCCCTCTCTCCGCTGTTTCTGTACCTCTTTCTGTTAATTCTCTTCTTTTGCCTCTGCCATTGTTTTTCTCTTGATTCCTCTGGCTTTTTTGCTTTTACTTTTCCCTTGTTTATTCAGTTTTCTGCCCTCTCCCTCGTTGCCGCTGAGACCCCTGTGCCCCACCCCCTTTCAGTGTCCTTTTCCAGCTCCCCCGTTTCCCGCCTCCCAGCTGTCCAGCCGCCCACAGCACTACTTAATGGTGGCCACTGTGCGGCCGCACGCAGCGGGCGCGCTGCTGGCTTGCCAAAGGCAAGCCCGTCTGTGCCCATCCGTGTCTGGACCTCACCCAGCGCCAGGGACCCTGCCTCTTGAACCGCTATGACGCCAGGACCCTCCTCACCCTCTACCCGGGACAACACGCCGCCTGCCGGCTAGTTTCAATGAAGAAGACCCTCGGACCATTCGCCTGCCGGAACTGCAACCGCACCTTCAGCCATGCCATCATGCCACCCAGCCAACCGTCAGTGCACCCGTCCGCCTTAACTGCATCCTCCTCAATGTGCGATCCCTCCACTAACACACCACGGAAATCTGGGACCTCCTTGATGCCACCGCTACTGACATCGCCTTCTTCACGGAAACCTGGACCAACCCCTGCTCCGGACCACACATTGCCATTGCCATTCCCAACGGCTACAAGATCACCCGCAAGGACCAACCCGACCGCCCCAGAGGAGGCATAACCATCACCCACAAAAACACGCTCCGACTAACCACGCACTCTAACAACCCCACGAAAAACATGGAACACCTCCACTTCTGGATCCAGACCAACCCCAACACCACCCTCTGCAGCACCCTCATCTACAGGCCCCCCGGCCCGACCCCCTTTCACCAACTCCATCGTAGACCTCATCCCACCCCAGGCTCTCGCATCCATCCATACTACATCCTGCTCGGAGACCTCGTCTTCCACCTGGACAACCCCAGCAACCAGAATGCCGCCTCCCTCCTGGAGAACCTTACCAACATCGGACTCAAGTAGCTAGTCACTGCACCGACCCACACAACGGGACACACTTTCGACCCCGTCTTCTCCGTCAGCGGGAACATCAGCTCCAGCCACACCACCGAACTCTCCTGGACCGACCGTCACTGCGTACATCTCGCCTTCGACACGCCCACTGCACACCACCATCACCCACCCAAATGCAGCTGGACCAAGGCCACCGAAGAACTCGTCGTCAACTCCCTCAGCACAGCCACTCCACCAATGACCATGGACGCCAACACCGCAGCACGCAACCGCCACCAATAGATCTCCAACTCCCCGGACACCCTAGCACCCCTCAAGAGAAGACCAGGCAAACAACGATGCAAGGGGGCCAGCTAGTTCACCCCCACCCTCCACAAATCCAGACGCACCTGCAGACGTCTCAAGAAGAAATGGAAGTGCAACAATACTCACGCAACTTTCAAGTCTGCCGTCAACACACACCAACTCCTCCTCAAAACCACTAAGAAAATGGGCATCTGGGACAGAATCAACACAAACGCACACAACAGCAAAGAACTCTTCACCATCATCAAGGAGTTCACCAGGCCCAACAGCGAGACCTCAGACGTTCCCCCCTCCCAAGACCTCTGCAACAAACTTGGCACCTTCTTCCACCACAAGATCAAGAAGATCTACAACAGATTCAACACCCTAGACTCGGCCGCCACACCTGCCACCATCTGCCACCATCTGCCACTGAGGACACAATCAAGACCATGAAGAGCATCCACTTAGGGGCCCTGACGGACCCATGCCCGTACCACATCTTTCACAGAGCAGAAGCCACCATCGCCCTTCAGCTTCGCTGCACTATC
Source organism: Calotriton arnoldi (assembly GCA_963921515.1). Lineage (NCBI taxonomy): Eukaryota > Metazoa > Chordata > Amphibia > Caudata > Salamandridae > Calotriton > Calotriton arnoldi. The sequence goes on from CAWUFW010000626.1 coordinate 675,587, forward strand.
AACTCCTCCATCGAAACCGCCACCTTCCCAGACAACTGGAAACACGCCGAGTTCAATCCCCTGTTGAAGAAGCCCGACAGACCTCAAGAACTTCAGAACGATCTCCCTCCTCCCCTTCCCAGCCAAGGTCATAGAGAAGGCCATCAACCCCAACTCTCCGAGTTCATCAAAGCGAACCACGTCCTGGACACCTCCCAATCCGGGTTCCGAAGCAATCACATCACAGAGACTGCACTCCTAGCCGCCACAGACGACATCCGCTCCCTCCTCGACCGGGGCCCTCATCCACTAGACCTCTCAGCCACCTTGAACACCATTTCCCACCGTACCCTAATCACCAGACTCCACGACGCCGGCATCCACGACAGGGCTCTGGACTGGATCCACTCCTTCCGCATGGCCTGACCCAGCGAGTCAGACTACCACTGTTCCTATCAGAACGCACAGAGATCAGCTGTGGAGTCCCCCATGGCTCCTCCGTAAGCCCTACCCTTTTCAAAGTCTACATGGCCCCCCTCGCAGCCATCGTCAGAAGCCACGGACTCAACATCGTCTCATACACTGCCGACACCCAGCTGATCCTCTCCCTCACCTATACACCCGCAACCACCAGAACCAGCTACCACAGTGGAATGAAGGCCGTTGCAACCTGGATGAAAGACAATTGCCTCAAGCTCCCTCATCCTGGGACCCACTGCTTCAGCCTAGGACTATTCCTGGTGGCCAGCTGCTCTGGGTGCTCCCCCAACCCCGACAGACCACGCACGCAACCTTGGCATCATACTGGACTCTTCGTTCAAGATGGACCGCCAAATCAATGCAGTTTCCTCAGCCTGCTTCCATGCGCTCTGCCTGCTCCGAAAGACTTTCAGATGCATCCCCACAGAATCCAGAAGGACGGTCACCCACGCAGTCATCACCAGCAGACTCGACTACGGCAACCCACTCTTTGCCTGCACCATTCAGAAAGCTCAATAAACTACAGTACTTCCAAAATGCCGCAGCCAGACTGGTCCTTGACATCCCCCGCTGCAGCCACATCACGCAACACCTCCAACAACTCCACTGGCTTCCAGTCAACGAAAGAGTCACTTTCAAGCTACTCACTCACTCCTTCAAAGCCCTACACAATGGAAGACCAGTGTACCTGAACCACCGCCTCACATCCCAAGTACCCACCAGACAACTCCGATCCGCCCAACTCTCCCTCGCAGCCATCCCCAGGATCCACAAGACCAGAACCGGAGGATGATTGTTCTCCTACCTCACCGCCAAAACATGGAACTCCCTGCCCCATGGACCTCAGGCAATCAGCGTCACTGACCCAATTCAGAAAGGACCTCAAGACCTGGCTCTTCGAATGATCCTCCACCCAGTCCGACAAGCAGCCGCCCCACCCCCAGCGCCTTGAGACCCTCACGGGTGAGTAGCCGCGCTTTATAAGCCCCTGATTGATTGATTGATTGATCTGATCTGTTGCCTCCTGTGAATCTTTCACAGGTGATCCTAACATGTGACTAAAGTGCTGCCATGTTGCCCAATGTTTTGTGCGACACCTTCAACCTGTACAGTTCTGGCTTTTTAGACAGATACACTTTGCCTTCAGCGTCTTGCAGTTTGGGGTTATTTTTCCATTATGAGGGTCAGCTCCAAGGTCTCAGTTTGTAAAGTGTTATTGTCTAACAAGCTAGGACTAGCTGATGGTGTTACACATCAACTAGTGCCATGAGGCATCTAAGTGATGTCAGAGGTGATCCTGACAGGTGACTAAAGTGCTTCTAAATGCCCCATCGTATGTGTGACATCTTCAGCCTGTACAGTTCTGACTTTTTAAACAGCTTCTGTTTCATCATAAAACTCTATTTCGTTAACAAGGCACCCCACCAATATACAGAAGTATCATCAATGTTACAACCAAAGAATACATATAGGTTATATGGCAATTTGTGAGACATCTGAAAAAAGTAAATACTTAATGATTTGATTTAGGCATACAATCGAAGCTGGTCTGTTCCCCCGTCCATGCTTCTAATTACAACATTAGATTGTATTACACCATTTAATGACAAGGTATAAAATTCATAATTTCTAAATATAAATTCACAAGGACTCAAGAAAGAATACGCTCTATCCTCACAATATGCCTGTGATAATGCCAGAAACAAATATATGTATATATACATATATAGTATATATATATATATATATATATACATATATATATATATATATATATATATATATATACATATATTTGTTTATGGCATTATCACAGGCGGATAGAGCGTATTCTTACTTGAGTCCTTGTGAATTTATATTTAGAAATTATGAATTTTATACCTTGTCATTAAATGGTGTAATACAATCTAATGTTGTAATTAGAAGCATGGACGGGGGAACAGACCAGCTTCGATTGTATGCCTAAATCAAATCATATAATATATCACACAACAGAAAAGAGTACCAAAGCCCAACTCGATGGCATTCTGGCATCCAAAATATATTTATAGCCTTCGACTTTTTTATCGAACTAACTTGGGGAGCATGCCCCGCTCGCCTGCATGTGGTACGTTATGGATTTCCAAGGTATTTTATTTGTGCAGGTGAGAAAGGGAGAATTGTCTTGTGAACCAGGTAAGTAGTTACGAGGATGTATCTGCTATCAGTTGGGAACTCCCAATAACACTAGTTGCTGCATGGAGGACAGCTTTGAAGATTTATGAACATGAGGTAAACAGGGACATAACAAAGGGCCTGATTTAGGGTTCAGCAGATGGGTTAGTCATAAATGTGACGGGCATCCTGTCTGCCGTATTACAAGTAGCATAGAATATAATACACTTGTAATACGGTGGATGGGATATCGTCACATTTGTGATGGAGTAACCCATCCTTCAAACTCTAAAACAGGCCCATAGTCGTTTCTTGACAACAGTAGGTGTATAACAACTATGTTGAATCGGAGTCAGGTATGAAATGCTTCATTAGTTTAAGAAGTCGTGGCTGGTGGTGCACTGATTTAACCATATACATGATGTGAAGGTTAAGATGCTTTCACTAGAGGTACCTGTAGAAATGAGAGGATCAATCTATTTCTGGAGGGGGGATGGAGAAGGAAGGATTTTTCGCTCTGCTTTTCAGCTCTAAGCAGCTTTCAGTTGGTATCTTCCGTCCAATCCGTTCATAGTAACAAAATGCATAATATTGTTTCACATTTCTGAGCTGTTATTCAAGTAGGAGGTGAACCAATCAAATATTTTATGTGTAAAACCAATGCACACATTGAGTGTTTTAAGGAGCACTTCATTGTTGACAGTGTTGAAAGTTCCCAACAAATCCAAGAGAACCAGAAAGGAGGTGTCTCCTTTATCCAGTATGCGTCGTCCATCTTCAAAGATCTCGAGGGTCGCTGTTTTGGTGATGCATCCCTCCTTGAATCCAGATTGATGTCTGCCTAAAAGGCTATTTTCCACGAGGTACTGATTCAATTCAGCTGAAATGCAACCTTTAAGTGTCTTAATAGACAAAAGGATGGAACCTTCCTGGCTCATTAGGGTAGAGTTAGATTTTCTAGGAGTGGCTTAACCTTACCTCACCATTTTTGAGACAATCAGGAAATGGTCCTTATATCATGGATGCCAATCACAGTAGAGGCTGAGATAGGGGCTTGGGGAAGTGTTTTGGTTAGTGAAGCCACGACTGGATAATTTGAATAGCTTTAAAGCCTAACAGAGGCAATCACTTTGGAGAGGACGTCTTGTGCGATAGTTTGGAAGGCAGAGAAAATAGAGGAAGGGACTAGTTATTAGCAGTCACTAGTGAGGGATACTGGGCTTCTAGAAGTTGACGTGGAGGCAGTATTTTTTCACTGAAAGAGATTTTGAGATTTTGGCCCATTTCCCCATAACGAATGAGAAAGAAAGCGCAGGTGCCAAGGTGTCAGGGTGTTTAACCATCTCAAAACCTTTGTGTAGAAGCAGTCTGAGATTTGCAGGAGTTTGCCTAAGCCATATATTTATGCTTCTTTTAACTTAACATTCAGTCTTGCTCTTTGCCCTTTGCTTGGATACTTGATGGCTGCCTCAAAACCTTTCATGCACCTAAAACTTACCAATGCAAAGAGACGGGTCATGGCCTGTGGAAAATACCTCAAACATAAGCCTACCACCATTTGGCCTAAGGAATGCGATACCTCTCTTGCTACATCAAGAGAGGTAAGAAGCCTAGGGATAAGCATGGATTAGGATCTATCCTTGATACCATATGGCAAGGTCACAAAGACCAACTTCAACACAATGAAAACATTGTGACACATCTTCTCATACTTAGGATACTAACAAAAGGTACAATCTATTCTGACACTCGTGATCCCCAAACATGATTATGTTAACAGTCTGCATCCGGGCACCCCCAGTTTTATCAAATGGAAAATACCACAAATACAATACGCTGCCGTAGAACTTCTTCTCTGCCTTCGCCCCATAGAGCATGTGCAAGTGTCTTGTGAACCAGGTAAGTAGTTACGAGGATGTATCTGCTATCAGTTGGGAACTCCCAATAACACTAGTTGCTGCATGGAGGACAGCTTTGAAGATTTATGAACATGAGGTAAACAGGGACATAACAAAGGGCCTGATTTAGTGTTCAGCAGACGGGTTAGTCATAAATGTGACGGGTATCCTGTCCGCCGTATTACAAGTAGCATAGAATATAATACACTTGTAATACGGTGGATGGGATATCGTCACATTTGTGATGGAGTAACCCATCCTTCAAACTCTAAATCAGGCCCATAGTCGTTTCTTGACAACAGTAGGTGTATAACAACTATGTTGAATCGGAGTCAGGTATGAAATGCTTCATTAGTTTAAGAAGTCGTGGCTGGTGGTGCACGGATTTAACCATATACATGATGTGAAGGTTAAGATACTTTCATTGTAGAAATGAGAGGATCAATCTATTTCTGGAGGGGGGATGGAGAAGGAAGGATTTTTCTCTCTGCTTTTCAGCTCTAAGCAGCTTTCAGTTGGTATCTTCCGTCCAATCCGTTCATAGTAACAAAATGCATAATATTGTTTCACATTTCTGAGCTGTTATTCAAGTAGGAGGTGAACCAATCAAATATTTTATGTGTAAAACCAATGCACACATTGAGTGTTTTAAGGAGCACTTCATTGTTGACAGTGTTGAAAGTTCCCAACAAATCCAAGAGAACCAGAAAGGAGGTGTCTCCTTTATCCAGTATGCGTCGTCCTTCTTCAAAGATCTCGAGGGTCGCTGTTTTGGTGATGCATCCCTCCTTGAATCCAGATTGATGTCTGCCTAAAAGGCTATTTTCCACGAGGTACTGATTCAATTCAGCTGAAATGCAACCTTTAAGTGTCTTAATAGACACAAGGATGGAACCTTCCTGGCTCATTAGGGTAGAGTTCGATTTTCTAGTTACCTTTAGCTATACGAACGATGTATCGTCCACAGAGCCTACCAAGGAAAAGGACCACTAAACCTACAAATTAAAATGAAGCAATACAAACCAAATAGGGCACTATGCTTCAGGTTTACACCGCAGATAGTCATATCACCTTAATTCAAGAAATCCATATGAGCCACCGCTTTCTCAGTATAAACCGGCAAGCTCTGGAACTCACTACCTGCCAAGATCCAGGTACCTTTACAGTTCAGAAAAGGTGAAAACATGGCTGTTTCCAATATAACTACATCAACCCACAACCCAGGGATAAAACCCAGAACAATACCACTTCTTCAAATTCAGCTACTGTCCATAGTTATTGAACATCCCAACCAGCACCCGTTCCTCAGGCTTGTAAACACTATAACAACTTTCTATGTCCAGGCAACTTGTGAATGGCTGATCTGTGTCTAGCCTGTGTATCATATACTAATGTAAACTCATACGTAACCCTCTTGGCCCTCGCTAATACTATAACACTCAGTGATTGTGCAGTCAATTGTAGTTTAAGCAGGCTGCACAATAATTCCCTAGTCCTGCTTGGATCTCTTACACTCATATAAAACAGAACTGCTACAGGTCATGTTTATCACCCGGTACAGTAACAGTCCACAGCAAACAAACCACACATTACCATCCGATCAGACATGGGATAACTGAAGAGATCTGCTATATACTGCAGGCACTGGAGCGCTCTAATTCAGTCCACCACTGCAGGACTGTTTATTGACATCTCCTACAGGCCATCATATAAGGAATGATTGTAATGAAGTCCATCCCGGCAGATCTCTTGGCCATCTCTCCCTCCAACATATGCCTGGTCCGCTTCATAAACAAAAATCTCAGACTGGACAACCCTGTGCAGTAAGCAGCTTAGTGGCCTCTGACCATCAGAAATACCTACTGAGCAGATCAAAGCTGCCAGCTTACTGAAAAACATAAACTCTGGTGCCTATCTCACACTTCCTCATCCATCACACTGCTAAGCACTCTGTACTTTCACGCGATAACTGCACCTTGGTAGTAATCACATAACATGGAAACACTTTCCACATAGGTTCATATCAAAGACACACTCTTCCAACTGCACACCATAGACAGTGTAGCGTGCTGACCAGTGCCGTCTTAAATCATGGGCACGTTGGGCAGTTGCCTGGGGGCCCCACGAGCATAGGTGGCCCTGTGCAGACCATAATTTAACAGTAATTTTCCATTAAACATTTTTATTCCTGTGAGTGGTTGTGTAGGCAGGGCCCAGTGCACTGCTTTGCCTGTGGGCCTATAATGCTGTTAGGACGGCCCTGGTGCTGACCTTTGTTGGCTAGTGCTTCAGAGCCCCCCCATAGCTAAACTAAGCACTATATAAATGCTACCATACAATACAACAAATGGGCACAGGTTGGTATTGGACCCTTTTTTCCTGTTTTCCCTTCTATTTACACCGGGTAACAGATCTCTAACTTCGATCGAGATAACTCTGCTACACTCCTCTCGGGCATAGCAATACAAATACAGACAAAAAATGATTGCTCACAATTTTACTACTGCACTCACCTATAAAACATTTATCTACTAAAGCATAATGCTGGTGATCGCACGACGTAAAGCACAGTGTAATTTACTCATCATTTTAAACTGTGGAATGACCTGCGCACAAGCTTAGGTAAATATAGGCCTTACTGAGGCCCCGGGACTCAACGCCCTTCCTGCAGTGTGTGGCTGTGGGCATTAGCCTCCATTTTGCTCCTGTGTAGCTGTTGATGCTGCTGTCTGCCCTGCCGATGCTGATCTGGTCACATGGGTCACTACTCTCCCATAGTGACAGCGGGAACTCTTGGTAGATGTCCCTCTCTGTGATTTCACTGAGTGCATGTCAGTCTCAGGCCTGCTGTATTACAGCTGTGTACTTGAACTGTCAGAGCTGAACCATATCTCCCCAGGCGTGCCCCATTTTTTGACACTGTCTCATTGTAGACACTTGGGGCCAGATTTACAAGCCCCTTGCGCCACTTTTGCGTCACTTTTCCCATGTTAAAAGTGACGCAAAAGTGGCGCAAGGGGCTTGTAAATCTGCCCCTTGGTTGTTATTGCTTTTCCATGTCATCCGTCAGGCTCGGTGACAGCAGCAGGCTAATTTGTTTAGTTTGGTTCAAAACAAGCGTAAGAATAGGTGATTTGCACTCCCCTATCAAAAATATGAGGCCACTGGTTCTACTCAGGGTTGGATTGGGATCACAAATCGGCCAGGGCACCCTAAATAAAAGTGCCCCACATCTGTGGATTGTGCATTTTCGCAAAACACTGCTTCAGTCTTTTAAGTATTATAAAAGAGAGGGGAGTTTATCTGAAAGAGGCATTCTTAACTTTACTGAGATTTAAAAAATGGAATTGTTGCCAAGACTCTTTGTGCACGGATTAGTTCACACTGGTGAACCACACCTACTTCTGCTCAGGCCCCCTGTCCCTGCTCAATCTGCATACATTAATGGGCCATCCCAGCGAGAGACTGGGAATGACACTTCCCCCCGCTGGTAAAAGGAAGGTAAGAGGGACCCTTCTGCCTTCTGGAAGGCCGCTCAGGCTCCCACTGGGCCACTGGTGGCATCTGAACAGCACAGACACAGCCCAAATCGGACACCACGCTAGCCAAAAAAGCGCCCCACAGCTGGAACTCAGATACCGGCCGACTGCCCGAGTGCCCGCCTTTCCAGTCCGACACTGGTTCTACTGGCCACTGCTGGAGGCATACATCAATGGAACAGATCATCTGTAGGTCCTCTCCCATGGCACTGACATGAACATGGCATACAACGCCAGGAGGTGAAACGCTCATATGGGTACTCTGAGGTTCTTTCTAGAGTGCTTGGCCCAGCAGGAGAACAGTGCCAATGGGAAGAAGAAAGGGCACAACCACCAATTAAAAACAGTTGTACCTGCTGCACTGACTGCTACAAAAAGGCCACAATTCACTCAAAGAGACCACGGGGTTCACACCCTCCAGTGCAGGAGCAGCTCTCACTGTTATCACTCTGCTTGGCCTGCAGGGGAAGGACCAGCAGACCTTTCTAAGCAGGCCCTTCCCATATGTCGAGTAAAACACTGAACTCGTAGGGCATTGATTCAGAGGTGGCTGTGATTGGGCAAACAATGGTGGGTGTGCGAGTGTCTTCCCTCTAGCAGGAGGACAGATGGTCTTCTGTTCAACCACTGGAGGTCGCGAGAGGAACTGAAGGTGCAGCACTTTGTCCAGCAAGCGCTTCAGATTCTCCTTCGACTGACCAGGGCGGGGCTGCATTAAGCAGCAGGCCTTGGACCTTAGGAGCAGGGCTCGGAGTTGTTAAGGGGCGGGTTAAGATGCAGAGAAATTAATGGAATTCTTTTTTTTCTGGATGAACAATCTCATTTTTGTAGCTTATGCATAGCCATTTTCATTTTGACCTTACATGTGTAAACGGGTCACTTTATTAACCTATTTTCATATCCCCCCCCCATGGAGGATCCAGAGCTTGCATGTCTCCGTCTGCCTCTCCTCACCTTTGATGTGGCTCTCCTATTCAGACCGCCACATACCTCCGCCTTACACACATTTCCATTGTAGAATTTCAACTTCCTTCACTAAATTGGCTATTTCCAGTTCCTGGAGGTTGCAGGTGTGCTGCAGAGATTTACTGGTCAGGCATGTTCATAGTTTTGAATCTTACAAATTCCAGCTCAGCTTTTCATCCTTCCAAAGACAATAAAACTACTACCAGAGTAATGCGAATTTTCCCAGTTTTAATGTAGGAAAGTCATACTTTTATAAAAGATAGGGAGGAGAGCATTATGCATTGAAGGCCACCATAAAACCCATAAAGCAGGTATTAAAGTTTGTACCCATATAGACCAATGACTGTCTTGCGGTCCGCAGGAGGGCAAGAACATTGCCTGTAGTCTCGCTTCCACTTCTAAACCCAAGTTGATAGATTGGCAGAGTGCTTGACTTCATGCACAACCGTGCTGATCTTTCAAGAGGACACAGATTTTTTCCTCATTGTCCAAGCTATAATACTATAGTTATACAAGGTAAGAACGAAGCCACACCAAGAGTCAAGGATATTTGATGTGTCCCATAGAATCTTATACAGGATTGTTATGAAGGGTGCTCAACATCAGAGGTAACGTTTAAAGAGAGGCATCAGAACCCCATTAGGGCAAGATGAGACGAGGACTTGCATTCTTCAAAAAAATCTTAGTGCCTAGGTTTTAAAGAACCAAGGGGCACATGCATCAAAGGTATGAATTGCGAGTCCTTAATAGCGACTATTAAGGAATCGCTATTAAGGGGTCGCAATTACCTATGCATGTAAGTTTCGCAAACAAAATTGCGATTCCTACATATTCTTTAATAGGGAATCACAAATTGCGATTCGCTATTAAGGAATGGCTTCCCATTCATTCCTATGGGCCTAGAGGCCCATAGGAATGAATAGGATTGTATTCGTAGTTTGCGAGTACCAAATAGGTACTCGCAAATTGCGCAAGCAAATTCAAGGGTACAAGGGGGCCAAAAGGTCACCCTAATGCACCTCCAAAAAGGGACGTATGCACATGTGGCGCACACACATGCCCTAAGGGCATGTATATGCACCACAATGCACTTTGAAAAATGCTTTTTTTGCATTTTTCAAAGGAATTGCAAATTACCATCAACTTGAAGTTGATGGTAATTTGCGATTCCAAATTGCGAAAACGCAAAATTTGCGATTACCTATTTTGCGAATTGCTTTTGGGTTGATGCATCCCAAATGGCAAAATACCGTTCTGTGAATCGGCCCGTTAGCGACCGGTATTTTGCTCGATGCATGTGGCCACTAGTGCCTATATATTGATGACGGAAATGTATCCTGAGGGGTTACAGACCACCTGAACTTTCATGACATATAACGATTGAATATGCTGAACCCAACAATTTATGGACACACAATTGGAACTGGATTATCAAGATCTTTAATAAACTTCCAAATTTGTTTTGGTTCATTAGATCTAGAGATTTCAAAAATATCCACTCATTACTCTCCTGCTGCTTTCCTTTGGTAACTCCCAGTTTTTTGCATCCGTAACTCTGGCTAAACAAAAACATAGACACGCTATAATAAGCGGGTAAAATACAGACCATAGAGCTTTACCGGGAGCTAAAGTGGAAGGCTTAGATCCCTGGAGTGAATATCAATGCTTGAGGATCCTGGTTGAGCAAAAGGGTTTTAGTGAAAAGGTGTTTTTTTATATTGGGATTTTCAGTCTTTGTTTTGAATCGTTTCTTTTCACTCATTTGACACATTTGCACCAAGAATGGGAGAGCTCTGATTCATTTTTGGTGTGTTCCAAATCTGACAGACATTGATCAATGGGTACAAAGTCTGTTTTGGGTGTGTGTGGGTACGAAATCCCCATCTTACTGCTTGTTCTGTGCAACAGCAAAAACTACTGAAAAGTTTAACCAAAAGCTAGCATGAAAAGTGAGCTTGTACCAGAATATGCTGTTGTTTGTTGTTTGGTTTAAATCTGTTCAGTACTTTTAAAGAAAATCCAATAAGAAAATATTTTACAACTGCAGATTCAGAAATTCTCTGTATACTTTTACTCTTACAAATGTCCTTAGACATAATTTAAAACATAAACTCAAACCTAACTCGTTAGTCTAGAAACAAACATTCCAAGGCTGGTTTGATGGAGTGTGAGTTTAAACATTTCAATTCAATTTAAATACTTTATTTTGGCATACATGCCATAAAAGTTCCACATCAAAAGTTAACTATGCAAAATTAATCATTATAATGCAATAACTTATTTTATAGTTGAAACCCAAAATAAAAAGTATTCTAAAAAGTTTAAAATCAGAGAAAGAAACCCTGTAAGGCAAATGCAAGAGTTAGGAAGGGAGATCAGCTATCTAGAAGGTTTGAAGAGCATACAAGTACAGTTACTAAAATAAAATAGTGGTTTAATAAGTTACAGAGTGGGCACATGTGTCTCAGCCTTATTCAAATACCCAGTGGATGCAAGATTATGATTAAAAACATCGAATACAATCAACTTTCTCTCACCCTCTGAGCTCTTTTCCTGATGCCCAACATATGGCTGAGGAATTTGACAACCGCACACGCGAACAATGGTCTGGCCATCCACCTATAAAGTCATTCAGAGGAAGAGCGCCTAACCTAAACTGGATGTATAGTTTCCTGTCCTTTGGTGTTTGTATAAAATCCAAGTAGGCCTCGAAGGACCTATCCAGTTTATGGGCCATGAATTCTAAAGTTAACCTCCCCCAAGACACACTGAATAACTCAGCTTATGCTACCCAGTCCCACTAACGTGCTTTGACTTGGCTTTTTCTGGGGAGCAAAGAGGGGTCGTTTTCATCTCAGCTGTCTCCTAGCCCAATATCGGACAAAAGCCTCCTCACATTGCCTAACCAGCTGACTTTGTTGAATTTATACAAGCGGCTAACTTCTGCCAGTGCATTTGCATATGGGAGTAATTCGGGTGTGGACCTGATCCTCAACCAGAACAACAGAGGGCAAAGCTTAGCTTTGTTAGCAATAGAATGCCTTCCCATGTCCAGCATTAGGGGATGAATAGGGGTGCTTTGGGGCAACATCACTAGACTCCTTAGAAATTTGTGCACGGATCTAGGGCCAGATGTAGGAAGGAACATTTTTGCGAGTCCTTAATAGCGATTTTTAGAGAATCGCTATTAAGGACTCGCAAAATGCTATGTAGGTAGGAATCGCAATAATAATTGCGATTCCTAAACATTCTTTAGTTGCGTATCGCTAATTGCGATTCGCAATTAAGGAATCCCTTCCCATTCATTCCTATGGGCCAGGAGGCCCATAGGAATGAATGGGAAGTGCATGCGCAATTTGCGAGTACCCAAGAGGTGCTCACAAATTGCGCATGCAATTTCAAGGGTGCAAGGGTGTCAAAAGGACACCCTGTTGCACTCCTGAAATGTGCATGTGTGCACATGTGGCGCACATACATGCCCTAAGGGCACGTCTGTGCGCCACATGGCACTTTGAAAAATGCCAAAATATGCATTTTTCAAAGAAATTGCAAATTACCACCAATTTGAAGTTGGTGGTAATTTGCGATTTCTTAAACCAGAAATCGCACAACTTGGGTGCTTCCTGCATTGCTTTTAAGGCATCGCAATTTGCGATTCCTTGAATGCATTCGCAAAATAGGGAATCGCAAATTCTGCGATTCCTTATTTTGCGAGTAGGTTTTTCTTTCCTACATTGCACACAGCGAAATTGCGATCGCAAACGCTGAAATTCTGCGAATTTCTGCGTTTGCGATCGCAATTTGGCTTGCTACATCTGACCCCTAGTGAGCTCTTCCAGTCTGTCGAATCCCCCCAATTCTGACCCATATAGGGCAGAGTTCACCGCTTTAAGAACGTAGACCTGCAAAGCAGCAGCAACTGGTTTACTAAACGAGGATCGATGTTCTTTCCCCAGGGCCCCAACCAACTGCTTGTGCTTCAAAGTCATCTTAGACACGTGGGGTTTCCAAGACATATTCTAGGATAGTTTAAAGTCTAGATAGCAAAAGTGCTGACCCTCTCAAGCGGTTTTCCTCCAAGGGTGGGCCTACCCCTATAGGTCTTATGCGGGTTCAGTGTCATGAATTTTGTTTCTGACGTTTTTATCACTAGACCCCTCATGTCACAGAAGTCTTTGAATCGATTAAGGAATAACAGGAGCTTCCCCTGGAGTTTTGGACACCAATAAGGTGTCATCTGCAAAAAGGAGGGTCTCTACTTTCTCCCCTCCTAGGGATGGAGCATCCGCTAGTTCCAAAGATAGGAATTGGACAACACTATTCATATAAAGAGAAAAAAGAGTGGGTGCCAATACGCACCCTTGGCGTACTCCCCTGCTAACATGGATTGGGTCAGTGAGTTGACCCTGGGCACCCCACCGTACCCTGGCATAGTTGTCTTTGTGGAGACGAATGACCAGGATTAGAATTTCATTTGGCAGACCCATATCTTTGAGTGTTTGCCACAGTTTCTTTCTAGGGACAAGATCAAAGGCTACCTTTAGATCAATGAAAGCGACATTTAGACTACCCTGGCCGATGATCACAGTTTCCAAATCAATAGAACAATGTGAAACACCTGGTCAATTGTACCAGTCTTTTTTCTAAAACCTGCTTGGTAGGGAGTTACAATTTCATTATCATTGAGCCATACCTGAATGTTATGCAAAAGATTTTTACTTCTTTGGGGGGAGCAGGTGGTGACTGGTTAGATTTAGTTTTGTTTTTTCTAGTTATGTGTTTTAGCATTTAAATTTTGATTTCTTAGAGGCCTTTAGCAAAAAAATAGGAATAAATTCCCTGGGGTTAGGTCTGTTGTACCAGAAGGACCCGAATTTATGCATTCAGGCAGTGATGGGAAGACAGGGGGAAGAAGACTCACTCCTCAACACCCCCCATCTACCTTTACTGGGACAAGCGATTAACTTCCATCAAGTGCATGTTTACCGGTGGCGGCTGGCACCTTCTGAAAGTAGTGTGGCCTAAAACTTGGTGACATATTTGACTTTGTGAGCGAACCAAAGTGAGATAAAGGAGGATGTCACCCAAGAACATTTTTTAAACAAGAGTGCCAAGTGGTGAATTTCAAAGCAAATTTTGATAAAGATTTTGTATAATAAGCAAAGATTGGAGCCAATATACAAAGGTATTTTTTACAGGAGAGCGTGCGTCGAGAGCCGCTACGGCCCTGGGGTAACCCACTGCCCAAATCCATCCCATCCTCTCAGATTCAGTCAAAGAGAACCAGTGAGAGGTTGGACTTCTCTCAATCAATCAAGTGACTTGTAAAGCACGACTACTCACCAGTAAGGGTCTTCAGGTGCTGGCGGGGGACAGAGGGGGCTGCTGATCCAATAAAGGCCCTGTGGTTCAGTCGAAGAGCCAGGTCTTGAGGTCCTTCCTGAATTGCAGCAGTGACGGTGACTGCCTGAGGTGGAGAGGCAGGGTATTCCAGGTTTTTGCTACGAGGTAGGAGAAGGATTTTCCTCCAGCCGTGGTCTTGCGGATACGTTGGACGGTGGCCAGGGCCAGTTGGGCTGAGCGGAGGTCTCTGGTGGGTGCATGGAATGCTAGGCGGTGGTTGAGGTACGCAGGTCCCATGTCATGCAGGGCTTTGTAGGCATGTGTGAGGAGCTTGAAGATGATCCTTTTGTTGACTGGGAGTCAGTGGAGGTCTCTAAGGTGGCTGGTGATGTGGCTGCGGCGGGGGATATTGAGGATGAGTCTGGCGGTGGCGTTCTGAATGGTCTGCAGTTTCTTGAGGAGTTTCTGGATGATGCCGGTGTAGAGTGCATTGCTGTAGTCAAGTCTGCTGCTGATGAGAGCGTGGGTGGCCATCTTTTTGGACTCGTGGCGATCCACTTGAAGATCTTTCGGAGCAGGCGAAGCGTGTGGAAGCAGGGTGATGAGACGGCGTTGATCTGGCGGTTCATGGTGAGCAAGGAGTCCAGGATGATGCCAAGGTTTCTTGCGTGGTCTGTGGGGGTCCAATATTTGTGGGCCACCAGGAGTCATCCCAGGCGGAGGGGGTAGAGCCCATGATGAGGACTTCGGTCTTCTCTGAGTTGAGCTTGAGGCAGCTGTCCTTCATCCAGGTAGTGACAGCCTTCATCCCGTCGTGGAAGTTGTTCTTGGCGGCTGTGGGGTTGTTGGTGAGGGAGAGGATCAGCTGGGTGTCGTCGGCGTAAGAGACTGGCACTGCTCCCAGTGCTCTAGCACTGCTACCAGTGCTGAGCCTCTTTTGCATTTAATAGGAGCTTGCACTGCTGTGTCCGGGGTGCAGGATGTTTTCTTGCTACTCAAACACCAACCAAGTTGTGGCCAAGACCAGGGACTGCCTCAGGCAGGGGATGCACACAAGTGTCAATGTTGCGTAGAGGTTGGGCAAGCCAACAAATTAACAGGGAGAGCCAAGCCAGAGCCAAGCCAAAGGTCTGGCTCGTGTCTTAGAGCCCATGCACAAGCCAAGCCCTGAAAATATTTGCTCTGTAAATCATACAATAAACCACGTAAAATATGATAGTCTCTTTTCGGATTCAAAAAAGTTCTGTACCATGTGGAAGCTTAGACATTAATAGCGCATACTAAGGCACTGTTCTGAGAAGTACTAATTATAAGAGATAGTTTTATACATCTGGTAGTCTGAATTCATATATTTTAAAGTGCTTTCACATGGGATAATGAAGAAAAAAGAGTTTTGCTGAAATAAAATACTTGCCTAAGATCACACAATTTAAGTGAGTAAGCCTGATATATCCAGGTTTTTGGGTTCACTTTGGTCAAATCAGCCAGTAGATGGATATCTATTTCTCCCTATGTTAAGGCTTTGTTTTTACCTCTTAGTGCATTTTTTTGTAAGTATAGTGCAAACTCGACCCGAAGGTATTGGAGCACTTCACATGAGCACCGGTTACATTGCACAAGGTTACACACAAGATTAAGATTAAGCGATTTGCCCAGAATCACAGGAGGTTGATCCGATCCCAAGACTCCCTGGTTCCTCAGATCTACAGTCTGCAGCGCGGACCGTAACGCCACATCCTGGGTAAAGGGAGGTAGGCAGAAGTCACATGAAAGATCTGCTCATTATAGGCACGAGGTTCCAGCAGGACTTGAAGCTGAGCCAGAGCCAGGTTTCTGGCTTGAGCTTTTAGTGACTTGCCCACTTCTAGTTTTGCAGGTGAGCAAGAGAAGACAAGACACTGCAGACCGCCTACAACTGCCTGTACTGCCTCCTGCACAGTGCCCTCACTGGTGCTGCATGCGAATTGAGCCAAACCATCAGAGAGAAACATGGCCAATAAATGTGTGGCTTCAAAGTAAAGCCACACAGTGATTAGCCATGTTCAGTAATTCTGCCGTGCCTGCATTGCCTTCCTGTAGAGATGTGCATGGGCCCATCTGTGGCAATATTGTGGCTGCCTATGTGTTTCCTGTGTACTTTTACACAATCCTTCAGTTATCACAAGATGTCATGGTCACTGTTTAAATATATCTGGATTGTACTACTGAACATCGACACCAACAGTGGTATACTAATATCAAACACAGAATATCGAGGGACAAAATATCGAAAGGTGTGTGCATATAGGGAAATATAGATTTACTATTCCTAACTAACACACCTACGTACCTTGAAGATATATATACCGCATAGGTACATTTATGTGGAGTTAGGTATAGAAAACCTAGACTTACTTACCTGTCGATATTTTATTTTCGATATTGTGTCCTCAATATTCTGTCCCATCGATATTGCTGATTCAATACTCAGGGGTCACACCATATAGCTGAACTGTAAATATGTAAGGTATTTTCTGAACACATAAAATATATTTTTGAAAGTTCTGTAAAGTAAAGTAAAATGAAGCAAACGCCAGAAAAAGTTCCTCTGTGTTTCTCTTTTCATGTTAAAGGCTTCTGTAATGCCTGAGCGTCATGCGGTGATGTTTACCCGGGTCCTGCGGCTGCAATAATCGCTTTTCTCAAGCGTGCCTCATAGACAGGTGTTCTTTTTAAATTGTGTTTAGTCCAGCACAGTCATTTGGTAATAGCACATAGTTTTCAGCTATGGAAGCGTGTAAATTATGGAAGAATGTGCCAAATCAGCAGTAGGGCATCTACCGCCATTGGAGCAGGTAACATCCAGCCCCTCTTTCAAGCAAGCGGCGCAATATCACTGCGGTAGGTGTCTATTCTCTGAAAGAGAGCAACAGATGTGCAGTACACGAAGCTTACCTTAACACCCTATACCAGAACAGGCATGCTTCCAATGGAGTTGACAATGCAGGGTTGGGTTAGAAAGTGATCGGACTCTAACACACACACATATACAGTCACATGGGTATATCATGTCCTTACTGGAAAAATATAAAATGAAATAAAGAAATATCTTGCCACTTAAAATGCATTAGGGGGTTCTGTGACCCATACAAAGCACTGGACCATGGGTCTACAAACCTTTTCTGTACTAGCGCTACTTATGTTCAATGAAACGCATTGAGAGCTACTAATATTATTAGTGTTGTATAATCTCAATTTTGTTATATGTATATTAATTCAACCAAGCAAAAGCTTTCTAATTTAATAAGCTCGGCTGCACACAGGTGAGCTACTCAGGGGTAGCTGGAGAGCTACAGTAGCTCATGAGCTACTGGTTGGAGACTCCTGCTTGACTGGACCTATGAGAGGATGCCTGGCACATATGAACATGTCAACTCATTGCCAGATGTTCGACCCGGAAGACTTGGGCCCCACTTCAAAGAGCCCTAGGAACCTATCGCTCAACACTACTGCCTTGTTTTAAAAACCTAGAGAAATCCCATTAGGGGTGCTGGCACACCAGGCATGGTGCAGAGATGCTCAGCATACATCAGTGGATGTGTGTAGAGAAGAGGGTAGATCTTGGCAGCCTCTACAGAGCTGTGAAGATCTTATCCCTTGGTTAGCAGGTGATAACTTCTACCCAACAGTTAACATGCTTCCAGGCAGCTGTCTCGAAGCATGCTCTTCTTTGGGCGGAAGGAATTAAATACATATGACCTTCCTCTCTGAGTTAGGATACAGGAGTGTAAAACACAATGGGGGAGATTTACTAAGCTTTTGCACCGTGTTTGCGTCACAAAAGTGACGCAAAACGACGCAAAATCTTTTGTAATTTACTTTCCTTAGCGCTGGAAATAACGTAAAATTAAAGTGAAGCAGCGCATTGCCCTGCTTCGTGTTACTTTGCGCCATGGGGGGTACCAAGGGTGGTGTATGGGCGTTCCCATGCAACCACCCAAGGTTTCTCACGCTAAACCCAATTTACTAAAAACAGTAGGTTGGGTTTAGCGTGAGAAAACTGCGCCCTTTTCAACTAGGCGCAAGGAAGGAGAAATGCTTTCATTTCTCCTTCCTTTTCCGACTTTGCATGCGTGCTGCACTGTGCAGCACGCATACAAAGTGGGAAAAGCTTTTCCTTGTGTCGAGCATAGTATTTTGTACAGGAAGGATACCCTTCCTGTACAAAACCTATGCTGGACTCATGCACACACCCTAGCGCTGCGGCGCTAAGTTGTGTGCATGGCGCACGGAAGCTGTAATCAGCACCGGCGCAAGGGAAAGGGGAGGAGAGAGCCATGTCTTTGAAGATATGGCGCTCCCCTGCTCCCTCCCTGTCACGCAGCACAGCCTCACGGGGGCTGCGCTGCGTTGCGTGACCTTTCTGTAAATCTCCCCCAATGTATTTTCATCTCTCAATTTCGTTCTTAACGTTTGTTGACTCAATGTAGATTATAGTCAGAGGGCAGTGGCGGCTCGCAGAGTTATCGCTGTGGGGCGGTGAGGCGGGGCAGGGCTGGTTGTGGGGGTAGTGGAGTCCGACATACGACGGCAAAGGTGAACGTAAATAAATAAATAAATACATATCTGCCGTCATATGTCGGACTCCACTACCACCCCACCCAGCCCAGCCCCCGCCCCGCCTCACCACCCCACAGCGTTACGTCTGCGAGCCGCCACTGTCAGAGGGTAAACAGAGTGATGGTGCTGCCTCTTGACTAGTAATATGACAAGTCCTGGTTAAGAAGACTGGCTAGCATGTTAGCGAGACAACTGATATCTGCAAGACAGCCATAGTGTAAATCAATACTGAAAACACAAGCTGGGTTTTTACAAAAAGACTGAAATTTCTTTAAAGGTTTTAAGGTTGAGGTTTTAATGTTGTATAAAAACCAAAGAAACCACCGAGTCCTGCTGAAGACTCACCATTTGAGCCGATGGATGAAGAAATAGCCAGAGCCACTGGAATCATGTGATTCTGCTGCTGTGCAATTTTTAACAAAAAGATATGAATTTACTGTTCTTGCCACATAATACACAATTTGCAGATTCCAACAAAAACATTTTGTTCTTAGCTCAAACTGATCAATAGTTACTAAAAAAAAAAAGCCCCACATGTTGTGCTGCTCATTGGCAGACACTTTGCAAACTTTCAATGGTCTCATTTAGTTGCTATAGCAGCTAGGTGTTAAACTAGTATTAATAAGGTGAAACCTTGCCCAGTAATGTTAAAATGACAAAACAGTCAAATAATAGTGCCACAGAATGTGCTGTATTACACAGCATAATTTGCATTTTCTTGTCACATAATTCAGTCAACCCTGCTGCATAATTTGGCCCTCCATTACCGCATAATTGCAGTAGTGCTGGATACAGCAGAAAAAGTGTGCCTATGAAGGATCCACTTATGAAGAAAAAAAAAAGGTAAACCAGGAGGAAGACATAGATTAAAAACAGAGCAAGCAGGAAAAGAAAGCAGCTAAAGAAATACTCTACAGCAGGTGGTACTGCTGAGGGGGCAGAAACTGGGGGGCAGATTTACAAGCTCCTTGCGCTACTTTTGCGTCATTTTTAACATGGGAAAAGTGACGCAAAAGTGGCGCAAGGGGCTAGTAAATCTGCCCCCGGGTTTCTAAAAAAGCTGAAGTCAAGACCGACCATAGAAAATAAAACGGAGAATGTAATGCTGGCACGTCAGAGGGTAAAAGAAAAAGGGACAATTTTCAATGAAATAGGGAAATGCAAGGAACTGAAAATTCCGGACAGCCTTAAGTACAAAGGCAATTAGCAATGCATGTATTATTATGACGCAGACGGTGCATCACAACAAAAGTGAAAGTCAGATATTGGCAGAAAGAAATGCTGACGCACTGGCTGTAAACTCAGCATCTTAGTCCAACCACATATCAGTGGCGATAGCTGCCGCAACGGATCGGTAACATATCGTGCACTAAATATCCCCTGCCAAAAAATGTGTCCCCTAAATATTGTTTACAAAAATACTGCCCCACTCGAGTTAATAATCTAAAACCAGCACCCAATGGGATCCTATTTTCGCAAACGATATTTAGGACAGACTATTTTTGTCGGACTTTGCTTTTGGTAATGGTATTCCAGCGTACAGCCACTCGGACAGTGTTGGCTTCTGCGATTACAGTATCGTTTAATTTCCGAGGAAAAGGGGTCAAATTAAAAAAAAAAGTCCTGCATCAGAGATACATGTCACGGGTAGGCTAGCAGCATTAATCAGACAGAGGGTCAATTGCAGATGTCCTTGAAAGCTAGGGGCTGCTTCAGAGATAAGGGGGTGATTGATTGAGCCACGCCAGAGATGGCTTTCAAGTGAGTGAATGCACGGACATGCCTCTCTCAGCAGTAAAGAGCGTTGCTTCTGGAAGTGGAAAGTGCAGCATGCATTCTATCAGCAGGGCACGACACCCAAAACAGCTGTGCACGTGAGGCGTCACTCTCGTGATGATATTTACCACCTTGCCAAACGACAGGTTAATAACCAGATGTTATGTCCTGCGAGACACGTTCTAGTGTCTCGACAGGCATAGAGTTTAGAGCCACTCCCCTATGGGAGTGGGCACACTGGCACCCCCACACGCATCCCTCACAGGCGTCACGAGTGACGTGAGCCTGTTAATAAAAGGGCCCGGGTGCACGTGCTCGTGGCCAGTTGATTAACCATATCCACAGTGTTGGCGTCAGTCATTTAGCAGCATGTGGGCCTAGAGCCCACAACACAACACCAGAGACGCTTCTGGCCGCATGAACGTTATGTCTCTCCAGTGTCCAGGGCAGTTGACTAAAGACAGTAGTGCAACGCAAAATGATGGCATTTGCTGCAGAATTTCGTGTAGGCTCCTCAAATGTTTCGAGGGCTTCTCACCTCTAAAACATACAAGGACTTTGGAATTCTTCAAACCTACCGTGAGATTTAAGACTCTCCTGAAACTAGGGTCCTATCCTACCCCGCTGAGAGAACCCTCGTTTGAATTTTGCACCTGCGTGCTGACTCCACCGTCGCAAATATTCTAGCCATTGTGGATTTGCACTGCAGACCCTCCAGGACACTGGCACGTCTATTAGTACTCGATGCCAGTATTTTACTCATTTTCCTGGTCTACATGTGTAGGCGGCTAAACCTGCACATTTTGGGCCTCATTAGTATGTCGGGTGTTTACAGTCCGACCATCGTATTAGAATGACGGCGGTCGGAGCTAAATCTGCGGAGGGATTCTGCCGTGGTTAAAATGGGCTCAAGGAGCCCGTCGGTGCGTCGGAAAAGACAGCATATTCTCTTAATGACGACGGCTCTGCTGTCGGTATTAGATTATGATGTCGGTTTCCGACAGCAATTCCATGTCAGCCTTTCCGAAATGGACAGGCTGTCGGAAAGTGACACTGGGGTCCCCTAGCAGGGCCCCCTTCCCTCCCTGGCCCTCTCCAATGTGGCCTCGGGGGCACCTATGGTGACTAAAGTCCGCCCGACATCATAACCAGGCCCTCTATCTTAAATAAAACATAGTACCAGATTACAGAGAAGCAGTTTTTGCCCTCCTGCAGGCATAACTTTGAATCTTTTCCTCTTTCATATACAACTCAGCTGTTGGTGACCCCAAGAGAAGAAATATTGGGCATTATGTATAACAAATTGAAGACTTAGAAATTCATGGAGAAAAGCTAGAGCTCTTCCAGTCATAGGCAAGTCACAATATTGTGACTGCACAGTGGAAGGTGAATTGAGGGGCATATTTACAACGAAGTGACTGAGTGCGGCGTCAGCCTTCCTGGTTTAACGCCGCACTCCGCCACTTCAGAAACGCCGGGCTGCACCATATTTACAACAATATGGTGCAGCCCTGCATTTCCCCCTGCGCTGGCGCTAAACTTAGTAGCCTAGCGCAATGCAGGCACCCTTGCACCATAGTGCAACGGTGTCTGCGTTATGGGGAAGATTGTTTATGTGCAGGAAGGTGTACCTTCCTGCACATAAACAATCTTTAAATGACGTTTTGTAAGTTTTATGTGTGCTGCTTAATGCAGCACACATAGAAGTTGCAAAACGTCATTTTTTTATTGTTTATGTGCAGGAAAGGTCACCTTCCTGCACATAAACAATCAATGGCAATTTGCTGTTTCTATGTGTGCTGCACGAGGCAGCACACATGGAAACAGCAAAAACTAGGAGAAATGTGTAGGAGAGTAGGATCTGCTTCTTATAGTTACCCCCACTTTTTGCTGATGTTTCACGGTTTTTCGACTTAGCCAGACTGTTGCCCTGCTAATTAGGACCCCAGTCTATCTGCTTTCTCCTCTAAATTGACTGTATGTACTTTAGGTACACTCCAGATTGGATTCTGGGGTACCCTTATGAGTCCCTAGTATATGGTATACTATGTACCCAGGGCATAGGTACCCCAGAGGCCTACCAGGGGCTGCAGCATGTATTGTGCCACCCTTGGGAAGCCTTTTAAAATGACACAACAGGTCTGCTACAGCAGCCTGTGTAAGGTGGTGTATTCACCCCTTACTGAGATATAGGTTCCCTATATCTCTCCATATCACTGCACATGTAAACCTATCAGTCACCCCTATGGCAGGCCTTAACAATCCTGAAGGCAGGGTGCTGAGTTTCATGTGAGAGGGTGCCCATGCATGAGCAGAGCCCCTCTGCAGCTTTCGGAATCTTCATTCCAGGGTTGTTTGTGATGCAGCCAGACCATATACTCTTAAGTGCATTATAACCAAATGGTAAATGCTAACTTTGGAGTGGCTGCATGGAAAACTGTCGTGTTTGGTGTCAAACACCTTGGAATCATACCCCCACACCAGGAACTGGTGTGGGAGTATGATCCCACCCTTCTAGAGGGAGAGACATGGCAGCACGGGTATACCCGGTACCAGCTAACAGAGCCCTGGCATCACAAAATGGATGCTGCAGCCACAGACACGAGTCTGCCCTCCTGCTGCTGGACGAAACTCCGGCAGGGGAGGCCTGGACAATAGGTTTCCTGTCGCAGGGAGGTGTGACCACCTCCCAGACAGGCTCTAGTGTATTGGGGCTGGGTGGGTGCACTCTCAGAGTGCTTTGAAGTCTGCACTGGGGGCACATTTGGTGTCCCTGTGCAGGGCCGTTTCTACAACTAGGCAGGACTAGGCGGCCGCCTAGGGCGGCAAAAGGTGGAGGGCGGCCGCGGCAAAAACCAATTACATGAAATGGACTTAAATGCTGGAGCTTCTTCAATCAACTTTTGAAATTCGAGGAGATTCGGATTCCCGGCCATCAAACAGCAGAAGAACTCATGGTGGCCGGGAATCCGAGTCTCCTCGAATTTCAAAACGAAAGCGCCTGTTCAATTCGAACGTCGACGTGACGTCACGTTCGGCGCCGGTCGGCCGGGGGCTGTGCGCGCGCGGCCGGCAAGACAAGAGGCAGAGAGAGTTCCCGCTGCGGCCTGCAGGACTATCAGGTACCGGGGGAGGCCTGGATGGGATCCGGGTCGGCTGCAGCACTGCAGGCAGGTAGATGTAAACAAGCATTGGCATAGCCAATAGGTCTCGCCTTTGGGACCTTATAAGTGTTTAGCCATGCAACAGTTGCATAACTAAATACTTATAAGGTCCCAAAAGCGAGACCTATTGGCTATGCCAATGCTTGTTATAAAATGTTGCTTACCTGTTCTAATGAAGTCTGCAGCCTTATGCCCAACTATTCTTCCAATGATAATGCGCCGGCTGACAGTAACGCATAGTGTGATAAACATGCAAGTACTGTCACAGAGTTGCACCCACTTCAGTCTAGTGTCTAACAGTGAAGTGTTATTCCAAGCAGGTAAGAATCGAGAAGATGGAAAAGTGTGAAATTAGATGGAGCGCGCCTCTAAGTATGCAGCTAGGTACACTCTTAATTCAATAAATGCATCAAGTTTGCAAATTACGACTACGCCAGGAAGGTAGCAGCAACGCCGGCTGGGATTGACCAGTCAGGCATTTTCCGGAGCCATGCTTGGCAAAATGGCACACCGAAGTGTAACTCTTCTTATTCAGGGAGTGGTGCATTCAACGTTTCACGAGGACACCCAGGTGGATACCACACAGATGGCACAGGTCTACGGAAAATGTAATGACAAATGCAAACCTGGCGCTGATGAAGTTGATATTTTGGAATGCACAAGTCCGACACACCTCCCTTGGGGAGCAGCATTTAGACATGCAGCCAGCTTGCCCACAGATGCTGAATGCGCCGGAGGTTTACCAAGCTGGAGCATGTCCATCTCAGGAGACAGCTGCAGTGATTTACTCGGGTGTTATCTCAACAGATATTTCAACTTGGGAGTTGCTCTTCTGTCCAGAGCCATGATCCGCAGGAATAATTCAAGCGGGACCGGCTATGTGCTCTGAAGACACTACTTAGAAAGGAGTCCAGTGTAAAATGGGTTTCCCTTTCAAACAGTGCATGCTCTGCTGAGCGAATTAAAAGTCAAATGTTCCAATTAAAACAATAGCTATTTAAAATATAGATTACCAGTAGAATTGCTAAGGGTCACTGGGTTCCAAATATACATTTAACCAAAATGGTTTGGACAAGGCTTGGATTCAACAGTGACTGGAGCTGCCGTGCAATTCCATTTAGGAGCATGTATATGCGTGAGAGCACGTATCGATCACAGCGCAATTTAACAACCCCTTGTTTACCATGCAAGCCAGCTCTACCGCACAGCCCAAGCTCTGCAGTGCAACCAAGCTCTGCAGTGCAACCGAGCTCTGCAGTGCAACCCAGCACTACCGTCCAATCCAGCTCTACCGTGCAACCCAACCCATAAATTAGGTACCTCAACACAGTCTTGAAAACAACTTCACTGCTCCACCCGCTTTTTGCAACATCTTCTCATAAGTCTCCCGTACCTCTCTGTGACCTCACCTGTCAGAGGAAGCGAAGCGTATCTGTCAACAGACAGCTCCACAGAAATCTGGCTTCTCAAGTAATCCCACGGGAAGTGGTGAGAGACGCTACTACTCCCAGGCCAACCCGGAGCTTGGGAGAAACAAGCATTGGCCGCGCGGCCGTGTGAGACGCGCTCTGTGGTGGGGAGGGGGGAGGAGCGGGAGAGCAAGGGACGCGCGGCCGTGAAAGTGACACGGCCGCGCGGCCCCGAGAAGCGCTCTGTGGTGGGGGAGGGGAGGAGCAAGTGAGAGGAAAGACATATGGCGCCTGGAGCATGCGAGGAATGCGCGTTACTGTGCGCGTACTCGCATGCTCTAGGCCAGCCAAAAGTTGTGGTCGCATTTCTAAAAGCCCACTACAAAATGTCTCGCCCAGAGCCAGCGCTGAAGCGCTGGCTTTCAGGGCGAGACCTAAAAAAAATATAGGGGACTAAAGCCATAAAGGCCTGGTGAGTTAGTTATAACCTGGCTAGTGGCTAAGTAAGCAAGCAGCAAGATGAGCCGCAGCTCCTGTTTTTTTTTTATATAATCAGATGTTTTGGGGCCTATTTGGTATTCCTTTGGTGATGTGTGTTATCTGCTGTGTGTATTACTAAATGACTGCCCAATATACACCAGAGAAGGGTATACCCAAAACGTCAACAAATATCTCCTTTGGTTCTTTGATTATCGTTGACCGCGCCATGCTACATTGGATGCACAGGCATTTTTGTAAATCTTGGCATATGAACCAAGGATGATTTATGGCATCTTTTGTATACATATTAATGTTGAATACACAAGCACTGCGTAGTCCGCACTTTTTATGTCACACTGGTATTTGTATTGGAGGAGAATATACAACAGCAGGAGAAACTTTTTCGTCTCATTGTCTGTTTTTGCAACCCACATGAGAACCGTCCATTAGGATGCTTCAATAATACATTTGATGTGGTTTCCTCTGATTTATAAAGGATTCCATTTGGTTTCTTCCTTCCGTGTCACCATAGTCCATATATCCTATTGCAAGTGCACCCCTCTCTTTTGCGTCATTGATATGATGGCTCTTTTCCTTCAGTGACTTCATACTCTCCTGCTCATCCTTCATGACGTCATGCTCTCCCTCTCTTCCTTCAGTGACTTCATGCTCTCCCTCTCTTCCTTCAGTGACTTCATGCTCTCCCTCTCTTCCTTCAGTGACTTCATATTCTCCCTCTCTTCCTTCAGTGACTTCATGCTCTCCCTCTCTTCCTTCAGTGACTTCATATTCTCCCTCTCTTCCTTCAGTGACATCATACTCTCCCTCTCTTCCTTCAGTGACTTCATACTCTCCCTCTCTTCCTTCATGATGTCATGCTCTCCCTCTCTTCCTTCAGTGACTTCATACTCTCCCTCTCTTCCTTCAGTGACTTCATGCTCTCCCTCTCTTCCTTCAGTGCTTTATATTCTCCCTCACTTCCTTCAGTGACATCATTCTCGCCCTCTCTTCCTTCAGGGACTTCATGCTCTCCCTCTCTTCCTTCAGTGAGTTCATACTCTCCCTCTCTTCCTTCAGTGAGTTCATACTCTCCCTCTCGTCCTTCAGTGACATCATGCTCTCCCTCTCTTCCTTCAGTGACTTCATGCTCTCCCTCTCTTCCTTCAGTGACGTCATTCTCTCACTCTCTTCCTTCAGGGACTTCATACTCTCCCTCTCTTCCTTTGGTGATGTGTGCACGGGGTTTCACTCTGGGGATACTGCAGTGTGCAAAGATTACCCCCCCCTAGTGTTCCAGAGATGCTGTAGGCACACTACATCCTCTGGAGAAGCTGTAGTCCGCATGGATTATTGCTCCGGTGATGCTGTAGCGTGCAGAGGTTGTAGTGTCCATCAGTATTTCTCTACTAATGTGGTATTGTATGTGGGGAGTTCCTTTCACAACGCTGTAGTGACTATGGGATACACTACAGCTGAAGGTGTAGTGTGCATGTGTCCTGGCAATGGAGCATTGTCTGTCTGGCAGTCTACTTTGCTTCTGGTGATATTGAAAGGCATTTTGTGCAGTAATACCTCCAAGCTTTTATTGTGGAGATGTTGTGGTGTGCACCAGCACCACAGTAACATGTTGTTGACCCTGTCCTGTATATGCGGTACCCGTGTAATGCTGTAGCCTGTTCGTGTACTGCTGTTCGGATGAAGTAATGTCAAATCCTTTTCGTAATGCTGGTATGCCCTGATTGTGCACATCTGTTGATGCAGAAGTGTCTGTGTGGTATCCTTTGGTGACACTGAGGTACCCGGGGTATTTTGGTGATGCTGTAATATGTATGGGCTCTCTTTATGGTGATACAGTCCGAGATGCTTCCATGGTGAGGCTGTGCTATAAACATGTAGGTTAATTCTGTAGAAACTAAGAGGTATCGCTCTGCATGTGGAGTGCTTAGCTGATGGTGTATTGTCCCTGCGTACCCCTCTTGTGTTTCTTTGGGGTCTGCGCGTACCCCTCTGTTATGCTGTACTGTGCATGTGATATGCTTGTGACGCTTGAGTGTCTATCAGTGTCCCCCTTTTGCTTCTGTGGAGTCTGTGCGTACCCCGCTGTTGATGCTGTAGGGTCCATAGAGTGCACCTCTGGTGACACTGTAGTGTCTATGGCTAATGCATGGACACTACAGCTTCAATTGAGGGGTATTTAAAGACCAGTGCTTAGTTAGGTGGTTGCTGGTGAGCCCCAACGGCCTTCATTTTTGGGACTGACACTTATTTTACCTCATCAGGCTTTGATCCAGAGCAAGAGAGAGAAAAACACAAAACAGGGAATGAAGGAGGAAGAGAAAGACGGGGAAACAAAGAAAGAAAGCAGGGATGTGCCCTCTTTGATTCCGTAGTGTCTATGGTCACTCTTCTGGGGATCCCTGCCATCTATGTGTGATGCAGCAATGTGTACAAGCTGCTGTCAGATGATTCCGTAGCGCCTACGTGGTGTTTATCTGGTGAGGCACTGGTTCTGTAAGGCACCGCTTTAGTGGTACTGTAGTGTGTATGGATAGCATTGTGGTGATGCACTATCTATGGGGTGATGCTCTGGTGAATCAGGAGAACTCCTGTGGTGATGTGGATCTGTCTGTGTGGTAATCCTACTGTGCAGCAGTAGTGTCTGTGTGCATCCTGGTAATGATGTGGTGTCTATGGCTACTCTTCTGCTGAGGCTGTAGTGCCCACGCCTTTGGTGAAGCTGTAAAAGGTAACCCTAGTGACCCTGCACTATTTATAGGTTACCCCAGTGGTGCTGCAGAAACATCTACGAGATGGTAGTAAAAGGGAGGGGGCGGCATTTTTCAATTCTCGCCTAGGGAGGCAAAACACCTAGAAACGGCCCTGTCCCTGTGCATAGTCCAGCTCAAACCGGTTGCAGGGGCACACAGCCCCTGCTCTGGTGCGAAACTGGACAAAGGAAATGGGTGTAGCCACCCCTCTTTCCTGACCCTCCCATAGGTGGGTCCCCAGAGTTTGTCCAACCCCTTCCTTGGGTATAAAGTAGGAAACCCTGACTACAGGACTTTAGATTACACCTGGACTAAACTCTGATACCAGAAACCAAGTACTTCGACAATCTGCACGACGCTGGACGACTGAAGAATCTCCCTTGGAGTAAAGGAGTTACTCCCCTGCAAGGCAGGCACCTTTAACGCATTTGACCGGTTGGCATCTCCAAGCTCCGACGGACTCCGAAGAATATTGCCACACAGGAGGTGGGTTTCCCTAGGTCTCTGAGGTCGATCTGTGCCCACAGCAAGTCTGAGGCCCGTATCCCTCGTGGAGACCGTGCAACCCGAACCCCTGGACACCTCAACCATTTGCAGAAGCATCAACTTTCCGGCAACCCCTGAGGCTGAGCTTTGGGTTACTTGTAGCCCTGACCCCGAGCAGTAATTGCACAGAAGATTGTCAGCCTACACTCAACGAGTGTTCCGTGGGCCGCCATTTTGTGATTCGTCTTGAGGTCCCTTCGCGATCCCTGGTCCGTTGACCTGTGGGTCCCCAAGAAGGCAACTCTAACTTTTATTGGGCTTCCCTGGTTGCTCCAGACATGCCCTGACTCTCCATTGCTTGGTGAGTCCACAGGACCTTGCTGGTCCGCACAGAAGCATCTTTTCTCTTCCTGCGTGGATTGCTGTTGCCAAGGCTTGTTGTGGTCAATCCGATCACCGACACCCCAGCACTCGACATCCTTTGTGGGACAGCTCGAATCCGGCTCCTGGTTGTCGTCGACGTCTCCAGGACCCCGTGGCTGCAGAGTCAAGCTTCACCTCTTCGCACCTGAAGCACCCAACATCAGTGGGCATTCGATTGCTCCGCTCCTGGTCACTGGCTAGTGACCCATACTCTGTCCCCTCTTCTTTCAGGTTCTTCACATCTTCGATCCAGGCTTGGATCACCCCGGACACTTTTCTCCTTCACGGCAGCAGCCCTTTGCAGCAGATCGCCATTGAAAACGACGACGATTCCCGACACCTTTTGACACCTATGCACCCGGCTTCCCTGGGTGAGGTAACTCGAGTACTCCGGTGCTCCCGTGTGTGTTGGCCCTAGAACCCCTTAAGTCTAAAGGGGTTTGCTCAAAGTCCTCTCCTAAGTGTCCTTTTGCTTTAAAATTCCAACTGCGACTTTCCGCATTGAATCCTACGGCGCTCGCGGCTGTGTTCTCACACTGCACACGTCCCCCGTGGGTCTCCTGTGTCACTACCTTGGGTGTTGTGGTGGGCGTTCCACCGCAACACCCATTGCCCTCCCATTTCACGCTAAGTCCAGCGTGAAAGGGTGCCTTATTTACAAGGCAGCGTTAAGCCACGTTAAGTGGCTTAACGCTGCCTTGTAAATAAGGCTAATCCACTATTGTCACCACAACGTCACTGAAAATATGCCCCTTAGTATCCTGGTTAGTTGGTGCAAGAGTAAAGGTTCCAGGAAAGAGTTGAGTGAAGGCAGCATTCTCAACAAAGGAATCCCTTAAACTGGAAGACAAAAGAACAGAGAGGACAACGAGGACTGTATATGTGGATGTATTTTTAAGACTTTGCCAACTTCAAGGTGATGATCCTCAAATAAGAATAGTCCATAACTCAGAAGACTGAACTGTGCAAGGGATGCAATGGAACAGTGATTGACCTTCTTGATGTCCTAGAGACCAGAGTCTGTGATACATATCAGAATTAAAGGGTGCAGGTCAATGAGAGGAGAGGTGCATAATGCATTTGGCAGGAGAGTCTGATCTTAAAGTCAGCCTGGGTTTTGGGAGGGTGGCAACATGATTCATTTCAGCATACTTAAAAAGAATGTCAAACTGTAGTGTCCATTATCAAACCGGCAGCCGACCATCAGGGTCTTTTTCGAATGAGGAAGAAATAGGCATTTCCATGAGATGGATTGTGCTCAGACTAATTAGAATTGTGGGCCTCTAAGGCCCAACGATAAGGGAAAAATGTCGCATCTACAGAGTATTTGGTGTATATTCAATGTCTAGTCAGCTAATGCTGCCAATCTCCTCATCTTTGTCTGATGAGCATTGAGGCAACATGATGAGGTCTATCGTGATAAGCAGGTGTTTCATAAGGGGAAGCCATTACCACGGCTAATCAGGACTGCTGAAAGGTGAAAGTGAGGCAGGCACATTGACTACAACCATCTATCAACCCATATCGGATCTCAGCTTCTCAAAACACTACAAATGATTTGCCTGGGTAGGACATGATTGAGGTGGAACGGCTTAAGCAGGATCTTCTTCATCACTCACTTCATCCGTATAAGGTAAGGAGACATAAGAAAAGGCTTTGCCAATGACACCAGAGAAAAGTAAGCCTTGAAAGTCCGAAAAGTAACTTGCACTCTCGAAAATCATCCGAAAAAGAAAAAAAATCCCTGTTAAATGGCCCTGCTTACCACTCTACCTGAGCCACAGCACCATCCAATTCCTAGTCACACTCTCACCAATACTGACCTTGTGTGCTCCAAGTGAAATGCATGTCTTAGTTTCTATTCGTATAATGCCTCGTTCCCTCTCTCAATTATACATTCATATTGTTGCCTTAAGGGTTGCCTGTTTCTCCTCCTTTAGCTATGCAAACACTTCGTGTTGCTCAGCAGTCTGTTGCAAGGGACTGGAAGTGATGTGCAGTATATAAACCTTCCAGACCTTAATAAATAATTAAGACAATTAAGGCAGTGAGTAAAGGTTGGGGGAGGTCATGACCTAGGTTAAAAAAATAGGTAGCTACTAAATATCCATGGACGTCAATTGGGGTCGCCAGCGGTCATAACCGCAAAAACCCCATAGACAACCTGTTGCAACCTCTCCCACTTTGTTACACCTTGGCCGTCATTGGTCACATTTGACATGACATAACGCATTAGAATAAGGTTAGACTTAAAATAATGGATTTTTCCTCAAAACAGCATTCTGCTGGGCGGTGGGAGGGCTACACTGTGTAGTACATGTGCTCTAGAAGGAGCCACCTGAATTCATCTATGGACGTGGAGGGCTGGGTCTGGGCGGGGTTGGTTGGATTTTCAGAGGAAGCCGAAGCACCAGTGTACACTCATATGCTGTCACCCCGAGACTGTCCTGCTGGACTTTGTGGGCCCACCTTGTAGCAGAAAGAAAATACGAGACAGACACTACCAACACCAGCCTGTGAGGTGCTGGATTTGAGGTGATGTGTGTCCTTTCTGCCGTGTTTGCACTAGAGGTGGGTGAGCTGCTGAAAGGTCGAGCCAGCCTTAAGCCTGAAGCCTGGCTCAGCTCGAGCCCCCCGTTGGAACGTTGAGACCATAAAGATCGCAGCTTTCATATGGCTTCTGCCTGCCACTCTCACCTACCTTCAGGCACAAAGAGGTAAAAACAAAGCATTAACAATTGAAGTAACAAACATTGGTAAAGCATCGGTTCCTGCTGTGTGATGAATAAAAAGCTGTTTTCAAGGAAAGAGCTCCCTGACAAGTAACACAGGAGTGGAGAGGATGTGGTGCAGCGGCCAGAGCTCCTGACTCGAGAGGTGGGGATCCCGGTTCGAGTCTCGGTGGCGCAACGTCCTGTGATTCTGGGCAAATCGCTTAATCTCTCCCTAAGTTGCTATATAAATCTGCTGCAAGAGGGAAAAGCAAAAAAAGGCAAAACTTTATTAAAAAATAGTTCCAGCAAAGCAGATGTTAACAGTAGTTTGGCTACGAGAAACTGATAAGAGAAGCAGACGAGTAACAAACATTGGTAAATGCAGGAAAATATGCTACAGCCAAATGAAATGGAGGAAAAATAAGTGGCATACACATGAACCAATGAAAAGCCGGGAAAGAGAGGACGCAGGATGTAAGCCCCTTTTAAGTTTATATTAGAAACAATAGATTACACACGCGCTGTGGAGGTGAAACCTAAAAAGGAGAGGCAAATAGATACGCATTTAGTGGCTGATTTGTACAAAGTGGAATCAAAAAACTTGGATTATTCACGGCTTCCCCCTTAACGACTTTGTGTGATCTTAAGTTAAGCAAATATTTTATTTTTACTGATCCTCCTTTCTTCACCATCGCATACAAAGGCACCTTGACTTCAGCATACCAGCTATACGAAAGCCTTTTGTGTTTGATTTAATAGATTATAATGTTGCTCTTATCGATAACAATTTGCGCCACATACAGTGTTCACATGACAACTATCTTGCATCTTAGTTCTCTAATGCATTGTAACTAGAGTGGGGGCAGGGGCAGAAATGGCTCCAAGTTCATGTTTCTCTCTTTTAATAACTACTTTTCAGTGCAGTGTAATAAGGTGACGTATTAATGTCAAAGCTTACACGTTACAGAAATTCACTTTTTTGAATTTTGGAGACACTATCATATTATGTGTGATGTTTGTTATATGATTTACATGGCAAATATTTTCAGGGCTCGGCTAGTGCATGGGCTCTAAAAGCCAAACCAGAGCCTTGGCCGTGGGGCTGTGATCATGAATTACGGTTAGGGCAAGGGCCAGGGAGGCATTAAAGACCATCATCATCATCATCATCAATAAATTAAAAATAAAATACTCTAATGGTAATTCACCAATATTTACATAAATGTAGCCCCATCAATGTTGTGTCCCCCCACACCTCGGCACAGTGTTGGAAAATTACGTTCCCACATGTGGTCCCTGTTGCTGCATTATTAAGTGCTGACATGATGAGTCCTTACATGCAGGCCCAATACATCATAAATGTTGAAATTCTGCGCGACATGCATTTGCGGCATGTCCTTCTGCTGTAGCATCAGAAGCAGGGCCTCTAATCGTATGTGGATACACTGCACTTGTCTCCCTCCAGTGCCCCTGGCAGACAGATAGATTTTAAGAATATTTTGAAATTATTCCCATGTCGAGTGGGGCCTGAGTCATCCCTGCACGCCAGGGCCCTGTTCTTTTTAGGTGTCCCTGCACACCTGGGACCCTTTCAACACCCCCCTCCCCTGATGTCAGTCATTGTAATAAGTGCATTTTCAGATAAATGCATAGTGTCTGCTTAGCTGTTGTTGCTAATTTTTGACAGACACACTGATCTTGAATTTATGAGAGATCAGATCTAAATGGTTTTAAGACAATTAAGAATATGTAAACGGGTAATATGCAAATGCGGCCTGAGTTTGAGGCACCCGTTTTCACACTATTATGAATGTTTTGGTCAGACAGTATACCAGTTGTTCCTACAATGAACAAACCAGACACTACAATGCAGGATGGTTGGTTCTGCACACACTGAAGCATTTGGTGTTCTTGTGTTCAGAATGTAGTAGGTCCACAGGTTGAAAAATCAAACATCGGAGGCTTCCTTTCGTCATTCTACAAGCAGGAATTTAGAGTGTTCCAGCCCTTAGGATTTGTGCTCCATGAATCCTCTTCGGGTTAACTGTATCGTCACTGGTACCAAAACTAGAGAGGCTTGGGAATCTGCTTTCCATTCATTTGTGCCTTTAAGAAAGGCTTCAGTGAAGCCGAAACGCTTCTTACTGTTTTTTTTTTTTTTTAAGTTTAAGTTTATTCATCAAAGATCAATAAAATATAAGAAAGTACAACATGTACCTTAAAGTACAATACGTATGAAGAAAAAATTATTAAAAATCATTCTATGAGGAAGTGGGAAGGGAAGAAGAGGGGGAAGGGAGAAGAAAAGACGGGGGAGGGAAGGGAAAGGGAAAATACATCTACTATTATAAACATTATACTATTATAATCTGGAAGGAAAAATAGCACATGGAATAAAATATCTGTATGCATAAACACAATTAAAGAGATATAAAACAATTATTGTGTTAAGGAAAAAAGCACCTAAGGGATTATTAATATGAACCTATTACAATAAAGAAAGAGAAGACAACCAGCATATCAAGGAGGTTTTCGAACCTCATCTGAAGTAAGTACTGATGGATTACTGTGTGAGGCAATATATGTTAGGTATGTGGATATAGGGAGCCACAAAATATCCCTTTTAATGGACAGGGAAATGGGGAAACATAACTGGTATCAAGTCTATGATGAAAACAAACTGCATTCCACCAAGCTCTAAACGTGACTTTATCTGCTTGTTTCCAATTAGAAGTTATTAAGTGAAAAGCAATTGCCAATAGCAAATCTACTATTTTAAAATTAGCAGGAGATTGGGGCCAGTTAGGTGATAAAGAGCCTAGAAAAACATTGGTAGGGGAGAAAGGAATTTTGTACTAAAAATTCTGTTAATCTGGGACCAGACTAATTGCCAAAAAGTGTGTATTGGGGCACAATCAAAAAGCATGTGTTTAAGATCAGCATTATTGCAAGAACAAGACCAACAGGTAGAGGTAGAGTTAGCTGAAAAGGAAGCTAATTTTGCAGGAGTAAATAAAAGACGCTTCTTACTGTTTTACCACGAAATCAATGCAACATCAGGAACTGTGTTTAATGTTTGACAGAATTGACTGAGGCCATGGACCATCGTTAGGCTGCATAGCATATATATATATACTTGGGTACTTTTATGGCACAAAGTGCAGTGTTATAAATCCTATATATCACAGGGAACCATAAAATGTAGAAAATATTTAGCTTTTACCCGTGAAATATGAATTTCATCATCATAATAATGGCCCCCAAACCACTCTGTAGAGTTTTACCATTGTCAGGGAGACCAGGGAATGCGGCATGGAGAACAAAATTATGCCAGGTTATCTAAATTATGCGGTAGTCCTGGAGTTATGGAGCAGTACTGATGTATATTGAGATGGTGTTTCAGATCTTGAGTGTACAGATGGAGAAGGCCAGTTGGTTGTTTTGTCTTTTTCCTTTGGACTGAGTCCTGAGTCTTAAGGTAGCTGCCATCATCTCGTTGCTGATGTGGTGGCAGCCAAACAGATCTCATCTTGACATCTGTTGGCTCTGCAGATCCCCCACGGCATGAAATACATAAAGCTTTTGAGGCCTTATTTTTCAAAAACTACTGAACGGATTTACACCAAATAACACAATCACACTATCGGAACCAAGATCTAGCTTTCTGCCAAATCTGATGTAATTCTGTTCAGAAGTTTTTGTGATGTCATCAGTGATGTTACTGACCATGTCATGAGTGATGTCATATGTGAAGTCATAAGCAGTGCATTGCGGGGGAGTAAGTTATAGTTAGCTCAGGTAACTAGAACTGCTGAATTTCTATTGTTTTGGGCGTGGATAATCTGACCCTAACTATAACATCCCTGTAATCTTTTTTTTTCCAGTGAATTTCTAAGGATATTTATTCTATTCCCTAACTATAACGTCCCTGCAACCTTTGTTTTTTTTCAGTGAGTTTCAAAGGTTTTTCAAATTCTATTTTCAAAATATTAGTTTTTTGAGTTAATTTGTAGGGGTTATTTCTAGTATTAAGTATACTACAATTTATTTTGCGTTTTAATTTAGGAATATTTTGTTTTTCTAAACTAGAATTTTTTAAAATTAAATATAATTTATATACATTTTAAAAGGTAAAAATCATAAATGTACTTAATGTAAAATATATAATATTTTTTAAATGTAATTGAACAGTCTTTTTAAAAAAAAAATTTTTAGTACCGTGGTACCTCCGTGGGTCCGAAAGCATAGACTGGACTAAATGTACTCTATGGTTAGTAATTCTGATCACGTGATTGCAACTAATCCATGAATTCTGATTCACGGATTCGCCAAATTTAAAAAAATGATTTTAAATATGTACATCCCTCTACTTTCATTAATGACATCAGTGTGACCATATTTATACATATATATATATATGACACCCTATATCTGTTTTTTAAGAAAGTTGCTCGTTTTATGAGATTTGTGAATTCACGAATCTGCGGAAAGAAGGTTACTGCTAAATATGTGCAGTGCAGTATTTGCGGCAAGCAGATATGCAGGGGCACTGTAAAGAAGTATTCACATGTGACAATTTCCATGTGGAAACCCTTAAAAACTATTCATGAAAGGGTCTACAACCGGATGATGTGGGAGAAAGCAGGTGCAGCAGGACAGTCCACCTCTACAGCACCCTTGCGAGAACCATCATCGGCTGCAGTCATTACTATACCAGCTTTCTGAGAAGAATTAAGTGAGATGGTTACTCACAGTGCGAAATGCCACATGCTTGTCTCTGTAAAAATGTCTTCTGTGGGGCATTCTTAGATACAGTGAAGAAGCATTGCTGTTAGTTTTTTTGCTTCCAGTGGTTTACTGAACACTGAAGCCAATTGCTTCTTTGCATTTCCTTTACCGTACCCTTTTAGTACCCTGTTTACTGTGCTTTTAATGTGTCAGTGACTGTATCGGTGTGAGACTGGGTGTGTCAGTGGCTGTATCGGTGTGTGCCTGGCAGTGTCAGTGGATGTATCAGTGTGCGCTTGAATGTATCAGTCTCTGTATCGGAGTGTGGCTGGGTGTGTCAATGCCCTTATCGGTGTTTCTCTGTGTGTGTAAGTGGCTCTATCGATGTGTGGGTGGGTGTGTTATTGGGTGCATGAGTGTGTGTCTGGGTGTGTCAGTGGCTGTATTGTTGTGTGCCTGGATGTGTCATTGGCTATATCGGTGTGTGCCTGGGTGTGTCAGTGTCTTTAACAATGTGTGCCTGGGTGTGTTAGTGTCTGTGTTAGTGTGTGCCTGGGTGTGTCAGTGGCTGTATCAGTCTGTATATGGGTGCTTGAGACGCTGTATCAGTGCTTGGCTGAATGTCTAAGTGGCTGTATCGATATGTGACTTGGTGTGCCATTGGTTGTATGAGTATGTGCCTGGGTGTGTCATTTTCTGTATTGGAGTGTCGCTGGGTGTGTCAGAGGCTGTATCGGTGTGAGCTTGGGTGTGTCAGTGGCTGTATTTGTCAGTTCCTGGGTGTGTCAGTGACTGTATTGGTGTGTGCATGAATGTGTCAGTCTCTGTATTAGAGTGTGGCTGGGTGTTTTACTAGCTGTATCAGCGTGCACCTGGGTGTATCAGTGTCTAACAATGTGTGTCTGGGTGTGTCAGACTTTGTATAAATGTGTGGCTGGGTGTGTCAGAGCTTGTATCTTTGAGGGCACAGGTGTTTGAAACGCTGTATTTGTTGTTTGGCTGAGTGTGTAAGTGAGTGTATCAGTGTTTGTCTGGGTGTGTCAGTAGCTGTATTGGTGTGTAGCTGGGTGTGTCAGTGTATGTATCATGTTTACCTGGGTGTGTAAGTGACTCTATCGATGTGTGAGTGGGTGTGTTTTGGTAAATGAGTGTGTGCCTGGGTACGTCAGTGGCCGAATCAGTGTGTGCCTTGATGTGTCATTGACTATATCGGCGTGTGCCTTGTGTGTGTCAGTGGCCGTAGCAGTGTGTGCCTGAGTGTGTCAGTAGCTATATTGGTTTTGCCTAGTTGTGTTAGTGTCTGTAACAGTGTGTGCCTGGGTGTATTAGTGTCTGTATTAGTGTGTGGCTGGGTGTGTCAGTGGCTGTATCAGTATGTGTATGCGTGTTTGAGAAGCTGTATCGGTGTTTAGCTGAATGTCTTAGTGGCTGTATCGATATGTGAGAAGGTGTGTTATTGTCAGTATGTGCCTCAGTGTGTTAGTTTCTGTATTGGAGTGTGGTTGGGTGTATCAATAGTTGTATCAGTGTGTGTTTCGGTATGTCAATGGCTATATCGGTGGGTTCCTGGGTGTGTCAGAGGTTGTATCAGTGCTAGCCTCGTTCTGTCAGTGGCTGTATCAGTGAGTGCCTGGGTGTGTCAGTGACTGTATTGGTCTGTGCATGGATGTGTCAGTCACTGTGTGGCTTTATCAGTGTATGGGGGGATGAATGAGTAGCTGTTTTGGTGTGGGTGTGTGAGTGGGTGTATCAGTGTATAGATTGGTTTATGAGTGGCTGTATTGGTATGTGGCTTGGTGTATGTGTGGCTTTATGAGTATGTGAGTGGATGTGTGAATGGCTGTATGAGTCTATGTAAGTTGGTGTTTGCATGTGTAATTGGGTGTGTGACTGTATGGGATTCTGAGTGTGTGAGTTTGTGTTTGGCTATGTCAGTACCTGTGTGAATGACTCTATAGGCATGTGAGTTCATGTATGAGTACCTATATGGGTGTGTTTGTGGCCCGTAAGTTAAATTAGTCATATACATTTTCATAACATTACAAACATTTTATTAACATATTACAATACAATTTAAACAAAGCAATGAACAGATAAATATAACATAACTTATTTAACTAATTACAAATACACTTGTGTGCTCAAGAACTCCAGATAGATGCAGGCATGTGTTTCGAGCAGCAAGGACATAATAAAGTGATGTCTAGAAGCGTTTTACAATACCTTCATGGGAAAAGAAGGTTACAGCTAAATATGTGCAGTGTAATATTTGCGGCAAACAGCTATCCAGGGGCACTGCCAAGAAGTATTCACATGGCACAAGATCCATGTGGAAGCACTTAATAACAATTCATGAAAGGGTCTTCAACCTGATGCTTTAGGAGAAAGCAGGTGCAGCAGGACATCTACAGCACTTTTGGGAGAACCATCATCAGCCGCAGTCATTACCATACCAGCTGCTTGCGAAGATTTGAGTGAGATGGTTACTCACTGTACGAAATGCCAAATGTTTACAGTTGTAAAAATGTCTTCTTGATGGGCATTTTTCCTTTTTTACTGTTCTCAGGTTCTATGCTCATACACCATAAATGATGTACTGTTGAAAGAATCATCATTAAATAGTCGGGAAAAAACAATCATAAAGATTGTAGAAAAAAACTGCATACTATGTGTATGTAAGTAGGTGTTTGCATGTGTAAATGGGTGTGTGACTGACTGTATGGAATTTTGAGTGCATTTGTGAGTGTATGTGTGGGTCCGTCAGTACCTGTGTGAATGTTCATGTATGAGTACCAATATGGGTGTGTTTGTGACCCATAAGTTAAACTAGTATTATACATTTTTATAAATTTACAAATATATTTTATTAACATATTACAATATAATTTAAACCAAAGAATCAACAAATAAATATAGCATAACTTATTTAACTATGTAAGAATACAGGAACACACCCAAACCTTAACTTCTGATTGGCTACACTAAGACCCCAATGATAAATTTCATGGCATGCCAAAGTGGCACGAATGAGTACTTGTATCATTCTGCAGCAAGCAATTATCGAAACACGCTGTGAAGAAATATTCCCTTGAGGCAAGTTCCATGTGGAAGCAGAACAAAACTATCCATAAATGCATTTACCATTGTATGATGCGCAAGAATTCAGATGCAGAAGGACAACAAACATTATCTGTAGTAGCCTTAGGAGAATGATTGTAACTGGCTTTCATAACTGCTCCAGCTGTCTGCGACAATTTATCTGAGATGGTCACTCACTGTGGCAAATACCAGATGCCCAGGGCTGTAAAGATGTTGTTGATACAGTGAAGAATCACTATTTTTAAATATTATTTTTGCTCCCCGTTGAGCCTTCATGTTTTACACAATCTGAAACCAGTTTCTTCTTCCCAGTTGTCTTCGAAAAAAAGGAAAAGGAGTATAAAACTGTTAGAAAAACCTTCTTAAAAAACAAAAGTACTTTTTACAACCATTTCATCTGGTCAAAGAAAGAGCTAATTATGTGTTTTATGTTTATGTTCAATTCTCTGTTTAAGTGTATGAGTTTTTGTATGTGTGTATGTCACACACCCCACATAAGTAAAATAAAATAGTACTCACTTTAATATTCTCGAAAGAGAATAAACCTATAAACTGTTAAAGAACATAGCAAATGTTTTCCAATCTCATCTACAATACTAAAATGGAAATGAGTGTACAAGTGAGTGTATCGGTGTGTGAGTGAGTATGTCAAAAGGTGCATCAGGGTATAAGTCAGTGCGTAAGTGGCTGCTGGAGGAGGAGGAGGGGGGGACAAAGACTCCTAGTCCCAGCCCCACTCGCGGCCGCTGCTGTTGCCGCCATTGTTTCACGCCCGGAGGCGCTTTAAACATCGTTGTGGGCTCCAGCAGCGCGGGAAGCCTGCTCTGGACACTTGCTGCCTGCCTGGCTGCTGGAGGAGGAGGAGGGGGACAAAGACTCCAAGTCCCAGCCCCACTCGTGGCCGCTACTGTTGCCGCCATTGTTTCGCGCCCGGAGGCGCTTTAAACATCGCTGCGGGCTCCCACAGCGCGGGAAGCCCGCTCTGGACACTTGCTGCCTGCCTGGCTGCTGGAGGAGGAGGAGGGGGACATAGACTCCAAGTCCCAGCCCCACTCGCGGCCGCTGCTGTTGCCGCCATTGTTTCGTGCCCGGAGGTGCTTTAAACATCGCTGCGGGCTCCCGCAGCGCGGGACGCGAGTGGGCGTGCCCGGGCCAAGGGCGAGCCGTCTGCGCCCGTCCACGCCCGGAAGAGGCTGGGCTGGGACACCCCCCTTAGTCGTCCATGGAAGATCACCACCAGCCCACGAAGCCACGTTCGAAGTTGGAACCTAAGGTGGGTGCTTTTACACCACAATTGCCCTACCTTCTGTTTTAAGCCAGGCCAGT
Source organism: Calotriton arnoldi (assembly GCA_963921515.1). Lineage (NCBI taxonomy): Eukaryota > Metazoa > Chordata > Amphibia > Caudata > Salamandridae > Calotriton > Calotriton arnoldi. Next base: position 716,918 of record CAWUFW010000626.1, read on the forward strand.
GACTTCTGCTATTCCCCTTCCTTTCTTTCTGCGTGGGAGCCCCATGCTGTGTGTAACCTTGTAGCCGCCCCCGGCCTTTCTCTGTATCCCACCGATAAGGCAGACCACATTCTCGCTAACTAGTCAAAATGGGGAGACGCACTTGCACAGGGAAAAAACAAACATTAACCATGCAATCGCCAACAAGCCACCAGCCTACCTCTATCGACAAGATGCTTCAGAGGGCTATAGGGGCAGTATCAACCGAAATTGATCTGACTGAAAGACGGCTATCGATAACACCGGACCTAGTCCCTCCCCTGTCTAGCCCTGATATACAATCTGCCCCGCTAACTGTCGATTCCGTCTCCTCCAGGTCCCAGTCCAGGACATGTGCCCTGGTACACGATACACCTACCTCGGACTTGCAGACTGAGGATCCCCCTTCTGGTCCAGGAAAGAGAGGAGGGAATGCCAAAGCTACCATGAAGGCTGGGAGAAATCGGAAGAAGGGTGCCATGGAACCTGTTGAGAATGGTGTCTTGGGGAAGGGAGGGTTGGGCGGTCATGTGAATGAAGGCACAGAAAAGCCACCATGGGTGTCAAATTTGGTAATGGATCTGCAGTCGCAAATAAGAAAAATCGTCAAGGAAGAGTTAAACTTCTTGACCTCCCGGGTAGACAAACTTACAACCTTGTTAGAAACTTATGTTAGCAAGGTAGATGTTAACCATAGGGTGGATGAACCCCCCCAGCAGCGTGTGTCCCAAACCCGTCCCGTCCATTCGAGTGTAGACCGCGCCCCGGAAACCAACCTGAGTCCGCCCCCGCAAATTCAGAGTGGCAAGGAGGATGCAATTAAACATGCGATTATTCCTAGTAAGCCAAGAGATACCACTAGTATACAAAGCCAGGAGCCCAGAAGGGGTTGGGAGATTGGTAAGAAGCAAAGACCCTGCCCAGAAATGCTAATAGTTGAAGCCAATGCGCAGCATTTAGGGTCAAAGTAAAGAGCAAAGGAGGGGCAAGACACACGAATAGAAGTAGTAGAGGGAAGATCAGCCCCACCTTGTATCAATCTCCCCCAGGACTCAAAACCGTATGTTATGATTTTAACTAGAGTCCCAGAATTAAACAGGGGACAAAGAGAATCGCATTATGATCTAAAAAATAAATGTATTTTTTGGCTGTCAAAACAACTTCAATTTTCGTACAAGGATGCTAGTGAAATCCTATTCACACGCAGGGTGGGATGGGTGGGCCAGAGGCCGAAAGATATACCTGGCGATACCATTGTGATTAATTTTAGAAATCCTAAGGTCGTAAGGACTCTTCTAATGCGAAACCAGCAAAGGCAGGAAGGGGGTATTAGGCCTCTCCCGCTGGGGTACTTTTACCCCCCGGGACTTGTCCCAGAAAATAGTCTGCAGCCAGCTTATGGAGTAGGGTCTAGGCACCAGTACCAGCAAAGTACCTCTTTGGGGCAGGATCAACCAAGCCCTCTGTTTTTTAATCTTCCACTTGCAAATAGATTTGCGTCCCTAGAAGCAGTAGACTGACTAAAATTAGTACAGCCACTGGAAATGGAACCAAATTCACAGAGGGATTATTGGAGGACCTCCCTGAATGGAGGGAGTTGTGTAAGAATCCTGTTACTTCTAGACAGAAAGCTGATTGGGTCAGCAAGAGGGTTGCTGGCGAGGGAAGAGTTCAAAGCGAGGGAGTGGAAGGGTCCCTTACCAATTGTACTACAATAGGCACAATACCGAGCCCCCCACAGACATCCATAGGCCATCAGTGGGTGATAATAGAAACCACACCCCCCAGAACTGACTGCCCCACTATTGGAAACGGCTCTAGGCCGATCGCAGAGGAATGTAGTACTCCAAAACAGCCATCAAACGTCACACCCAAGTTTCATGTTCTATCCTGGAACATTGCGGGCCTCACTTCTAAACTAGAAAATCCGGAGTGGGGAGCTTTCATCCAAGAAAATGACATTTGCATGTTCTAGGAAACCTGGGCCAGGGACGACACCCACAGACTGAGCTATGCGACCTTTTGCCTAGCAGCTACAAGTGGGGGAAGGGGAAGACCCGCAGGGGACTTTGTACCTGGGTTGCCGTACACCTGGGGTGCACGGCAAAACAAGTTGAGGCACCCTCCCGAGATATACTTTGCGTTATTCTGAGCTTCCCCACCAAGATTAGAATAGCTGTAATCAATGTCTATTCCCGCCCAGTTAGCCATGGCCAGGAGTCCACAACCCTAGAGCATCTGACAACTTTTTTACATACCATTCCTGATAACATTCTGGTGATCCTAGATGGTGACTTTAATTGTCAGTTCGAACCTCTGAAAGACCTGATTGTGGGTGACGCCAGTGAGGAGGACCAACACTTGGCCATTCCAGAGTCGAATGCCCTGGAAACCCGGGCCTGGACCCCATTGGTACTCCAAATGAACACCCTCACAATGAACCACTCGCTTAGGGCCTGTAATGAGTGTACAAAATCTGATTCCCCGGCGAATTACACGTACAACAGACCGGGAAGTTCTTCCATTTCACCAAATCTTGGCACCGGGTGATTGATTTCAGGGTTGTGCCCCGATATGACAGTGACCACAATGCCTTGATTCTCGAGATGGTACCGCTGTGCCCCAGGGACATTCACACAGGCCAACCTCCAACCGGCCCTATGTTAATATTAACTAGTTGCAGGAGGAGAGTTAAATGGGGGCATTTTGTAAATCTCAGGAAAAGCTAGCCTCTCTTTACCATACTGCCATCCCATATCTCGAGGCTGCAAATCATCTTAGTGAAACTGTCGTCTCCACCACTGCCCTACTTGAAATTGCGAACAACCACCAAGGTTTAGTATCTGATTTGGCAAATATTTTTTTTCCCATCATAAAATCAAGGGAAAAGGAGCCCCAGGGTCACCCTTGGTACAATGGCGATTGCCGTAAGGCTAAGCAAGCACTAGTCTTGGCTATTAAATCCAAAGACAGACTCCTAATAAAAGAAAAGCGGATAGTCCACAAAAACATAATCAATGTGGCAAAGAAACAATGGGAGGGAGATAAATGGGAGAGTCTGAAAAGTGCCTTATGTTCTAGGGACATGAGGACTTTTTGGAACTTAGTAAATACTGGCTGTACAGAGGGTAAACTGGCAATAGAACCAAACCTGGGGGCAGAAGCTTGGAAGGCCCATTTTGAACCCTTATATGCAAGGGTAGAGGGTGAAGTGGGGCAGGCCACAAATGAGCCCCCCCACTTGCAGTCGCCCGCTCTTGATGCTCCACTAATTTCTTTAAAAGAGATAATGGATGCCTTAAGTAGGGTAACCCCTTCTAAGGCACCGGGACTAGACAAGATCCCAGGCGACCTTTTCCGCGATGAGCCTAACATTTGGGCCCCATATCTATGGACCCTGTTTAATGCTATCATGCAGGGAATGCCGATCCCTATGACATGGTTGGGGGCGGAAATTATTCCAATTTATAAAAAGGGCTCACCCCTCCTTCCCTCTAACTACTGCCCAATCAGCCTCATAGATGTCACCCAGAAGATATACGCAAGAGTGCTGTTGGGCCGACTAGAGAGCTGGATGGAGGAGTATTCTATACTTAGCCCCTACCAGGCAGGCTTTAGAGCCAGAATGACTACAATAGATCAAATTCTTAGGCTGCAACTACTATACTGGAAAACAGTGCTTCTGGAGGGTGGCAGCCTTTATTTGATCTTTGTGGACCTAAAATCGGCTTTCGACCTGGTCCCCAGGGACAAATTGTGGTCCATTCTATTAAATTTAGGGGCCCCTCCGTACCTTTGCCACCAGATGAAACGGCTTCATGAATGTAATTATGCACGAATCAGGCATGGGAAAAATGGTGAGCTCACTGACCCCATATCTATAGATAGAGGGGTACGACAAGGGTGTGTGTTGGCCCGACCCTTTTCTGCTTATTTATTAATGGCCTAGTGGAGGCCCTGATTGCTGGGAGGGATATAGATGCTCCTAGGTTGGTGAACTTCAAGGTTCCCGCCTTGATGTTCGCCGACGATACCCTCCTACTATCTAAGTCCCCTAGGGGAATACAGAGGGCCCTAGATATCTTCCATACATTTTGTAAAAGTAGGGGTTTAGAAATAAATTCACAGAAAACCAAATACATGGTTTTTAATGCAGGAAACACCACACAATCAAATCCTCAGCTAGACGGGAAACCACTAGAGAAAGTGACTGTCTTTGAATACTTAGGAATAACACTCACTGAGAAAATGGACTGGAGCGCACAAATTAAGAAGGCTAGCCTAAAGTTGGCCCAGACAACGGAGGGGTTAGCAAAGATGCTCAGGAAGTGCACTCATAAAATGGTTGGACCGGTGATGGAAATTTATAAAGCCCAAGCAAGGGGGGCGGCCTTGTACGGGGCAGAAATCTGGGGCCATCGGCCATCCGACCCCCTTTCCAAGAATGAGAATTCCTTTGCCAGGCAACTCCTAGGTCTTCCCAAAAGTACACCACTTACGCCACTTCGAATGGATCTTGGGGTTGGCCCAATTGCAGAGGAAGTTGCCCTTAGACCCCTCTTACATTGGCGACGTTTATGGAGTACCCCAGAATTAGTAGTTTTTAGAGCTGAAGGAAGTGTTAAACTTACAGGGAGCTAGTAAAATCCCATGGCTGGCCTATATCAACAACTCTTTAGAAGCTATGGGGATGGGCGACCTATGGGCTAACGCTGAAGGAAGCTGCTTGTCATTATCCAGGAAGGCCCTGTCAAAGACCTTTAGGGAATACAAACTTAATCAGATAAAGAGGAACCCCGCGACTGGTATATTGACTGCATCCTTCCTAGAGGTTAAAGAGCTATATAGGCTAGAACCTGCTCTTGACTTCATCCAGCCTCCCCTTGCTAAAAAGCTCTATCTACAATTTAGACACAGAGTATTGCCATTTTGTGCATTTACAAACAACTGGGGGGGGAACTCTGACTCAGGGTTGTCCGGTCTGCAATAACATATCGGAGACAGACCAACACGTACTATTTTTTTGCCCGGCATACAAGAAGGCTAGACACCGATAGTTACTACAGGTATGTAGAAACCTCGGAACAAAACAATGTGCGGAGGCTTACAGGATACTAAAATATGATACTAGCATGCCTATCGTGTACTCAGTTTCTCGATATTTATTCTCTATGTGGTGTGTACGCTGAGCCATTTTAAAATTAGGCCCCACCTAATTTGATCATCTTATCTCATTTCTGTGATTACAAACTTTTATCAACCCCATCTTTTTCATATCTTAAATGTCACAAATGTGTATTTTTATCTATTTTATACTTTTTTAAATTTTTATTCGGAATTCTTTGACATTGTAATGCACATGCACTTTACCTTTGGGAAATTTTAATGTATGAATTGTGTTGTACCTTTTATTTGTGCTTTTATGGCCATAAAGGCCGAAATAAAGAATTCTTGAATTGAATTTAATTTAATTGAATACTAAAATGGAAATGAGTGTACAAGTGAGTGTATCGGTGGGTGAGTGAGTATGTCAGAAGGTGCATCAGGGTATAAGTCAGTGCATAAGTGGCTGTATGGTTTTCTAAATAGGTATGTGAGTGGCTGTATGGGTGCGTGACTAGGTGTATCACTGGGTATATGGGTCTGTAAGTGCATCTGTAAGCTACTGAAATTTAAAAGTACATTCTTTACCTTTTAAATAAACAGCACCCTGCCCTTAGCGTTATGCAAGACCTACCTTAGTGGTGACTTATGGGTAATAAAAGGATAGTTTAAGGCTTGGCAAGGGGGTTTATATACCAAATCGACATGACAGTAAAACTGCACACACAGTCTCAGCAGTGGTCTGCCTCAGACAGGTTTAAAGGGCTACTTGTACGCATGGCATAATTAGTGCTGCAGGCCCACTACTACCTTTAATTTACAGGCCATGGGCCAGGTAGTGCACTCTACTAGAGACTTACAGATAAATTAAATATCCTAATTGTGGTTAAGCCAATCAAACCATATTTAGTGGAGAAGCACAAGCATGTTACCGCTACCTAGCAGTGGTAAACTGTTCAGATTCCTAAGGCAAACTGGGTGTCTCAGCATGTGACTGGGTGTCTTAGTGACTGTATGAGTGTTCAAATGAATATGTAATATGTTTGGATTACTAACTGGTTGTGTTAGTCAGTGTTTGGCTCTGTAACTGTGTGTTCAAGTGGCTCTGTTAGTGGTGAATACATAAGTGCTGTTTGAATGTATGTGTACATGCCACTGTCACTCTCTCACTTGGTGTGTGAGTGGCTGTATGGTTTTGCAACTAGGTATGTGAGTAGCTATATGGGTGGGTGACTGGGTGTTTAATTAGGTGTATAGGTGTGTAAGTGCATGTGTAACTGACTGCCCAAGTACTGGGTACATGAATGGCTGTACAGGTATGTGAGTGGGTGTGCTAGTGCCTGCATGAGTGTGTAAATAATTAGGTAGTTGTATGTATATGTGAGTAAATGGGTGTGTGAATGGTTTTATGGGTGTGTGACTTAGTACGGCAGTCACTGTCGGGCTATATGAGTGGTGGTCACATAAGTGTTTTTATGGGAGTGTAACTGGGTGTGTAAGTGCCTGCCTGACTGTGTGATGGGTGGAAATTACATACTATTAAATTACATACTATAAGCAAACACCCACATCTTTATTTATTTATTTATTTACTTGAGTTTTATATAGCGCTGGCTAGACCCGGAGGTATCAGAGCGCTTTACATAAGGACACAGCGAGTTACAAGTTACAAAAGTTTCACAGTAGTTACATAATGGATAAATAAACAATACAGGAGTAACTTAGCGAACACAAAAGTCAGGAAAGGAAAGACCAGGGACAGCAGATAATCCACAGGAAGGAGACGGCAGCGGGGAAGAAAACGAGACAAATGTCCGTGATCCGGCTGGGTAGGTGACGGCCATAGCGGTGTGCCAGGGCCAATCTCCCCTATAGCTGTCGGTGCAGCTCCACCGGGAAGCGGCCATGTATGCGTTTAGGGCTCCGCCAGAGAAGAGTGAGGATCAGGAGGGGATCAGAAGGCTAGAAACCAAAGACGGGTGGTAGGCGCTGGCGAGGATGGCCAGGTAGGAGGAGTGTGGTTTTGGCAGCCCTCCTAGAGTCAGGCACGTCAAGTCTATTAGTCTCCATGGCTCAGTGGCTAGTTCTAGTTGCCACCAGTTCTAAAGTTGGTTAAAAAGCACAGTGCCAAAAATCCTGGAAGGAACATCAGGACCCTGGACTCAGAGATGGCTGGAGGGGAGCCAGTGTAGCATTCTCAGGGAGCAGCGATGATCAGGGATTACAAGCCGCTTCTGTGAGGCGCTGGGTGTCAGAGCGCTTTACATGAGGATTAGCGTGTTACAAGTTACAAAAATTACGACAGTTACTAGAACATAGTGAAACATAGGAAAAACAGTGATACACAGTAAAACCTGGGTTACTAGAGCAAGGTAAAACAAATATACTTCATAAGTTACTGAAGTATAGAATTACAAGGACACATGTCCTTAGGGCATAGAAAAAGAGGGGGAGAAAAAGGGGTAATGAATGTAGATCAGAACAGGCAGACCAATAAGGGGAAAGTACTTCAGGGGGACAAAGCAGAACAAAGTGAAAGATCTACCGACCGGTTGGGTAAAGGCAAGCTCAACAACCAGTGAATGGGAGACAGTACAAGAAGAGAGGGGTGTAGGAGACTTAAGGGGGAAGGTCAAGCTGGCGGATAGGGAGCAGTCCAGCGTCAAAGAGGATAAGGTCAAAGCTACTAAGATGGAGGGCCCCGAACAACGGGCGCCGATAGCAATATCAATAAAATGGCGGGAGACCAAAAATCCAATCAAGAGAAATAACAGGGGAGCTGGCTCCACGGAGCGGGGCAAGAAGGGGGAGGCAGCCAACCGGTCAGGGAGGATGGAGGGCAAGGAGATCGCCGTTCAGCAACGAGTCATTAATGTGCACAGGTTCAGGTGCAGACGTGTCGTCTTTAGGTATGCCACAAAAGTCTAATTTCAAACACATTCATTCATACTGGCTTAGTAATATTACTATATTTTCAGTATACCAATTCCTCTTTCTCCTTTCCTGCTTGCTCTATTTTTAGTTAATGTTCTCATCTAACATCCCTTCTATTTTGCCTTCCATTATAGTGTCTACAAGCTACAGATTTCCTTTAATCTTATATGCACTCACATTTTTTTTATCTAAATATACTTTTTTATACTACAAACTAATTAATATACCTGTAAAAGCTCTTTGCTGTTCTCCAACTTAAATTTCTATTTCTGTTAACATCTGTTTTCATTGGAAATCTCAAGTCAGAACTATGGTAATCCTCCTCCACTCTCAAAAGCAGCTAAATGGCTATCCATCACCATGTGCTCTTACTTCTACTCCTGTAGTTAACAAATCATACGCTTTCTTTCATCTTTTATTTTTGTTATATCACTTCCAAATGGTCATTTTTTAAACCCTTCCATGTTTCCTGGGAAAAAGCCCAATTTGTTTTTTTGTTTCCCACGGATCCACCGCAACGCTTACTGTGGCCCTGTGTAACTTCGCTGTGGATCCGCGGATCCACACGGAAGCCCATAGAAGCATTTAACAATCTACTAATAATAGTTTGCATTTATGTTTTACTTTGTAAAAACTCCTTATTTAAAAGCCAAACACTCCCTAATTACCAATGTTTCCACACCACTCTTTTTCAGTTTCACAGTGCAGTAGTTTTGTTCCTTTCCCCCATATTCTTTTAGCTCCATGCCCATGGTAACCATGTTAGCAGCACTCCCTACCTACCACTAGGTCAAAAGTACACATTACTTTCTGTAAGCAGCCTACTAGCTTCAAATTAAAGTGTTGCAGGTGTGGTTCACTGTTTGCAATTTCAAGCACATCCCTAACAGCATAATTTTTTTTTCCAAAGCCCATCACAAATGTAGCTATTTTTTTCCTCCAAATTACTACCTAATTTTTGTTCCATGCACATCTCCACCATCCAATCCAATATGTTCTTTTATATTCTACTTGCTGTCCTCCATTTTTGCTCCCTTTCATCTTTAAAACTGCTGCATTCTATTGCAGCCTTCTCCTCTGTGCTACTCCTCTTTCCCTCCAAAATGGTCATAGTGCAGATTGTGGGTCATAGTTTAGTGTTTTGAGCATTGCAGATCCCAAGCCAAAAGCACACATTCAACACATCATAGCAACGGGTTTTCCTCAACCAAAACCATTTATGTAAACCAACATCACATTTAATACAGTAGGCATGTAACTGGCTACATGGGTGTCTAAGAGAGTGTGGGAGTGCCTGTATAGGTATGTGAGTAGGTGTGTCAGTGGTTTTGATGTTTTTTGAGTATGTGTATAAGAGGCTGTATGGGTCTCTAACTGGGTGTGTGATTTGTGGCATGGGCCGCTGAGTGAGTTTGTGAGTGTGTGACTGGGTGATTGAGTAGGTGTTTGACTGACTGTGTGGGTATGTGAGTAGGTGTGTCACAGGCTAGATAGGTGTGTGAGTGGGTGTGCCAATGGCTGTGTGAGTGGCAATATGGGCATGTGAGTCACTGTGTGAGTGGTGGTATGGGTGTGTGAGTGGGTATGCAGTGGTTGTGTGGGTGTGAGTAGCTGTGTCAGTGGTTGTATGCATGTGTGAGTGAGTGTGTGAGTAACTGTGTGGGTATATGAGTGGGGGTGTGACTGGTTGTATGGGTGTGGTAGTAGGTGTGTGAGTAACTGTGTGGGTGAGTGAGTGGGAATGTGAGTGCTTCTCTCAGTGTGGCAGTGGCAGTGTGAGGACCTGGGTGGGTGTGTGAGTAGTTATAAGGGTATGTGAGTTGGTGTGTAAGTGACTGTGTGGGTCTGTGAGAGGATGTATGAATGTCTGTGTGGAACTGTGAGTGGGTGTGAAAGTACCTCAGTGGGACTCTGAGTGGTTCTATAGCTCTCTGAATGGGTGTGTGAGTGCCTGTTTGGGTCTGTGAGTGGGTGTGAGTGGATGCATGGGTCTGTAAGTGGGTCTGTGAGTGCCTGTGTGGGTCAGTGAGTGGGTGTGTGAGTGGCTGTGGGGGTCTGTGAGTGGGTGTAATAGTGCCTGTGTGGGTCTGTGAGGGGGTGTGAAAGTGCCTCTCTGGGACTCCGAGTGGTTCTGTGAGTACCTGCATAGGTGTAGTAAGCCGACAAAAAAGAAGAAGACACAACAAAGAGGAAACGTCTTCTCTTTATTATGATACAGCAGGACAGCACACAGGTGAGCCTGTTGACAGTTCCAGACCTCCGTATCTACCTCCAAGGTCTGGAACATCCATCAAGGAACACTCACTCTTGAAAGTTCTCAATATTATGTTAGAGCATGTCGAGGGAGCACGCTCTATAAACACAACATAAAACATAACAATAGGTCTGTGAGTGAGTGTGTGAGTGCCTGCATTTGTCTGTGACTGGGTGTGTGAGTGCGTGCATGAGTCTGTCAGTGGGTGTGTAAGTGGATGCGTGGGTCTGTGAGTGCCTGTGTGGGTCTTTGAGTGGGTGTGTGAGTGGCTGTGTGGGTCTGTGAGTGGCTGTGTAACTGCCTGTGTGGGTCTGTAAATGGGTGTGAGAGTGCCTTTGTGAGTGTCTGAGTGGGTCTTAAAGTGTTTTTCCCCTCAAAGTGCTCCAAGTGTCGCAAATCCATCACAGATTTACACTGGAAGCTTCGCTGAACCCGGCAATGAATCTGCAGATTCCCGAAGTGGAAAAAAGAAATGTTTCAACTCAATTTAGTACCAAACATAGGTCCCTCTGACACTCCTCTAACACATGCATGGGGTCAGGATACCGCTACCCTAACCCCTTTGGTCATTTTGCAGATAAATTTGAAGGCCCCGGGAACGTTCCTCAATACTTAAAATGGAGGACGCAACCTCCCGGTCAGGTTGTAGTCAGGCAATCACAGCACTGCTGGTGGCGTGTGACTTCGCGGATCCACTGCGGGTGATATGCGGAGAGTCTGCATCCACTAGATATACAATTTAGTTTTTCCTTTAATAATTCTGCAACTACTGAACAAAAGCTACCTCTCTGCCAAATTTGGTGTAATTCCGTCCAGCAGTTCAGGCTGTAGTCGTGTTCAAAATCCCTGTGGGAAATATGTTTGGGAAACGCACATTTTTTGAACTCCCCCCCCCTTCTTCTCATCCCCCGCTTGACGGATCACTCTGAAACTTTTAATGCAGAACTAGACAAACCGGACCACTTATTTTGGAAAATTTCGTGAAGATTTGTCAAACGGCGCTAAAGTTATAAGCATGTAAATAAACGCTTTTGCTATGGAAACTAGGTGCTAACTATAACTACCTACTGGCAACCACCTGTCGGTAATATATGTAAATATTACCTACTAGCGGTTAGGTAGTTATAGTTAGGACCTGGTTTCCATAGGAAAAGCGTTTTTGACTTGCTTATAACTTTGGCGCCGTTTGACTAATCTTCATGATATATATATATATATATATATATATATATATATATATATATATATATATATATATATATATATATATATATATATATATATAAATATATAGTCCAAGAAAATGCCGCATTCAGCCAAATCCCTTTCCTTTCGACACTGGTGCCAGTAGCGGCAGCAGCAGCCGCTATATGTGCATAAGGATAATCCTTTTTGAGAGTTCCCAAATAAGAAAAGCGGCACACCAAAGGACAACACAATGCATTTATTGTGTCCACAAACGACACGTTTCGGCGAAGCCTTTTTCAAGTAAATGACCTGTGCCCAATCCCCCATAGAAATACGGGTCACAGTTGACAAACAGTGAAAACATACTGCATTATGATCTGCGCTGTACGAGCAATATTATAATTCATTTTGCCCCATAAATCATGTGCCATCGCCACAAATGAACTTCAAAATAAATTCAAGATGCATATACACAATTACATCAATTATTCTTTCTTGTACATGTGTAATATGATTCACGATCTTGAATTTCCTATCAAGACCATAATACATTGGAAAGATGCTGACAAAGCCTAATGCGCTTCTTACTCGGTAATGTACCGTTGAAATAGAAACCATAATATAGCAATAAATCCAATCAAACTGATATTCCAAATAACATCAGAATAAAAGCTTAATAATGTCGCTCATGCGCCCTCATACATGTCTATTACATAATCTGCAATCCCCGTTATCTATTGTCGTCACAATATATGTGCGCGATGATAAAGCATAAAGGTGCAATTCATTCTCGGTAATGTACCGTCATGATAAACATAATATAATACATGATTAATGACTATAATCAATCTAAATAATCCTGGATCACACTTAAAACCAATCGACAATGTACACCGTATATAGTAATTAGTTGTATGCATTGCGAGTTGATGGAAGATAAATTCTACTCATGGGTAATGTACCCCAAAAAAATTAATCACTTGATTTGGCACATGATTCCAAATTTTGAATCATACAGCAAAGTAGCAGTATGTATCCGTTCATAAATGAGGGGATGAGACTAACAGTACGAAGTGGTACAATGAAGGAGATAACGTGAGAGACTACACTAATAAAAAAAGAGAAAAGAAGTGATAATAGAAAGAAGCCGGAAAACATGGAGAATAGGTAACAACCTGACTTCCACCTAAGGTGAAATCACATTAACTGCATGTGACTGAGGGAATCTCTAGAATACTAGATTCCATAAAAGTGTGCCAGACATCATATCTACACCACCAAGTTATCAATTTGGCAAATCCTGCAATCTATACACCCTAGGCATTCCAGCTTTCTAATAATTTAAAATAGTGAAAAGTGATTATAACAGCAATGCTGACCATCTCACACTGGCAAAAACTGTAGGAAGGATCACTCTATTCTCAATAACATCTGTATCCAATATGTGTAGCTAGCTCCTCCCCACTATTGAGCCCATTAGGAATTTTTGTGTTGAGCTCAATTATGAACCTTGATTCTGTAACACGTAGTAGTTTCTCTCTATGTCCGCCAAATGGATGTGGTAAGATCCTATCGATTCCCAAAAATGTAATCAGATTAGGATTACTCTGATGTTTCTCCTGGTAATGTCGGGCCACTGGATAATTCAAATCTATGTTAGTGACGGCCCTCATGTGCTGCAAGATTCTGGTCTTCAATTGCAATTTTGTGCTGCCTATATATCTAAGGCCGCACGGGCATTCCAGGACATAGATAACATAGTCACTGGTACAGGTTATAAACTTGGTGATTTGCCTTGTTTTGCCCATGTCAATGTTATATTTATCCCTACTACTGCTGTATTTGCACGCCTTACATGAGTTACATTTGTGAAAACCTTTCGTAGTTCCCAGCCATGTACTATTGCTGGGTTTGGTTTGATAACTGTGTACATGATGATCCCTTAGCGATTTTGATTTCCTATAGGTTATTAGAGGTGTTTTGCCGATACTACTACCTATAATGGGATCTGTTTCCAACAATCCCCAGTGGCGTTTCATAGACTGTTGTAGACTGCTGGATCTCATGTTATATGTGGTGATCATCCTGGGGATATTACCTTCATTGATCTTATCTTTTTTAGAGGTAAAAAGGGCCTCATTGCGTGTAACTTCACGAACTTTCTTTACAGCTGTGGATATGGTCTTGTAGCCTCGTTGCCTGAATCTTCCCTCCATGAGCTCTTGTTCTTGTCGATTGGTTTTAAGTGTGATCCAGGATTATTTAGATTGATTATAGTCATTAATCATGTATTATATTATGTTTATCATGACGGCACACTTTTTTGGAATCTAGTATTCTAGAGATTCCCTCAGTCACATGCAGTTAATGTGATTTCACCTTAGGCGGAAGTCAGGTTGTTACCTATTCTCCGTGTTTTCCGGCTTCTTTCTATTATCACTTCTTTTCTCTTTTTTTTATTAGTGTAATCTCTCACGTTATGTCCTTCATTGTACCACTTCGTACTGTTAGTCTCATCCCCTCATTTATGAACGGATACATACTGCTACTTTGCTGTATGATTCAAAATTTGGAATCATGTGCCAAATCAAGTGATTAATTTTTTGGGGGTACATTACCCATGAGTAGAGTTTATCTTCCATCAACTCGCAATGCATACAACTAATTACTATATAAGGTGTACATTGTCGATTGGTTTTAAGTGTGATCCAGGATTATTTAGATTGATTATAGTCATTAATCATGTATTATATTATGTTTATCATGACGGTACATTACCGAGAATGAATTGCACCTTTATGCTCCATCATCGCGCACTTATATTGTGACGACAATAGATAACGGGGATTGCAGATTATGTAATAGACATGTATGAGCACGCATGAGCGACATTATTAAGCTTTTATTCTGATGTTATTTGGAATATCAGTTTGATTGGATGTATTGCTCTATTATGGTTTCTATTACAATGGTACATTACCGAGTAAGAAGCGCATTAGGCTTTGTCAGCATCTTTCCAATGCATTATGGTCTTGATAGGAAATTCAAGATCGTGAATCATATTACACATGTACAAGAAAGAATAATTGATGTAATTGTGTATATGCTTCTTGAATTTATTTTGAAGTTCATTTGTGGCGATGGCACATGATTTAAGGGACAAAATGAATTATAATATTGCTCGTACAGCGCAGATCGTAATCCAGTATGTTTTCACTGTTTGTCAATTGTGACCCGTATTTCTATGGGGGATTGGGCACAGGTCATTTACTTGAAAAAGGCTTCGCCGAAAAACGAGTCATTTGTGGACACAATAAATGTATTGTGTTGTCCTTTGGTGTGCCGCTTTTCTTATTTGGGAACTCTCAAACAGGATTATCCTTATGCATATATATATATAGTTTGTGAAGATATATGTATGTATATATACATATATATCCCCCAACTGTTTTTATCCCTTGCTTGGAGACGCACTCAGTAACCAAGCAGGACCCCATCAGTGGTAACAGAGTCCTTTAATGAAGCAAAACCGGCATTTCCTTTCCAAATTCTTTCAAAAGCCCTACGCGTTTCGGTGCTCCTGCACCTTGATCACGGGCTAGCACAGTAGTATTGGGCAGGTTCACGAGAGCGCCAAGTCACCTGATTTAAATAGCAATCACCTGCCCCCTGGTGGGCTGGCTCCGGTGCGATCAATAGAACGGCATGCTGGGACTTGAAGTGTTCCCTCGTGTGCTTTTTCCCTTCAGTGGGTTCTGCCGGCAACAACCTATTTGTGCAATTTTTGTCCCTCCAGTGGGTCTTTAAAAAGGATTCCGTTTTCCAATAACGCTCGAAACTTGTCATTCCGCTATGCTGAGATTCCAGTATCTCGCAGCAGCCCATCAATATTCCGATGGCGGTTATTGAGTGCGTCTCCAAGCAAGGGATAAAAACAGTTGGAGGATATACATATATATATATATATATATATATATATATATATATATATATATATATATATATATATATATATATATATCGAAACAACAGTCCAAATGCAGTCGTGCACAAACATGGATACGGACACTGGATTCGCTGGTGCCAAAAATAAAGATTTATTTCATAAAGTGCTGTCCCTGACGCGTTTCGGCCACGTCCTGTGGCCTTGATCACATGACAACGCTACACAGAAATGGGAATTTATAGGGATAACACACCCTGTAATATGACGTCACTAGCAGCAATGAAAGAAATACTATGTACGTTTGCTTTTTATACCTTTGTCAATAAAGCTTATTTGTAATATTTGAAATACAGATAGTTATTATTGCGTACTAATACACTGAGTATAAATGATTTCAAATAACATGATGAATGCATTAAGAGCACAGACTGTACAGACTAATGCTTAAATTTAAACCTGTCTTGATCCGTCGATCTCAGTCTGTTACATGTAATCGTATATCTCTCACACGTATATCCTAAGTATCATGTACCAATACATGTAAACGATAATTGGGTTTAAACAGTACTATTTGTGCAAATGCCATTTGTTATTATTAAAATAATTAAAGTGCAAGCTGCATACATTAGTTTCTATATTACAATGATGCTATAGATAAACTGTGCAACAATTGCTATACATATCCCAAAATGCGAGGAAACGAAAATAACTTAATGACTAAAAATACATATAAAATATATGTTCACATATGTCAGCTGGATAGCATAATGCATAACATGCCTTCTTTTAGGTAATAACTATTAAAAAGAATTGGTAGGTGCAAATAGCAAATAGCTAGCCTCATGTATGTAAAGTGCATATTGCTTGTAATCGTTTCTACAGTACAGAGATATTGATCAAATTCAAAAGTGCTGCTAGTGCGTATAAAGTGCTGCAGTGTGTTAAGTGCAAATACATATTTGTGTCCATAAAGATATTTGAATGTACAAATTATACATGTCGGCCTGGTAAGTGCCAAGTCCAGAGACTATATATATTTACACTAAAATCGAGATCATCTGGCGGCAGCTAGATAAAAAGTATTACTAAATCTAACTGAATTGAAAGATGTTGTGTAAACTATTTATTATAGAATTTTTTTTTTTTATATTATGAATTGTTATAAAAACATAATTTATTTATCTCCTCCCTAGTTTCTTAGTTACAGGGTTCCCCTGGCGCATGCAAAACAAGATCTGATTCCCTTGTTGTGAAAATGATGACATTTTCAAAAACAAACCTACTTAAAGTGCAGTATAGGCCTTCTGATCCCAAGTTGTCTTGAGTGAGCCTGATCTTCCAGTGATCTCTACTGTATTGCACACTTCTCAGTTCACTGTTGCTTATAGATAATTATGCAGGTCCTCACCAATGTTTAGGACCTGTGGGGACTTCGTGTATAATTCGACAATATATCTAGATTCAAGTTGTCGCAACCTTTTCTCACGGTTTCCGCCTCTTTTGTTGGGTTGCACTGAATCTATCACAAAGTATTGTAAGCAACTGAGATTATTACTATGGGCCGCTTTAAAGTGTCTTGCCACTGGGTAAGCTGGATCAGAATTTACTATTGCACGTAAGTGCTGTAATATTCTCACGTACACTTGTAGTTTAGTACAACCTATGTAACGCAGACCATAACTGCATTGCAAAACATATACAGCGTTGTCTGTTCTGCAAGTGTAGTGATCTCTAAGCTTAATACTATTGTCAGAAAATGCAGTATTATATGCTGTGGTGTTTATGCCAAATTTGCAGGCTCTGCAAGAGCTGCATTTGACGAACCCCTTTTTGGGAGATAGCCAGCTACTCTTATTCTCAATTTCAGGACTAGTTCTGACTAGATCATTCCGGATGGAGTATGCTTTTCGAAAAGTGAATGTAGGTTTGTCTGGAAGGACTTGTTTGAGGGTGGCATCTGTTAGGACGATTGGCCATTGTTTATTGACTATGGTCTTGATGGCTTTGGCCTGTTTACTGTAGGTGGTAATCAGTCTAATTGGTAGTTCGCCTGTGGTTTCTAATGGATTGGTATCATCATCTGTGTCCCCCATCTCATCTTTCCTATTGGGATTTAACAATGTGCCACGGTCCTTTCTATTAGCTTTTCTGATTGCTGTATCCAACTTCTTGGGATTATACCCTCTTTCCATAAACCTCATTTTAGCTTCCAATTGATGATGTTCACGATCACCTGATGTACTGCATGCCCTATGGATACGGAGAAACTCTCCATATGGGATGCTGGTGATTGTGTGCTGTGGGTGGAAGCTTTCGGCATACAAAACTGTATTGCCCGCTGTAGGCTTTCTAAAAAGACAAGTTTCTTTTTTGCCCTGATTGATGTAAACCTTGGTGTCTAGAAAGTTAGTGGCTTCATCATTGATGTGCGCTGTGAAATGTAAATTTAAGTTGTTTACATTGATTCGATTGACAAAAGCCTCTGCCTGGCCTATGGTTCCTCTCCATATGACAAAAATATCGTCAATGTGACGCCACCATTTAACCACATGTGTTGACCAGTCATATGCATGTTCAACCTTGAGTACATGCTCCTCCCACCAGCCCACATGCAAACCCGCGTACCTGGGGGAGAAGCATGCACCCATGGCCACCCCTCGTAACTGTTGAAAGATAATAATGTCAAATAAAAATACATTATTATAAAGACACCAGTGTATCATACCAAGCAGCATCTGATTATGGCAATACATTTCAATTGGTCTTGTGCCCAAATAATGTTCAACAGTTTTTAATACATCGGAGTGTGCAATACTGGTATAGAGGGCAGTTATATCCATGGTGAGGAACACATAGTCATTAGACCAGGTTTGTTGACTCAATTTGTATAAAAAGTCGGTGGTATCCCGGATGTACGTCGGGAGATTGATTACGAATCCTTGAAGATAAAAATCTACATATCTAGACGTATTCTCAAATATGCTCTTTTTGGCAGAAATGAAAGGTCTGCCTGGTACTGGAAATTCATTTTTGTGTACCTTGGGGATAAAGTACATCGTGGGCATTATGGGATATTCATTGTTAAGGAATGCGTACTCGTCTTTAGAGATCAAACCTTCCTTTTTCCATAATGTCAGGTCATCTTTATAGTTTTTGTGCATCCTTTTTACATGTGCCAAATTAGTTTTGTTGTAGCACAATGGATCGTTGAGGTGCCTATATGCCTCATTCTTATGGTATATAATATATATATATATATATATATATATATATATATATATATATATATATATATATATATATATGCATAAAACCTTTGAAAACCAAAAGAAACACTGGAATTAGCCAGTTATAGTTCAGCAAGCTAACTAGAACTTGTGCTCCAACCATGCACTGCTTATGACTTCACATATTACATCACTTCATGTTCGATGTTATCATTTATGACATCACTGATGACATCTTAAATTATATAATTGATGATATAATTGATGACATCACTGACTTCAGCCAATGAGTATGAGAGCTTGCTATACATTTATCACACTGAAAAGTATTTATTGAGCTTCATCTATAGCAAAGTTTCTATACCTTTTGTTGTGCTAATCAGTGTAATTTTTGCAACATATTTGGCCTCCTAAAGAGGCTTGGATGTTTGCAGAGTGTGGAATTTCTTTTAAGAGCTACCCACAGAGCGAAGGCTGTGTGTTCTAGGGTTGTGGCCACCTACTGGGGGTGGTTGCATGAAGAGAGTGTGCTCTCTGTGAAAACTTGTGCACAGGGTACACATACAATCAATCTCAAAATAATTAAATCCTCCCTAGTAAATACTAGGGAGGTGCTCCAGGTCACAAAAGATTTATTAGAGAACCCAAATGCTCATACAAAATGTCCAATTGTCAATTGGGAACAACTAACTTCCAGTTTATCAAGTACCTTCTCAACAGTAGCTAAATACCGACGGTCAAACGACCCCTTGGAAATTGGCAGGCTCTCTGGAGCTCAAAACAAACAACTAAAGGAAATAAAAAAGGTTTAAACAAAATGCTGAGACTTTTGAGGCTCACTCCAGAAGATCTAGATCTCAAATCATCCCTGCAACAACATAGAAAAAGCCACAAGAAGCTGAAATGGGAACTGAGAAGATCCAGGGAGGAGGAGCTAGGAGCGAAACTATTACACAACTCCAAATCTCATAACAGCGCACGCTTTTGGTCCACGGCAAATAAAATTATGCATCCCTCGCATGGTGGCTTAACCTCATACATCACAGAAGAGGCATGGTCAGAGTTTTTGACATCTCACTTCAACCATCAGGACGCGCCCATGCGGTGCACTGAAATATGGGTCCCAAAGGTCAAAGAAGCAACCGAGTCAAATGACATCTCTAAAACGGATACATTATACAAGGAAATGGAAGAGCCATCTGACATCGCTACAATCAAACGCCAGATCGCCAAAGGCTGTAGAGAAGGTGCGCCAGGTCCCAACGGTATCCCAACAGCCCTTTTTAGGTCTCGCCTACGCATCGCGCATGCGCTGCTAGGAGGGCCTTTAGCCGTCGCTCTGCTCTTTTTGGAGCACATACTCGTGCTTGTGGCGGCATCCACCTTGCGGGAGCGAGCAGCGGCGCGCATGCTAATTGGCTGTTGCTCGCTCCCGCAAGGCGGATGGTGCCACAAGCACGAGTGTGCTTCAAAACAGTCATTAAGCAGAGCGCGGGCTGCGTTTTTTTTTTAATCTTACCTTCCCCCTTGTTCTTTTTGGTGTATGTTAAGGAAGAATGAAGGTTTATATTGTATTATTTTGGAGATGGTGTATATTTAAAAAACAAACATCTGAGCACTCCAAAAAAATGCTGTTTTTTTGTTTTGTACTTACGAAAGGTAAAAAAAATAACGCGGCGCATTTGTTAATTAATTATTTTGAACATTGTGGGAACTTACATGCTAATGCGTACACTTACTTTTTTTAAGCTACAAGAATTTTTTTCGTTTAAAAATGCTTGCTACTAGTGTTGTGCTCTCCGCCGCATTCCCCCCCACCCCTCCCCCCTCAGCTGCATTCCTCGCAACCCATGGCGTTTTGCCTGCAGGAGCGAGCAGTGCCTCCTTGTTTACATAGAAAGGGTCAGCTTGCCTGCATTACTGAGTATATCGTATGTGTTTTAATTAATTGCCCAATAAAGTATTAAACATGAACCTGCAGCTTTGTGGCCTAAAAACTGATCCTGCCACCTGAGCATTTTGATGAACTGCTCTACCTCTCTACATCTCCCTCTACCTCTACCTCTCTACCTCTCTCTCTACCTCTCTCTCTCTACCTCTCTCTACCTCTCTACCTCTCTCTCTACCTCTCTCTCTCTATCTCTCTACCTCTCTCTCTCTCTACCTCTCTCTACCTCTCTCTCTACCTCTCTCTACCTCTCTCTCTCTCTCTACCTCTCTACCTCTCTCTACCTCTCTCTACCTCTCTCTATCTCTCTCTACCTCTCTCTACCTCTCTACATCTACCTCTCTACCTCTCTCTCTACCTCTCTCTACCTCTCTACCTCTCTCTACCTCTCTCTAACTCTCTACCTCTCTCTCTTTACCTCTCTACCTCTCTCTTTACCTCTCTCTCTACCTCTCTCTCTACCTCTCTCTACCTCTCTACCTCTCCCACTACCTCTCTACCTCTCCCACTACCTCTCTACCTCTCTACCTCTCTACCACTACCTCTCTACCTCTCTCTCTCTACCTCTCTACCTCTCTCTCTCTACCTCTCTACCTCTCTCTCTCTACCTCTCTCTCTCTCTACGTCTCTCTCTCTACCTCTCTCTACCTCTCTCTCTCTACCTCTCGCTACCTCTCTTTCTACCTCTCTCTCTCTACCTCTCTCTCTACCTCTCGACCTCTCTCTCTCTACCTCTCTCTACCTCTCTCTACCTCTCTACCTCTCTCTCTCTACCTCTCTCTATCTACCTCTCTCTACCTCTCTCTCCACCTCTTTCTCTACCTCTCTCTCTCTACCTCTCTACTTCTCTCTCTCTCACCTCTACCTCTCTCTACCTCTCTCTCTCTCTACCTCTACCTTTCTACCTCTCCCTCTCTACCTCTCTCTCTCTACCTCTACCTCTCTACCTCTCCCTCTACCTCTCTACCTCTCTCTCTCTCTACCTCTCTCTCTACCTCTCTACCTCTGTACCTCTCTCTACCTCTCTACCTCTCTCTCTCTACCTCTCTCTCTACCTCTACCTCTCTACCTCTCTCTCACTACCTCTCTACCTCTCTCTCTCTCCTCTACCTCTACCTCTCTAACTCTACCTCTCTACCTCTCTCTATACCTCTCTCTCTCTACCTCTCTCTACCTCTACACCTCTCTACCTCTCTACCTCTCTCTACCTCTCTACCGCTCTCTACCTGTCTACCTCTCTCTTCCTCTCTCTCTCTACCTCTCTCTCTCTACCTTTCTACCTCTCTCTACCTCCCTACCTCTCTCTACCTCTCTACCTCTCTCTCCCTCTCTCTCTACCTCTCTACCTCTCTCTCTCTACCTCTACACCTCTCTCTACCTCTACACCTCTCTCTACCTCTCTCTCTACCTCTCTCTACCTCTCTACCTCTCTCTCTACCTCTCTCTCTACCTCTCTCTCTACCGCTCTACCTCTACCTCTCTACCTCTCTCTACCTCTCTACCTCTCTACCTCTCTCTACCTCTCTACCTCTCTACCTCTCTCTACCTCTCTCTACCTCTCTACCTCTCTCTCTCTCTACCTCTCTCTCTACCTCTCTCTACCTCTCTCTACCTCTCTACCTCTCTATACCTCTCTCTGCCTCTCTCTACCTCTCTACACCTCTCTACCTCTCTCTACCTCTCTCTACCTCTCTCTGCCTCTCTCTACCTCTCTCTACCTCTGTACCTCTCTCTCTACCTCTCTCTACCTCTCTCTGCCTCTCTCTACCTCTGTACCTCTCTCTCTACCTCTCTCTCTCTAAATCTCTCTCTACCTCTCTCTCTACCTCTACCTCTCTACCTCTCTCTACCTCGCTACCTCTCTCTACCTCTCTACCTCTACCCCTCTACCTCTACCTCTCTACCTCTCTCTACCTCTCTACATCTCTCTCTACCTCTCTCTCTCTACGTCTCTACCTCTCTCTACATCTCTACACCTCTCTATCTCTCTATCTCTCTACCTCTCTATCTCTACTTCTCTACCTCTCTCTACCTCTCTCTACCTCTCTCTCTACCTCTACCTCTCTACCTCTACCTCTCTACCTCTACCTCTACCTCTCTACCTCTCTCTACCTCTCTCTCTCTCTCTACCTCTCTCTCTCTACCTCTCTCTCTCTACCTCTCTCCCTCTACCTCTCTACCTCTCTCGCTACCTCTCTACTTCTCTCTACCTCTCTCTACCTCTCTCTCCCTCTCTCTCTCTACCTATCTACCTCTCTCTCTACCTCTCTACCTCTCTGTACCTCTCTACCTCTCTCTACCTCTCTACCTCTCTCTACCTCTCTCTACCTCTCTACCTCTCTATACCTCTCTCTACCTCTCTCTCTACCTCTCTCTCACCTCTCTCTCTCTCTACCTCTCTCTACCTCTCTCTACCTCTCTACACCTCTCTACCTCTCTCTACCTCTCTCACCTCTCTCCCTCTCTCTCTCTCTCTCTCCCTCTCTTGCTACCTCTCTACCTCTCTACCTCTCTCTCTCTACCTCTCTCTACCTCTCTCTCTACCTCTCTCTCTACCTCTCTCTACCTCTCTCTACTTCTCTCTACCTCTCTACATCTCTACCTCTCTCTACCTTTCTACCTCTCTACACCTCTCTACCTCTCTCTACCTCTCTACCTCTCTCTCTCTCTCTCTCCCTCTCTTGCTACCTCTCTACCTCTCTCTCTCTACCTCTGTACCTCTCTCTACCTCTATACCTCTCCTTCTCTACCTCTCTCTCTCTACCTCTCTCTCTCTACCTCTCTCTCTCTACCTCTCTCTCCCTCTCTACCTCTCTATCTCTACCTCTCTCTACCTCTCTCTACCTCTCTCTCTACCTCTACCTCTCTACCTCTACCTCTCTACCTCTACCTCTACCTCTACCTCTCTACCTCTCTCTACCTCTCTCTCTCTCTCTACCTCTCTCTCTCTACCTCTCTCTCTCTACCTCTCTCCCTCTACCTCTCTACCTCTCTCGCTACCTCTCTACTTCTCTCTACCTCTCTCTCCCTCTCTCTCTCTACCTATCTACCTCTCTCTCTACCTCTCTACCTCTCTGTACCTCTCTACCTCTCTCTACCTCTCTACCTCTCTCTACGTCTCTCTACCTCTCTACCTCTCTATACCTCTCTCTACCTCTCTACCTCTCTCTCTACCTCTCTCTACCTCTCTCTCTCTCTACCTCTCTCTACCTCTCTCTACCTCTCTACACCTCTCTACCTCTCTCTACCTCTCTACCTCTCTCTCTCTCTCTCTCTCCCTCTCTTGCTACCTCTCTACCTCTCTCTCTCTACCTCTCTCTACCTCTCTCTCTACCTCTCTCTACCTCTCTCTACTTCTCTCTACCTCTCTACATCTCTACCTCTCTCTACCTTTCTACCTCTCTACACCTCTCTACCTCTCTCTACCTCTCTACCTCTCTACCTCTCTCTCTCTCTCTCTCTCTCTCCCTCTCTTGCTACCTCTCTACCTCTCTCTCTCTACCTCTGTACCTCTCTCTACCTCTATACCTCTCTACCTCTCCTTCTCTACCTCTCTCTCTCTACCTCTCTCTCTCTACCTCTCTCTCTCTACCTCTCTCTCCCTCTCTACCTCTCTCTCTACCTCTCTCTCTCTACCTCTCTCTTTACCTCTCTCTCTACCTCTTTCTCTACCTCTCTCTCTACCTCTTTCTCTACCTCTCTCTCTCTACCTCTCTCTACCTCTCTCTACCTCTCTCTACCGCTCTCTCTCTACCTCTCTCTCTACCTCTCTCTCTACCTCTCTCTACGTCTCTACCTCTCTCTTTACCTCTCTCTACCTCTCTACCTCTCTCTCTCTACCTCTCTCTATCTACCTCTCTCTCCACCTCTCTCTCTCTACCTCTCTCTACCTCTCTCTCTACCTCTCCCTCTCTACCTCTCTACCTCTCTACCTCTACCTCTCTCTACCTCTCTCAACCTCTCTACCTCTCTCAACCTCTCTACCTCTCTCTCTCTACCTTTCTCTCTCTACCTCTCTCTCTACCTCTCTCTACCTCTCTCTCTCTACCTCTCTCTCTCTACCTCTCTGTACCTCTCTACCTCTCTCTACCTCTCTCTACCTCTCTACCTCTCTCTCTCTCTCTCTCTCTACCTCTCTCGGTACCTCTCTACCTCTCTCTCTCTCTCTCTCTCTCTCTCTACCTCTCTCTACCTCTCTACCTCTCTCTCTACCTCTCTCTCTCTCTCTACCTCTCTCTACCTCTCTACATCTACCTTTCTACCTCTCGCTCTACCTCTCTACCTCTCTATACCTCTCTACCTCTCTACCTATCTACCTCTCTCTACCTCTCTACCTCTCTCTCTACCTCTCTCTCTCTACCTCTCTCTACCTCTCTCTCTACCTCTACCTCTCTACCTCTCCCTCTCTACCTCTCTCTCTCTACCTCTCTCTCTATCTCTCTCTACCTCTACACCTCTCTACCTCTCTACCGCTCTCTACCTCTCTACCGCTCTCTACCTCTCTACCTCTCTCTCTCTACCTCTCTCTCTCTACCTCTCTCTCTCTACCTCTCTCTCTCTACCTCTCTCTACCTCCCTACCTCTCTCTACCTCTGTACCTCTGTACCTCTCTCTCACTACCTCTCTCTCTACCTCTCTCTCTCTCTACCTCTACCTCTCTCTACCTCTCTCTCTACCTCTCTAACTCTACCTCTCTACCTCTACCTCTCTACCTCTCTCTACCTCTCTACCTACCTCTCTCTCTGTACCTCTCTCTCTACCTCTCTCTCTCTCCCTCTACCTCTCTCTCTCTACCTCTCTACCTCTCTCTACCTCTCTACCTCTCTCTACCTCTCTACCTCTCTCTACCTCTCTACCTCTCTCTCCCTCCCTCTCTCTCTCTACCTCCTCTACCTCTACCTCTCTACCTCTCTACCTCTCTCTCTACCTCTCTCTACCCTCTCTCTACCTCTCTCTACCTCTCTACCTCTCTCTCTACCTCTCTCTACCTCTCTACCTCTACCTCTCTACACCTCTCTACCTCTCTACTCCTCTCTACCTCTCTACCTCTCTCTACCTCTCTCTCTACCTCTCTCTCTCTACCTCTCTCTACCTCTCTCTACCTCTCTCTACCTCTCTCTCTCTACCTCTCTCTCTCTCTACCTCTCTCTACCTCTCTACCTCTCTACCTCTCTACCTCTCTACACCTCTCTACCTCTCAACCAGTTGAATTCTGGGAAGCCCAAACCATCAGTATTTCAAATCTGCGCGTGAAACTTGGGTAGGATGATCCGTGCAGCTCAGAAAGGGATGTTCTTTTTACATAATTTGTATTTAATAGAATTGGGAAGCAGGAGAACAGTCTCACAGTTGAGATAGGGATTCACATACACTGGCGACCGCTTTTGAATTGGCTTTAAAACCATTCAAAGATGGCTGCAGCGTCTACGTGGGATGCGGTGGACTAAGTGGCAGCCGGAACCTGATAGTACTGCTTGTCCTTTAAAAAAAAAACAAGCATTTGGCATAGCCAATAGGTCTCCCCTTTGGGACCTTATAAGTGTTTAGTTATCCAGTACAATATCCTTGGTGCAACAACATCAAGTGTTGCATGGCTAAACACTTATAAGGTCCCAAAGGCGAGACCTATTGGCTATGCTAATGCTTGTTAATCAGGACGCCGACTTTTGGGCAGTGGCCTTAGACCCACTATTCCAGGCCGTCAGACAATTGGGACAGCTACCGACCTCTTGGAAAGGCTCTATTATTGCACCCATCCACAAAAGCGGTGAGAAATCTGCTCCTAAAAACTATCGTCTAGTCGCATTACTAGACAACGAAGCCAAATTCTTTGCGGGCACCTTACTTGAAGAACTTCAGCTATGGGCAGCAGAACAAGGAATTATACCTCTCAACCAAACCGATTTCTCCACAAACACAGGGACTTTAACCAATATCTGAACACTGTCATCACTCATGGACAAGGCAACATCATCAAAACAGTCACTTCACCTGTGCTTTGTAGACTTCAAGGCTGCCTTTGATAACATTGAGAGAGCCAATCTCTGGGAAAAGCTGGCAAACTGGAAGATCCCGCAGGCACTGCTGGGCTCACTAATATCCCTTCACACTGCTACCTGGGTGTAGGTTAAACTGGGCGACGACACACGCCTGTCAAGGCGTATTCCAACAACCAAAGGACTCAAACAGGGCTGCGTGCTTACTCCAAACCTGTTTAACCTGTTTAACCTCTATATGGCCGACTTGACACAGACCCTAGACCAATGCAACGCACATGCTCCAAGGTTAGGAGGCAAGGCTCTAACCAGCATCCTGTACGCTGATGACGTAGTCCTAATTAGCCACACGCATGTGGGCATGCAACACCTCTTAAACTCTCTTCAAAAATTCTCAAATGACAACCTTCTGGAAGTAAAAGAAGAGGGGAAAAACCCCACCACTGGCACTTAGGGAACACCCAAATACAAAATACAACAAATTACAAATACCTAGTGGTAATTTTTGACAACAGAGGCCAGTTCACAAGTCAGCTAGAGACGATAAAAAGGAAAGGAGCCGCCCTTGCCATAACTCTGCGGCAAATAAAATCCCAGCTTACGGGCCTGAGGCTCGCTCCACTCTTTCAGATTGCACAAGCCAAAATCCTGCCCACGATTACATACGGCAGCAAAGCACTAAAAGGAAGAGACGCACATATCGTGGACAGCACCCTAATCAGGGCCTACAGAATTATGTTTAACATCTGCATCCGCTGCCCAGATCCGGCTAGAATTTGGCCTCATCAAACAACACCTAGCAAGGCAGGGGGCGTATATAACCTACTGGCATAAGATCAAGAACGCGACGGTGAACAGTTTAAGCCATCTACTCTGGCAAGAGCTTCAACAGGGAACAGCGGCTCCGGCAAGTAAACATCTATAGCAGTGCTTTAAAAACACCGGTCTCAGCCAGGCCTGGGAAGTCCCCACCACACATGCCGACATGAAGAAACTCGTGCGGAAGACAATAAGGGGCATATTATCAAGAACGGCGTTAAAATTATCGCCGGTTTAGCGGCAGAAAACTGCCGCTAAAGCGGCGATAATGGGCTTGATAATATGCTCTGGAGAATTCCAATAGAAGCCCATGTTCACACCAGAACATGGACTTCTATTGGATTCTCAAGGGCATATTATCAAGCCCATTATCGCCGCTTTAGCGGCAGTTTTCTGCCGCTAAACCGGCGATAATTTTTAACGCCGTTCTTGATAATATGCCCCTAAGGAGCATGTCATTTGCAGAAGATAAAGCTACCTTTGTGCAGAGAAAACACGCCTGGATGACAATTGACGGTTATGGATCGCTCAGTCCACAACCATACTTCACTCCAGGACCATCAAGGAGAATTTCCTGAAACATCGATTAGGAAAATTTTGCCAGCCATTCAGCACTTACCACCATGGCTGTGGGGGCAAATGTCTCCAGGTTGCTGTCTGTGCAACAACGGAGTCAAGGACATGGCTCACCTGATATGCACATGCAACAGTCTAACAAGAGAAAGATCGTGCCTGCTCAAGTATTACTTCAACCAGTGAGGGATCCGAACTCGGAGGCAAGCTGTGATAGCCTGTTTTAAATCAGACGATCCACAGATGAACTGTGCGAAACGTTGGTAATAGCACTGGAAAATGTCAGAACATCCTTGCATAGCATAGCGGGAATAGCGCACACGACTAATGAATTGATGTGAATTTTCACGCAAGCAGGTTGAAGAACTAACAGGCAAATTCTATTAGAGTGCAAAACTAAAGGACTTGTGGACATTAGACCTTATCGGTCCTGGCAACTCGCATGATAATTTTTTAATCACAAATGCTCTTACCTGGTTTTTATTCATTTGTTTTAGTTCCTCACAAGCATTATTTGCATGTCTTTTTTTATCTTTAACTTTGTATCAGTTTTAATTAACTTTATACAATAAAGCCTTACCTTACCTTACCTTGTGCACAGGGTGAAGGCTGTGCGTAGAAGGGGTTTACTCGCCTAATGGGGTTTGGATGTCTGGTGGGAGTGGGTTGTCTGTAAAGAGACTTATGTACAGGGTGAAGGCTTTGTGTAGTAGGAGCTTAGGCATCTAATGGGGCATGTGTGTCTAGAGGGATTGCCCCTCTGTGAATAGATGTGACCAGGGGAAAGGCAGCGAGTAGTCAGGGTTTGACCATCTAAAGACGCTTGGGTGTGCAGAGAGAGTGGACTCTTCATAAAGTGCTGTGTACAGGCTGAATGATGTGCATAGTAGGTGCTTTCGACATGATGCTGCTTGTGTGTAGATTGGGCTACAATATAATTATTTTATACAAGCACATAGCCTCATGTAATTTAAGCTTTCATGATTTTGCTCTATGTAGCAGTTATTCACATGTTTGGAAGGCTGAACTGGTTTGTAAAGTAAATTGAACAGTAGGCTGGATGATGTCATCAGTGAAGTAATCAATGATGTCATTTGAGATGTCACTAGTGATATCATCAGTGATATCATTGAACATGTCAAGAGGGGTATAATATGTGAGATCAGAAGCTGTGCATAGCTATAGCTATCTCACTGAATGATAACTGGCGAATTTCAGTGTTTTTGGTTCTTTTTTAAGCGGTAGTTCCAACACCTAACTATAATGTTACTTTAACCATTGTTTTTTTTAAGTGAATTTCTGTTTTGTTAATGTTAGGGAAGAACATATTATCATACCGGATAATGTCTATTTAACATTTGGGTTTTTCATGAATTTCTAAGGTTTGTTGATTATATTCAGCCAACACTTCCACTGCGCACAACCTTCGGCCATTTGCAACAGAGGGTTGGCACAGGCCAACTGGTGGCCAATCCACCATAGCCTTTCCCTTCCCTTCACCCTTATATGTTTTTTCATTATTTTTCTGGATGCAGGGAGCATGTCCTTGAGTATTGTAACGGCTGCCACGACATATTGCTCATGTTGTGGCCATCCAATCAGGTTTGAGTAAGCCCCTTTAAAGCAACCAAACAGAGCATATCTGAGCACCACCAGATCAGATATCCCTATTGTTTAACCCCCTTAATGACCACTCCAAGAGCGTCTTCAAACACAAATGTCTCGAAAACAGCTGAATGAATTCACACCAAATTACAAAAAAACATGCTCTCAGAGTAAATTTCTAACTCTCTGCCAACATCGCTGTAATTCCATTCAGCCATTTTTTCTGTATATGTGACATTAGTTTCCAATGGGAATTAATATGGGAAATTCATATTTTGGGATCCCCTCCCTTTTCCCTCTTGACGTATCATCCCAAACTTTTTTTAGGAAGGATGCATTTTTTGGAAAGTTTCACGCAGATTCGTCAAACTGCACCAAAGTTTTTACCAAAACAAAAAACACTTTTCCTATGGAAATTCTGACCTAACTAATAAACACAGTGACGACTGCCACTGTGTAATATAAGTCCATTGCAGTGAAAATAAATGTTCCCCAACAGCACATATTATTGAGAGCAAATGTACTACTTGTAGGAGAGTAGGATCTGCTTCTTATAGTTACCCCCACTTTTTGCTGATGTTTCACTGTTTTCGACTTAGTCTGACTGGGATCCTGCTATTCAGGACCCCAGTCTATCTGCTTTCTCCTCTAAATTGATTGCATGTACTTTAGGTACACTCCAGATTGGAATCTGGGATACCCTTATAAGTCCCTAGTATATGGTATACTATGTACCCAGGGCATAGGTACCCCAGAGGCCTCCCAGGGACTGCAGCATGTATTATACCACCCCTGAGAGGCCATTCAAATTGACACCACAGGTCTGATACTGCAGCCTGTGTAAGGTGGTGCCTGCACCCCTTACTTAGATATAGGTTCACTATATCTATTCTGATCACTGCACATACAAACCTATCAGTCACCCCTATGGCAGGCCTTATCAATCCTGAAGGCAGGGTGCTGGGTTTTATGTGAGAAGGGTGCCCATGCATGAGCAGAGCCCCTTTGCAGCCTTCGGAACCACTATTCCGGGGTTGTCTATGATGCAGCCAACCATATACTCTTAAGTGCATTATAACCTCGCGGTAAATGCTAACTTGAGAATGGCTGCAAGGAATTATGTCGTGTTTGGTGTCAAACACCTTGGAATCATACCTCCACACCAGTAACTGGTGTGGGAGGTATGATTCCTCCCTCCTAGAGGGAGAAATATGACAGCACCGGTACACCCGGTACCAGCTTCACAGAGCCCTGGCATCACAAAATGGATGCTGCCAGCCACAGACACGAGTCTGCCCTCCTGCTGCTGGGCGAAACTCCGGCAGGGGAAGGCTTGACAATAGGTTTCCTGTCACAGGGAGGTGTGACCACCTCCCAGACAGGCTTTAGTGTATTGGGGCTGGGTGGGTGCACTCCAAGAGAGCTTTGATGTCTGCACTGGGGGCACATTTGGTGTCCCTGTGCATAGTCCAGCTCAAACCGGTTAGAGGGGCACTCAACCCCTGCTCTGGCGCGAAACTGGACAAAGGACATGGGTGTAGCCACCCCTCTGTCCTGACCCTCCCATAGGTGGGTCCCCAGAGTTTGTCCCACCCCTTCCTTGGGTATAAAGTAGGAACCCCTGGCTTCAGGACTTTAGATTTTACCTGGACTAAACTCTGCAACATAAACCAAGTACTTCAACGATCTACACTACGCTGGATGACTGAAGAATCTCCCTTGGAGTAAAGGAGTTACTCCCCTGCAAGGCAGGCACCTTTAACGCAACTGACCGGTTGGCATCTTCGAAGCTCCTGAGGACTCCGAAGAATATTGCCACACAGGCGGTGGGTTCCCAAGGTCTTTGAGGTCGATCTGTGCCCACAGAAAGTCTGAGGCCCGTATCCCTCGTGGTGACCGTGCAACTCGAACCCCTGGACACCACGTCTATTTGCAGAAGCATCAGCTTTCTGGCAACCCCTGAGGCTGAGCTTTGGGTTACTTGTAGCCCTGACCCCAAGCAGTAATTACACTGAAGATTGCTGGCCTACACTCAGCGAGTGTTCCGTGGGCCGCCATTTTGTGATTCCTCTCGAGGTCCCTTCGCAATCCCTGCTCCGTTGACCTGTGGGTCCCCAAGAAGGCAACTCTAACTTTCAACAGGCTTCCTTGGTTGCTCCAGATGTGCCCTGACTCTCCATTGATTGGGGAGTCCCCAGGATCTTGCTGGTCCTCACAGAAGCATCATTACTCTGACCGCGTGGGTTGCAGTTGCCAAGGCTTGTTGGTCTCCAATCCGGAAACTGACCCCTCAGCAATCGACATCCTTTGTGGGACAGTTCGCCTGCGGAATCTGGTCATCGTCGACATCTCCTGGTCCCCGTGGCTGCAGAGTCAAGCTTCAGCTCTTCGCACCTGAAGCACCCAACATCGGTGGGCATTTGATTGCTCCGCTCCTGGTCACGTGAAGTGACCCAGACTTTGTCCCCTCTGCTTTCAGGTTCTTCACATCTTCGATCCAGGCTTGGATCACACCGGACACTTTTCTTCTCCACTGCAGCAGCTCTTCTTCGCAAAACGCCATAGAAAACAACGAGGGTTTCCGACACCACTTGACCCCTATGCACCCGGCTTCCCTGGGCTAGGTAACACGGGTACCTCGGTACTCACAAGGGTGCTGGCCTTTGAACCTTCTAAGTTTAGCTGGGTTTGCTTGAAGTCCTCTCCGAAGTGTCCTTAAACTCTAAAATTCCAACCGCGACTTTCCCATAGAGTTGTACGGAGCTCGCGTCTGTGTTCCCACACTGCACCCGTCCTCCGTGGGTCCCCTGTGTCACTACCTTGGGTGGTTCCTTGGGGTCCCAGTGATTCTACGTGCTCTAGGCACTGTGTCTAGTCAAGTCGTGGTTCTTATACCACTTTCTTAGTATATGGTTTGGTCTCCCCTGGAGCCCACTGTGTATTGTGCTATTTACTGTTGTTCTAGTACTGTGTAATTGTGTGCCTTGTTCTCTAATCTCATAAAGAGGTTAGTAGAGAGTATTTAGTAATATATATATATATTTTATATATACCTGGTGTGGTTCTCCTTTCATTTGGTCATTCAAGAGGTTATATACTGGTAAAACAAGCTGCTTTACATTCCTTCAAGACTTAGCCTGAAGGCTGCTCTCCACAGCTACCACTAGGATAGCTTTCTATAAAGGTTGTCTTTAACCTAATCATCAATAAGGGTCGTTTGGACTGGTGCAAGGTGCCCACTTTAATTAGTGGACAGCATATACCAGGCCAACTTCTCACACTACTAAACTAACATTCATAAATTTCTTGTTACAGTGCAAAGATCAAAATCGAGTTTATTACCAAAGCACAGCAAAATGAACGCAGGAAAAAGGAATTTTACTGCCATAAAGACTGCTTGTAACAATTACTTTACACAGCAAAACAACTCTACTAATAGTCATGAGGTCTCTTTAATTAGATTTTACCATACTGCACAAATTTAACACAGTGCATCCTGGTTTCAGCTAAATATCTTTTGAGAAAGCAAGTACACATGAAAGAATGCCTTGGCATAAACCTGACTGAACTATTACTTGCCATGTCCATCATCTAAATGCTTCTCCCACCTTTGAGAACTGGTTGTCTCACCTTTGTTTGTCCCCAATTCATAACTATTTGTAATCAGTCAGACCCAGCTGGCTTGGATAGATAGGATAACTAACCCTTGCTTAGACCTAGCTACCATTGCATGGCACCAGCCTGGTACAGACGCGTCATAAGACTCTAGTATCTACTATGTGTTTATTAATAGCACATTTGTGAGCCCTGTTCTCCGGACATTAAAATAATTTCCTTGGTGCTCAACTATGTTCTTCTCTTTACTCGTGCTGATCCTGTGACTGAGGATGCCCGGACATAAAAGCCTTTTTCTAAATGCACTCTTTATTTAGCTAAGTTAAGTGATCTAGGAGTGTAATTGTTAATTAGCCCTCGAGATGCTGGCAAACACATCAAAGCCAAAAAAACACATAAAAGCAGTCTGCTCCTGCATTCATCTGACTCCAATCACAGCTATCTCCATTTAGTTATCCAACCATCAGAAGTTGGAGAAATTGCATCCCAGACAATGGTCTTGCAAGTGCCATTTGGGCTCTTATTTGAAATGTAAATGCAATTTTGCTGATGATTTGGACACCTTGGGCCAGATTCACAAAGGTAAACTTAGACAAAAAGTCTAAGTTTAGACCTGAAGTTCAAGTTTAGACCAAAAGTCTAACTTTACTACTACTAAAGTTAGACTTTTGGTTTAAGTTTAGACTAAAGTCTAACTTAGACCCAAAGTCTGACTTTAATAGTAGTAAAGTTAGACTTTTGGTCTAAGTTAGACTTTTGGTCTAAGCTTAGACCCAAAGTCTGACTTTACTAGTAGTAAAGTTAGGCTTTAGGTCTAAACTTAGACTTCAGGTCTAAACTTAGACTTTTGGTCTAAGTTTACCTTTGTGAATCAGGCCCCATGCCTTTAGCAAAATTAGCACTGCAGAAGGAAGTAGCAAGACTGGTTATTGATCTGCTTGTAGGGAGCATATCTACTGCTCACATACTCAGGGCCTCATTTACAAAGGGCCTCCGCACTTGTGGTGAGGGTCCCACAGTCGTGGGGGAGTCTCTTCACTCGGGGAGGAATCTCCGCAATGAGAAATCTCATTGAGGAGAATCCACCCCCCGTGCAGAGACTCCCCCATGACTGAGGGGCCTCCACCACATGTACTGTAGGTAAAACAGAGAAGAAATAGTGCAATATTATTTAATCGGCATAATGGAGATGATTCCGAGATCATTACAACAGTAAGGGAAGGGCTGAAAAAGGAGTGGGAAATATAAAAGGTAGATAGGGAGTGGGGAGCTGGCCTGAGGAGTATGTGGTGGCGTCTTGTTTGTTCTAGAAGCATTTTTACTTATTCTCCCTGACACAGCCATCAAGTTCATCACAGTTATTAAATGCCCAATTCACAACCACCTCTGCTAGTGCTACCTTAAGTTGTGACCTGAGTTGGGATGGGAATATCCCTTGCATGGTATACAAGTGTGCGCCCCTGCCTTGAGCTACCAGACTGCATGTGAAACTGGTACACTGACTTTTTGTTGGCCTAGATTACAGGTTAATCTAATGTGTGTGTTCAGACCTAGGCTTGTCCATTGCAAAGCGATGGTTCAGAACCTGTTCTGAAACCTGGAAGAGGGTGCCAAATATGCCCTCTTTTATGACACCGGACTACTATCTATGTTGTGGGCTTGACATAAAGCAGTGGTGGCAGCGTATCGCTTTTTTTTGCAAATTAATGCTCCTGAGCCGACCTTTTTTCTGCTTCGGGGAGGGGTCTGGGGGAGTGTGACTTACCAATCCCACTCATGTAAAGTTCATCTGAGATGTAACATTTAGACCTTAGCACTGACATTCCGGCTGTGTTAAAGTACATGAGTGACATGTATGGTGGAAAGATTCAGGGGCATATTTACATGAAAAAGTGCTGCAAGCAATTTTGCTGCACCGAGCTGTGTCATTTTCAAAACGCAGGGATGCGCCATATTAACAAGTATACGGTCATCCCTGTGCTCACCCCTGCGCTGGTGCTAAAAAAGCTGCCTAGCACAATCACAGGCACCCTTGCACCATGGTGCTAGGGTGCCTGCTTTGCAGGGATGATTGTGTTTGTGCAGGAAGGGACTCCTTTCTGTACAAAAACAATCATTAATGACATTTTGCTCCTTCTATGTGTGATGTAGAATGGAGCACACATAGAAAGAGCAAAAAACAAGGAGAAACAAAAGTATTTCTCCTTTTTGTGCCACATTAACGCCTCCTTTTGAAAGGTGTCAGTTTTTGGCACTGCCTCAAATTTTCAGATCCTTGTAGATCTGAATTAGTTTCAAAAAGCCCTGGGTGCTGCTGGGAATGTCCACAGCAACACCCATTGCATGCCCCTTTGCCGCAGAAAACTGCGTTGCAGAAGGCCATATTTACAAGGCTGTGTTAAGCCATGCAAAGTGGCTTGTAAATATAGGCTTGCATAGAGAGCCTCTGGGGCATCAAAAAAAGTGACGCTCCGGTGGTGCTAAGGGCTTGTAAATATGACCATGAGTGTGTGGTGAGAGTCTGTGTACGTGGACCAGTGGAATCCATTTTGAATGGCTGCTAGTTTAGCATGGCACCAAATTGAGTATGGGGTGCAGGTTCCCCAGACCTTGGAAGTGTATATATGTATTCTTGGAGCTACAGGTTACAGATCCAGACATTGAAATGAGGGAGGAAGGAGAAAGGGCTGCCCTTAGAAAGTCTATGAAGACCTTTTAGCAAGGGATTGCTGATTAGATTTTTCTGAGCGCCTCCATTTGTATGACATGTTCTGCATTCTGTCCATCAATTGTTGTTTTTGCATCCATTTGGTAACTGGTAGCGAAGGTGAGGTGAGTCAGCCAATTCTGTTGTTCAGGGTGAGGAAGATTTTAGGCACGGTCTGTCCCTGATTGCTGCTTCAGGAAGGCTGATGAGATCCAGGGGCAGAATCTTCATGCTTTATTGTGCCCATGTTTTGGATACCCCTACTTAGAGCCAGCATCATCACTACCTGTTGTGAGATCCATCTCCTTCTCCGTAGGCTGTGTCTACATTGCAGCCAAAAAATTATATTTGAAAGGGAACCACATCAAAGCTGTTCCAGGATAACATCTGGACAACATCTGGAAAATGAGTATAAAGTTGGGATCTAAACCATCCCATTTTGCTCTGTTTCCCAGCTGCTTCCCTGACCAAGAAAGGGAGCACTCTGCAGAGTACTGTTGAGCTACTATGAGACTAGGGCTAGTGTCTGCATGACAGCTAGTCTCCTAGAATTGAGGGGACATCATGTTAAGTCTGAGCAACTTGTTGGAGAAGCTGAGAATCTTCCCAGCACCTAGAAGCCTGCCTGCCTGCTCAGGGAGAGAAAGAGCGTGCCTGACCCAGCAGGAGGAGAGACTGTCCAGGAGGAGAAGCCCTGCCTAGTTCCAGTTGTGTGGAGCACCTAAAAAGTCAACCTACACTCAACATAAAGTGAAGGGTCACCCGGTGTCCCTATGAAATTCATGTGGCAAACTGCATGAGGCAAACTTGCAGCCCAAACCAGTAGAATGCTGTCTGGCAGCCTTAACTGGGAAGAGGGCATTATTTGTGGTGGGATACTTAGCAGGAACCCCTAGTCAGGAATTTCAAACCTTGTAAAGAACAGCATTATTTTGAGCAATATTTTATTTTGCTGTGACATTCAATCAATCAGTAGATTTGTAGAGAACTTCTTGTCACCCGTGAGGGTATCCAGGTGCTGGAAGGATCCAGTTGATTAGCCGAATAGCCAGGTCTTCAGGGAATTTCGGAACTCTGCAAGAGATGGGGAGGTCCGTAGATGAAAGGGTACCTCATTCCATGTCTTCACTGCTAGGTAGGAGAAGGAGTGACCTCCGCATCTGCTATGTCGGATGCAGGGGGTGAGGGTTAGAGAAAGGGACGCAGAGGTATCTGGTGGGCTGATGGAAGTTCAGGCAGTGGTTCAAGGAAGCAGGTCCGCAGTTGTGTAGGGCCTTGTATGCATGGGTCAGGAGCTTGAATTGGCATCTTCTCTGTACAGGGAGCCAGTGGAGTTCCCTGAGGTAGGGGGTGATGTGGGTTCATCTAGGGAGATCCAGGACGAGTCTGGCTCCGGTGTTCCGTATGGTCTGTAGTCGTCATCGGAGGTGAGCTGCGATCCCTGCATAGAGAGCATTGCAGTAGTTCAGTCGGTTGGAGATGAGGGCCTGGGTGATGGTGCATCGCGAGATTTGGGGTAGCCATTTGAATATCTTACAAAGCATGAGGAGGATGAATAAGCAGGAGGAGACGGAGTTGACCTGAGTTGTCACGGTAGTTTGTTGTCCAGAATGATGCCTAGGTTCCTAGCGTGGTTAGAGGGGGTAGAAGTAGGTCCGAGTTCTGGGGGCCACCAGGATGCATCCCAAGGGGAGCTTTTGTTTCCAAATATCAGTACCTCTGTCTTCTCGGTGTTGAGCTGCAGACAGTTGTCCTTCATCCAGTTGGCAATTCTGTCATGCTGTTGTGGAAGTTGGTCTTGGTGGTGTCTTCTGAGAGGGAGAGAATGAGTTGTGTGTCGTCGGTGTAGGATATGATGTTGAGTCTGTGGGTTTTGGCAATGGTGGCCAGAGGTGTCATATGAGTGTTGAAGAGGGAGGGGCTGAGTGAGGATCCTTGTGGTACTCCACAGATGATTTCCTTGGGTTCGGAGGTGAAAGGTGGACCTTTTGCGTTCTTCCAGTGAGAAAGGGGGCGATTAATCTGAGAGCTGCTATTTGGATGCCTATGTTGTGCAAGCTTGTGATGAGTGTGTGGTGGGAGACTGTATCGAAGACTGCCAAGAGGTTTAGGAGGATCAGAGCTGCAGTATGTACTCGGTCGAGTAGGGCTTGGATGTCATCGGTTGTCCGCAATCAGGGCTGTCTGGGTGCTGTGGTTGTTGCGGAAACCGTATTGGGAGGAGGCGAGTAGGAGGTTCTGTTATAGATGTGAGGAGAGTTGTTGGTTTATGGCTTTTCTAATACTTTGGCCATGAGATCGGTCGGTAGTTATTGAGTTCACTGGGGTCTGCCGATGGTTTCTTTAGTAGGGCGTTGACATCTGTGTGTTTCCAGTGCTCGGGGAAGGTGGCCACGGCACTTAAGGTATTGAACAAGGTGGTGAGTATGTGGCTGATTCCGGCTTTGACTACGTTGAAAATGTGGTGAGGGCATGGGTCGGTTGAAGCCCCTGAGTGGGCCAAGTTTATGATGGAGGAGGTGTCTTCTGGGGTGAGATGGCTCCATTCGAAACTTCTATCTCATAGGCTGGCATGTACTGACGCTAAATTTGAGCGCATCTGGCAGCCCTTGGTCACACATCTCTCCCGGCTGGAGCACGCACGGTCTGTTCCCCCCGCCTGAGGGCCCTTCAGCTTTTCGATGATCCTATACTTCCAAGGGGCGAAACTTACGACACCGAACCGTGATACGGTTATGGGGGTGTAACATTTAGCAACCTGCCTAATCCTGTGCAGATGCGGTTCCTTGCGGGTGGGGTACACCCTGCCCCCAGAGGCTGATCTATCATGCTCTCTCCCCTCCCCTCTCCTCTCTTCTCCCCCTTCTACTCTTTTTCTGTTCTCCTCTCTGAGCTTTCAATCTTTCTCTGGCTTTATCTTGGTTTTAGGGGCTTAGTGTTTCCCCCTGGTTACAGGCCGTAGAGGTCGCTGTTACCGTCACAGATGAATGGCCATTGTCGGAACCTGTGCCACTGGCACATCATATCACTAGGGCAATCTGTACGATTTCTTGCTGTCTTTCGCATGCGAGCTCTGCTGAGGCCCTTAAGCGTTATATAGAGGTACCCCAACTGGGTGTCTAGTGTTAGAGGGCTTTGCTTTCTCATCCTTTGTCCCCATCATGCTATGAAACATGCTTAGAGACTTTGACTGTAGGCACGCACATGATGTGAAATGCCTGGCCTTTATTATGGCAGTGTCTTTGATTATTTGCTGGGAGCCATACCTCCCTGTTGTGGGGCATGTGATTGTTCCCCAGGGTTAAACCCGGTCTTTAGATTCTCTTAGCGGCTTCAGGCCCAAAGTTCCTTTTTTGGTTCATTGACGAATGTCATGTGCTATGTTCATTCTGTGTTTCCAAATGTTGCTTACAGTGTGGCGACTTCTATGGTGATTTTTTGGTTGTGTATAAAATCAATAAAAGAGATTTGAACAAAAAAAAACAAAGAGGTCGTAGGTGCAGACCCAACTCGACGGAAAGCACCACGTGGGGAACCTTGGTTTCAATTCCTCCAGCTGGGGAGTTTTCTGATCTTCACCAAAGAAGTAATGGGATGCAATGGCGAGTGTGAGCGTTCCCTCCGGGTTCTCCCAGGAGCTCTGGAAAAGATGACCACATGTATATGTTATGACACCAAACTGATTTTCAACATTATTTTCCATCAGAATACGACAGGTATGAACGTTCAGGTTGTGATGGCCAAACAGCTCTCATAAAGAGGGCACTAACTGACAAAATTCATCTGATTCTTGTAACTCTGAACCATGAAAGGTGACAATACACCAACAGCCAAACAGAAAGTGACTTTAAAAGCTTCTGCTGCTCCAGTTTAATGTATTTCAAGGTACTCACTATGTAACACAGCAATGCATGTCAACCGACAACGCTCAGCAAGTAAATTAGGAACATCATTTTTCTAAATGCCTATAATAATCAATAACGCCTAAACCTGCACTTAAAAAATTAACAAAAAACAGCCTACTCTCGATTTTAGTCCGTTTGCAACTAGAAAAAAATATTTCTAGTGAAAAGACAGCTTGAAGCCTGCCCTTGGCCACACCCAATCTCTCTTTCTTCAATGACTAATGTAAGGTACCACATTATTCTCCTCCACCTTGTGAGTTGCAGCCTACCTGTGCCCAAATTGCAGTGAGCAGAGTCCAGGAAGTGGTAAGGAGGCAGACTAGTGCTGTCTCTTTCCTAAAAAAGTTTTAAAAAACGATTTTCCCCACCTGTGATTGCATCATCTTATTTTTTTCTATTTAAATTTCTTTACCTGTCTTTGCCTGTGGTTGTTACAGTTTAAAATTGTAGTTTTAACCTGCCAGTGAATGCATAATTTATCCCATGTTTTTGTGTTTAAACTTGTGGTTTTTCCTGCCCGTGACTGCTTCCATTTAACCTGTTGAATTGTGGGATTTGTAGTCCAAACTCTGTAGTTTTTCCCTCTCATTCCCCGTGACTATCAGTTTTTCCCTCCAAATGTCTCCTTTGCTCTGTGCTAAGACCTGTATGTTAAGCAGCGCACCCCCAGCGACCATTTTGTGTTAACAAGTCAGTGAAACCAGCCCCCCCAATTCCCCCCTGAGACAG
Source organism: Calotriton arnoldi (assembly GCA_963921515.1). Lineage (NCBI taxonomy): Eukaryota > Metazoa > Chordata > Amphibia > Caudata > Salamandridae > Calotriton > Calotriton arnoldi. The sequence goes on from CAWUFW010000626.1 coordinate 757,485, forward strand.
CAGTAATCTGCTGTAAGCTGTTTAAACTGTGTTTAATAGGGACTGTGCACTAAGTTTTTTGGCCAGGAGAGGGAGTAAAGCTTTATACAAATAGTGTTGTTATAGGACAAGTTTGTTAGGGCCTTACCTACAGAAGTCCAAAGTGTGGATTGAGCCTGTCTGACTCCTAGGAGATTTCTGAATAGAGGAGCAGCTTCCAACTCCCTGGCCAGCAAACCTTGTCTGAGGTAGCTGGGACCTTATATAGTCTGATATTGTTTGGTACATGTGTACACTGATTGGTGGTTGTATCTGATGTTTCTATTGGATTAGGGTTAGTGTCCTCATTGGTTGGGTATTTGAGGGTTCTGATTGGTTTCTGGGTCTGTGATACAATCAATGTAGGGTTGGGACTAGGGCTAGGGTTAGGATTTCTATTGGAAGTAGGGACTAGGGCTTCCTGTGTTATTGGTTGTTGGGACTAGGGTGGGACTAGGGCTAGGGTTAGGATTTCTATTGGAAGTATGGACTAGGGCTTCCTGTGTTATTGGTTGTTGGGACTAGGGTGGGACTAGGGCTAGGGTTAGGATTTCTATTGGAAGTAGGGACTAGGGCTTCCTGTATTATTGGTTGTTGGGACTAGGGTGGGACTAGGGCTAGGGTTAGGCCTTTAATTGGAAGTAGCGATTAGGGCTTCTGGTGTTATTGGTTGCTGGACTAGGTGTGGGACTAAGAGTAGGGTTAGGCTTTCTATTGGAAGTAGGGACTAGGGCTTCCTGTGCCATTGGTTGCTTTGACTAGGGTTGGGACTACTGGTAGGGCTAGGGCCTCTATTGGACGTAGAGATCAGGGTTTTTGAAACTGATTGAGTGCTTGGACTAGGGCTAAGATTGGCTGTAAGGTCCTGGTCTCCTATTGGTTCTAGATTTTACGGCTAGTGTTGTGATTGGATAGTGTTAGGGCTAGGGTTCCCATTGGCTGAAGGGGTCACCTGACTACTAGGGCTATAAACTGCCAAGGCTTAGGGTGTTTCAGCCCAGGCGTCGAGGCTAAGGGTGGAGAGGACAAGGGTGAGTGCCTGTTTGAGCCTGTTCGAGACTGGTCGGGACCTGGGCCAGAAATGCTGCCCATTTTCCCATTCATTAATACCCATCCTATGTATGTGTCCCTCTGTATATAAGCATTTATTTTCACTATAGATATGTACCTATCTTTGTGTATTGCTTTGTATAAACATGTAGAATAATTATGTTGTTATAAAAAAAAAAATCATCTTTGGTCTACATGTACTTGCTTCCATTGTGCATCTATGTACCTCCATGTACTTGGATCTGTGTGTCTGTTACTTTTCTCCTGAAAAAGCATATCCAATGCACTACCCTATTTCTCATCCTGTACCTCTATCAATATCTTTAATCTGCGTATACTTACCTCCTTTATGCATCTATATACTTTCAATGTACTTATGGATCTGTATATTTATCACTTTCTTCTAATTTAGCATTTCCAATGCACTACCCTATTTCTCAGCCTAGACTTCTCTCAATATATCTTCTAGCCCAACTTTCTGACTCATCTCAAACTTCTTTCTACTACTCTTTCCAATGCACTACCCTATCTCTCACCCTATACATCTATCATTATATCGTCTACACCCACTCTCTCATTTATCCCAAACCCCATACCACTACTGTTCCCCAAAATAACCCTTTCTTGATTCTCTCCTACTCTACCCCTCCTTGCATCATCCGACACCTCTTTTACTATACCGATCCCCCAAAACAAACCTTTCTAAACTCTTCCCTCTAACTCTTCCCCTCCAAAAACCCTTTTACTCATCCAAAAGCCTCCTCCTACTGCTATGACCTAAAAAAGAAATCCTTCACTCTTCTATCCCTCCACTATCCCTTTCAATCAAAATAACAGACTAACATGTGCACTTCTCTAATTCCATATTCCACTATACTAATTCACCACTAATCCTTTATGGGTTCCAGAGTAGCGTGCTACTCGCCAGCAAAGCGTTTCAACACCTCATCAGGGTTACAAACCCTATATAAATGCAAACCTTTTTCCCTTTTTTACCCCTCCCCAACCCTTCTCAATCCAAATAACTGACTAAAATATCCACCACTCAAATTACGTCATATTTCACTATACTAATTTTCGACACTAATCCTTTATGGGTTCCGGAGTAGCCTGCTACTCGCCAGAAAAGCGCTTCAACACCCCATCAGGGGTAACGGGTGCTATATGAAGGCAAACCTTTCTTTCCCTTCTATCCCTCCGCTATCCTTCTCACTCCAAATAACTGACTAATATCCACCACTCAAATTACTTTCATATTTCACCATACTAATTCACCACTAATCCTTTATGGGTTTCCGGAGTAGCGTGCTACTCACCAAAAAAAACGCGCTTCAAACCCCATCAGGGGTAAGAAGCGCAATATATATATAAATACAAACCTTTTTTCCTCTTCTATCCTTCTGCTATCCTTCCGAATCCAAATAACTGACTAACATGTCCACCACTTAAAATTTACTTGCATGTTTCACTATACTAATTCAACACTAATCCTCTATGGGTCCCAGAGTAGCGTGCTAGTCGCCGAAAAGCGCTTTGACGCCTCGTCAGGGGTAGTAAGCGCTATACAAATGCAATTACAATACAATACAATACCTGATGCGGTCGCTGGAGGTGAAGATGGGGTCTAGCGTGTGTCCTGAGGTGTATGTGGAGTCGTGGATGAGTTGGGTGAGTCTGATGTTGTTCATTCTGTCAAGGAGGGTGGTAGTGCTGATGTCATTGTGGTCGTCGAGATGGAAGTTGAGGTTGCTGAGGAAATTTAGTTGTTGGAGTCTATGGCGAAGGGGGCGATGAAGTCAGCTATGAAGTTGTAGAAGGCTGGAAGCGGTCCTGGAGGACGGTAGGCTAGCGTGCCCGTGATGGTTGCTTTGCTGTCTGTTTGGAGTCAGAAATTGAGGTGTTCCATGACTGGGGTGATGTCTTCATTTGTGGTGGTGCATTGGATGGATTCCTTGTGTATGTTGGCGATCTCTCTGCCAGGCTTGTTGATGTGGTCACGGTGGGTGATCTTGTATCCTTTGGGTATTGAGGTGGCAATGTTGGGTGCTGAAGTGGAGTTGAGCCAGGTCTCAGTGAGGAAGAGTTTGTCAGGTGTGAGGATGGAGAAGACTGTTTGCATAGTGAGTGTGTGTTGAGAAGGGTGCATGCGAGTTGGTGTTTTTGTTCAGGTGGTGTCCGTGGTGTGTTCGGGGTGGGGCTGGTAGGTGGGCTGGTGTGTGTGCTGTGGCAGGTGAAGTGGCAGCAGGTGCAGGTGTAGGTGAAAGGTCCTTCCATGGATCCTTGGTCAGCGCAGTGGCAGTCATTGTTGCGGCATCCAGGGTTGAGGGTGTAGGGCTCGGCAATGTGTCTTCGGGGGGGGGGTCTTGGTGCAGGGCACAGGCCAGGCACGGGCAGGCACAGACGGGCTTGCCTTTGGCATGCCAGCAGCGCGTCCACTGCACAGTCACGCTGCGCAGTGACGCTGCACGGTCAAGCTGCGGTCTGCATTAAGGTGGTCCTGGTGAATAGTCAGCGGCGGTGTCACTGGTTCAGGCTGGAACAAGCAGGAACTGGGGGCCACAGGCAAGTGGCAGTCTAGGTGTCTAGGTGCCTACTGATCATTAATGTACTTATTTTCCAAGCACTGGGTTGGATAGTGAATTACTGAGCCTGTTGGTTGACTGTTGCGCTTTGTCCCCTACAGCCTTTGACTGCTCATCCTCGCTACCTCGAGAGTCAAGTGGGAAGGGATGTAACTTGGCCCAGCTTGCAGCATGATAGTAGGATGGACTCCACGGCACCACAGTTGAGGTCCAGTAACCAGGGCCGGACTGGCTGTAGCGGGGCACCGGGCGTTTACCCGGTGGGCCTCCAGGGTGAGGGCCGGTTATTGGCCCCTGGGGGGGCTGTTTTTGTTACCGGGGGTCAACAATATTGGCCCACTGTAACAAAATTGTCCGAAACCGGCCCTTACAAATAGCTCGGCCGCACCCCCCCCTACCCTCCCAGGGTGGCCGGCCGAGCAGTTTGCCATGGCGGGTTCCGTTCCCAGTCCGGCCCTGCCAGTAACCCCTGTCTGCCCTGTGCCTTGCTGAATGAGGTCTGACAACCTCTCACTTCCTCACTAACAACACCAGCATGACACACAAACCATGCCCTGCTAATAGCAACTTAGCACCTCCTAGCCAAATCAAATCCACATGCACAATGTACTGATCTGAAGCTTTTTCTTTGCTGAACAACTTGTCTTGTAATATTCTCCTTCTCCTAGATCCGAGAGCACCATACATTCAAGTATTTAAGAAGATCTAAATTGTTCACATAATAGCCAAAAATGTTCTGTGTCTGCCATTTACCTCCAAGAACACACCATAAAGCCCTTTTGGACTTATTTATATATATAATATATGTTGTCTCTGGACGGCACCATAAACCCCTTTTGGACCTCATAGTCAACTTATTTAAATCCAAGCCATTTCCACCCTGGAACAAATCACATTCAAATTTGACGGAGTGTAGCAGAAGGGGTATCTCCACAGGGAAGATGTTTTCCCCGTGGAGAAGAAAAACAAGGCTTGGCATAGCCAATAGGTTTTGTCTTTGGGACCTTATAAGTATTTAGCCATGCAGCACTTTTTAACCTGGGTGCTACAACATCTACTGTTCTTTAACGTGTAAGCTTTGACACTAAAAGGTACATTATGCCACTGCATTGAGAAGTACTTAAAGTGTTATTTTTGTACAACTGGTAGCCTGAACTCACATATGTGGAAGTGCTTTCATATGCAATAATGAAGAAAAAAAGATTTTAGTAAATTAATAATTTACCTGATAACACAATTTAAGCGAGGAAGCCACAATGTGCCCAGGTTTTCTGTTTTAACTTTGTACAAATCATCCAATAAATGGATATCGATGTGTCTTAACTGCTGAATCCTGGCTCTCAAAGTGAGTGCAGTTGGCTCTGATATTCGATTCTACAAACACAGTCTGAATTCTTGCTCAGTGAAAGTATAGCTTTACATACGAGACTGTGGGAGCTCTAGGGTGGTAAGTGCGCCTGTTGGCGAGGGTGCTCCAGTTTCGCCGGCTGCTGGGGCTGCTCCAGGTAGCTCCTGCTCAAGAGTGTAAAGTTGCTCCAGGGTGAACTGCTGCTGCAAGAGGCAAAGATTCTGGGATTTGTAGTTCCTTCAGGTTGGGCTGGTGATAGGGGGAAGAGGCGTAACATTTGCAGGTACATTGAGGGGGTGCAAACAGAGAGATACACAGAGAGGTCAGGGGAACAGAGACAGCCCGAAGGATAGACATAAAGTGGGAATAAAGCGAGACAAACAAGGTGGTACAGAAATCAAGTCAGGGAGACAGACAAGAGCAAACCACGTGACAGAGACCATGGTATGGAGGGAGGCCGCAAAATCTAGACAGAAGGAAAGAGACAGACAGCGTGACAGAGTTAGATAAAGGAACAAAGAAAAGAAGGTAGTGGGTCAGAGACAGGTAGAAGGAAAGGGGTCAACAGAACCACAGGGTGAAAAAGAAAAATACACTCCGAGGCTAAGCGGGACAGACAGGCAGAAGTAGAGGGTGCAATGGAGATAAAGGCACAGTCAGGAAAGGGGCCGGGAGAAAAACAGGGGCATAGATAGTCAGAGGGACAGAACTGGGATTAACACAGAAGGACAGACCCAGAGAGAGGAGCAGGCAAAAAGATGGCAGAGGACCCTAGATATATAATGAAAGACAGACATACGGGCAGAGAGATACACACATACAGAGTCAGAGGGACATGGACACAACAGACATGGGAGGAGGAAGAGTGAGGGTCACACTCAGCCCCATTTGTTCTCTCGTTCAGTGACTCTTACTGTAAGGAGGGAATACCTTTTAAAGCCTCTACGGAGAGCAGAGGGCGTGGAGAAATTACCTATAATTGCCTCTTACAACACATTTACAAGAATACAACTTTATGAGATTCATCATATGATGTCATAAAAGTGTCAGTGGCTCTGTTAGTCACTGTCTGCGATCACAGGACTGTTTGTGTACCCCTAACCCTCTCCCCATGCTTTATTCTACTCCCACCCTTGTCACTTTTGGAGGTCCCATGCATCTTCTCTGCTTTAACTCCATGATAACGCACACACCGGGATAGGTCTCATGGAAATGGTGGTGTTAATTCCTGCTGTGTGTTATTCAGCAGGTGGTTACAATTATCAAAATACTGGAAACATAGCTCCTTCTGTGAGGCGGAGGCTGCTGCAGAGCGGCCTGGCTAGTTCAATCATCGCTGGTGAAGAGCAAGGAATAAAGCCACAAACATCGGCCCACCAAGCATTGCTAAAACATGCTGAATCCACACACTTCTCCATAATTCTAGTCTCGTAGCACTGAATTCCACCTATCTCTTGAACACGAGTTGAGATTTCTCCAGCAGCAGGCCCCATTTTAAATGTCCACAATACCATATGCCACAGTAATTAACACTATTGATAACCTCGAGGATGGTATTGTTAATTCAAGAAAAGAGCAGATAACTTTTCCTTACACCCATGTCTGCTTACAAGTCCATATATGTTTCATATGCGTCTGACAGTGAGTGAAGGTAATATGTTTAGTAGTGTTTGTAGGTAATGTGTTAGCTTAGTATGTGTGCCGATGTGTGTATGTCTGGCATGCCTATAGGTTTATTGTGTATGGCTGTAAAAAAGGTATGTGTATGTCAGATACAGACCAGGATTTATTATTGACATTCTGGTACACATCCACTTTCTCCTGTCGAAATCCATGACTACAATTACAGAATGAAAAGAGTAAAAAACTTGGAATGAATGAACTATTCACACATGGAATGAGGAAACTTGAAGACTGATAGACAAAGAGTGTGAGTGTATGTGTGTGTGCGAATGAGAGAAATCAAGAGAGTGAATGTATTTTTGACTTTTATTCTATGGGTGCATAGAGCTGTATGAAAGTAATATTTCATATTGACAGTGCAGGTAGTGTGTGTGGGTTAGGAACATATTAATGACTATGTGTGTGTGTCTGTGTGTCGAGAATATGTGCATATTAGATCTGTGTTTTCATGTGCCTTTTTGTATTAGAAATTTATGTTTGGCTGCTCTGAGTGTGTAACAAATGTGTGTTTATTTGGAAAGTATGCCCTGCTGTGAGTCTTCAAAATGCGTGTGTAGACCAGTGTGTCTAGTTGTCTGTTTAAGGTATGTTCATCTTTGACTGTGTGTTTTAAAATGTGTGTCTGACTGTGCCAGTGTTAGGAATCTTCTTTGATGTGTTACATGTGTTGTGTCAAGAATGTGTGCCTGTTTGTGTGTGTAAAAAATAGTGGTTGTAACCATGTTAGGAAAACGTGTGTGTGTTATGTGTAGTGTTCTGAGAGGTGGCAGAGTGCTCAAGGTTAGTTGAGTCGAGATATAAAGAGGTAGGGGGTGGGCAAATAAGTGTGGGAGTAATCAGTTCATAAAGGTGAGAGAAGGATCACAGCAACTATGTGTGTGTCCACATTGGAATGTCACTACACTACATGCGCGTAGATGAGATGGGGCTAGCCGCACATTAAACATTGAGGTCCATATGGTTGACGGAGACTAGGTCATTATCTCGTATTGTAGCTTTTTACCTCCAGTGAAGGCAGCTCTAGTAATGTCATCATGGTCCTGTGATGTCACCATGCTCAAAGGTCATGTGAAGTCACTCCCTGTGGTGTCATCTGGGGTCAAAGGGCATATGATGTCACTTCCCCTAGCCCTTGTATTTTGATGAATCAATGTGCATGTGTAAGAGCCTAAAGGTGTGCACCTTTGCACGACCTTGGAGGCTCCTTCAGAAAGAAGCCCCATAATCTGTCATGTTCAACTAGATCCAAATCTGCTTGCAGATAAGTGAATTAGTGAATGGCATCTAAAGTGTTACATTTCATAATGCCCTTTACAGTGACAGCATAACGATGCTGGTCAATGGTAGTGATAATAATAATAATAACAAACTTATAAAGCGCATGGTTACACTAACCAGTGTGTCCCCGCGCTGCGGCACAGAACAGATAGCGGACAGTGGAAACAAGAGAACTCAGAGAAGGAAAGAGCCAGGTTTTTAGTTTTTTACGAAAGAGTGTCTCCGCAGACTCCAGCCGGAGCCCCGGGGGGAGTTTATTCCAATGTTTGGCAGCCATGATGTTTTTATTATTAAATGTTTTGGATTAAACAAGATCAGCTCACGAGCACATGAATGTTATTAACTATGTTTGTTCACATTTAGATTCATGATAGTTAACGTAGGTAGCCTGCATGTTAAAATGGCTAACATTGGCTGCCATCTTGCTTTGTGACACATTAACTTTTTATTTCCAGCTGAAGCCAGAGTCCTAATTCCCGAATGTACTGTTCTTTTGCTTTCTTTCCCATGTGAAATGTTCTCTTTTATTTGTAATAATCATGGAATGCTTTAATGAGTAACACATTGACGAAGACACCTGCAGGGTAGAGGCTGGTCACTGTATCTCCTCTTGCTACAAATTATGTAAGTTTGAAGGCCGTAGAGAGAAGCTTTACTGTGAAGAGTCCTGAGAAGCTAACGAGCACATCACTGTATCATTCTGATTTAACCTAATTGGACCGTCTTGTGAGAATGTTGTGTAGTTGTAGCCTAATGTGCTCCACATTTATAAAATGTATTTTGTTGTCGACTAGCCTCAGTTGTGAATTTCGATTTATCAGCTAGCGCTTTATAGGCCCAGAAATGTGCACAAAGAAAAGCACTAGCAGATGCCACCTAGCTTACCTTGCATTGTACACATCGAAAAGTGAAAGTGTGTGCATGTTATGTATATGTTTCGGTGGCGGTACAGATTTTTTTTTCTCTTATTACCTTTGGTGTGTCTGATGCATGGCTCATCTGGGACAGCGGAGGGAGGTGAGCACTGTTAGACATCTTTTCTTATAAGCTGGAAGGCTGCACTCTAGTCTTTGCTGAAGGGGGTCTCTCAGTGAGGACTGGCCACGTGATGGATAGCAACCCTGGCTTTGACCCCATCAGGAGTTTATCAGAAGGCAGGATTTCTTGCTATTAGGCTGCTTCCAGTTAAAGCTGTGCCACTGGCAGCAGCAGGGAGGAGAGGAGAGGAGGTCATAAGATTGGGGAAGATGGATGGTTCAATCTGAGCACTTCGGAAAGGATGTATGATCCTTTGAGCTTCATAGCCACCTGTTTTTATGGCTGCATTCTTGATTAAAAAAAAAGCAATTCCGTCATGGACTTTAATCACCTTCAGCCATTTATGTAAAATATGTGATTTCCAGAAAGGGCAGAGGAGGTAATAATCCTTGGGTTGTGAATGGTTAGAATGAAAATCAGCGCGATGTGACAGAGACATCCAAGCAGATCAGGGATTCATTCCTCACCGTTAAGCCTACCTGACACCGGTCATTGCTTCTGCAATCTACCACAGTCCTGACAACACAGAAAGGAACACCGCCTGATTGAGCAACCAGAATTAAGGTAACATCTCCTATCCGTTCCACTGACGCGATGGCCTCTCCGGTCTACATGGCTGCAATCAGGGCCGGACTGGCCGGAGTGGGCACAGGGCGTTTTCCTGGTGGACGCCAGGGTGGGGGCCGGTTTTGGACCCCTGGGGGGGGGGGGCTGTTTGTTACCAGGCCAGTTTTTGCACCCCCCCCCGTGCAGCCAGTCCGACTCAATTGCAAGGGCCGGTTTGCGTTCCCAGTCTGGCCCTGGCTGCAAGCTGATACAAGCCTGGCTCAGCTAGATAGCGTAATGAGGAGGAATTGGGATGGAGCAGTGTCATAACAAGGGTGTCATTGTCCCTAATGGAAGCAAGGAAATTGGGGCCCCAACCCACACTTATTGCAGTAAAAAACAGCCACTAAGTGGGGTTCGGTGCCACAGCACCTGCTGCATTATTGACAGTTACGCCCCTGTGATGGGGTATGGGTGGGGCTTCTACAGGATAGCAGAGGCAAAATGATTCTATAAATAATAGCTTTTTTGCTCTTGTTTATAATCAGTGCTCTTGAAAGGGACTGGCTTGAGGGCACTAGAAATGGAATTGCTTTCATTTTTCAGCAAAGGTTCAATGCAGGCTCACATGCCATGCCTTACTATAGTGCCTGATAACTACTGTGGAAGTACACTCACACATCTATGTAACATGTACAGAAAAGCAATAGAGTTCATTACATCACCCCCGCAATCCAGGGTGATAATGGAGCTCCCAGCAAATACTGATACTACCGGACACAGTGTTTACTTCTATCCGCACCTCTAGCAAGAGCCTTTGAACAAACAATAGTAGCCAAACAAGTGCCATTTGCTGTTCTAGACAATGTCTTTTTCCGCCTCTCTGATTGCGGGCTTCAGCCCGAAAAATGTGTTTATTGCCTTTTGCTGGACACAGCAGCTCACGTCTGCTCTGAGAGATGTAGCCTTTGCTTGCTTTGTTCATCCAAGAACTCCGGCCTTGGGGCGCTGTAGGAACCTTTTAGGGAAAATGAAATGACCCACCTCTTTTTCAAGGCTAGTCGCAAAGTCTCAGTTTAGTTTTCCTCATGCCTGAGCACTTGGGGCATATTTACAAGCCCTATCGTCACCGAAGCGTCACTTTTTGTGACGCTCCAGTGGCGTAGCGCCATTTTCAATATTCACAAGGTGGCGCTAAGCCACTTAGCTTGGCTCAACGTCACCTTGTAAAAATGCCCCTTTCTGCCGCAGTTCTCTGTGGCAATGGGGCGTGCAATCAGTGTTACTGTGGGCGTTCCACTGCAACACCCATTGCTTTTTGACGCTTCCCCAGATTAACAAGGATCTGTAAACCTGAGGCAGTGCCAAAACGTAACGCCATGCAAGAGCAGGTGTTAGAATGGCGCACAAGGAGAAGTGCTTTATTTCTCCTCGTTTTTGCTTTTTCTATGTGTGCTGCAGAATGTGTGCTGCATTCTCCAGCACACATAGAAAGAGCAAAAAGCCATTAATGATTGTTTATGTGCAGGAAGGGACACCTTCCTGCACATAAACAAAACGGTGTCCTTTCCTGCACATAAACAATCATTAAATAATGACAATATGCTACTTCTGTGTGCTGAAGAATGCAGCACACATAGAAGTAACAAATAGCCATTATGGATTGTTTATGTGCAGGAAGGGACACCTTCCTGCTCATAAACAATTGTTCCCTGCAACGCAGGTCCCCTTGCACTATTGTGAAAGGGGGCCTGTGTTGGCACTAGTCAGCTGATTTTAGCGCCAGTGCTAGTGAAAACACAGGGGTGCGCTGTATTGTAGTAAATATGGCACATCCCTGTGTTTTGAAAATGTGGGAGTGCGGCGCTGCCAAATTTGGCGCAGCACTGTGCAGTGACATTTTCTAGTAAATATGCCCCCCGGTCTGGTTCTGCTGACTCTTACCATTGCAGGAGCATTTATAGCTAGCTGTTTTGATCAGCATCTTAAAGTTGAAGTCCTCCAAACATATCAGCTAGTAACTTTGCACTCTCTGCTTACCTCCTGCAAATTGTGCACATAATTATCAGCTGGGTGAGGTGTTTGTGCATTTCACAATCTTTATTGAAGCCCAAACAAAAGTGTGGACACAAATCGGGATATCCACATGAAATGTAATGAGGACTGATTAAGTAAAGAAGCAGAAATACTGCATGCTGAGGGACTATTTTAAATCTGAAAAGTACACTCAAGCATCATAGTTCTATTCCCATTCAATTATTTATTTTATTCATTCGTGCTGTACTGCAAACAATATTTTGCAAATGCTTTGTAAAACGTATTTCTTTATTGCTCCTGTCAGTGCTCGAGTGTGAGTCTGACCTTTTCTTTGGTGCCATACCTGTTTTTTTCCTTTCATATAAGGCAGACTAATACTAGGATAGGATAGGATAATATTTGTAGAGCGCACTTATACCTGAGGGTGTCAAGGCGCTGGGCAGACGGAGAAGGAGAGGGATGCACAGACAGCCACCGAAGATGAAAATAGCCATGTTTTCAAAAAGTTTCTGAAAACCGGAAGAGAGTACGTGTTGGAAATGAAGGTGGGCAAAGAATTCCAGAGCTTGGTGGCCGCTCCCGAAAAGGAGCGGCTGCCCCATCTCAACCTACGACATCTGGGAGGGGCCAGTTTTTTCTGTGTGGAGGATATCAAGGTCCTTCCAAGGATGTACCATTGGAACATGGTTTTCAGATGTGGCGAGTCTTTACTGTGCAAGGCCTTATATACCATTCTCAGGACTTTGAAGGAAATGCTCTTCCTGATAGGGAGCCAGTGCAAGGCACGAATCCCCTCCTTGGCTGACTGATGCTTCGGAATGTTAAGAATCAGCCGCTGCGTTCTGTACAACCTGGAGCTTGTTAAGGGATGCCGTATTGATGTTAAGGTACAGAGCATTGCTATAGTCCAGCCGGGAGTTGACTAGTGCGATGATGGTAAACCAATGCAGTTCAGGCGGAATATACGGCAGCGCCTTTCTAAGGGTTCTTAAGATATAGAAAAAAGTGCTGACTGTTCGGCTGACCTGAGCATCTAAGGTCAGACCCTCGTCAAAAGTGACCCTCAGATTATTCGCTGTCCTAACCGGGACAGGAAGGGGACCACAGTCTACAGTCGACCAGGCATTTGTCCAGATGGAATTCTGTGAGCCAAATACCAGCACCTCAGTCTTGTCTGCACTGATCTTTAATGAGTTGCCCTTCATCCAGCAGATAATGCTGGACATGCACTGGTTAAACTTCTCTGTGACAAATTGCAAATCATTCGAGATGGAAACAATGATTTGCGTTTCGTCCGCATAGGGGAGCACCTGGAATCCAAATGATCTCACCAGCTCGGCCAGAGGGGTCACATAGAGATTAAAAAGGGTGGGGCTCAATGATGACCCTTGGGGGACCCCACAAGGAAGGCTAGAGGCCTTTGCTCTATAGCCTCCGCAGCTAACAATGTGCGTTCTGCCTGGCATAAAAGAATGGAGAAGCTGCAGGTCCTTTCCCATAACTCCAACCTCCCGCAGACGCTGAACCATGCGCACCGGGAGATGGTGTCGAATGCCGCCGATAGGTCGAGCATAATCAGCACCGCCGATCCACCCTGATCCACCTGCGTGTGAATATAATCAGTGGCCGCAATGAGGGCAGACTCAGTGCTGTGACTGGCACGAAATCCGTTCTGAGAGCGATCCAGGATCCGCTGGGATTCAACGTATTTCATCAGTTCAGTGTTGATGAATTTCTCCAGGATTTTAGCAGGGGCGGGGAGGAGGGAAATAGGTTGAAAGTTTTTCAACTCTAAGGGGTCGGCGTTAGCTTTTTATGAAGTGGTGAGATGATGGCTTCCTTCCAGGTAACCGGGTAGCTACCAGATAAGAGTTGGTTGTTGAACACCTCACACAGAAAATTAGCTACTAAGTCAGAAGCAAGTTTATCAACAATAAAAGTTGTGATCTTACGAGACTTCGGACATCATGGGGTGAGCCCATCTTGGGGTCAGTGCCATCAGCCATGCGACCTCCTTCCCCTCATAGCATAGCTCGAGGCAGCACTGCTACTTACCCACATCACCACTAACGCACGCAGCACAAACGATGATTGTCCCTTACAGCCCAGGGCTTACAGCTGTCTCTTGCCATGCCCACGGAATAATACAGCAGCAGTACGAGAACACAGAAGAAAGACTGAAATAAATGTGTAATTTTCTAATCGAACATATTATAATTTATAAAGTGAGCTGAATAAAGAGTTTTGCCACTTTGATAAATACACATTTGGAGAATAATAATTTACATATTAGAGAAGAGTTTTTATTTGTAGGGTGTCTTTAAATAGGAGACGACATACGTTTCCATTCCAGTCTGGCAGCACAGATTGCAGGGTAATGATGACAAGTACGCAAAAAATTATGCAATCCACGTCCATCTTTTATCTCCATTATCGCCTTGCTCTCTGTTGCTCTGCTTCATCAGAAAGCTGAGGACGTAGATCCCCAGCTCCCACTCCGAGCTCCGGCAACTCCTTTGACGGGCTTCACCAGGGCAATTCTTCTAGTACCCCCGTGATGCACTCAGTGCCACGGGAATTATACAGTAGGTGAGAACCAAATTATGTGGCAAGGTTGACTAAATTATGCTACAAGAAAAGCTAAATTATGCATCATAATGCAGCATATTTTCTGATAGTATTACTTTATTATTCTGTAATTTCTTCTCATGGTAAAAATGTCTGGAAATTTCACCTCATTAGCAACAGTTTAACTACCAAATACAGCAATAAGGAACTAAAAGGTGACCGCTCAACTTTTGCGAAGGGCCTTCCAATGCGCCGGAATATATGTCAGAAAGTTTTCACTAACCTTTGATCTGTTTGAGCTAGTGTTAGACCTGACATCATTGGTGTGGTTTTCCTTGACTTTTTACCTTCTGACCTCTTGTTCTGCTGACTTCATTTTTGCTGGGTTTAGGTTTCTGGGCACTTTACCACTGGTAACCAGTGTTAAAGTATATATACTCTGTACTCTAAACATGGTAACATTGGCTTATCCAAAATTGGCATATTTCATTTATTTATAAGACCCTAGTTAAGTGCACTATATGTGCCCAGCACAGTAAATGCTACTTGTGGTGCTGCAGCACTGATTGTGACACCCACTCAGTAGCCCTTCAAACATGTCTCAGGCCTGCCATTGAAGAGCCTGTGTGTGCAATTTTAAACTGCCATTCTGTCCTGGCAAGTTAACGTATTTGCATAATTCACCAGTGCGCTGTCGATCACCGGATGCAAGTTGCACTGTCATAAGGCATAAGCCGACAAAATTGAACAATGAATCCAATTTTCATCCAAGTAATTCAAAGTAATCCATTTTATTCTAAAATACTTCATAGTTCACACAGAGGCAGAATGATTCCAAACTTTTAATGTTGAAGAAATGCCTATCCAGGTTTTTTTCTGCAACACATTAGAATCCACTTTACATCCTGGGTATCCATGCAGACATTCTCCCAATGCATTTTGGGCAACAATCCCTTCGTCAGGGGTATAGCTGTGGTATAAAAGAGGCCCATAAGCAACCATGAATATTCTAATAAACATGAACATAAACACACCATAGAACCATACAGAATATGCAATTCATAAAGTAATTACAATAAAACCATCACCAACCCGTACCGCAACCTACTGCACCACAAAATCCGTGCTTACTTTAAATCATCATTTATATTTGCAGAAAACAGGAAAATATTCCATGCTAGATAAATGTGTCATTGCATCATGCTCAAAATGTACCCCGTATTTTAAGCATGGTATATTTACCATGACTAGGACTGTGGCTCCTGCTTGGACAGGGTGTATACACTGCCAACCAGAAACCTCAATTTCTAACAGCTAGAAATAACTTTTTTGTATACAAATCTGCAGATTTTGCAGCAGATGCTGGATTATGTGGCAAATGTGGAAAATCTGTAATTTAAGGTACAACGCCGCAGAATCACATCATTCCAGTGGACCTGGATGTGCCTTCATTTTGTTCTAGTTGCAATACAAACAATTAAAATGAAAATACACATAAGAAATGTGATGCAGCATACATTGGCAGGCTGCAAACGTTGCGCTGTTATATTTTTTTTAAATGAAGGGGCAGATTTACAAGCCCCTTTCGACAACTTTACGCCGCCGTTGCGTCACTTCTGTGACGCAGCGGCATTGTAAACAATGCACCACGTTGCGACATATTTACAACGTGACGCATCTAGGGAGATGTGTCACTTTGTAAAGCCCTGCGCTACATTATACTTGCGTCAGGTATAATGTATGCAGGGTGGCCCTTCCCATGCAGGAAAGCCTCGTAAAAGTGACGCAGTGAAATCTACAAGATTTCACTGAGTCACTTTTACGACGCCACTGCGTCAAAACCTTGCGCCTGCTTTAAGCAGGCATAAAGAGTGACGCAGCATGTTAGGAATAGGCATTCCTAACCATTGCTGGAGTTGCGTCGTACTTGCGACACGACTCCAGCAATGCGCTGCCCTTACGCCGAAAAGAAGCGTCACGAATCTGTCTATCCTTGCGCCATGGTGCGCCGCATTGTAAATGCGACGCATCCATGGTGGCGCAAGGGTTTTTTTACGTGTCGCACCTTAACTGGCGCATCTCTGCTAATATTCCAAAGTGAGATCTGGTGGTATAAGTGATAGGGTACAGGCGCCACTAGGTGGTTTCACTCGTTATTTATAAGAAAATGCTCCAAGTACTGGCGGTGCTGAAGGGTTAAGGAGAACCACCCACCTCCCTAGATTCTTTTGAGGCCAAAAAGCAACAAAACACAGTGATTTGTATACCCCAGCACACGCAAATCATTAGAAATTAGTTCTTTTCAGTCGTCAATCATATACATAAGAAGTCGAAGAATTCCGTTGGTTTTCTCCTTCTTTAATCAGTTCTCAGAATAAGTAACGCGTTCTCAAGCCAACACGTGTTTCGTCGCCTCAGTAAGTTTGTGCATGCGACTTGTTCACGGCTAGGTAAAGGATAATATAAAACTCACATTACTTTTGATCAGCATCCATTTGTTTCAACATAAACAAATGTGCTCCCAGGGGATTAAAAGGCAACCAAATCAAAAAGTGATAGTGTATACAAATACTAATGATAGTGACATTATAGTTCCAGTGTGAAACAGTATATTAAAAGTTCTTCTACAATTACGTCTTTTCTTGAACATAAACAACAAAACACAAACAAACAAGTGAAAGTGACATAGGTAGGTTATGTGTTGCAATATTAAAAGATATATATGTCTCCTTTTTCTCTACCAAAACATTAATGTGTCACCCAGTGACAAAAAGTGATTAAAACACCACCATAAAGTCCCAAATATTAGGACTAATGTATCTCACAATAAAGTTTAAAAATTTCACATCTCCAAATTAGATAAACCAACCTGAACGGTTCCACTTTATTTCAGTCTGTAAACACAAATAACAAAGAAAAGATAACCTATATCAGTACCTAAATTTTGTTTAAAATTTTATAGTGCACATGACCACATAAAGTGCTGTACCTCGTACACCCAACCATTGAAAAAAGACCTATTCATACGTACTCTAAAAGTGACGATAATTCCAGGTCACATTAACCTTTGGCGTGAAGTGAAATGCAAGGTTTCCAATAAAATCGCTGGGCGGTGAAACGTAGCTATGTATGCCCCGTAAAAGCGTTTCCTGAATCTAGACAGGGAAAACAAAACACAGAAGACCCGACTCATCAGCGGGGTGTTTCGCTCGGAAAAAACCCCCTCTGTTTAAAAGGAAGCTACACACACAAATGCCTCAATACTGCATAACCACCGCTACAGTCCAAACAAGCCTTACTTGAGAAAAGAGCCGCCGTTCCGCGTACTCGTGCCCCACGCCGGTCTCCTCGAGTGCGAGTGCCAGCATTGTAAATGGAGCATCTAAATATGATGTTCCTATTGGATCACATGGTCACATGATCACGTAAGAGACGCAACGTCGTGTTGGTATTGCAACGAACACAAGCTCCATATTTGAGAGTGCTAAGAGTCTGTATCCGAGATGTGGAAAAACAAGGAAACCCCTGTAACTCCAGACATACCCGCTCTGTCCATTTCTAATTATAAAAGAAATGTTGCAGAAATTATCACAGTAAATTTACATTTCTTAAACCACACATAGAGTAAAAGCGTAAGTGGTTGAAGAAATCTCCTTACTAATATGTTGGAGAAAACCCCGGTTACACGGAGGTTAGTCTAGAATTCTAACACCTTATTTTCCAATGATACATTAAAATTTGGTACTGATTCTAGTGTTATTCTAGGCTCTCTATACAAACAACCACGTGACAAGTGCGTTGCGTCATAACGGCCTGACTATTGTGTGCAAAATAGAGTGCATAATTAATAGACCTTGGGTAACATTTAAAAAAGAGTGAAAAAGGAAATGTATCTAATCTTTAACGTCAATGACGTACTCTTGATGGTCAGCATATAAGTCCTTGCTTTCACATCAATTCACAAAATTCTCGCTAAAGGCTGTTTCGTGCATGGTTATTAAATTAATCATTATGTTTTCAGGACGTTGGTCGTGTAGAGCAACTATCCCATCTACCAGTAGACCCACTAATCAGTGCGCTCCATGTAAATAATAAACATGTACACCAAAACATTTACAATACATCCCAAATGTTCCTAACCCAACTAGAGTAATAGTAGATAATCCTAATGTATCATAATATGTGTTTTTTTACATCTTCTTTTAAACGTGACTGTCCGTGATTATTGTGTATATGTGACATTTCTACATCACAGATAAAGCATTACATACTGTCATGTATAACTCAACTCCATATGCCACAGTATCTCCAATGGTGTTCACATATCAAGTTACATAAGAGCAGAGCAAAACGTTACAGCTCAATTTCTTTAAACTTGATTCTTGCCTGGGGTTCTTATCTACCTAGAAAATAGTGCATCTCATGGTCAATATTCATCCCAATATCAGTTGTCCGTAATTTAAGAATCCAGGATGCCTCATTTCTGCGTAGTTGTAGTTCTCTATTGCCTCCCCTCGGATGTCTCAAGGTCTGTTCTATCCCATAAAAAGAGAAGTCTTTATGTTGTCCTTGTACATGGCAGTCTGCGATGTGTGTCGCAATCGGGTATCTGAGGTCGCCCTGTTTGACCGCACTCATGTGTTCCCCAATCCTTTCACGTAGCGGTCTTATAGTACTACCCACATATCTTTTAAGGCATCTACATTCAATTATGTATACAACAAAATTAGAGCTGCAATTTATGTTGGTGTTGATCTTGTAGCATCTGCCATCAGGGCCCTTAAAATCCAGTTTTCTATTGTCCGCCCATTTGCATACTGTGCAGTGTCCACACCCATAAAAACCCACTGAGCGTACTGTCAACCAGTTGGAATTACTTCTTGTCGTGGGGTAACTGGGGCTCAATAAATTCCTAAGGCACATTCCTCTCCTATACGTTATTTCTGGTCTGCTCTTAATAGCTTCATTCAAAGTTGTGTCCTCTTTAAGAATGTGCCAATGCCTGTTAAGACTCTTGTTCAGGACACTTGAGAGGTTGTTAAAATTGGTGATGAATCTGACTCTAGCGTCTTTACTCTTCTTTTTAGTATTCTCTCTTAAAGTATCCTCTCTACCTGTCTTATCAATCCTTTCCTTCGCCTTTTCCAGTAAACGTCTGTCATACCCCCGTTGTTTGAAGCGTTGTGTCATTGCTTCTGTACATGTTTTGAACTCAGATTCTGAGCTACAATTGCGTCTTGCTCGCACAAATTCTCCATAGGGGATAGCACTAATCTGATGAGTGGGGTGCGCGCTTGAGGCATGTAGGATTGCATTGCTTGCTGTGCTCTTACGGTAAAGTCTACTGTGAATACAGTTATCCTTGACATATAATTCTACGTCAAGAAATGCTATTTTTTCTCTACTGTATTCATATGTAAATTTGATGTTCATAATATTGCTATTGAGATGTTCAACGAATTCTACCAGTTTCCCAGTGTCTCCTGTCCAGACCATCAGGCAGTCGTCAATATATCTACCCCAGAATAAAATGTAATCAGTCCATTAAGTGCCCTCAGGGCCCCAGATCCACCTCTCCTCGAGCCAGCCCATGAAGAGGTTGGCATACGAGGGAGAGAACCTGGAACCCATGGCCACTCCTTGTTTTTGTCGATACCAACTTTCTTTGAAAAGAAAGACATTATTGTCCAAGATCAATTCTATCATTGTGATAAGCATTTCTGTGTGTTCCCAAGTACTTGCTGATCGTGTATTTAAAATCTTTCTGATAGCTTTCAGTCCACACTCTCTCTGAATACTCGTGTAGAGAGCAATTACATCTAGTGTAACTAGTGTCATATCCTTATCCCAAGTTATGTCAGAAAGGAGACCCAAGACATGTTTAGTATCCCGTACAAATGATGGTAAATTACTCACCATCGGTTTAAGGAAAATGTCCACATACTCTGATATTTTTTCCGTTGGGCCCTCAATACCAGATATTATGGGCCTCCCAGGTGGAAAGGGTAGGTTCTTATGTACCTTGGGGAGTGTATAAATACAGGGGTATCTGGGTCTGTCAACCCGAAGATAGCTGTATTCATCTTGATCCAAAAGGCCCATCCCATGCCACTGTTTGAGATGTCGGTTTATGTGGTCTGTTAATTTCCAGATGGGGTTAATAGTCAGGGGTTCATAGCAATCCATATCGCCCAACTGAGATAGGATCTGGTTCTCATAATCTGTGCTAGTCATGATGACAATATTGCCCCCTTATCCGCCTCTTTGATAGTTATATTTGCATCCTTCTTCATTTCTCTGAGTGATAGTCTCTCCCCTTGTGTAAGGTTATCATTCTTTATGTGTGGTCGATATGTTTTAGCGTCAAAACTGTCCAAGTCGTTCAGTACTAGTTTATGGAAGATGTCGATATTGTTGCCTGTGTGTAAAGAAGGGGTCCATTTTGATTTGGTTTTTAAACCACTTGCAATTTGTCCATCACTAATTACATTCAAATCTCTCATAATAATGTCAGTGGTAATTACTTCATCTTCACAGTCTGCAAGCGACAGCAACAATTTAGTATCTATTATTTCTTGGATAGTGATTTCACTCAAAGGGTGCAGATGCTGCTCACCATGTGTTCTTTTATTCATTTCATTAAACATCATAAAATGCTTTTTGATTTTCAATTTCCTAACAAATTTGTACAAATCAATTTTCAAATCAACCACATTACCATTACTCTTTGGACAAAAACTTAAACCTTTCTTCAGGAGAGACATATCATTTTTTGAAAGGGTTTTATCGGACAAGTTAATTATGCTAACATCATCTATTTCCTCTTGTTCCAAGATCTCGTTCTCATTCCTTGTTTCTCTTCTCCTGCTGCCCCCTCTTTTTCCTCTCCTTGTTTTGGGCTTATCATGGGGCGTCGGTTTTGCTCTCTGTTGCCTCTCTTTATTCTTAAAACTTCTTTCAAAAAAAGGTTCTCATTGCCCGTTGTGTCTGACAGACCATCTCCCTGCTCTGATTCACTGGTAACTGGTGTATCAAGTGATGTGGTACTGGAACTTATAGAAGCAGTAGTTTTTGGTGCGGTGACATCATCTTTGCTTATTAGATAATCATATTTCTTAGCAAAAGTGAATATTCTACCATTAAGGTAGTCCACTTCATCTCTTTTAAGTTTCTTAGTCTTACGCATCTTGATTTCCGATAGGTGGCGTTTCATAACGTCATTCAAGATTTTATAATTTTTCTCGGTGGCTTCTGATAAATTAAGAGATTTTATTTCTAATTCTAAAATTTCTATTTCCGACTGTAGCTTTAATGTTTTTCTGTCACAGTTCTCTATTAATATTGTCATTAGTTTGTTGGAATTGTCTGTGAGTTCCTGTTCCCAGGCTACCAACAGATCTGAATCCAAATCATCATAGGTGGGTATAATCTGGGAACGGAGCCCCCTAGGTATTCGCTGAACTTTGATGTATTGCCGTAGTGTTGCTCCGTCCCACCATTTTGATGCTTGGACGAAACACGTGTTGGCTTGAGAACGCGTTACTTATTCTGAGAACTGATTAAAGAAGGAGAAAACCAACGGAATTCTTCGACTTCTTATGTATATGATTGACGACTGAAAAGAACTAATTTCTAATGATTTGCGTGTGCTGGGGTATACAAATCATCTCTGCTAATATGCAGGGATGCCCCAGTTCTTGTAAATTTGCACTGAAATGAGTGTGTGTTTGCACCCCTTTGAAGTATGTCTTTTTTCTTTCAAGTATCAATGTCTTTCAAGAATCAATGTCATATTCGGCAGGCTGCAGACACCCATATCGCACACGTCATTTCTAATACAGTTTCTGGCACACTTTGCAAGTCTTTATCATCGCTGATGCAGGTGTATGGCTGATGGGTCTGAGCATTAGCAGTTCAGTTTAATGATCACCAAGTTTATGCAATTTGCAGTTTTCAGTGTCAAAGGTCTAATTAGTCATCTGAAACTTCTCCACGGAGCTCTGGAATTGGACACATTGTCTCCTGAGGCTGGGTATCTCCTTCAATTTTGGCTTTTCTGTGTATTCTGCTTTGTTCTGAATATTTATTCTTTAGTAATAGGTATCTGACACCCATGTGGTGAGTATTGGAGCAGCGTAATTTAGGCTTCACCCTATTTACGTCATGTATATACATTTATACCCTCATATATGACATTATATTCAATGTGTGGTTTAACCTCATTAACATGTGTGACATATTTATATGCATTAATAGTGCATAACGATTATAATCACTAAGAATTTACACATAAGTGTATTAGATTGATCAATAAAATGATGTAATCATGTTCCCTTTCATATTTACGTTTAATGATGATTGCTTATTTCCATTGACTTATAACGTTGCAATGTGCATCCATTTTGATTCTCAAGTTAACTTAGCCTAACATTAGGTCGTAACCAGTGGTTAGTTTATGAAAAAATAAGTGCCAGGGCTGTCATAAGAAGGCAGCTTGCACCAGCTCATTGCTCCTATTAGAGTCACCTATAACATAACCAACTACTACACATGAAACCGTACAAATGGGGAGAGGATGTGGCATAACGCCCAGAGCTGATGACTTTGGAGCTGGGGAGCCAGGTTTGAGTCTTGGCATAGGCTCCTCATCCTGTGATTATGGGCAAATCACTTAATCTCCCCATGCCTACCATAAAGGAATGTGTCCTTAACCCGGTACTCATGAAAAGTGCTCCAATATCTTTGGGTCGGGTTTGCACTATAAGAGCCAGTGTTGACGATTAAGTGCCGGTGCTGAGCACCGGAAACTCCTGGTTCAAATTAAGCACTGGCCTTAACTAAAACGTTTGCCTTCACACTGCCAGTAGGCTGTGCTCTCTTTTTTGCAGGTGCGTTATAATTCTCGTTAGCTAGTAAAAGGTTTATTGTATATATTAAATGGCTGATATTGAGGTTTGGGAGGTGAAAGTTGGCAACAACTTTGAGGAACGGATGCTGAAAGAAGACCTTCTGTTCACTGTGTACCAGGAAGAAGCAACATTCAAGGACAACAGCTGCATACCTAATTATTTGGAGATGGGAAACGTAGGGAGTATGTCGACTCCCATTGAGCAGAGTCACCTTATTGGTTCTCAGCGGTGGGAGTGAGATATGGATGTTCTAGAATGCTGTTGACTGTATTTTTAATTGGTGCTTCATATTTAGTTAGGCAGACTTCATCCTGACTTCAAGAGGGAACAGATCTATCTCTCTCTCTGCTGGGCTTCTCTGAGAGCAAAGCTACATGCTGAACACACTATTTCTTCGTACTTCTACTGAAGTTCGGCCTTATGCTGACACCTTCTATGCTCCCCTTTATAAATAACCTTTAGAATTGGCCTTGGTCTATGCTTAGATTAGAAAGGTAAAGCTTCTTTATGTACACCTGATTGCATCAATTTGTTTCCTTTGCATTGTGGCTGTTAGTATTTTGTATCTCATTTTATTACGCCTTAACTTACTAACACATTTTGGTCTCCAGGCTGTATTGTTATATCTTTTGAATTAATTTCTGCTTTCCATATATACTGTTTGGATTAATGTCCTAAAATGATTTTGCTTGTGCACTGTGATAGGCTCTTGTAGTTCATTCGTAGATGTACTCTGATTAGTACATATCATCATATGGAGCTCTGATGTCTATATTTGGTTCTGTTCAGTAACATATTCACGGAGGATTACAGTTCGGAATGTTTTTCAGTCACATTCAAGGGCACTTTAATGGGGGAACAAGATGGTTGCTTGGACATTTCATGTACGTAGTCATCTTTTTAGATAAGTGAGTGATAACACTCCAAATGTTTGATGTAAGATTTGTTGTGGTGAAGGTCATTCTGACGATTACATCTTTACATCAAATGTGATTTCACTCCTTGCCCAATCAGGGCTAAGTGATGCTTTAGCTGTTCTTTTGGGGACAGTTCTTTAACCCAGTGAGTTTGCGTGAGTTATTCCGAAGTATTCGACTCAGCAAGAGCCTTTGTAGGTAGAGTTGATGGTAGGCATCCACTACTTCAAACACTGTGGAGTTCAAGACGTTTCAGAGGTGCAAACTGTTTTGAACTGCATTCCCCTGATTTCAGAAATGCATGCTGTTACACTTAAATATATTCATAATGTCTACCATTCATGGTAAATAAAACACGGATATGGTCATTTGCTGTGTTTTTTTTATAGGAAGTTAGAAAAATATTTGCAATAAAAAATCAACAGGATTTACTCTTAGCAATTATTAGCATGGAATGGAGAAAAGGGGACAAATGTGAAAAAGAGCAAAGTGCAAGCATACAGATACAACTGCCACTGTGAAATGCATATATTGCCTGCTTCTGATCCAGGCAAAAAATACAATCTCTTACTATTTCTAACTTAAGGGCCTTGCAAGGGCGGCAGTGATAAAAAAAAACTGGGTGTTGCGAAATAAAATACGTTCTTGGCCTGTTTACCAGTGGTACTGGACCTATCAGGGGTCCTGCCAGTGGAATCACTTCACTAAAGTAATGTGAATGTTAAACAATGATGGTGCTATCATGCAAGTAAATGTAGAAAATGCAAACCCTTTCCGAATAAGAGTGGCTGTTCTTTTATCATCTTCCCTTTGACATGCTTGGAAAGAAATTATAAATGAAAGTGTAAAAGTTCATTTCCCCATAACTTGAATTCAGCATGGTATGATAAGCCCTTTTATAGAGCTTGTTTTGTAAATTCCGGTTGATCCTGTGAAATCAATGCAAACAATCAGTGGGACTCCAGCTCGAGGGCTTATTAAGGTACAAATCAGCTGTAAGTCACTTATTTTAAAGATAGGTCTGAAAGTTGCTGTGCCCAACTGAAACCCTGGGTACACAGGTTCGTGCAGTGCTGTGCTCTTCACACCGGGATACACTGGCCCCTCAGAAATGTGCTCCTTCAAATACCCACCTCTGCTAATCCCACTGTAGTGACAATACACGTACTGCTTCAATGGCATGATCTTCATAATTGACACACCCGCTCAGATTCCCCCCTGAAACTCCCCAAATCTCACAGAGACATGTTACTGATAACAGCTGGATTCATTCATTCATCCATGGTTCTGTCCTTGATGACATGTAGACTCATTGACGTTAATCTGTCAGTTTAAAACATTGTGTGATCAGATACAACCCTAAACAATAAACATGCGATTTTTTGTGTAACAGCAGAAAAGTTGTCAAAGTGACACACTGAGCCACTGCAGATATAATGACAAGCATTCACACTGTGTAAGGAACAACATACCATGAAGGAACAAGATGCTTACTAGAAAACTATGCCCCATATTAGTGCTAAGGCATCGTTTAATGGCCTTGAAAATATTGTGAGATACAAAAAGTGATGCATGGAACGCTTGAATTATTTTGGTCACTGGTAATTATTCAGAGGCAGCATTACAGTTCATCCTTTTTAGCTCAGGGTAGTAACATATTAGACAGAGGCCCCCCTTATCAGGCACTATTGATTATTCCACAAAGCTCAGGCGAACAGAGACCTCAAAGTTGCTCTACTGCACCTTAACTAGATTGAGAGCCTGTATTTGCAAGGGAGAGTTTATAGGCCACTGTTAGGCCCCCTTTACTGGGAAGAAGAGCTGAACTGGGCCTGCCTAATGCCTCCCAGGATACCCTTCTATCTCCCCACGTCAGCTTATAAGTTAAATATTAAGGCGTTTGTAGTAACGCATTTTATATATCTCTTAATACTGTATTTTGCTGATCCTCATCTCTGTAAATACTATTTGTATCTCATACCAAATAGAATGTTTCTCAGTAAATTGACCTTAGAAGGCTGAAAGGCTGAGATGGCCTTACCATGATTCATATTTCATGATCTGCTGTATTCAAATGACAACTGCTTAACTCACAGAGCCGTATTACCAGCTAGATGATAAATATATGTTACTTTGCTGGTGATAACAATTAACCATTTGTGATGCAATTGCAAACTTTTAGTCACCCAGTACTTGTGTGATTAAGCTTCCGGCCTGAGAGCACATTATTAAAAATATTTCCAAATGTTTCCCTATCAGATTGTAGACAGCAATTTGCTTTATTGTTGTAGCACCTACAAATGTGTTGAGTAAAGAGGCACTTTGTTTCCCACCCCCGCTGCATAGGAAAGTACTTGTGTAATCTAAGTTTTAACTGCTACACCATAAAGATGTTACTTGCCAAACAATATTTCAAATGGTATGCTAGTTTAGTGCAGTTAAATGTGTTCAGGCACATGCTGTGTAGATACCACAACCTCTAATAGAGGAAACTGGCAACAGCACATTTGAAAGTCTACTCAAATGTGGTAAAGTAGAAAAATGTTTGATGCATAATATAATTAAGGCTCCAGGTTTTCAGTTTTTACGGAATTTTACAGATAAATACAGACAGAAAGCAATGTGTTTTTTGTCTGCATGTATTTTTAAAAGTGGATAAATACAGAAAACTGGGCTTCTTTTAAGTGACTCTCTGTGCTGTCTTTTATGAATTATAGGCCAACAGCTGAGAAGAAGGACAGCATGGGAAGTTAAAAAACAGGATGACATTTCTTTACATAAGACATATGTCAACATACATTTGTGGTGTAATACTAATATTTACCTGTGGATGTATTGTTATGTAATATTTCGCTGCTTACATAGCTAAAACACAACAGACCTCAAAGTATGACTGCGTGTCTATCAGTTAAATAAATATGGAAATATACAGTTTTACAACTTCATTTATCTGCAAAACACTAAATAAATATGGATAAATACGGATAAAATGGCCCAAAAATAAATATGGATAAATACAGACGGAAATGTTAAGAAAATAAATACCGGAAAACCGGAAAACCCTAAATATAATGTACACAAGTAAGATATTGGGCCTGCTGAGATGACTCAACATATAATGGTACAAAACACATTGATTTATTGATCTGTAATCATGTCAGTTTCCACTGAAAAAGACCTAAAAAGCACAACATGTATGTATGTGTATGTACATGGTATTTTTATAGTGTGAACCTGGACCAAAAGGCAGCAGGGTAGTTTTAACCTTTGCACATCACTCAAGTGGTCATCAGACCTTTCTAAAAAAGTCCTCTCACACTTCAGTAGTAAGAGGTAGCATGCCTTATTTGCACTTCTAAAAAGATTTGTTTAAAAAAATATGTATACACTTCAAAAAAGAAGCAGACTTTTAAAAAAATATTGGAGATTTAAGGTACTTTTGAAATTCCTTTCCTTTCATCTGGTGTCAGAGTGCTATTAGTTTCAAGTTACACAAGCCTTAGATTTTTCTCAGACACAAACGCAAACGTGTATCATTACATCAATATAGCAGCAGTTAGAAAAACATTTTCTCCATTTGAGGTTTAATTATGCCTGACAATTGATTTCTTAAGATATGTTTTTGAACATAGATGTTTAAAATATAGCATTTTGTCTAGTTTCCCTGCATATATCTCCATAATATGGTGGGGGGGGTCCCTTACCCTTTGTACCAGCATCACTACGCCCACCCACCAATGGGAGCAACGGGTGAACATCCTTTCTGTGCAATAAAGTGTCTTGCCACAAAACACAAAAACATCTCCATGGCACCTGCTTCCTTGGCGAGCCAATGGCAACGATCCAACAAAGCTACACACTGATGTAGTCCTATCTCATGCTAGGGGCACTTTCCTTTGTAGAAACAGAAGAGCTGCAGTTTTTTTTTTTTTACTGCGTGCATTCATATGCTTCCAATTGCCAAAATATACAGAACACCTGGCACAGGTTCCAGAGTAGGAGTATCAAGAGCATCGCCATCGCTCCGACACATCATTCAGTCGGTGCAAATAATTATACCAAATTGGACGTACGTGTGTGCATTAGTCAATTCATTTTATTTTTAGACAGTTCCATTGTGAGGAGTCAATAGCTCCGCGTTTCAATCCGCGGCCTACAGGTTTTGCCAATGCTTGTTATCTTAAAAATGAGACTAAATATCGCGTAAACCGTGTTCACCCTCGTTCTAAAATTGTATGCCCTCACTGCAGGCATTCTCTGCCCCTAACATGCACCTCTTTTGCGTTCTACACATTTTTAGAGAATGTGGCAGATTACATTTTGATTTGCTGGAAAGCTACTCGTGGGTTCGACGGAGTGTGCAGTTCCTGTATTGACAAGGAGCCAGGTGTGTGGTTGAAGGGTCAACAATAAAGCTGGCACACTATTTGCATATGCGTAGCCTTGAAGGCCAGCTTGTTGGGCACGCAGCGCTGAAAAGGAAGCAGTGGGCAGCTCTGCTGGGCATCAGGCCTGTCAGTGAGTAACTAATGTGCCCTCCTGATCGCGATGAATCGTCTCTGGCTGTGCAGTCTACTGTTCTCTGCAGTGGAGGCAGCATCTCTTCGGGAACGCAGCTATTGCATTCTTTCCATAGATACACACCTGGCGAGGCCCCACATCTCTCGCGCCTGGTCCAGACACAGCCTTGGCACGAGAGAGTCAAGAGAGACAGGAGAACACAGTCATAAATTGTTCTTTTTGAAGTTTCCTGCACCTGCTCAGACTGTGCTGAGACTTTACCAGTTACGTGGATGCTTCGATAATTGTGGCTTCCTTGTCTAGACGGGGCCACACTAATGCCCTCAATGCATTTGTACTTTTAGAAGCGCAGCCAGGTAATTATATGCAGGTGGATCTGGCGTGTATGTGAAAGTGCTGAAAGAAGGTTGGCATGAACCTCCCACCAGGACTGCAGGTGTTTGACACTCCTTGTCTCACATAAGACATCTTGAAAATATGCGAAAAGTAAGGGCCTGGGAGATCTAGGCCTCTGGCCGTGTTAGCGCTTCTCTTCGTGCAACAATACATTGAAATAATGTGAAGCGCATTGGGCTCCACAAGGAAGGCAGAGAGTGGTTAAGTTTCACACCATAAAGGTTTGGTAAAGGTTAAAAGGTTGACAGATTCTAAATCACCAATTTAGTTTCAATCTGTAACCAGTACATGAATGTATATGTAAATCTGAAGTTCAAATAATCAAAATCATATAAGGAAGAGGACGAATTATCATAAAGTCGCCTCAAAAGGATCTGTTATGTAAAATCACCCTCCAATAAAGACACTACCCTACATCTTCTACTCTGCTGTGCTCGGTAAGCATTCTAAAGGATTGTGTACTGTAACCAACTCTGCGCTAGCTTAAATAACACAATTCTAACATTGGTACAACTACGCGCAGTTCCCATAAACCGCTCCGATCAGGTCAAAGTATAAAAATACAGGGCCTGATTCACAAAGGGCCTCCGCACTCGTGGCGGAGGTCCCGCAGTCGAGGTAGGGGCCAGTGTTTGACCTCATGGTCACAGGTTCAAATCCCGCCGGGTCCACTCAGCCTTTCACCCTTCCGAGGTCGATAAAATGAGTACCATTGAGTTTGGTAACAATGAACATCTGTTATTCAGCGCCAAGATACCCTTGGGTGAATGTGCACTTTACAAATACACATGCACTTGGGGCGGAATCTCTGCAATGAGAATTCTTATTACGGAGATTCCGCCCGAGTGCGGAGACTACCCCACGAGTGAGTGCCTCCACCATGTGAGAGGAGGCCAATTATGAATCAGGCCTCCTGCCGTAGTGGGGGGGAGTCTCCGCACTTGAAGCGGAATCTCCGCAATGACAATTCTCACTGCGGAGATTGCGCCCCTAGTGCGGAGACTCCCCCATGAGTGCGGAGCCTCCATCACCAGTGCAGAGGCCCTCGGTGAATCAGGCCCACTATCTACAGCTCATTAGTTTCTCATGATCCTTCAGAATACAACTTCTCTAAGCATTAGTTAAAACTTGCAGTTATCTGCAATAAGACAAGATACATTGGACCAGCCCGTACACTGCAGGTATACTGTTGCAATCATTTAGAAACATTCTGCAGTTATCACATAAAGGAAAACATTTCACATGAGAAAAGAAGCAAAGATACATCTTGTTTGCTAATTGGCCCGACAGCTTTGCCTATACGACATGAGACAAGATGGCACCCAAACATTAGCCATTTTAAACACAGGCTTACATTAGCTAACATAAAACTAAAAGTGGATAATACACAGTTAATAGCATTTATGTGTTTGCATCTTACTGTTGATAAAATGCGAAACATTTAATATGAAAAAAACTCTTTTAAACGTCAATCTTCTATTTACATTTTAAAAGTTCACGTGTGGGTGTGGCAGAAATTGATTACATTACACTTTAAGATACTGACAAATGATCCCTTGTGGTGTGCATCAGGAGCTTTGGTAGCCACAGAAAAAGATAAAAATGGCAGAAATCAAGATTCTACTACAGACAATCTCATTTATGTTGTTTGGCAAATGAACACAAAGTGTGCAGTAACTGGATTTCAGCAGATTCTACTATTTGATCATAATCAATGCCTTAAATGGGATGGTAAGAGTGATGGGGGGTATCTAAAATGTGTGTGGCCAAAGATGTGTAACTAGGAATTCTGCAGAAGAATCATGATCTATGTTAAGGATGGTGTGCTCTAAACATTTTAATCAAAATCGTACACTTCCCACAGCTTGCCAAGGAGTGCTTAATTTGCAAAAAATTAAGTGCCAGAGTTGTCATCAGGAGAACACTGCAGCTTGCACCACCCATTGCCCCTGCCACCACTGCCAATGACAAAACCAATGCAACTTCCAACCACCACACTCTTACAAGTGTCACAATTCAGACTATTCCAGGCCCCCAAAGCTATAAAAATGGCTTGGGCGGCAGGTATTAATCATTTTTATTGTATAGTTCATTATGAAAGAACTGTTGTTGTGCTCATCTTTAAATTAGACAGACAGTGCCACCATGTGGCAGACTATCATAAATGCTGGTGTTGACAATTAAGTTCCGGTGCCGAGCATCCGGAAACCACAAGTTCAAATTAAGCATGGGTGCCACCCAACCTGTATTCCCGTGCCTCTCAGTAAGCTTTTTGTTATTGCATCCAGACATATCACACAATTACAGTCATGCACCTAAAACAAGCCATACTTATTGGCTTTGTCAATACTTATTAGCTGTATCAGATAAAAGAGTAACAATGATTTTATTGTGCATACTTAGACTTGAAAATGCTTGCATTCTGAAAATATGACGCCGGGAATTAAATAAAACTAAGGTCTGTGGAAGTGATAGTGATCTACAGACTAAATCACTCCTGTTCTTCCCTTCGCACCACTTTTCATTGCATCTCTCACTCTGTTAATCACTTGCACCCCTTTCCCCCACATCCTTTTGAATCCCTCTATCCGCATATCTCACATCTCATTGCTTTATCATCGCAGCTTTTTTTCACTCTCTCCTGCTCATGCTCCCTTGCATCTCCCTCACTTCACTTCACCATCCCCAAACACACACCACACACTCATTCATCTGTAAGCACTGTGTTTTCTTTTATATCAGCCCTTGTCAATATATCATCTGTTACCTTGTTCACAAACTTTCACAATTTCAATTGCCACTGGTGACTATAGCTCTGCGCACCCTGCTGAGAGGCCAAGGATGAGATGAGCAAGTGTTCTGAGCACCTTTATGACCCACTAAAGGGTACCTTGAGAAACTTGCACTGCCATCGGCTTCATCTCATGGGGTCTCAATTGTGGCCCATTATAAACACCCACCCACCCACAACCTGAACTTGCACAGACACTTAGAGAACATTATATGGCAGCTGAAAAAAATTACAGAAATACAACAACCTGGAAAAAATAAACACTCTTAAGGAATGCAAGATTAAGTAAAGGCTGTGAAACGCTAGCAGGAACTATATCGCTAACATGTGTTACCTTTACGGATTTTACAGTTATAGTTCAGAAATCTTTCAGTGCTTGTTCCTGTAGGGACATGAATAGGGCCCTAGAGGAACCCATTTTAAGGCCAGTCTATAAATGCTGCTGGGTCCGAGACACAGGGGAACCCGCTCTAATTAAAGTCCTGCTCATAATTATGTTCTTGCAGTAAAACTGCATTCATGAAGATAGTTTACCAGATCACGAGACAATGACAGTGTCATTAACTACCAACAAAGTGCTGGTGGGAACTGCGTGCTAAAATATGGATAACAACAAAATGCAGTTACGCTGTTAGATCATCTTAGCTCTCCTTTATTCCACTTGAAACTTTAATACTGGGCTCATAAAATGTCAACATCTTGCTATCCCCAAATCCTGACCATTACCACTCAAACTTATATCTCTAAGCACGATGCAAGCTGTTGAAATGCCCTGCCCCTCTGGATGCTTTTGAGATGTACAATGTCCTGGTCCAAAAGGCCTCCTGTAGTGCTACCAAGATTCACAGGGAAACAAGTAAAACGGTTTTAAGCTACACCCACAAATAGACGGAAAACATTTGCTTTTAAGGCGCATCTGGAAATAAAAACTACTGCATGTCTTTCTTTACCTGGGATGAAAGTACATTCATCTGTTGGGAATCCAGTAGATTCAAACATAGGTTAAACTGTCATCGCTGATGTGCGGTATTTGTTGAGAAATTTAAATAGAGCTGCACCTTTTTGACCCTGACATATGAGTGTGCAAATTCAATGTCATTTTCTATAGTGAAGGTAGACAGGCAACACAACAAATGCAGTTTTGAGAACTGTGCAGATGAACTTACAAATATTTTCTCTTTCAGCTGTTTATTGGGACATCATGTTTTGATGTTTTCTTAGTTCTGGTTTTTAAGACAGTTTAAGTTGTCTTATTATTATAATATTGTTTTCCCAAAAAACCTATACATAATATATTGGCTCTGAGTAGTTTGGTCAGCATGCTTCATCCATATACCTGTTAAACTGTCATTCACATTTTGCTTCTGCCTACCACAGCATACAGCATGGGACAATGGACCAGCCAGCTTTTCCCATTGGCTCCCTTCAATTTGAGTGTCAAGTCAAGTCTATTATGATATGGAACTCCTACTGAGGTCCACAAAATTACACACTACAGATAAAACAAGAAATGCATTTCATTCAATAAATAGTTCTTCCTTTGTAGAAGGCTGCCTCCTTAAAATCTGTTATCATACATACTATACGGAATGCGGGGAAGGATAAAGCAGTGATATAAAACAACAAAGTGCAAAGTACAACATACAAGGAGCGAAATAAAACAAAGCATTCCTAAAAAGCGAGAGAAAAGATATCAGATGCAAATACAACCAAATAAACAAAAATCAAAATATTACAACATGAGAAATAACATTAAAATTACCTAATAAATAGCCAAGAAAGTTTAAAAAAATTGATAAATCCTATAACAAACCATTTCATTTGATGGGGACAAGACAAATAAACGGGCCTCATAGGCGGAATGAATGTTGAATTTGATGTATGAGGGTCTTAAAAAAATACGCCTAGCCATTTGCAACTCCGGACACACAAATAACACATGATTAAAATCTTGAACTTGTAAACAACAAATTTTTGCGAATTCTCTCCTCTTTCTGTATTTTATCCCAAATGCTGGTAATTTCTCTTAGGGGAAACAAATAGAGTCCCAACAAGAGCATCAGCCTTCTAATCCCGTGAGGTAGGTTCCAAGTTAAATAGGGCTGTCTGTCGTTTGTTCCCCAATGCGCTCCACAAACCACCTCATTACGCGACCTGGGCTGACTTAAAGCAATATCTCTGGCCAGACTAGTGGAGGTCACAGACTTCTTTATAAATAGCTTCAGTACAGACTTTGGCATGGGGGAGTCAGTGTTCCAGCTAAACCCAAATGTTGCTCACTCAAAGGACCTAAAAAATGTCAATTGTTCTTTCAGCTTAACAAAATATTCCACTCTCAAGGCAGCCTTAAATGTACCCTCTTCCCCCCAGAGGAGGTATTACCCCACCTCAAAACCACTGCCAAGGATAAAATATATGAGGAGAGTGAGCCAAATTCAAGACGTAAAGCATGGGGGGCAGCCAGAGAGTTTAGGTTACAGATTTGGCGCAGGATTCGACCTTTGGCGTTATCGAAGAAAAGCCAATGGTTCATATCCAGCACCTTAGCAGCATATGACAGGGAAAGGGGAATTTTAACCCTGAATACTGACAAAACATGGCCAAAGTGGCATCTCCCACAGATTCTGTAGAATCTGTTCAGTGCGCTAGCCTAGGAAACAGCCCTGCTCACACAGAGATTAATCTGCTGTATATCTCGCCTGGTTTTTGAAAAGACCTTTCCGATATATAAATAGGAGTCAACCAATTCCAGTTTTTCAGACCCCAACATCCACTGGTAACACCTCTTTATTCTAAGCCCTTTCTTACGGAAAACCAAGATCTTACTTTTGGCGATGTTAATTTTCAAGAAATGGGCTTCTGCATATTTAGTCAATACTTCCAGGCGACGTTGCAAGCCAATAGGCATTAAATCAAAGATGGCCACGTCATCCGCATATAATAGAGAACCAACGGACATTGTACCCATTGTGGGGGCATCCCCCCTCACCAAATTTAAGGCGCCGGAAAGATCAGATATATAAAAAGAAAACAAAAGAGGGGCCAGCAGTCAACCCTGCTTGAGCCATTTATGTGTTCTAATCTTACAGGACAATCCCTGCTTTGGTAATGCTTGTTTCAAACATGTTTTACACTGTCCAACTTTTGTTTCTATCGAAACAGGTACTCTGCTTTAAGGTGCAGCCTTTGGACAATAACAAGGCATCAATAGAGAGCATGCATTTGAAAATGTAAAAAGTCAGCAGTTCTATTAGTACTTCAGGCCGTCTTTGGCAGGGCAGAACTGATTGGCATAAGGCATTTCTTTTGCTATGGTGCAGGCGGATAAAACAAGCACTTGCGTAGCTAATAGGCCTGGCAATTTCTAAGTGAAACTGCTACCTCACTACTTAGCAAGTTTGTATGAGTATTTAAATGGGTGAATGTGAGAAAGCAAACACTTGGATGGATGAGTGGCTGAATGAATGGACAATTATTAGGTGAGACTATGGATGGATGGTTGAATGAGTGAGTGCATGGATAAGTGAGTGCATGGATGGGTGCAGACAGGGCGCACCAATCATATAGGCCAAGGTCTCAACAGAAGTGAAAATGCTATTAAAATATGAAGAATTATGCCAGTCAAGCACTTCAGTAGAGCAGGGCATTACTGCGCCAAAGATTCCCACAATTAATAAATAATTCCTACAATTATGCAAGCATTAAGTAGTAGTGGCACCATCATGCCTTGGGTGCCAAAAATATATAATCTATTACCACCATTGTATCATGGCCAAGATTGTGCTTGAGGTTTACCACCGTCATGCTAAGAGTCACCCCTAAATAACATATTATGCCAGACCACACGTGGAACCCATCACATCATGGGGGCCCATAGTTTGCAAAGGACTACTATTATTATTCTAAGGCCAGCCTTATGCTATGCGTGTGTACCATTATGCCATAAGGTAAACATTAGGCCTATAAGAGGAAGCTCATTAAACATTAACGAGTGGAAACCACCTTAAAATTGACTTTCTGCAGCAAACACATGCAGACACATTGCAAGCACTCCTTCGAGCTAAACAACCACCTTTTTAGGGAACTAGAACAATTTCAGAATCATCCCATGCATGAGAATCCCAAAATTTGTGCTTACAGAAACTAAGGACAAATTTCAGATGGCTCAATTACAAATATTAAGAGGAAAATGTTACGAAGTGTCATAGATGCAGCCTTACTTATTGTTAAGTGAGCTGCGTAAAGGCCTTAGAATAGTTAGCACTTCCTCGGCCATAATGTCAGTAGTCTAGCCACCTGGAAATAACTTGTTTAGTCAGGACATAATTTGTGCGTGGAATCCTAGAATCATTGGTACAGCAGAACAGACCAGTTCGGGCATTGAGGACATGCAAACATTTTCCATCGGAGTTTAAGAGATTAAGAAAATTATGGAAGTAGATTTTGGTACTAAGGTAAAAATCAGAGAAAACGTTTATTGAGCTAACTAGCTAAATTCTAAGAACAATATTATCTATAAAAAATCATTGAGCTACTGATAATACAGAGCGTGCAATTTCTTTACAGCAGGGTGTAGTCTGGTGTCTGAAATAAATGTGTTTAAACTCTCAAGAACATGAGTCGTTGGAACCTCTGTGAATGGCCACTGATCATATATATATTCTGGTAGCGCGACCCTAGCTAAAAGAACGCCAGCTGAAAAGAACTGAAATGCTAGCATTGATAAGCACAATTGTTTAAAGGAATACTGAAGGAATCTTGACTCTTGGAGATGCAGGGGACTAAACACTTTTTCCATTAACGCTGTTGGAACTACTCCACTTTCAGAAGAAGGTAAAGAAGTTGGTACTGTACGACCCAAGGCACCTAAACAAAAGTCACTCCAATCTGAAAGCAGGCAGGCTATCAAACGTAGCTTGTTCGGTACCCTGCTTAGGCATTTTAGGGTCAGTATGAGGCAGTGCTTAATTTGTAAAATATGAAGTCCAGGTGCTCAAATGTTTGTCGGAGGCCACACCTACTTTCCCCCGGCTCCACCCACTTCCTCCACTGGCTCCACCCACTTACTTTATTGGCCCCACCCACACCTTCAACTGGCACTGCTAAAAGTCAGATGTAACACCCGATCTGAATTTTATGTTTCTTTCGTCTTCATTAATTGATTTTGCTCGCCACAAAGTGTTATTCATACTTTTTGAAATGTGACTCATACACTTTCATGCTGCTATAAAGAACCATCAGACAGTGAGTCTAAAACTGTTCTAAAACTTATGGGACCAGCCCTTTTCAGAATCATGGACCGGTCTTTATTGTTAATTTCTCAGATATTAAAACAAACATTGCTTGCATTAAGCTCAAGTCCATGAAGCCTTCCATACCTTGCAAAACCCTTATACAGCGTGTCTTTACAAGTTGAAAACAGCCCAAATTTGCAAACATGGGCCAATTTTTTTATTTAGCTTTCTAATTCACTAATGGAGGGGGCCACTTTTATTTTGGTACCCGGGCCTATATTCTTTCCCAATCCGACCCTGCATAGGTACAGTTAGGAGAAAATTATTTCTCTTTTGTTATTTTAGTTAAATCAATGAATATAACACAGAAAGAGAACGGTCATTTTATTCCTACTTCATAATTTTCTACAGAACTGTGGGGCATATTAGCAAGAAGAGGCGATAATCATCGCTAACCCTGCTTAGCGTGATTTTTTTTATCGCCGGCTATCGCTAGAATATATCGCCACGCTAACGCTGTATTAGCAACGATTAGCGCTATGGCGATGAATATTCCAGCGATAGCGGGGGAAATGGGCCAACATCGCTGAAAAACCAGCGATGTTGCATGGAGAAGGGAGAACACCTTGCTGATACGACCCTGTGGTCGTATCAGCATAATCCACCCCCCCCATGTTAGATATGGCTAACACCTGCTAATTGTGTTAAATAAATGGCGATGACCCCGGTTAGCGCGACTTTTCACATCGCTAAGTGGGGCCATGGCCACCTTGCTAATAGGCGATAGGCCTGTTAGCGAGTGTTTCCCAGGTTTGTTCGTAGGGAACGCCCACTTTGCATGTCATTAGCGATAAATATCGCTGACATGCAAAGCGGTAAAAAAACGGGCGCTAATGCCCGCAAACTGTCGCTAACTGCTGTTAGAGACAGTTTGCTGATAGGGCGATATAAATATCGCCGCTTTAGCGGCAAAAAGTGCCGCTAAAGCGGCGATAGTGCCCTTGCTAATATGCCCCTGTGTTCAAAGCAGGTAACCGCGCTCCTTCTAGGGCTAATTTTCATGCATTACAACGCAAATATTCCAAGTATGAGTAGTACCATATATAATATGATTCTCAACCGCATAATACTTTCACTTGGCAGTGCTCAAGCTAATGTCTCACCGTAAGAGAGTCTCAGCCAAACGGAAGAAATGTGATGAGGGGCTGCTGGTCACGCCGGGCCCAAGTCTGACTTAGTATGGAAGACGCAGAAGAAAAAAAGCGGCTTCAAAAATGCATCTGAAAATATACGTTTGTGACAATTTTGGCTTTGTGCAGAGATGCAGGGAAACATGATTAAACAATACTGTAGTTTCACACATGATGGGTGACACTGGCAGGTCTTGACCGTACAGGATCAACAGGAAGGCAGGTTACGAGGATTTTATAGGATTGGACTTCATACAGCAATATTGATGATACCTTAAAAAGCTTTATCAATATAGATGATAAAATAACTCCATACAAGTCATGAAACAACAATCATATTTGTAAGTGCCCTCAGGCACCAAGAAAGCAAGATCAGCACTTACCCTCCTGAGCATGGCATGTTCTTTTGCTCAGCCAGTAGCAGTATGTTGGGCACAGGCAGTGACTTCACAGCAGCAAGAGCAGCAGCCTCTCTGGGAGTTATCTCATGCAAATGTGCCATTTCTTGATGAGGAGTTTTCCTATTTTCCACTTGTCCACTCTTAAAGTGGCAGCATACCCACTGAATACACCATAGAGAGGACTGATACAACTCAGCAGAGGAGCAGCAAGTTGGAGCGTAGGCAAAATGAGGAATAACACCCAGCTCCTTTAAGCATCGATCACCTGATGCTGATGAGGTGGACTCCGTCTATTTAGTTACTCAGTCAGTACAATGCCCTTAATGGCGTAGTTGGAGACTAGGCTGTGCAGCGGCGCTGGTAAAGTCTGGGGTTAAGAAAAGTTAATTGCCCTGCACGGCCCCTGCCCTTCTTCCAGCCTTCTCCCCCTGGTCCGGGCTGGGCAGTGGCATTGTACTTGTACACGGTGCCTGGCACCGGAGCCATGATTGCTCAGGGCAGGCCTGGACTCGTCACTCGGTGGTTCACTCACTTCACAGTGCGTATGAAGTGAACTGTGAAGTGAACCACCGAGTGACGAGTCCAAGGCCTGCCCTGAACAATCATGCCTCCGGCGCCGGGCACAGGGCACCTGACCAGTACAATGCCACTGCCCGGCCCGGGCCAGGACAGGTGAAGGCTGGAAGAAGGAGGGCAGGGGCCGGTACCCTGCAGGGCTGCCCAGCCGCTTTAACTTATTTAACCCCAGACTTCATGTGGAGCCGAGCAGGAGCCGAGCAACCATGTCGACGCCCGTGACCGTCATGTCACGCCACCCACGAGTCCACGACTCACCAATGAAAAGCAGCATTGGTAATGGCTTATTATATTATGGCTGTTACTTACGGTTACTGCCCTGGTGGTGGTGGGCGGACGGGCAATGGCCTGCCTGCCTTTATATTTGATAGGCGGCCTAGGCCAGGCTGCTGCTGCATGCACTATGACGTCGTCGGGCGGGGCTAACCACCTCAACCACTGATGACTCGTGGCGGGGTGCGTGAGTGCAGGTGTGCTGGGGCGTGGCATTTGAAAACAAATCTACCCACGCTGCCTGCCGCACAGCCCTACCCCCACAGAACCAAATCCAGCCCCCTGCCCAATCAGTGTCCCGCCCACCGGCAAGTGCTGCCGCCTTACTAAAGAAAAGAAATTCAAAATGCGCATTGTGACCATCACGACTGAATCAAGCTGATCTGATCTGCATTTTGGATTAATTCATGCAGGCAGTAAATAAATTATGAGTCGTACGGTCTGGACCAGTATGTGATGCGCCTAGTCAGTGAGGTAATTTATGACGTGCAGAGTTGCAGACGCGTGGTGTTATGTAGACCCGGCTATGATAAATAAGTGCCGGTGCTAAGCACTGGAAAGCAGCGGCATAAATTAAGCACTGGTATGAGGAAGTCAGAGTTCAAAATTGTGTCTCTCACATTGTATTAATGAGTACTGTGTCTAACCTGCTGAAATACCAGGTGAAGTTTGCACACGGCAAACAATTCAGAAAGTGGGAAAGATGCGAATTTCTGTGCCGTAAAACTGATTCTGCATGTTAGCCCTAACTTTAATTTGTAATATGAGGAATCCTAAAGTAAAATCACCTCAGAGAAAACAGATTTTCCCTGTGGTGATTTTGCTCTTCACCTGCTCAGATTGAAGTTCCTTGTGTTTCTCTTCTGAGAGTGTCAGCCCACTGACCTTTCTTGGAAGATTAATTAATTGCTGAGGCATACAATTTATAATGGGAGTCATCTCTTGACCAGGAGGTAGCATCAGACTTTAATTGATCCCAGGCTTTATTGCTGTTAGAGCTGACACGCTTGGAGTAGTGTTTCCCTAAACGTTTTGCTTTTGTGATGGGTTTTGCTGAGTCTCTTTCAGTGGCCTTAGGGTTCTGGGCACTTTTCCACTGTAAATGCAGTGTGAAAGTGCGTGTGCCCTTCCTACACACATTAGGAAGTGGCATATTACTCACTGCTAAAAGTGTATTCGGGCTTCTCGTTTACACCTTCATCTGGTGTCCTTCCACCTGGCCTTCTTCAACATGTCTGCATTGCCCTTCACTCTGTATTCCTAATCCACAGTTTGCTGACCACTACTTGTGGATTGCGAGGTTTCAGCAGTGTTTTTTTCCAGGGCTTTTGTGCCCCTCCCACCCATCTTCATTGCAGCAGCCATCTTATAATATTTTTAATTCATAGTATACCATTTGCCATCTTATGTTACTACAACTCTTCATTGTTGCTTGCGCTTTTCTCAGTAGTCTATATTTTGAATATTACGTTTTGTGGCAAAATTAGATTATCAAACTCAGATTCAAGGAACTGTCTATAAGGTTCACAAGTTATGCAACATCTAATTGTATGGATCAGAAATGTAAGAAGAGGCCAGGGGACGGCTATTGGCTGGTTCCGTGGTGTACAGTGATAAAGAGAAATATTCACGTCCCTATGAGAATGTCTCTTCGTGGGACAACAGCTCCACCTGTTTCAGATGTGGGAGGATAGGTCATAGAGCTAATGCTTCATTTTGCCCTGCCCTTCGTTTCAATTGCAGCACATGTGGTAGGAAAGGACACTTTGCAAAATGTTGCAAAAACAAAGTGAAAAGGAGGGAACAACCTCAGATAAAAGATCAGCCACAAGTAAAGGAAATAATTTATCAGGTGGGTGAACAGGAAGTAAAACATCCCTCTCTCATGGTCACTATTGGTGGGGTTGAGCTTGAGTTGAAATTTGATTCTTGCTCACATCTCACTATGAGCAGTAAAGATATCAGTAAAGATATCTATGAACGGCATTTTAAAGATAGTGTTTCTCTCTTAAGAAGTGATGTTTCACCTGTTGGTTATGGAGGTGTACCTATAAGAATGTTTGGTTATTTTGAAGCTTGCATTGAACTGAGTGGACGTATGATTGCTGGCAAAATTTATGTGGCAAAGCAAGGAGATGCACTACTTGGATGGCCTCATCAACGTTTGCTTGGGGTTCTTTTAAATCCTAATTCTGTACCTCAAGTACAGGTTCAAGTTGTTGATGACTCTGTATCTGCCATAGCTGAAAGGTTTGCTGATGTTTTTAGTAATGAACTGGGTTGTTTGAAAGGGTACAAACATCATATTAAATTAAGAGAAGGTGCTGTTCCGGTTGTTGCAAAGGTTAGGAGGGTTCCTTTGAATGAACAAGCAGGGGTACAGAAAGAGATTGGACGCTTGATTGACTTGGGAGTTATTGAATCTGTTGAAGCGACTGAGTGGTTGGCTCCCATAGTCGTTGCCAAGAAGGCCAGTGGTGAGTTACGCCTCTGCATTGACTTACGTTCGCTTAATAAAGAGGTAGTTGTGGACAGGTTTCCCCTGCCTAATATTGATGAGATGATCTGCACTTTGGCTGGTGCCAAATACTTCACCACGCTGGATCTTGCCTCCACCTATCATCAGGTGGAATTGGATGAATCTTCGCAGAATCTGACAGCCTTTGTGATGCCAATGGGCACTTTTAAATTTCGGAGGATGCCATTTGGGCTTGTCTCTGCGGCATCTGTTTTTCAACGGATAATGTCTAATGTTCTGAAGGGTGTGTCAGGTGTGAAGTGCTATCAAGATGATTTGTTGATTTATGGAAGCACAAAGGGGGAACATTTTTCGAGAGTTTGTGCTGTTCTGGAACGTCTTAGGAAGTCTGGGTTGACTCTTAAGAAAGAAAAATGCAGGTTTGCTGTGGAGGAGGTGAATTACTTAGGTCATTGTATCACAGGACATGGTGTTTTTCCCCAAAAAGATTTAGTGGAATCCATTGTTAAGATCTGTGTACCTTCCAACAAAGAAGAGTTGCTCTCGTTTCTTGGAATGGTTGAGTTTTATAGTAAGTTCATTCCGGGGTATGCTGATAAGACTAGGTGTCTTAGGAAACTTACGGGGAAAAGTGTAGTTTTTGACTGGAGTGATGAGTGTGCTAAGGAATTTGTTTCCATTAAAGCTGAATTAATGAAAGCTCCGTCTTTGCAAGCATTTGTGCCAGGTGAAGAAACTCCTATTTTGACGGATGCCAGTGCAAAGGGATTAGGAGCTGTGTTACTTCAAAAAAATCATGGAGTAGAACGTTTGATTGCTTGTGCGTCTAGGTGTCTGAGGGGTTCTGAGCTTAACTACTCGGTAATCGAGAAGGAGGCTTTGGCTATCTTTTGGGCATTGAGGAAATTCAGAAACTTGGTTTGGGGTACTAAAGTGAAGGTTCTGTCAGATCACAAGCCTCTTAAGGAGGTTTTTGGAAAAAAGGGTTTAGACTCTATCTCCTCTCGGATCAAAAAATGGATTATTTCTCTTAATGAGTTTGATTTTGATGTAGATTATATACCAGGTGTTATTAACAAGTCAGCTGATTGTTTATCTCGATTAGGTGATGTTGATGAGGTGGATTCGGATGACATGAATCTTGTGGATGATATAGTTAATGTTTGTGAAGTCACATTGGGCGCTGTGGAGGAGTCAGAGTGGAAAACAGAAATTGGAAAAGATCAAGAAATCATGAAAGTTATGGATTTGCTTAGGTTGGGAAAGAACAAGCATCTTGAGAAGCCTTGGTCTTTAGTGTGTGAAGAATTGTCAGTTATGGATGGCATCCTTGTTAGGGGTACTAAACTTGTTCCACCTTTGGGTGTGCGGGGGAAATTGCTTACTCATGCTCACTCTGGGCATCTTGGAATTGTCAAGACTAAAGAGTATTTGAGAATGCAATTTTGGTGGCCAGGAATGGACAAGGAGATTGAAAGGATGGTTTGTGATTGTATGGAATGTTGTTGTAGCGACAAGATACTCAAAACTAAACAGATGCCCATGGTTTGTAGAAAATTACCTGATTACCCTTGGGATGAGGTAGCCATCGATATTGTTGGA
Source organism: Calotriton arnoldi (assembly GCA_963921515.1). Classification (NCBI taxonomy): domain Eukaryota; kingdom Metazoa; phylum Chordata; class Amphibia; order Caudata; family Salamandridae; genus Calotriton; species Calotriton arnoldi. The sequence continues at coordinate 800,922 of CAWUFW010000626.1, forward strand.
CCCTTACATGGTGTATCCGACACTCCTTACTTAATTGTACTGCTGGATTTGTTTTCCAGATGGATTGAAGTGAGTTCAGTCAGGGATATCTCTTCAGCTAGTGTCAAGAAGTTTCTGGAAGAAGTTTTCAAGAGAGAGAGTTTCCCTAATTGTATTCTCTCTGATAATGGTCCACAGTTTTGTTCCTCGGAATTCCAGTCTTTCTTGAAAGAGTGTGGCATAAAACACAAGCGCAGTTCTGTGTATCACCCAGAAACCAATGGGGCCATAGAAAGAGTTAACAAAACTCTGAAGGAGAGCATACAGTTAGCCAGAGTAAATAATTTAAACTGGAAAGTTGTTCTGCAAGATAGGATCACAGCTTATCGTATGTCTCCCCACATGACTACAGGAAGATCGCCCTTTGAGTTGTTCAAGCGAAGAGCTTCAAATTCTAAGCTCTGTCCAGTGTGGATGAGTGTTGACAAAGGCTTCAAAGACAATCATTTGGGAGATTGGAGATGTAGGGAGTATAATAGGCAATTGTCAAGAAAATGGTACTTTGATGAAAAAAAATGTGTTCAGAATAATAATTTGAGTGTTGGGGACCATATTAAGATTAGGGCGCCTGTTGGTTGTCAACCCTGGTCTAAGTTTACCAAAGTGAAAAGAGTTGTTAAGATCTTCAAAAATGCAGTTAAAACTGATGATGGAAGAATTTGGAATAAAAGTCGTGTAGTGTTTGTTAATTCCAAATTTAATTCTGTCGATACTAACGTCAGTTTCTCTTCTTCTGATGCGGATTCTTCTTCTTTTGTTAGGTTGGGTTCATTACCTGATACTGACAAGAGAAGGAGTCAGAGGGTGCACAGAGTACCATTGCATATGAAAGACTATGTTACTTGAGTTTCTTTTCCTACATTTACGTTTTTTTCATATGTCACTTTTTTTTTTTTTTCCTTCTTCTTTTTCTTTTTATTGTAAAGAGAGAAGATGTGTGACGTCATGCCTGGTTCCCCGTGGAATCTTGTTGTAAGTTCTTATTGTAGAATCTCTAAGCTTAGAAGTTCTTTACTGGTCAGTTATGTTTTAGCTGTTGATGGCTGAGGTGAATAAACCGGACCTGCTTTCAAGTGACTGCGTGGTTTAATCTTATTCATGTTAAAGATACCACACTGGGCAGTTGAGTGATAAAGAAGGCTGTAGGCGGCAGCAGGCTGGTGATATCGGCTGCCATTTTCAGGCTTCAGAAAGCTTACTACGAGGGAGCAATTGGGACTGAAGTGTTGTGGCGTCCTGGTTTGGGGTGATGTAGACTCATATGAGGGGGAGATGGTCTAGGTGAGCCACCCCTTATGATCAAAACATGCACTTCCCTTTAACCCCCGTGCGAGAAATGGACCAACGGTGAAGTATCTGGGGACTACTGCGATAGAAGGGGTTTGTTCTGGTGAGCTGTGGTGAGCGAGGGGGGTCGCGAGGGGGATCGTGAGGTATGGGTGTTGCTGAAGGACCCCCACTAAGTGCTCACTTTCCTTACCCAATGAGGTGCCTCCTTCAGGTAGACGGTAAATACTTCAATGTATATACTTGTGGGGTTTCTCTGTTTTCTTCCCAGGGTACTGAGCGGCTTCTAATGTGCTGGGGGGGGGGGAGGCTGTAGACCATTGGACTGCTTGACTGGCCCATAATTGGACATTTGGTGCATCTACCTGCATGAACAACACTTGGGAACCCTTCCTGTGCCTCAACATCCAGGATTAGTTTTCTCCAGAGGAATGATCTTCCTTTGTAGTGGTGTTGCCGAGAACTGTCTGACTGTGCTTTTTAACTTCATTCCAGCCCCTGAGAGATCTGCTGAGTGGTGCTGTTCTCGTGTGCTGCGGCCACTTGGACGAAAGGTGCTAGAATGCAACATCACCATGCTTCATGCTCCCAACAACAGTAAAAATGTAGGACATATGCTTTCCTGCGCAGGAGGAGATGAGCCGAACCCCAGACACTGCCTCCTCAGCTCAGTCGGGCAAGGATTTGGGGCTGAAGCCAATGATAGACGTCTTGCCGGTGTTTTAAGACTCCAGGGCTGAGCTGGAACAAAAGATCAATAATGCAGCCATAGATCTGGATCTTCTGAGTGGTAACTTTAACAAGGAATCTGCTCAAGTGGGCAAGTCAAGAAAAAGTTCTCTAAATACTCAGAGGAGGTGAGGACTCCTTGGTTTCCAATCTACAAACAATGTCTTGCTGCTAGGCTAGGGTGGAGGATTCAGGAGGGTGCCCTAACAGCACCAATATACAGACTGTAGGTGCTTCAGAGTGTGACAAAGGACAGTGCACAGAATTGTTTGTGGGAAGCCTAAATACTCAATCACTTTGCCCTAAAGGACAGTCATGAGGGCACACAAGCTCTCTGTAGCACCTATGAGGCCTGAGGCACACACAAGAGCAATCTTTGCATGGATGGATGGACATGCTATCCTCCAAGCAGCCACCTTCTTGTGGGATTAGCATGGCGAGAAAGTGGCTGTAGTATCAATGTATCTCCCATCTAAGGTCCAGAGTCCTACCAATGAAAGGTTTGGCAAGCTAGTCCTTTCAACTTCATAAGGAAAACCTTGTTATTGAAAACAATTTTAATCTAGCAATAGAAGAGTGTTTAGATAGATCTACGAGAAATGTAAATAGAAAGAATGGACAGACAAGATTATCTGGCTTCCCCTTGGATGTGAGTGTAGTGAATTTATGGTGGGAGGCACGCTGAGAGGAACCTCAACACTCTTCCTATTCAAACTCACACAGCTCACTCTTTTGGCTGGATTACACAGTGGTACCAAAAAACCTGATGTCTCAGATTTTGTGATACAGTTTATGTGGTCCTGGGTAAATCAGATCGCTCCACCTTGGTGGCTATGCTTAGCTCCAAACATACATGCAGGCTGGATAGCCAGAGACTGGACGGTTGGGAACTTTGGGATAGACAGACAATGTGATGTTTTGTTGATGCTACAGTACTTTATTTCGAGGAGAATATGGGCTTGGTGACACTATGTGAGGCATGCAAGACTGTGCTAAGGGACCAGGCCATCTCTAAAGTGCCAAGCAAAGGAAAGCTAGAGCAAAGAGGGTGAATGAGATGAAGGAAGAACTGATTTTAAAATATCAGTCTGTGATACATCCTCTCTAGCAACCCATCACCTTTGAACACTAAAAAAAGAAGAGTTCTTTGGTTGAAAAAAATGCTTGGTGGAGGTTTTTAGTAAACAGCAGCTTTATGTTGTTTATAGTAAGGCTGGCAAACATCTGGTTTGGCTTAATAAATGGGATCAGGGCCTCAGGTGGATGCAAGAAATTAAGAACGTGGAAAGCACAACAGTGGAGGGTGCTCTGTCAGTAGCCATCTCTTTGGTCATGCACTTTCAGCTGCTACAAGACTCCAGTTGGACAGATCGTGAGGCTGAACTGACGCATTTTGTGAAGGATCTGCCAAATTCCAAGCTGGATGCAGCAGATAGAGCATTGTTAGAAGAGGCGCTGAAAGAAGATGAAATGTTGATGGCAGTGACTTAGAGGAGGAAATCACCCATACCAAATGGCTTTCTGGCTGAGCTGTATAAAAAGACTGTTGAATAATGTCACTGGCCACGTCATACATATACTTGAGTGTGCCAGGACTAGGTGGTCTCACCAAGTTGATATATGTATGGCTACATTTGCCCTGATCAATAAGGTCAAGAAACCACCAGACGGCTGTGCTTCACAAAAGCCCATTTTTCTTTTGAATATAGTGACTAAGATTCTGGCAAATGTTTTAGCCAATAGATTCTATGGCATCATAGCTAAATTGATATTTCCAGATCAGTCAAGCTTTATGCGAGCAAGGGCCACTAGACTAGATATTGGCTCCCTGAACTATTGTCAGGACCGTGCCTCACCATAAGGGAGCCAACTGTGGTCCCGCTTGCAGCCATCGTCAGAAGCCACGGACTCCACATCGTCTCCTACACTGACGACACCCAGCTGATTCTCTCCCTCACAGACGAACCCACAGCCGCCAAGAGCAACTTCCACAACCGGATGAAGGCAGTCGCCGTCTGGATGAAGGACAGCTGCCTCATACTTAACTCAGACAAGACTGAAGTCCTCATCCTGGGCTCCATCCCCTCTGCCTGGGGTGACTCCTGGTGGCCCGCAGCGCTGAGAACCCCCCCACACCTCCACGGACAACGCACCAAACCTCAGCATCATCCTGGACTCCTCACTCTCAATGAACCACAGAAGACCCTACTGAACTAATCCTGCTTTCTTCCTTACACCCATCCCTCTACACATGGCACCGCAACAGTCATCCTTCAGACCATTGTCTCTTGCGGGCCTCATTGACATTCTCACGTCTATTCAAAGCCACATACTATAAAAATGATGAATGATCCTAGTCGTTCCTCAAAGCCATCTCTGGAGAAGCTATCCCCCCTCTACTCACCATTGGCAATGCCTACTTCTCTCCAGGCATCTTTACAGATATTCTCAAGACAGCATAGTACTCCCACTACTGAAGAAACCCACTCTACATCCTAATGACATCACCAGTTATTGGCCCATCACTCAGATACCCTTGAGTGGAAAGATAATGAAAAAAGAACAGCAAAACATCAAGATAACACCAACACCTACCATTTCCTGCAGAACTATGAATCCAGCTTCAGATTGTGCTGCAGCACAGGTACAATTACCTAACAAATTGTAGACAACACTTTCCTGACCACAGATAAAGATGCCCCTGTCTCCTGATATTTCTCGACCTCCAAGCTGCTTTCAACACCGTTGTGCATTAAATCTCACAAGCACCAAAGCACACCAGACCAAAGTAACTAAAGAGTTCCTTTATCAATTTGACTTTGTTAGGCAGAAAGGTTCCCAATTGATTTAGTCCAAACTCATATGTGCTCTTTAAATGACCAGTCCAAGAAATAATCCGTGTCCAGAGAAATTGTTCCGTTATCACTTTTTTTTATTCCAAATTCAAACGGCAGCCGACACGCGTTTCGCCCGGCAGGGCTTCCTCAAGGCTTTTTCCCTTTATATATATATACAGTTGTCAGTGCAAATCACTTATTTGATAATATAGTGAATTTCTGGGATCGTCCATTTACACCAGAAAGATCGTAGTCGTAGTCATATATGTAGTGACTGTAATTCAAAGTCGTTTGTTCCAGTAATATAAGAACGAGATTAATCCATGTGGCAAGGGACCATGTTAAGTCCTTTCTCGAATGATCGGCGTCCCGCAAACGTCTACCCGTATTATGTTGTGCATTAAACCCTCATCCACACCCTGAAGTCTCACACCGGATTCACTGGACATGTCCTTTATTGGTCTTCATCCTACCTTTTTAACAAATGGAAGTTTATTCACAAACGAACCTCCAGGTCCCAGGTCCCAGAAAATCCTATGGAGTTCCCCAAGGTTCCATCTTGTCCCCTGTCATCTTAAACCTCGAAATGGAGCTGCTTGTGACTCTACTCACCATTAACAGCATCAAATCTCATCAGTAAACCAATAACACAAAACTTTACTTGCAAGTCTCCTCTACTCCAAACATTAAACACCTCGAGCACTGTCTGCACCTAATCCATACGTGGATATACAGCGCCTACCTGAAGCTTCACCCCACTAAAATCAAATTACTGTTAGTTGCCAAAAACAAGAAGAAATAACTAGTTCAAACCTGGCTCAATGACAGGAAACTTGACGGTTTTAAACCCCAAGTTTCACTTACGATCAGTTACTGAGATTCACCTTGATAGCCACCTCACGCTCAAGGAACACACTGCCAAGAAAGCCAAGACGGCCTCATACAGACATAGTTTAATAAATAAAATGGGATCGTTCCGCCAAGAAAGGAACTTCAGAACAGCCATTCGAGTCTTCCTACTCTTACATCTGAATGGTTGGATTGCCCTGCTCCAAAATCTTCTAGATGGCATTATGACTCTTTAAAGGTGATAGTGCTCTACTGGGCCCTAAATATTTTTAATAGTAATAGTAAACCCTAAATTACCATCCTGTAGGGTTAAACCCTGTTTCCTGTGCTAAATCCTTCTTCTCCTTCTTCTCAGTGATGGACCTTGGAATGTTAGTTCATAAGATTCAGCCGAGTCTTAATAAATCCAATTAGATAAGCATACAGTTGCAGTAGCAATCTGTCAAGTCAAATAGCAAAGTAATGCAGAGAGGGAAAACAGTAGCAACAGTAGCCACAACCATCAAAGGTGCGGGGCTGGGGCAATTCTCAAAAGAATCCGCAATAAGTGAGAGAGTGAGTAAGTCCCCTCTACCAAGGAACACACATTAGTATAAAAGTCAAGAAATCATGTTGAAAACATTGTAACGAACTCCTTTCTTCACCGACCAATCGGGCAGCAGAGTTCTTCGGTAAGCAGGTTCAGCTCCCCCATTCTCATGAAAATACATGCGGATTATACTTTTTATTACAAGCTTAGCTACAGACAGACTTGCGCAGTTAGAGTCTGGAAACATCAGGCTTGATTCCTATAGGCCTTAAACACCAATCATACTTCTACATCTCAATTTGTTTCACTGCGAGAACAATGAACTACTAACCAAAAGCATAATCACAGTCAGGTAATGTATTCTTCTTAATATGAATCAAACATTATTGTTCAAAATGAGCAAGTTTCTATTCAATCGTTATATAAAACATAAGAAGATAGGAAGTTCATGACATTCAAGAATAAAATGTGCTTATATAGTAATACATTTGTTAAACCAGAATATTCTGCAGTTATGAAATCATTCCAAAGCATGCTGTTTCAAGGTCAAGCTCCTAAATCACGCTGTGCACATTTCAGCAATATTAAATCCACCTCTAGTTAAAGAAAGCTTATTTCATAGTCTTTCTATTGCCTAGATGGATTACTAAGACTGCCTATTGCGAATCAGCACATTTAAAATGTGTGTCCGTTTAACATTAGGTTTTACACTCTTCATTGTACATTTAGCTTTTTAAGTTGATTTTTTTCTTTATTTGTTTTAATTAATGGACCCTATTAAGGGCATCCTAAATCTCACAGCATGCCACTAAAAGGACTGGAAGAAATATGAAAACATCACCCCCACTGTCACTTTCAAACCAGTTGGTTCATTTAAAACTCATCACAACAGCATCCCCAAGTATCTGGCTGACAAGCTCACCATCTCCGTTGGCTCTTAGAACAGAAGCAGCCAGGATGCTTGCAGAATGGGGATGAAGAACGCCCCCCCCCCCAAAAAAAAAAACAAGGCAACAGGCATATGCCATCTAAGCACCCTATGATCTGGAACAATATCCCAAAACCCACCATGGTTGCTGCAAACCATCTTCAACTTGGGAAAGAGTTGAAAGCACAAACATATTTAAAGAACACCACATCACAATGCAATGTCCTCTCAAGTCTCAGCTACTCCCTAATAACTCATTGGCGGCATCTTTTGCCTTTGACCTTGTACAGCACTGATCTGCCCTTTAGCTATATTTGCGCTGTACAACTATGCTATACAAGCATAAACATCCCTCTATAATCTGTGTAACCTAAGAGATAACAGCCAAATACTGTATCAAATGAAGGATATCTATGCTGTGTGAGGCATGATCCTGTTTGTGAAACATGTGCAAGAGCTATGCTGTCTAAAAGCTAATGTCAGTAACACCTTTGTAACTTTAGGAATAGCTCTGTCTAAAGTGAACCCCTGTGAAATCTATGGGCCAATGGACAGCCCTGCTTGTCCTTCGTTTGCAAATTCTGTGTCACCTGATGAATGGCTGTGCTGTCTAAAGCCACAGACCTCAGGTCTGTATAACCTGTGGGATTATTCTGGTGTATGAGGCATTAGCCTGTTTCTTCTGGGTCATCATTCTTTATCAGTTATTTGAACGTTTTCTTGGTGGGCAGGAGCCTTGTTGGATTTGTTTCTTAAAAACAGCATTTCATTGGTATACGAATACCCCCTTTGTTATCATTTGCTTGCCCCTGATAAAGAGCATGTTTCATTACCGCCAGTACTGATGAACAACGTGCAAACAAGTCCATAAGCGACGTATCAAAGGAGAGCGAGACACAGGCATTGGACGTAGAGGTGCGGGGGAATGCTGCAGCGCCCCCAAAATAAACCTGCTGGAGCTCAGAAGTTGGATTAAAGGTGCCTTTAAATTTTGTTTTTATCATGTCCCATTTGCTGTGTGTTCAAAGATAGGTCAAATGTCTGGTTATGTATTGTGACACATTGCTGATTATTGTTTTAACATGGAGCTTGATGTTTACTGTTCTTTCTCTGACTGCAAAGTGAGAGGATTTTGTTAAGTGAAATGTGGCTCTCTTACTGTGGTATAGGGATTGTGAAAGGAAAGGCAGTAAAAAGTCAAATGTTTCTAACACAACAACATTTAAATGCCTACAAATTAACTGTACAAATATTTCAAAATATATCAGCAGTTAGGGAATCACAAATGAAACACATTTTTTGTAACTCTGAAGTGTGATGTAAACAAAGGTTTTAATAGGATGAAAACAAATCAAGACACTTTACTCGTTGAAGCGCAAATGACATATATTCATTGAAACCCGATTTCTACACATTGGGGCTTATTTACAAGCCCCTTGCGCCACTTTTGCGTCACTTTCCCCATGTTAAAAGTGACGCAAAATTGGCGCAGGGGCCTTGTAAATCTGCCCCATTATCTTTTGTGAGGTATATAGATTTATCAGTAAAACTGCATGTCTGTGTAAACCTAGTGACCATTTTAATCAAAATGACAATGTGCTACAACCCCATGCTTTATTAATATATTTATGATAGTGTGCTATAAAATACATTGCCAGCTACATACCCGCACCTACCATTCTCCTGCCGAATGGGCGTGGCTCAATTGCTAGACTTATTTTTGGAGCGATGCTTGGATTTTTAACACTTCCTATGACATTGGTGATGTAACATTGATGGCGGCACCCCTACTGCAAAAAGAGCTCCAGCACCACTGGGTGCAGCTTTTTCTCTTTATAATTTTTATAAACAGAAGAAATCTGTGTCATGGGCTCGTATGAAATCAAGCAGCATTTAAAAAGCTAAAGTTCTATAGTAGCTTCTGGAATATGTTGCTATATACTGCTATTTTGCCATTTATTAGGGCTGTGCGGGGTAGCTTTTGCTAGTACTGAATTAAATACTAAGGGGCATATTAGCAAGACCCACGTTAAAATTATCGCCGTTTTAGCGGCAGGAAACTGCAATGGACTTGCTAATATGCGTTATGGAATTCCAATAGAAGCCCAGGTTAGATGTGCAGGACATCTAACCTGGGGGCATATTATCAAGGGCCTCATCTCCGCTTTTTTGGGTTTAAAATCCCAAAAAGCGGAGATAATTTGTTCGCCCTATTTACAAGGCAATGCTAACATGCATTAGCACATGTTAGCAGCCTTTTTCCCGATGCCTCGCTTTGCATCTCTAATGAGATGCAAAGTGGGCGTCACTGGGTGTATCGTCACTGAATTACATGTAAATTATCGCCATGAGTACATCGCGATATTTACAATGCGACCCACAACACGGTTAGCGATTCAAAAAACCGCGCTAACCGTGCTTTTCTCCAAAAACTAACGTCTGGTAAAATAATGACTAACCCTCTTTGTCCTATGGCAGGTGGATCGTGCGGCTGAGTGCACCTTCGCCTATTTACAAGGTTTGCGCCATCTCTGTGGTTGTATCGCTGGATTCCCAGCGATATTCCCCACACAACGCCGCTATCGCTGGAAATATTATCGCCCTGGTGATAGGCGTTGTTAATAACGCGCTATCCCGGCGATAACACCCAGCGATAGACGGCGATAATTAAAAGCGCGCTTGGCGATATTGATCGCCGTCCGTTGGTAATATGCCCCCTGGGCTTCTATTGGAATTCCATAACGCATATTAGCAAGCCCATTATCGCCGTTTTAGCGGCAGTTTCCTGCCGCTAAAACGGCGATAATTTTAACATGGGTCTTGCTAATATGCCCCTAAATTCGTACTTGACTCATACACACAGGATACATTGTTAAGTATACCCTGATGGGCCTCAAACCTACAACTTGTAGGTTACATATACAAATTATTTAATTTATATAAGGAAGAGTTAGGGAGATGTGGCTGTAAGCTGATGGTTCCTGTTTCTTCAGAAGCAATGGCAACATTCATACCAGTATGACACAGTTGCGGGTCACATGGTGTTTGAAGACTAGAATTGCGTGACTGTGGCCAGTGCGAGAGGCTCTTGTGGGGATGGACGGCTTCTTGAGACTGCCCTTGGACATGGACCGTTTGGTGCACCCATCATGTGACTTACCGTACTTGTATGTTGTTATAAAGGACTAAACACTAGGATGCACATATTCAGAGCATATCCTGGAGTAAGAGTCAGTGTATCCACCATTTGCCCTACCCCTAACTGGGTGCTGTGCACTGGCAGCCCTCGAAGGGCAGCACCTGCAGCATGTGCTGCACTTGTTCAAGGAGGGCGCTTCACAGTGATGTAAGCTCGCCACCGAAATCACATCAGGTTCTAGATGTGCTCTGAAACAGCAGTGACCAGATATTATTTTCCCTTTTTGAGTGTCTCCAGACATGTTAACTGTTGCTGCTCACATTGTTCTGGTAAATGACGCCTTTTGAAGGTTGTCTAAAGAGTGCTAATGTTAGCCCATTAGCACTGAGATGTTCGCATTTGCAAATTTAAGGCTATCTCTGCCCTCTCACTCATTGGGCTGTTAACCAGGCACTTGTCTACAGGAAGAAAACGGGGAACTAAATTTTGGTTTGCATTGCACAACTCTAACACTTTGACACATCTAATGTCATTTATTGTGGAGCTTGTTGTTTTGCTTTTAACAGTTTCACCATGGGCTCAAAACTCCACCATACAAAGTGCTCCTAAAATTTCAGAATTGGCCACTTGTTATCTATGTTTTAAACTTTTACAAAGTCGTCTCATCAGCTATGTTTTGAAACTTTACAAAGTCGTGACACCGAAAAGTAAGGTCTGCTCATATATTTTGAGAGGGTTCACTCTTTCACTCGCATCTTGCATTTAACCAAGCATTGGCAACGTGGATCATTTTTTCTTTCGTGTAGTGCAAAGTTTTATAACAAACTTCACAACACAATAAAGGTACAACATAGATAGCAGCAGTGCAACCTTCCCTAAAACAAATAAGTTAAGGACAGGTGTCAGTAGTAGAGGAAACATAAAACGATTCTTGCACACATAAAGGACAGGTACAACACAGGTAGCTAACACACAAAAGAGTGAGTGAGAGGCCTTAAATGACTGTTGTATGACTTCCATAAACATACAAGAAGTACAAAACTCCTGAAAGAAACAGTCAAACCACTTATGGTGTATTCATATAGAATGATACACTATCACTTACCTAGTGTGGCATGCTTCATCAGTGGGTTCTTGCACAGGGGGCCGTTCAAGAGTAGTACTGGTCAAAGGTTGAAAAGCCTCCTAGGTATATCAACAATTATGTCCTGCCTTTGTTAATTGTCAGATCTATATTAATATTTTATGGGGGTGAGCTAACAAATTTGTTTACTGGTGTTTTTCTACCACAAGATTATGAACAGGCAAGCTGAGCAATGGATCCTATGTCTTTTTTACATCTGTGTGTTTTGGCACTATAATATTATCCTCTGGGGTCAGATCTCATCTCTTAGAACATAGGTATCTCACATCAAATATTGTGAAACAGTCCCTGCCTCCAAATGCGTATTTAGCAGCCTCAGGAGGAAGGGGGGAGGGAAATGTAGCAAATTTACTCAGACTCCACTCCTTGAAGATGCTTCAAAACATACTATTGATGAGGCTATCTGCTCATGTAACATGTTTCAAAGGTGAGTCACTGTAATTGTAGCCTGTGCATGAAACAGGCCATTCCCATGCTGCCAAGCCATACTAGCAGCTGAGTGGGCAGGGGGAGTACATAGTCCTTGAGACCGCAAACCAAGCACCCAACACTAAAGCATCTCCTGCTTCGCTACCAGCACCAACAGGGAAGTGGGAGTAAGGCAGTGACAGCCTGGTCCTATAATTGTCCACAGCCTTGTCTGTGTTGCATCCTGTCTGGAAAAGCAGCGCAGTGGAGGCTGAGGAAAACAGCTCTCAGCCAGCCTGGATATCATGCCCTGCTGAAATAGTCACTGACTTCCACTTTATTAATAGCTGAAGTGCACACTTTCACATAAAAAGTGTATTTTGGATTGTTTCACTTTAGCTCCTTAGATTATATTACTGCACTGAATGGTCTTTATTAGAATCAGTGAAACATACTCTTTCTGTTGTGACAATTTTATTAATGACTCAAAAGGCAAGTTATTTGTCTTGTTACTCCTATATAAGCCTTTACTTTTATAGATGGATAAACATTATGCCTATTAAACCATACACAAGAGAGATTGTTGTATAGTGTGGATCCTGAGCTGAGTTATTGTGAGGTGCTCTCAGATGTGATGATCATGAAAAAGGAGGCCCAGGGAAGAAAGTTAATAACTCAGGCTCACACTGTGTGGTCAAGCCTGGAATCCAGGATTGAAACCAGGTTTCCTGATTAGCCATTGTGTATGATCCTGGATGGTTATCACATTTTCCCCCTTCTGCCCTGATGAGAATTAAATTAATGACCCAAGACGCAAGTCATTTGTCTTGTGCCACGCATTCAAGGCCATTCAAGGCCTTTTTTGCTGTTATAGATGAAGCAAGATTATGGCCTATTAAACCATACAGGAAAGAGGTTTATGTGGAGGGCACATCCTGAACTGAAATATTTCAAGGTGCTCTCAAATATGATGATCACGGAAAAGAAGGCAGAAGGAAGAAAATTAATTGCCCAGGATCACATAATTTGGTGAAGCTGGGACTGCAACTAGGGTCTCCAGGTCAGGAGACCACAACTAGTTTTCGCCCCGGGCTCAACAAAAGCTTCTAACTGGCCTGGGAATGTTAGGCAAGTGCATTTAGAATATCTTTTGTATTTTTATAAGATGGCGCAACAGCATTGGTAACACCCCTCTTCATAGAACAGGAACACCTTGGTTAGAAACTGCAAGTTCCCAAATTCAGAGGACAGGTACAGCTACGGTAGCACAAGCCTTTCCCATCACGGGATAGGTTCAAGTTGGGCAGCAACAGTGCAAGCTTTGCATCTTCAGAGAACCGAAACTGGTAGTGGCAAAGCAAGAGTCCCTCTATAAGAGAAGGCAATACTGATGAGTGACATATAGGTTATAGACAGATCTATAGAGTGGGTGCTTACATCAGGGAGATGAATGTATAGGTGGATGAGTGAGTGAATATGCATGTTTTGACAATATTCTCACTCAGGTGATTTTCCAAGTCCGCATTCTGAAAGTCCTGCTGCTGTCAATCGGAGACCCGCTAATTATGGTGATTCTTTGATGTTCAATGTATTGAGAAGTAGATGTCACTTATTATGACATTGTTATCTGGAAGAGCCGTGCTACATCGTAACCAGATATGATTGAAACAGGCAGACAAACCCCAACCTCTTCGAAAAAGTTTTGAATGCACACACACCAGGGGCTCTGCAATCCCAGGCCCAGTGCTGCACCTGTTCAAAAGTTTGAGGGCCGCCAGTAGTGCTGTGAGTTCACAGCAGCTCTCGCGGTGTTCTACGGCTCTCCCAGTGTCACGCGTCACTTCGGTGCCCTTAGAGCAGAGGTCTTCAAACTTTTTGATGCCGAGACCCCCCTGTCAAAAATATTTAGACGCAAGGACCCCCTCCTGACAAAAATTTCTAGAACTTGGTACTCCTCATCATTGACAACTATCAACAACCATAAAAGCCCCCAATTCCCATAGCAAATAATTTTTACAGTGGGGAAATATTATTAAACAGTGTTTATCAAACGAAAGATCAGTGAGAGTGGGGGCGTGGTCAGAGGTGTGGCTAAAAACAAAAGGCCTCATTTATGAGGAATTGGCCTAGGGCGGCGCTGCAAGTCTTCTTGCTGCACTGCCCTATGCCAATGTGAAAGGGCAGGAATGCACCTTATTTATGAAATATGGTGCATTCCTGTCCTTTCCCGCTGCGTTGGTGCACAAATTGCTGCCAAGCGCTAATGTAGGCAGGATTGGTTTTGTGCAGGAAGGTGCTCCGAGAGGGGTTTTCCTCTTTCTTTGTGACCTGCAGAATGCAGCTCACATGGAGAGAGGAAAAAATACGAGGAGACATGAAAACATTTCTCCTCATTAAGCCTGCAGGTTTACATTGTTTTGTAAATCTGGGGCAGTGTCAAAATCCATGGGTGTTGCGTGGGAACACCCACCGCAATGCCCATGGAACTCCTACTTGACAGACTAAGGCAAGGCAGTGACTTGCGCTGCTTTGTCTTACTCAATATGTATGAGGCCACTCAGCCACACAGGGTGACTTTGCGTCACCTCATAGATACGATTGCGCAGCCGGAGCTTAAAACAAAATGATGCTCCGGCGGCTCAAGCCTCTCATAAATCAGTCCCAAAATATTTTGCTAGTTTTTTAAGTCTTTCACCATCAGGTAGCTAAATATAAAATAATGGGTAGCTTAAATGAAAAATAAATTTTAAAAAGTTGTTACTCAGTGGGAAATGCACTGTAGTACATTAGGAAACCTCTATTAGTTAATGCACTGCAGAGGTCGGTTTGTAACCAGAGAGCCACAGAATTAAGTTTGGTTGGCGCAGTGGGGAATAGTGGCTTGTGGATTTTTAGTGCTACAAGGTCACAGCCTGTGACAGAAAGCACTGTGAAAGTGTAAGTCATTAATTTATTCTTGCAATACACACATTATAAGGTAGACTAATACTAACTGCAAAAATAGTTTTAGGATATTATGGAGCTTCTAAAATGTATATTTTAGTAATACTAGAACAAAAGTAATGCATTTTCTTTTTGCATAACTGTCCCTTTAACACCTCCGAGGTACTAAGCGATTAAAAACATGCACTTTACAGCCCAGTTAACTCTTCTTACTACCAGTAAAAAAAAAAAAAAAAAAAATCTTTGCCATCACAAAGCAATTAAAGCCAGAACCGCTCCCAAGCACCATTTACATTTGCAGATTAACTCAAAATGCACATTTGCATTTCATTCAGGCAAGCAGGCATCCTGGAACGAAGGATTGTTTCACCTGCTGCCCAGCCTCTTCCTTTCACAGAACGGGAGACTCAATTCAGCTGAAGCATTTTAAGGAGCGGAATGAAGCGTCCCGGTTTTCAAGAGGAAGAGCACATGTTTTTGATTCCAGGCAGAAGTAAGGCCTGGAAATGCGCGACCCCCTTCCCAGGACTCCAGGGCCCCCCTGGGGGTCGCGCCCCACAGATTGAAGACCTCTGCCTTAGAGTAATCACGGTGTGGTTAGAAGCTGGGCAGCATTCTCGTTCTACAGTGAGGCTGCAGCAGATCACTCGGCACCTACATATATCGAGTGAACTGAGCATGAAGCACTCGCTGACAAACTGTGTGCCTGAGAGCAATGCACCATTTTCCATTGTACATACTCAGCTGCTTTATACAATAGTCTCTTTCGAAAAGCTGTCATTAAAGGATGACATGACTCAGGCGCGCAACGCCCATAGGGCTGAAAAGGCTTCAGCCCCCCACCCTCCCTTCATGTGTCTCAGCCCGGGCTGCTGCAGCTAGAGCTGCTGTGGGCTCAGCTGGGCAGTGTCTGGAGTCTTATCTCCGGCATGCCCAAGTTTTTCACAGGTCTTTGAAGACCATTTGCATATTTACATACCTTTGTAAAATGGTTAACAAGGCTTACTTTTTTTCTGGTTCCAGTACCCCCTGGGCCCCCACTCTGCCTATTCCTTACATTTGTATTTAACTTTTGCTGCTGTAGTGTGAGAATGCATTTCATGAAAAGGAATATAAAGTAGGGTTGCCAAAAGAAAAATACCAGCCATGTGTTGTTTAAAGAGCCTGCAAAGACCTCATCTTGACACTAAATAGGGTTATAAATAAAAAGTATGTATTCATTTCTAATGTGACTTTTCTGTCTTTGTTCCCATTAATTATCAGTCATGGAACATCCAGGCAGCCCTAGAACACAATTAAAAATGCTTTCTATTTATATTTGCTGTCAGTTCCAAGTATGCACAGATAAGTGCTGAAAATAGGCTTTAGGTGACTGCTCATTTTTGTACAGCATGGGACATTAATATAATGAGCTAGCAACCATAATCACAAGACTGGAAGTGTGTTGCAGGATGAGCAGTCTGTACAGGGCCGGACTGGGAACGCAAACCGGCCTTGGCAATTGACCGGCCGCTGGGGGCGGGGAGGGGGTTGGGGGTGGCTTTGCGCGTGGAAAACACTGCAGCAGCTTTTGGTACAGGGGGCCGATAATGCAGCACTGCTGCAAAACTGGCCCCCTGCACCAAAAACGACCCCACCAGTCCAAAACCGGCTCCCACCCTTCCGGCCCACTGAGAAAACACCCGGTGCCCGCTACGGCCAGTCCAGCCCTGACCCTGAATAATGCCATAATAGCAATACTTTAACTTATATCTGAAACCCTATGCCAGCCCTCAATAACATGCTGAGTTACTTCAAGTGTCTGGGAATGCACCCTGCATTCAGACAACTCACTCCTCATTCTCGCCCTTCACTTTCACACTCACCCTGCACTCACAGCTATCACAATGCACTCGCACTGATGACCATGCACTCACACCATTCACCCTGCACTCACAGCGATCACAATGCACTCACACTGAT
This sequence comes from Calotriton arnoldi, assembly GCA_963921515.1. Lineage (NCBI taxonomy): Eukaryota > Metazoa > Chordata > Amphibia > Caudata > Salamandridae > Calotriton > Calotriton arnoldi. The sequence continues at coordinate 817,716 of CAWUFW010000626.1, forward strand.
CACCATGCACTCACACTGATCACCATGCACTCACACCATTCACCCTGCACTCGCAGTGACCACACTGCACGTATGCCATTCGCCATGAACTCACACCGTTCTCCCTCCACTTACCCTACGGTCATATGAGCACACCGCTCACTCTGCACTCACAGTGATCACTCTGCACTCACAATGCCCTTGCGCTGTTCACCCTGTACCTCACCCTGCAGTCACACGAGCACACTACTCACCCTGCACTCATGTGCCACTTTACTCACCTGTCCCCATCACTGCTCACTCTGCAATCTCACTCAAACTAACCATACATTCATTCGTCCCATTCTGCACTTACATCTGCACCCAAATTCATATGGTCACCTTTCTCACCCTGCAGTCACTCCTCTCACCCTACTCTCACACTTTTGCATCGCTCACCGTGCACTCACATGGGCACTCCTGTCACCCACACAGTACAGAGGGTTAATGTGCCTGCTACAAAGAACATGTACCATGCAGATCACAGAACTGAGTGTGAGTTAACTACAAATAGCCCTATAAAAAAATGAAATGTTTGTCAGAAAGGGGTTATAGAGAGATGAGGTGCATTGTTGGCGAGTGGTAGTGAGGGAATTCATGGAGAAGGAGGAAATGGGGGAGGGGCGCCAAAAAAGACTGTTGCACCATGCCCAACAAGTGCTAGGGCCAGCCCTGGCAGTGCTAGGGCCGGCCCTGGCTGGGTGTCTTAGCCCCCCCCTCCCCCGAAGTTCGGGTCTAGTTGCGCCCCTGACATGACTCATACACCAATACACCCTATTTTACTCTGCCATATTCTCCGTAAACACAAGATACTGTGGTTTGTGCTTTCCCAGAGTATGGAGGAATAAATGAAAGCGAGTAAGGATCTACAAAGCACATTCATTTATCTTGTGTGTGCTGACAAATGATCAGATGGTTATCTGACAAAGTGCTATTTGAGAGAAATGCTGCAAAGCAACCAGTGAATGCTAAGTCAGTCCTTTTTAGGTCGAGCCTAGCGCAGCGCGCATGCGTTGCTCTAGGAAAACGACCTCTTGGAATCATTCTGGACTTTTCACACGCTCGTGCGTGTGGTTTTTTTTTTAGCATATTTTCTATTGGGCTTTGTGTGCGTCTTTATAAAAAGACAGCACACAATTGGGCAAAGGCGGGTGCATGTCCCACCTTTCCCAGGGAATGTATCCGCCCACGGCCTACGGCTTGCGGTTACGAGCAGGGACGCCATCTGTTCGGGGTCATGTCACCATCTGTTTTTAATTAGCGCGTTCGCGTTTGCCGCGCTGCCGTGCTCACTCGCCCCCGCTTCTTGCTCGCGCCATTCTTTGCTTTTCGGGAAATGTTTACTCCAAGAGCGTTTTGCTCTCGGGAGCCAGCAGCAGCGGCGCGCAGGCTGCCATCTGTTTTGGGTCAGGTTTCATTTCCAGACCTTGCCGCTTTCATTAGAAGGCGCGTCCCCTCCACCCCACCTCCACAAGAGTGCGCTTTCATTTTCTCTAAAACACAAAGGAACAGAAACGAAATCAATTACGGTGACATCTTACTTTTCAGTGGAATCGTCAGCACCGTCTAATGAGCGGGCCTTGGCCAGAGCCTCACGGGAAATTACAAATAAGCTTATTATGTCCATCCACACTACTTTCAAATGACTCCAGACTGCAGTGTCCGGTTAAACGTGAAAACCTTGCATTTCAGCCGCTGCTTCTCTAGAAACACCAGCAGCACGAAAATACCGACAATAAGCCAGACTCAGTTAGCCTGCCCGGTCTGCTCTGGTCCAAGCCGATTCTGTTGGCTCATTGGGCTGACGCTTCCACCCTATTAATCTTATGTTTGACCTCACAACCGCAGGTGCGAACCCCAGCGCGTCTGCTCAGCCTTTCATCCTACTAGAGGCCGATGAACTAATTAACATTCATTTGGTTGGCAATAAACATCTGTTACTCGGCACCAAGATGCAGCATACTCCAGCCCCGCCTTCACTTGCACACTGGGATAACTCACTTTCGCCTCCTTTCAATTCGGCTCCTGATTTTCTCTACTGTGCTCGCTTTCTGATTTGGTACTGGCATTATATAATGCAATCTTAACTTTAAGGCAAGCACCCTATTAATCTTATGTTTCACCTCACAACCGCAGGTTCGAACCCCAGCGCGTCTGCTCAGCCTTTCATCCTACTAGAGGCCGACGAACTAATTAACATTCATTTGGTTGGCAATAAACATCTGTTACTGGGCACTAAGATGCAGCATACTCCAGCCCCGCCTTCACTTGCACACTGGGATAACTCACTTTCGCCTCCTTTCAATTCGGCTCCTGATTTTCTCTACTGTGCTCGCTTTCTGATTTGGTACTGGCATTATATAATGCAATCTTAACTTATCTTTTCGCTCCCCCACCTCAGAAATCTGCAAGCACTTCTCCTTTCATTCCTTTTTATTTTTTGCATTATGTAGCGCGAATGAAGGTATCCAAGCACTTTACATAAGTACTAGTTCCATTATAGAAATCTGCCCGTTGGGTGATAATGTGCTGCATGGCTAAACACTTATAAGGTCCCAAAGGCGAGACCTATTGGCTATGCCAATGCTTGTTAACTTTTAGCTTGACAGAGCAGCTGTCGTAGACTTTATGGGATCAACAGAAAAATACTTCAGAAGTAGTGCTAAGAGCAGGGGTATGCCTCAGGCTCCTGCAGCGCAGAGTACCCTCAACCCTCCAGGTCCCACAACCCCTTCAAGGGGGGCCCCCTTCAATCTAAGACCAATGAGTATCTGTGAGATTTGGGAGACTCTGGGGGCCTCATGACATTTTGCAGGGGGACCCCATCATTTACGTCACTGAGAGAGGGGTGTAGGTTCCACCCACTTGTTGTTCTTTTGAGTATAGCGTTTGATTACATACACGTTGTTGTAAAAGAATGCTTCTCTTGCACTTTTTCTCTAGTGGGAAAGATTATGCTCAACATAGCAGGACTGTGTTAATTACAGTAATGATCAAGGCCATAGGCTTGATCTGTTTGTTATAAAAAGTTACACTAAATGCATATTTATTGTGAAAAACATATGTTACAGTTAGGAGGCGTTTAATGATGGGTTGTTTTTATTCTTATCTGCACGCGCCCAGTGCAGGTAAGAATGGTGGGGCGGTGAGGCTGGGTGTTGGGGGATTTTGACGGACGATGACGAGGGAAAATTAATTATTTATTGAATTTTTCCTCTTCACCGTCCATCGAAATTCCCCCCCCCACCCCCCCCTCCCCCCCGGGCCCCACAACCCCACCGCTCTTACCTGCACGGGCTGCGGCTGTCACAGATAACAGTAGAAGGCAAGACTTTTGGTGCTGGTTACTCCTGACGAACCATAGGGATCAACGATTTGCACTGTGATAATCCCTGCTAGGCTCTCTTAGGAAAGATAGTATTTTCCTTTCCAACTGTAATTATGTATGCATTTTTAATTTAATGACTGTATGCTCAGTAGTTGATTTGTGGAAAAGCTTATGCTTAATTCCGTAAGCTTGAGTTGGCTAGGGTGACAAGCCAATGATAAAGGTTATAGGCGCGATTGGCTAATTGGGAACAGTTATGTTCAATTTAATGGGTCTGATCTATTTATCATAAAAAGCTATGAAAAAAGGCATTAGTTTTTGTTTATTTAGTATGAAATAGGCCTTTAACAGTGAGCCGTTATCACACTGATTTACCCGCTGTAGACCTATATTTTGTTACATGAATCTCACAGATTACTGTAGAAGGTGATGGGTTTGGTCACCCCTCTCTTAGATATCCTGGGTGAAGAAGATAATCTTTCATAGGTCCTAGTGAGAGGGGTTGTATATTATTTTACCAGCTGCAATCATGAATAACTCTATGCCCGCTCTATTGTCAGCTTATGCACACATCAGTAGACCTGTGTTGGTTATCGTGTCAAGCCAATGGTAAAGGCTATAAGCCTTTTATGCTCATTGAGAACAGTTATGTTAGATTCCACAGGTTTGAGCCATTTATTAGGAAAAGTTATGACAAGGCCAGTATGCCTAACTTATGTATGTTGAAAAGCATGTGTTAAAATCAATCCACGTTTTAAGGGTGGATTATTATTACAGTTTGCTAAAGCCAATAGAAATGTATTTTGTTACAAGGAATCTCACTGATTACCATAGCAGGCAAAAGTTATAGTGTTTGTGACCTAATTGAACAAACCCTGGGGAAAGAAGATTTGCTTTATAGTAAAAGCTCAGTGAAAAAGAAGGTTCAGCGATTCTTTTCCCGGATAGTGTTGCCAACTTATGATGGGAGGAGGTTAACTCGAGGTGCTGGACCTTGCTGACCTCTTAATATGGAAAGTTGTAAGATTAAGTGAGTGCATGCTCCTCCTTAGTAGATTTCCAGTTTGTAGAAATTCAAAACACCCAAAGAAACCTTTTTATTTCCTGTTTTTATTCTTCAATTCTGTATCCTGTTTCATAGATGGTCATCATATTCCAGAGATTTACAAGGATAATTATGTTTCATCGTTCAATGGTCAGTTATATTTAGACATACAACAGCCAAAGCCGACAAGTGTTTCGCCCCTGAGTGGTCAGTTGGATCAGGGCTTTCTCAATGATCGAGTAGGGTATAATCGATCAGGCAAGGAATTAGACCCAGGATCTGCGGCGCCCTGACTCAAAACTATCCTTGTTTCCCTTGACTTATTTGATGTAATATACTCTGTCCGACATTATGTGATATGCTGAAACCTACAACTTCGAATACAAAAGACAACTGTTTATTTCTAGCCTTGAGAAAGCCCTGGTCCAACTGACCACTCAGGGGCGAAACGCGTGTCGGCTTTGGCTGTTGTATGTGTAAATATAACTGACCAAAAGATTATGGGGGGTCTAAGGGAAAAGTTTTAAGACCAGCGCGGATATATTCCCCAAATATAACTATTACACAACAAAATATCCGCGGGTCTAGCGAGCCTAATACAGCTCTAAAGACAAGTGGCACAAGCAGAGACCTTTAATTGTACTTAGGGGGAATCCTTTAAAAAGGACGTAAACCCATCACCCACCGAAGTGGCATGCTTCATCATCTGGATCTCCTCTTGGTTGCAAAACCTAGTGCAACCAAGGGCTACAACCCCCTCACTGTGAGGGAGGAGCTCAGGGATGTTTTCAAGGTGTTGTTCAATAATAGGATTTCCTACAATCCGTCAGATGTGAAGAGTTTTAATTTTTAATTTTTAATCTTTAGGAGTGATGGGCGCAGTGCACCAGTGTAGAATGTGATAAGTGATCTAAAATTGGCTAACAGGAGATTCATTATCTCCTGGTATCCAAATTAAAAAACAGTGCAGATGCAGTTATGAAATATTGACTGCATGAGTCCAGAAACAAGGTCTACATGTTTCAGCCATTATGATTAAAGTTAAATCGTGGCCTTCCTCAGGACCTAGATGTAATAATGCTACTGCGTTATTGTGAATCAGTGAAATGTTCATCAAAAATTGGGTTGGAACATATACAACCTACAAAACAAGTAGGTTGTATATGTTCCAACCCAATTTTTGATGAACATGCATGTCAATATTTCATAACTGCATTCCATGGCCCCATGGCAGACAGGCCTACAATTTAGGGGAGACGTATTTTATTCAAAAGGAAACCCCTTAAACTACCCCTAACTTCAAAGACACACAATAGTGTAACTATGGGTGTCATCCTTCTGCAAAGGTTGAGATACATTTGCGGGGACGAGGGAACGAAGAACCTAGACTGCGTGGTGCACATTGCCAGAAGACTCTGTTGTGCACATGGAGGATAACTGTCTGAGTAGTGGCTGGCTTGGGCCAAGGACCTAATGAAGTGTGGCACCCTGAAGTGTGCTCTCCAAGGTTCCATCTGTGGACCTCCTGTTCTCCAGGAAATCTCAGGGATATCATAAATCTCTTGTGATGGACCTACACCATCTACCTGTGACATCCGGAGTGTGGTGCCCTTTTTAAGTGCCCACATCGGCTACTGAATCCCAACTGGTAGCGTGGTGTGAGCATGGAGCTACGACATGCGCCTGGAGACCAGATTGTCTAGTGTGGAGTCCCAGAATTCTTGCCTGCATCTAAGACATGTGGTTCCCGTCCTGCAGGGACCCTGACACTCATAAGCCTCTAGTTGGTGGTGAGCGGATTTACTGGTTGCGGGACCCCATGTGGCCCGTTTTGTCGATAGTGCCGCATCTCTCTCGCGTGACACACCGACTGCATACGCGGTACATGCGGTGTCCTATTCACAGGGTGCGACCCTCAGAGGTCAGGGTGTACACGCAGTAGTGCCTCATTCTACCTCATGTGGCTCTGCTGAACTTGCGCCTGTGTGCGTGTGTGACTGGACTGGTCTAGTGCAACCTGTACCATTGTGCACCAGATGTTGTGCCTCATTTCCAGGGAGGTATGGAATTGCAACTCTTAGCTGTGTGTGTGAGACCGAAATTGCCTGGTGCAACCCATCACAACGTCACTGGTCATTGTGCCTCATTTCCAGGGAGGGGCAGAATTTACAACTCATCATGTTTTAAATCTGAAGTGCCTGGTGTGACTCATCCCAATGCGTACCAGATGCTAGGCCCGGTTTGCCTAAGCGCAACCCAGATCATCGTATATTAATCGGGGCGCCTCCTCCTATCAAGAGGCTCCCCTGTGTTACTTCCCATTCATCTGTTGTTCCCGTTTGACCCTCCTCGCAGCAGACCAACGGCCCTCTCCGCACCTGGCCCCTCCTGAAGACATCTTGGTGCTAGGTGGTAGCGAGAGAGAGATTGACTGGGTTGAAGGAATGCTCCAGAGACAGCTCAGAGGCAGGTCAAGAGACTGAGTGACTCCTTTTTGTTTTAAGACCTGTGGGTAAACTTCCTGAGTGGCTGCTAAACTCCCCTTGTTTACGTCTACCCCGTAATTGACAACTGCTACATTGTCCTATCTGCTTCCAGAGGACCCCGACTAAGGGCCTGATTTAAATCTTGGCGGTCCAACCCACGACCCGCCACAGTTGCGGGCCTGAGTACTCCATCGAGCTCACGGTCTTCCGCCCGCCTTATTTAGATGTATAAGTGATACACAGAAGACCGCCACGGCGGCGGTCTTCTGTGCTGGTGAACCACCAGCTGTCGCCGACTCGACAGGGGGCAACCATGGTGGTGAGGAGAAAGGTAAGTCACTAAACTTACATCGATTCCCAATAGTAATGACGCCAATCACAGTCAACAGTTTTGTAATACCTTAGCATACACCTTTAAAGAGAAGATTAACGAAATTTTTAAAAATTTTGATAACAATAACAATCATCCCAATAGTGAGCAGACAACACAGCCAGTACAAAACTACTCGTCCTTCCATGAATTTTCGCCTACTACTCCTGAACAAGTGACAACTCTCCTCATGCAAAGCAAATCAGGTTCTCCATATGATCCTTGTCCGGCTAAGATACTTAAACTAACACCAGAATTAATATCCAGGAACCTGTCCGATATCTTTAATATCATGTTCTGAACGGGCGTATTTCCGTTAATTTGGAAACAGGCCTCTATTCTTCCTCTTGTAAAAAAAAATCTGAGCTGCACTGACACTAACAATTACCGCCCAATATCACGCCTTCCACTTCCTTAAAAAATGATTGAAAAAATCATGAATATAGAATTATCCAAATACATTCATGACAATCAACTACTAGACTCAACACAGTTCGGATTTAGACCAGGACATAGTACTGAAATGGCCTTGGTCAAAGCAACGGAAGAGGTAAGGATGACTCTGGATAAAGGGGGTTCCGCAGTCCTGATCCTACTGGACTTATCGGCTGCGTTCGAAACAGTGGACCATAAAACCCTAATCCACTGTTTATCGGAAATAGGGATAAAGGACAAGGCCCTTGCTCTGCTCACCTCCTTTCTTGCAGACAGGAAACAAACGGTAGCACTGGACAAATGTGAATCAACACCTTATTCTTTGCCCTGTGGGTGCCACAGGGATCATCATTGAGCCCCACTCTGTTCAATGTTTATGTGGCAAAGTTGGCCCCTCTTATTAAAAGTTTTAAAATGGAGCTAACTTCCTAAGCTGACGACACAATTGGTAGTCACTGCTGCTATTAATGACTTGTCAGGACTGCAAAGATGTCGAGACTGTATCGAGGCAGTCAGCTGCTGGATGAGTAGGCATTGCCTGAAACTCAACTCAGGAAAAACAGAGATCATTATATTTGTGAATCCCTCTCCAACCTGGTCCCCTGGCTGGTGGCCAGAACAGCTGAGTCAACCTCCAATTCCCGTTCCCAAAGCGAAAAACTTGAGAGTCATCATTTAATTGGGAGCCCAAGTGTCCTCGGTAATATCCTCAGCCTACTACATCCTAAAAATGATCAGATAAATACTGCCATACATTCCCGACAACCTTAGGAAAATTGTGATTACTGCACTAGTCCTCTCAAAATTGGACTATTGTAATAGTCTTTACTTAAACGTGCAAGAAAAGCACATGCGTCGGCTGCAGTGGTGCAAAACGCCACAGCCAGAATTATCCTGAAGCTGCCCAAATTTCATTCTGTCTCCCAGGGACTACGAAAGCCACACTGGCTTCCGATTCGAAGCCGGGCAAAATTTAAAGCCTTATGTCTTGCGCATAAAGGACTGTATAATACAGTCCCGGAGTTTCTTAGGAATGCTTTTAAATGGTACACCCCTAACAGAGCTTTACGTTCGGCAAACTCCAAAACTCCAGTAATTCCCAAAATCAAAAAAGCAAATTGGAGAGGTAGGAGTATTATTTCCGGCACTGCAAAGTTATGAAACACCCTTCCAGCACACATCAGAGCCATTCCTTCCTTGTTGGCGTTCAGGAGGGAGATTAAGACTTGGCTATTTAACAACTAAAAGCGTTATTGTTAGCATGCTCAATTTCAGACAGAGCCAAGACACCCTAGGGTATTCGCGTGCTTTACAAATTTCACTAACATAACATAAGTAAAAAAAATTATGTACGTAAAACACATGTATGTTGTGTATGTAGGTTATGTGTAGTGAGTATATTTTGTGCATTCTGCATTGCACCCCACCAAACTACACACACCATGCTATGTGTATCTGCACACACCACGAACACCTAACTTTGGGTATGTCAAAACGGGGTGCCGGTCCATCACGGTCAAGGTGTAGCAGGTAAGGGGGGCCCTGGGCGAAGAATTAAAGGATGAAATTGCAGGCTTTACTTCGAAAAAAGGTGAGTGTTCACTTCTTTTTGTCCCATTCTGCCGACTCGAAGTAGGAGGGATTTGCCCCGGAATTCCCTGTGAAACAGCTCACATCCAAAACTAGAAGGTGGGAATCCTGGCCGGAGTCCCACCGCCACCTGCTGCAGCCCATCCCACCGTAGGGGCGGGGAGCAAAGTCCTGGCAGAGTCGGCGGGAAAACAGTGGCTTTCTCTCCCATTGCCAGCCAGCATTTAAATTAGGTGGGCGGACCGTCTGAGCGGTGGACAGGAAGACCGCCAAAAAAAGACCACTCCGTCATGGTCCTGCAAACATCTAAATCAGACCCTAAGTGTGACTTCGGCTGCGTGCGACCCAGTGTATGGGAAGCGGGTTAGGCTAGCTTACATCTGGGGGTATAGGACAATTGGGGTGAACTAGAGGGTGGAGGAAGGCTTGGGGCACGGAGTCTGCAGAGTGTGAACAATTGACCTGCTGGGTATCAGTGGCACTGCATTAGGGTGCCAAGTGTATATGTCCGTACAGACTGGCTGATACCTGCCGTACCGCGTAGCAGTGCTGAGTGAGCATGTGTGAGTGGGAGTGATCATGCGAGGACCACCTGTAATTCACAACACTTGTGGTCTGGCATGCTCTGTCCAGATCATCTGACATGGCTGCTTCTTGGAAGTCAGCTCTGTCAAGGGGCAACAATGGTGTCGTATCCCTTGATGAATTTCCGGTAGTAATCGGTGAGGCCTAAGAAGGCTCTCAAGGTAGGCGGCTCTGAAATTCTCCAACCCAGCCAGGACCTGGTTGACCAACCTCTGGCGGTGGCAGAGGCGTTCTTCAACCCAAAATTCATGACAAGGAACTGGCAGTGCCCTTCTGGCATTGAGAACGCTGACCTCTCTTGTGCCCCCTCGGTCAAGGCAATCTGCCAGTACCCTGATGTTAAATCAAACGTGCTGAGTAACTTGGCAGTTCCAAGCCAATTAATGAACTCATCAGCTCTGGGGATGGAATGTGCATCAGTCTTTGTGACTGCATTGAGCCCAATGTAGTATACACAGAACCGGAGTTCAGCTGTGACACCAGGTGGAGCAGTTTTGGGGACCAGAACCACTGGACTGGGACCAAGTGCTGTTGGAGGGCTCAATAACCCCTAACTCCAGCATCTTAGAGACTTCCTCTTTGATGCTCGCCCTCACTCTGTCAGACAAACTGTACGTTTTGTGCTTAACAGGCAGGTTGTCCTCAGTATCAATGACATGAGGGCACCAATGGGTGACTCCTGGGGTGAGTGAAAACAGCTGAGCAAACTGTCCCAACACCCGGTGACAGTCTCTCTGCTGCTCTGGAGCCAGTGCAGGAGAGAGGATCACATCCTCCACTGACCCATCCTGATCTTTGGAAGAAAGGAGGTCAGGGAGAGGTTCACTCTCCTTTTCCTCCCCATCACCAGTGACCAAGAGCATGGTCAACTCAGACCTCTCAAAATGTGGCTTGAGGCGGTTCACGTGCAGGACCCTCAAAGGGTCCTAAGAGTCTGCAAGTCCACCAGGTAGGTGACGTCACTCTTGCGCGTCTTCACCTCAAATGGGCCATACCATGGGTCTTGTAGGCCTGGCTGAAACTCAACCAGAGTGGTATTCTGGTCATACCAGCATTTCATGTCCTCCTGGCTAGCTTCCAGATTCTCCTTGGCGAATTTCCGGACGGAGGAAGTCTGGTTTTGGAAGGCTAGCATGCAACTGAACACATCCTGGGATGGCTTCCTGGGAGCGTGCTCCCAGCCCTCTTTTATCTAAATGAGAGGTCCTCTCATAGGGTGCCACACAGAAGTTCAAAAGGGCTGAAGCCAACCCTCTTCTGTGATACCTCCCTGTAGGCGAATATAAGGCATGGCAAGAGGATGTCCCATTGACGCCTCATGGGTTCTGAGAGACCGGTTGAACCTTCCAACCAACCCATTGGTTTGGGGGTGGTTAGGAGTGGAGAACTTGTAGGTAACTCCACATGGCCTTCTGGTGCAAGGACATGAAGTAGGTACCGGGGTTAGATACCACCTCCTTGGGAAAACCCACATGGGAAAAGATCGCTATCAGTGCCCTGGTCATTGAGGGTGCAGTCGCTGTCTTCGGAGGGTTAGCTTCCGGGTACCAGGTGGCATTGTCCACCAACACCAGGATGAACCTGGTGCCCTTGGCACATATGAGCCAAACCCAGTAGGAAGGCTCTGAAGCACTGGGGTACCACCAGCACATGGGCTGCCCCAGGCTCAGCAACCTTAGGCTCGCTATACAGAAGATCATTCTCCCAGTAGATCAGGTGAGTTCCAGAGATGCCACCAGCTGATATGGTCTTGGCTTGCTTCCGAAGACCCACAAGTGTAGGGCACTCTTTCTGCGCACAACTCCTCCCTGGAGGGACCTCCGTCCTGCTGCCACTGGAATAGCTCAGGCAGGTTCCCCCGTTCGACCACTTCTTCCCATGTAGGTTCCGGGGCATCAGGCTCAGGTTCAGCCACCTACCGGACCATGGGAATCTCAGGAGCGGGTTTCCTGCACCCCTTGACCTTCCCCTTTCTGGCAGAGACCTGAGCCACTCTTTCAAGCTCGAGGTCCTTCTGACCACTCTCATGTGTGCTCCACTGCCCAGCAGATAATCCACAGGCATGGATGGACTCACAGCTACCCTTAAGGAGCCTGAGACCCCCTCCATTCAAAGGGCACCTGAGCCACCAAACATTTGCGCTCACTGTTATCTACTACTTGGTGGACCACATTAGGGACTACCTGCTCCGAAGACACCAGATGATACCTAACGGTTGTCATGATGGCTCTTGTGTTTCTCAGAGCCTCCGCTCTCCTCCCATTGATGGTCACTCACTGCCTGTACTTCCTAGTATTGTCAGGCATGAGGGTTCTCTGGACCATTTCGCTGTCACCAAGGGAAACTAGGGTTAACTAAGCTGGCTCCCCACTACTAACTAGGACCAACTCCTCCCCAAGCACTACGCTCGTCATCCCCAGTGACTGCCTACCGGTGGGGGGCTGTGCCCACTTGGGATCCCTTCCTGATTACGTGCAAAACACTTCAGAGGTCCCTTCCCTGCAGACTTTCCTGAAGGGAACCAACTCTTCTACTCAACAGAGGGTTGGGAATCCTTACCCTGGGAACTAGTTTGGGGCCCTTTAGAGAACTCTTTACTTTTATTTTTGTTCCCCCCTCCTCCTTCTTCTGTTGGGGACCCTGCCCACCCTCGGTGGAGTCTCCCACATATAACTTATTGTGGACCCTGGTTTCTGAACCTCCTGAGTAAGATTTCCTGGGGCCAGTCAGCTTACTATCAATGAAGTGCTGGCACAGCTCTGGTAAATAAAGACTAAACCTGGGCTCTTGGGCAATTAAATTGTACAGTCCCTGACAGTCTGTTACCTCACTGCCCTTCACCCAACTATCCAGTGTTCTGCAGAAGGAATCCACACACTCAAGCCATGTCTGGGAACCAAGTTTCTCGCTTGCCCTAAACGTCTGCCTGTATGCTTTTGGGGTAAGACCAAATCTCCTAATCAGGCATTCCTTCATGGTGGGGTACCTAATTTGGTTTGCTGGTCCTAGTGTTAACAGGGTGTATCTCCCCTCCACTGCGAACTTCTTCCACAACCCAGCCCCCGAATCACTGTCAGGGACCATGTGCATGTGTAAAGCTGCCTCATAGCCCTGAAACCACCGATCTATGTCATCTCACACTTGATAATCAGCTACTAGACCCTTGAGTATGTGTACCTTTCCCTCCGAATGCACTGACGATATGCTGCCATCATCTGTTGGCTTTTAAATCAAGCTCCTTCAAGCTCTGCTCTTGAGCCAAAAGCATTTTTCTCTCCTCCATATCCAACCTGTCCTTCACCAAGGCCAGCTTCTCTTTTTGCATTTCCAATTTCTGTTTTTCCACATCCCCATTGAGTTTTGACAGCTCTAACTGAAGCTTCCTTTCTTCCCGCTTGTCCCTCAACTCTGCTGCAGTCAGGCCTTTGGAGGAAACACTGCTCCCATCCCTGGAGGGCACCTCCCCCCCAGGCAGATCCTGATTTGCCAACAAACCAAGTTGCATACCTTGCTCCTCCCCCTCCACTTCCACAAACTCATTCCCATCCTCTGAGTTCCCAGCTGCCTCCATGGCTGCCAACCAGGCCCTCAGCACTTTTTGCAGCTCCTCGTTTCTAGTGAGGCCTTTAAAAGAACACTTGAAATCCCTGCAGAACGTTTTAAGCTGAGGCACCGTAGAGGTTTCCAACCTCTCCTGCTCAAACTCCTAGTCTGCAGGTACAGCTGATGGCTCTCCAGACTGAAACATGGTTGCATAAATCCAAGGACACAAATTGAAGAGCACAACAATTAAGAAAGTCTAAAGAGATTTTTTTCAAAACTCACAAAGTTTATACATTATTTGTAATAGAACATATGACAGCAAAAAACATCTTTATCAAGCGTTTTTCATTCAGATTGTTTTTCCATCATCTTTATTCATAAAAAAATCTCTTTAGACTTTCTTAATTGTTGTGCTCTTCAATTTGTGTATTAGTATGTATAGACTTGGGTTTTTTTGGTTGACCCAAAAGAGTGAGCACAATTAAAACTTTTGGGACAGACGGTGTGCAGGTGAAATTTAGACGATAACAGTTATTCTGTTGTGATATTGCATAAATCCAAGGGGTTGCCAAAAAAAAGGAAAAAGAAAAGGAGTATTGTTAGAACTGGGGGTCTCTAGTTGGCAATGGTATACACCTTTGACCAAATAGGGACCCTTGCTTCTAGTCAGGGAAAGGGGATTACACTACTGGATAACCCCTGCTCACCCCCTTGGTAGCTTGGCACGAGCAGACAGGCTTATCTCAGAGGCAGTGTGTTAAGCATTTGTGAACACATACAGTATTACAGTGAAAACATTACAGATGGACACCACACAGGTTTTATAAAAATAAGTATTCTTTATATAGACTTAACACAAGACCGCAAACGACAAAAATCCACAATACTGTACTTAAAATAGACTTAAAGATGGTAGAAGTAACTTAGTTCAAGTTGATGATAAATGCGACACGTTTCTCACAAAAGTACCTTGGATGCGGAACGCAAAACAAACAAAGAGTCCGCAGGGAGGGCGATGCGGCGAGCAGGCGCCTCGATGCGATGCGACGATCTGGTGCGATGCGATGAGAGGGCGCCCTTGATGCGATGCAACGACGTGAAGATGATGCGTGCACGCCTGACGGCCATGCGGCAAGCTCTGTACTTTGGAGCCGCGACAGGCCCTGCGACACGCCTCTCCGGTGATGCGACGGCAGGCAGCTGCGACGGCGACACGCTTCTCCGGTGATGCAACGGCGACCCTTGCGGTGGCGACACGCTTCTCCGGTGATGCGACGGCAGGCAGATGCGACAAAGACACGCTTCTCCGGTGATGCGACGGCAGGCAGCTGCGATGAAGACACGCTTCTCTGGTGATGCGGCGGCGGCCTCTGTGGCGGCGACACGCTTCTCCGGCGATGCAATGGCAACAGCTGCGACAGCGACACGCTTCTTCTCGTTGAGTCGCGCATCCAGCTCCCAGCAACACGCAGGCTTCTGCAGACAGAATCCCCAGCAAGGGAATTCAGGAGGGAGCTGGTGGTGAAGTCTTGTAGCCCTGAGACTTCAGCAGGAGGCAAGCTCTAGTTCAAGCCCTTGGAGTAATATTCTGCAAGATGATGAAGTTCCTTTGAAAGTTCCTTCTCCTTTCCTTGGCAATGAAGGCCACTGCAGGCCAACCCAGCAAACAGCACACTGGCAGAGGGGCAGTCCAAACTCTTGCAGCTTCCTTGGATCTTCTCCTTGGCAAAGGTTCGTCTTGTTGTTCCAGAAGTGATCTAAAGTTTTGGGGTCTGGTCCCCAATATTTATACCCAAAAAGTCTTTGTTCTCTGAAGGCAGAGAGTGTCTGTGCCTGACCAAAACCAGTTCTGTGCAGCTTCCTGGCAGGAGGTGGAGACAGCATTGTGTAAGAGCAGGCCTGGCCCAGGTAGCTGAAAGGAAATCCCCGCCCCCTACTCTCTATTCTATGAGGGCTCAGGTCAGTGAAAGGAAGTCTCCTCCCCCCTACTCTCTATTCTATGTGGGTCCTATTCAGCCCAGCCCTGACCCATCAGACTGCTGGAGCCAAGATCCTCCTGCCACTCACAAACCAGGCAAGCAATACACAACCTAGCAGAGGCAGCTGGATGGTTAGCCAAGAAAATACCTACTTTCTAAAAGTAGTATTTTCAAACACAGAATGTTAAAACCTCCTTCACTAAAAGATGTATTTTATCATTCTGAGTTCAGTAATACTAAATTTGTTTTTCTACCTTGTTCCCTGGGTCAGTTAGGATTATAAGATGTTATAATCAAACTGCCCATTCTGGCCTATGGGGACAGGTAGCCTTGCAATAGTGAAAAACGAAATTGGCTGTAATTCACTATCAGGACATGCCACACACACCAGGGCATGTCCTACCTTTTACTTACAATGCACCCTGCCCTTGGGCCTACCTTAGGGGTGGCTAACATGTAGAAAAGGGAAGGTTTAGGGACTGGTAAGTGGGTGCACTTACCAAGTCGACATGGCAGTACTAGACTGCACACAGGCTCTGCAATGGCAGGCCTGAGACACACTTTACAAGCTGCTTCTGTGGGTGGCACAACCAGTGCTGCAAGCCCACCAGCAGCATTTGATTTACAGGCCCTGGGCACCCATGGTGCACTATACTAGGGTCTGACAAGTAAATCAAATAATCCAATCATGGAGTCACTAATCCATACATCAATTTACAATAGGGAGCACTTGCACTGTGGCACTGAATAGCAGTGGCACAGTGCCCAAAGCATCTAAACCAGCAATACATATCAAAAACAGAGAAGGCAATCAGTGAAAAAATGGAAGGGAGACTCACGCCAATGGTACCAGGTCTAACAAGTATATTGGTACGTAATGGTCTGAGATATGGAAGTAGTGTACACCAATGTACACTGTATGTAATGCACAAATACAAATCCTATCCTTGCCGCTGCTCACCAATGTTCGAAATGGGGTCTCTAGTTGGAAGAGGTATGCACCTTGTCAAAGTAGGGACTCACACTCTACTTAGGGTAAATGTAGTACACACTAATAGTTTACCTGTGCTCACTCTCTGGTAGCTTGGCACAGAGCAGTCAGGCTGAAGTAAAGAGGCAATGTGCAAAGTATTTGTGCACACACTCACAGTAACACAGTGAAAACACCACAAACATACTCCACACCAGTTTAGAAAAATAGCCAATATTTATCTGAGTAAAACAAGACCAAATGATGCCATTACATTTTAGACACAGAGCAGATGCATATTAGCACTGGTCAGCAGTGGTAAAGTACCCAGAGTCCTAAAACCAGCAAAAACAAAGTTCAGCACACAGTAAAAACAGGAGGTCAGAAGCAAAAGGACAGGGGAAACCGTGCCAAAAGATGCCAAGTCTAACACATATGTTGAAACCAATAGTTCTTTAAGGGTGGATTGTTATTGCACATGTTAAAGCCTGCAGCCATGGGGGCGTGGCCAAGATGGCGGCCGAAGCGGACACACGATAGAGTGCTCCGTGCGAAGCCCTTCATTAATCCTGTACTTACTACCACTCTCCGCCGATCTGTGAGCTCGTGGGGGGGGGGGAGAGGCCTCCGAGCCTGCGCGGCCCCAACATCCAGTACCGGGTGCGGATGCGCCCGGGAGGCTCCGTCTTGGTAAGCCGAGACCCAGAACTGCAGGACCCGTATTGCTCCTGCAATCTCATCGGTGCTGGGCCGTCTGCCCGCCGGCTGCGACGCGCTTGGAGGCTTGCCCCCGTCTGCGGCACAATGGAGCTGGACCTCTGAGCCGGCCCGGACTGACAAAGCCGGGTTGGACTTCACACGGAGAGGCTCCTGGACTAAGCGGCGGACCCCCCTCTGCGCAGAAATCCGCACCGCGCTGTTCCTACCACATACCGTGGCAGCGTGAGGGGCAGCAGGCCGTCGCCGAAACCATGGATCCCTGCACTTGCAGCGGAAACCTAGAGGCCTCCCACTGCCATTATATCCAGAGTCACCTACTGGCATGAATGCACAACGTGAGTGCCCTGTGAGGAGTCCTGGGATCGGCGCTGCCCTCACATGCACTGCATAGGCAGCGCTGCGATTAAGTGGAATGGGTCGGCATAGGCCTTGACATTAATCCCTTGGGCATAGGACGATGCAACAGCACGCGTACACGGTCCCTAGCATATGCAGCACTTCCATTTGTACACTGCCTCGGAGTCGGCGGGGGCCTGTTTTTTGTGACCTCCCCAACTCAGACCACTGCATTGCGCCCAGTACAGG
The DNA here is from genome assembly GCA_963921515.1 of Calotriton arnoldi. Lineage (NCBI taxonomy): Eukaryota > Metazoa > Chordata > Amphibia > Caudata > Salamandridae > Calotriton > Calotriton arnoldi. The sequence continues at coordinate 835,370 of CAWUFW010000626.1, forward strand.
CTAGTCCATGGAAGCTACTTATATTCCTTGAATCACGCACTGATTGACGGCCTGGTTTGTCCTCCAATCATCGCGCTGTTCACCCATAGACTTGGCGGATTACCATACGATACCCCCCGGATATGGAACCTCAAACAGGTGCCTAGGGCTTAAGCATGCGAGTGTGGTCACTTCGAGGGGGATTGCGAGATCCGGGTTGTTTATACTCACCACTCTACTGTTTGCTCCCCCCCACAGGGCACTCGGTCCAGACTGTACTCCCCGTATCATAACTCTCGTCAACTGCTAATTTGTTATTGCTACCCTGACCGGGCCGCTCCCATCGAGATGGTGAAGAACAGGCCAGACAGGTCTCAGGCTATGAATGGCAGCACACAGAAGGATGAGGAGTGGCCGACGGTCAGTGCTCCAGAGGACAAGTCATTGGCGGCCGCAGTCCGATCATTCCTGCAGCTTCAATGAGCTTCTTACAGAGGTCTTGGATATCAAATCAACCTTGAAGCCAAAGCTGGACTCTCTGTGCATCAAGGTGGGTCATCTCTGTGAGGAACATAAAAAACTGAAGGACCAGGTTGAAAACTCCACATCTACACTGGCCACTCTCAGACCCACGGCACTGGTCTCTGACAAGTGCCTTCGAGCCATGCAGGTGGAGGTGCAGTACTTGTGGAACCGGGTCGAGGATCAGGAAGGGGGATCATGAAGAAATAGCGTGTGCATAGTAGGTCTCCCTGAGCGAGCAGAAGGCCCGAACATGGACCTCTACTTAGAGGATTGGTTCGTGCACACAGTCTTACAGAGCAAACAATCCACCTTCTTCTCAGTGGAGAGGGCCCATAGGGTCCCTGGGGGACCACCTCACCCAGGCGCCCCACATTCGGCAAATGGCAAGAGGGAGGACCCCTGGGGCTGACAGTTGGCCCTTGGAGTTTAACACGACCTTTCACACACAACTGGCCCCTTGCCTACTTCGGGTGTACTTGGAAGCGTATGAAAAAGAGGTGTTACCCTCCTCTCTCCGGGAAGCTGTCCTGGTGATCCTACCCAAACCGGGCAGAGACCCATTACACCTCGGGTCCTACCGCCCATTGTCTCGCTTAAATTCCGATTATAAGATTCTTGGTAGAATTCTGGCCAACAGACTGATTGCGGTAACTCAACTGCTTGTGCACACTGACCAGAACGGCTTCATTACAAACAGAAACACGGTCTTCAATCTGCGCCCCCTCTTTCTGCTGATGGATTGGGCTCGCATGACAGGCGACCACTCTTGGGTGCCCTCCCTAGATATTGAGAAGGCGTTCCACACCTTCGGCTGGCATTACTTACAAGCAGTGCTCACTAGCTTTGGGATAGGCCCCCGATTCTTAAAGTGCATCTCCTTGTTGTATGATTCACCAACGACACGGGTAAAAATCGGCCCCAATATCTCGAATCCCTTCATAATAGAGCGGGCACCCAACAGGGATGCTCCCTGTCGCCAGTTATCTTTGTGCTAGTTAAGGAGCCACTTGCTTGCGCGCTTGGACAGCGGGCAACGGAATGGGGTATTAGGGCATATGATCAATGGCAGTAGTCTCCCTATATGCAGATGACGCGCTGATATACTTGCTAGAGAATGCGACGGGCCTACCGGAATTGATGATGCTGCTAGGGCGGTTTGGGTGGATATCTGGCTTGAAGGTGAACTGGAACAAATCTCTTCTATTCCCATTGATCTCCCTCACTCCCGACCAGAGGAGGAACCTACCATGTATGCCGCTCCCCTGGTCCTACGACACCTTTAAATATTTGGTGGTACAAGTGTATTACTCGACTGAGGACTTACTAGACGGAAACCTGGGTAAGGTAATAGCCAGCGCTCGCTACTCTTTACCATTCTGGACGGAGTTACTACTATCACCTATGGGGCGCATAGCCATCTCTAAAATGCTGCTTCTGCTCAGATTGCTGTATTATTTTGCTGCCCTCCCTCTCGTACTGCCCCATAAATCTTCTGAGATCTTAGGTCATTGCTGACATCTCTCATATGGGGTAAGAGTAGGAAACACGTTTCACTCATGACACTATGCGCCCCACTGCCCGAAGGTGGGTTTGGAGACCCAAACTATGAATATTATTATGTAGCCGCGCAGTTGCAGTGGCCAATGTGCTGGCTAGCTGGTCATAATGTTGCAGAACTAGGACGCTGGGCTATGGCACTACATTCGAATGCGGTGCTGGGATGGTTGATGGGCTCAACTACCACAATTCCGGGGAGTCCGGGGAACATCCTCATGTCTACGGCCCACACCTGTTGGTCTCGTAACGTACTTAAGAAACACCCATCCCCTCCTTATGCCCCGACCTACCTCTTTGGGTAGTGCCTGCTGGTACGGCACTGGGCCCTCCCTCGACAGCAGCAGACTGGACTAGGGCGGGTGTCAAGACATGGGGAGACTTGTTCACTGACTCGATTCTCTGTATGTTCGAGAGCTTAACGGATGATTACGGGATCCCTCCTGGATCCTTTCTTCTGTACGCATCTCTCACACACCAATTGCACAAGGTATGGGGCAAGACACATGATGCGCCTGAGACATCCGGACTCCTTCAGACACTGCTAGTATATGGCTCTGGCCATAGAGCCATAATAATGTTATACAATTCAATACGACAAGAAGGTGCGGTCCCTTTCACTGCGCTCAAAGCTTACTTTGATGGCGCACTTGCGATAATGTTAACTAATAAGCAATGGGTACAATGCCTGGGAGTCCCAAAAATCATCTCTGTAAATGCTAGACTCAAATACACACAATTCAATTTTCTTCCTCATACGTATCTTACTCCCCATAGACTTGCGAGGATGTGCCCTGGTTCGCCAGACATTTGCCCCTGCTGCCGCGACGACACACAGGCCACATTTCTACACATAGTGTGGACGTGCCCACGGTTGGCAGCATACTGGACGGCTGTGGCCGACACACTCACAGAGGCCAAGGGCAAAGCGATCGCGCTGGATGGCCCGCACTTCTTGTTGGGGATCACCCCATGAATGGCGAAACACAAAACCTTAAACAAGTTCTTAGAACTGGTGACAGCTAAGCGGAGGATAGCCATGTGCAGGAAATCGCACTTGGCCCCTTCCATATCATCATGGCTCGCTGGCCTGCGCAATATCCTTATAGCTGAACTTGTAATCTTCCAGGGGAATATACCAGGCTGACCAATCACACCCAATCCCCCTTATTGGCAGGCCTACCTTACAATGTTTGAGACGAAATTACCAGGTGCTCACACATGACTGCGGGATTGGAACTGGAGGGGGGCCGCCAACACGAGCTACTGAGAACCACCCTGTCATACTCTTCACCCCCTGCCTCTTAGCATCACCTCTCCCCTCAAGACATACTCATGATACGTAAACGCACTGGCGCCCATACACCACATCTTTATTTCGGTAATGCATAGCAAAGGTTTGATACAACCTACTTGGTAAACGTTGGTAATCAGATACACACTATGATCGTTACCCTCCTTTAGTTAATGTTTGGAACATTATTTGCTGTGTATTGTAGTCCCTATAATTTTCGTTCTGGATTGCTTACTCTGCCGAGCGTGTGGCGTCATCCTACACCGAGCTATTACTGTATTATGTTCCTATCACTGTCACCACATGGTTATATACTGTACTGTTGATATACGCAATTGTATGCTCCCTCTGCAAATGGAGTTTCGTATGTTTATATGAAAATTGATAAAGAAACATTCCAAAGCCTACAGCCATGTAGTTTGTGAAATGCAATGCACAGGTTACCATTGAGGGCGAGGATTTTGGTGTTGATTACCACTTTAAAAACCAATAAGCATCTAGAATCCCTTTAGAAGGTCTGACATGCTTACCTGTCTGCCAAGATGTCACAATCAAAGAAATGAATACAAAAATACAAACATATGTATAAATACAGATACATATAAATACATACGGGTGTTTTGGTCATCCCTCTTCTGCCATTGGTCTGTAAGAATGTCCTTTTTACACTATGCTTTCATCCTGGAGCCCACTCTCTGGCCCTGTGAGTGACAGCATTTGTCTGATCATAGGTGCACATTCACCTAAAACTGAGCGCCGGTTGGTTGGCCAGTCCTTTGGTTTCCCATTTTCTCTTTTTATAGGTGGTCTTTCATTTCTTTGCTTCTATTTTATTTTCATTTTTTAGAGAATAAAACAGCTCACTAGACAGTGCCACTTGCTTGTTCGTCGTTTTATCTGCATCGTGTCACAAGCCAGGTGGCCACATCCTCTTAATAAGATGACCATCATGGAAAGTATTGTCCGTAGTGTATCAATGTTATAACATTCTAAGACTGCCAACAAGTTGGTTCTGACCATAGTGGCCATGTTGGAAAACAATGATACACAATGTTCAATATCATTGCAAGAAAACCACACGCTGCTATGTTCAATTTTATTTGTTTTCACAACAATATGCTCTCCAAGTTTAGATGGCAGTATGTTTTCTTGTTTCTACTTTTATTATTTCACTTTATCTTGCATATGTTTTTGAGTTTGTGTGTTTTATCGTGGCTGTGTAAGTAAGTGAATGCAAGAATGAGATAGTGGGTGGATGAATGAATACATAAGTGCAAGGATGAGTGACAGAGTGCATGTGTGAGGAATTATTTAGTACCTAAACCCATCACAACTGAAGAGGCATTTTCATTTATAAGCCAGACCTGTTGACATTGCCAATGCTTGTTATTTGTTTGCATCATTTTGAAATAAGGAATAAAATCAGCATGGTGCATACAGTACTCTAAAACTTGTACTCCTCCTTTCAACACTGGTTTGGCATTGCCTACAGCAACCAAAGTAAACCGGTCCTTTTATAAAAACTCTCCAGTGGGATCCTAGTACCTACATACATCTGTGCACCTAGACCACCACACCCTATATTTTTTATTTTTTTTATTTGAAAAGTTTTATATAGCGCTGGCTAGACCCGGAGGTATTAGAGCGCTTTACATGAGATAGGACATTGTTTCAGAACATTGTTACATAGTTACATCAGTTACAGTTACAGTTGCAATTACCAGTATAGGCTTAGGAGAAAAACGTGAGCTTACACAAAAATATAAGATATTAGCGCATAGCATATCCAAGACACACGTCATATGAGGAATGGAAGAAAGTGGGGGAAAGGTAGACAGGGGAGAGGAAAGCAGACAGAGTCAGGTAGATCTGAAGGGGGAAAGTACTCCTGGGGGAACAAAGCAGTCAAGGCAGTCGAGGAGAGAGATAGATAAAACCGTGAAGAACCGTGAAAAACAATGTCCGATGTCCGGCTGGGTAGGTGACGGCCAAGGGGGTGACCCAGAGACAGACTCCGCTATAGCTGCATAGGACAGCTCCACCGGGCAGTGGCCAAGGGTACTCGGGCTCCGCGGAAAGTACAAAGAGTTTTAGTTTCAGCCCGTGGGGCATCGTCATAGTTCAATAGAAGGCAGGTACACGCAGCATCTCGGGATCGAACGCTGTGAAAGGCGAGTACAGTGCAACAGTCCACAAACAAATGGTGCCCCTGGTGTTCCATACGGAGTAAGCCTGTGGCTCTTCACACCAATGTGGGAGTTGTAACTCATTGTGGTAAAGGACCACTGTGGCGGCCATCTTGGGGTCAGGCAAGAGATTCTGCCCCTGGTGTTCCATTCGGCCGGTCCCCCCCCCTTTTTTTGAACCCTTTGTAGTCTCAGGGGCCCCTAGGGTATTCCCTCCGCTTCTTCAGGAGTCTCCTGAACTGAACTTCGGGCCTTGAGCTGCTTCCAGGGGGAAATGAGGTCTTTAGCACCTCTGCCGCTTAATGTGCTCACTGTAGATTAGGGAGGACGTTTTCTTCTGGCCCCTTGCCCCTCCCAGCAGCCGGGTGCGGTGTAAAGATGCGTGGGGTGGCTCCCCCCGTCGAACTGCCGTTGTTGCGCACTGTCCCTGAGAAGTGTTAGGGCCTGCTTGCCGCCATCTTAAGGTCAGGCACTGTGGATGTTGGTCGGGCAGGGGGCCTCGTGGGGCTTGAATTGCGGCCAAATTGGGAGGCGCTGATCGAATCCCTCACATCCCCGCACGCAGCGCGTGTCCCCATCTGGGTCTGATGAGGTCAGTCGAGCTCTCCTCGCCTATCCTCGCTTGAGTAGACCCTCTGCAGACCCCTCTAATGGTGTTTTCAAGCTTGCACCTTAGGGAGCCCCCCGCTCCCACGCCGGGCAGGCACGAAGCACGATTTCCGCGCCGCGCTCCCGGTGGCTTTTGCAGTCGCGTAGGAGCAGCGGTCACTCTGCATTCAACTCCCGCGGCGGGCCACCGCCATCTTGCCTGCCTCGGTCCGTCGCGCGGCCGTCTTCTCCCTGCCGGCAAGGACAAGTGTTAGGGGCTGCACAGGGTCGTCACAGAGCCCTTCGGATGCCCCGTGCCTTATTTCGCAGCGTGTGCGGTCAGGACCGCATTTTGCTCGGGGCAGCCGCAAAATCTCCGGGGCTCGGAGCGGAGCCGAACGAACCTACGTCTGAGCAGCCATGATGGCGAACAATATTTTGTTATACCGTTACACAGTTATACCCTATAACTGTGCATTACAAACCAGATCCACAATGAAAGAATATTATGTTCCTGCAATGAAAGATTTAGACCATGTGTTTCGATCGGACAGTTAGCTGTATTATATGAAGGGGTGAGCAAGAACTAAGAGTACAGGAATCACATCCTGTCATTCTGTTCTCATTTCTTTCCAACTAGTGAGGAGTCTGATTGCACAACCTGAAGTGGCTGACATGGGGTAACTTGATCAAGCTTCATGTCTAGACCTTTCTAGCCAAAACCTGCTTCTTTTCTATAAATATTGATCAAGAGGACTAAAGGCCCAGTGCTTTCATAAAGAATGAGGGGTTGCCCAAATTGCTTTCTGGTAGAGATGTGTAATGGGTGCATGTCCCCTAAAAGCGATCAATGTTCCTACAATTTGGTGGAGCAAACATGAAGTCCATGAGTTCAAATTATAGCTGATTTTAAAATGGAGGACCTGTCCACCAGGCAATTATAAGTTTTGCTTTCTACTTACCTTAGCCCACTTTTAGGATTAACAAACGGTCAGAAGACTGGAAAGAGATTTTTTTATCTAGATGAAAATTTAGTGCAAACGAAACATCCGAGGAAGCATGCGGTTTTGAGGACCTGAGGTCAAATAGAATTATTTCCTTGGTAAAATTCTGTCAGTGACTTTGGAAGAGAAGAAGGGATTATTCAAAGTCTAAGTATTGTAAATATGGGATAAAGTATCCCCTGCGGTACATTATACGGATATTGCATGTCACCAAGGATCCCTTGACTATATATAAAAACAAGGAAAAAAGGCCAAATTCCTTTATAAGTTTATGGAACTCCAAGGTGACTTGAAATATCCTTATCGTGTATGGCAGGGGGTATTTTATTCCTTATAATACATGGTCACATCATCACCTTTCCCACAAACCACTTAAATCCTTGGTGTGTAGCTCTTTCATATGATAGAGAGAGTATGTTTGCAAACATAAATATTAAAAATGTAATCTCTAGTGCAAAATTAAACACATGAAAAAATCTGTTAGATATGTGTTGCAAAAAGAAATCAGAAACAGTTTAATACAAGTTCGTTTTTAGAAAAAGAGTGAAGTAGAAACATGCAAAAATTTGAACTCTTCTATAATTACCAAAGGACAGCAAACAATAAACATGTTGCCATAAATATCTCATTTTTTCTTGTTAATGCACAGCTGGAAGAACAGAGCAGGAGAAAGAAAAACTACATTTCTTTTTTGTCCTTTTAACTGCGGGAAACAACCATTACAACTCACTACATTTACAACGCAGTCATTACAACGCAACTGCTTTTACAACGCATGCCATTACAACGCATGTCACTACAACGCATGCCATTACAACGCATGTCGCTACAACGCATGCCATTACAACGCATTACCCCTACACTATCCAACACTTACCATACTGTTGCACTCACTGGAGTGGGAATAGTAATTTTTACCCCTACACTATCCAACACTTACCCTACTGTTGCACTCACTGGAGTGGGAATAGTAATTTTTTACCCCTACACTATCCAACACTTACCCTACTGTTGCCCTAAATGTATTATGCGTTGTAATGGTATGCGTTGTAGTGGTATGCGTTGTAATGGAATGCGTTATAAATGTAGTTTCTAAGAATGCGTTGTGATGGCATGCGTTGTAAAATCATGCATTGTAATGGATGTTGCGATGTAAAAAACACATTGTAAAGGCATGCGTTGTAAATGTTTGCGATGTAACGTGTCCTATTCTTAACTACTGCTTTGATTATGCCACATGACTTCACCCGCCTTTCCCCTTGGCTCTTGGCTATGGCAACGGGCATGTTGAGGTAAGCACTCATCCTGTAATAAGTTACTACAGTCGAGTTCTGGAGTCATTTCTTTATAATCAGCAACTGGGTGCATCACAAGTCACTGATTCTAAAGAAATTAGAGACAGGTTTTTATACAGGGAATGCAGAATCGAATAGACTGTATGTCTAAATAGGGCTACTTAAATGCTAGGGTCTGAAGCTAGCTGTTTCTCCTGGTAACATTGATTGAAACCAAAAATGATGTCCCCTCATTAAGGAGAGCAAACGTTTACCAGAAGCACGCTTGGAAAACTGCAACTGTCACAGGGTTCTAGGCATTTTGTACCCATGCAAGATGTAGACTAACGGTAAGAGCTGCTTGACTTTAGAAATGGGGAGCCAGGTTTACGTCGAAGTGTTGACTCAACATCCTGCAATTCTTGGAAAATCATTTAATCTCCCCTGTGCCAAAAAAAAACTGACCTTCTGTAATCTAAACTGGTGCTAATGTAAAGCACTCTAATACCCTTGGACCAAGTTTGTGCAAAATAAAACTGAAAAACAAAAAAATGTAGGGTCCTAGATCTACATGTGCAGATTCATGACTTTCTTTCAGAATCGGGCCCTGTGCATTTTAGACTTTGCCATTGGGTAGCAATGGCATAGGACACTTAACTAGAGTTAGATTGGAAATTGAGATTAAGGAGACATTTTCCATCTTAATGTCTATGTTTTCAAACACACATTTTGGGTTTTCAAATATTTGTCAGAGACAAAAGTGGAAGGGGTCTACTCTAAATGCTGCTAAGTTTGGAAAGACTCAAAGACATTTCAAAAAGGCAATCATTGTGATCAACAGCATTAGTCCCATGTTCGTGCAGCAACCAAAGACATAAAATGACTAATTATATATTGTTGCAATTTATTTGCAAAACCGTAATGCCTGATCTTTTCATCTTTGAATGAATTATGTATTTTTATAATTGCTGGATGTTGCAGCCAGTGTTAACATTTTGGCAACGCACGATGCACGTATTTTCTGAGTTCAATTATCTGCCTAAAGTTTTTAATTGAATGGATTGGACTTCGTATATTGAAACGTTGTTTAGATTAGCCTGATATACGTCTACGTGAGTCTCATGACATATGGTAGACCACTATTTAAGCATTTTTACGGGGTCTTGCAATCCGGTGAGGACATAAAGTCAAAATGTCAGTGATTTACAATGTGCTTTAATGAGCTGTGATCAAAAAACAATGAGGGCTTTCAAACAGCAATTTATTTGTGTCATGGCATTATATGTTTATATGTTTACATTTGGTGAAATTGTTGCCTGCTACGAAACTGGAAGTATTTTGTTTATGTCTATGGCAAAGATTAGTATTTAATGTGATAACAAAATGCCACCTGCTAGTTGATAAAGGCTGGTGTTCAGCCGAAATGCGTCCTGTCCAGCGTGACCCTTTGAAATAAACAGTGGTGATTTGCTTCCACCCTGAGTGGCGTTTCTCTTTCTGATGGGAAAGGTTCTTTGACCAATACTTTATAAGCGCTTGCAGTAGCGCTTACGCCGTTCAGGAAGCAGGCTGACATAACCGCATCCTGTGGATTATATATATATATGTATGTATATACATATATATAATACAGCTTATAATATATTAAATATGTTATATTTCAGCATACTGTATAGGTAAAAGATGGCAGTAGTTTTCTTTAACAATTTCAACTGCATATATGAATACTCTTAATTGCTCAACAGATAACACATACATTAAAACCCAATCAATATAAAACATAAAAGAATCATAAAAGCCAAAAGAATTTCAAATAACTTATGCTTTCATGATGAACTAGTTATTCTTTGGATTACTGTATTTAGCATCTAAAGGGCAGGACAACTGAGATTAGCAGCAAGTCATTTACCAAGGCTTTGTGTGGGTGCTCACATGGCGCAAAGCAACACAAAGCTTTGCCTCAATTTACTTATCATTTTAAAAGCACAAAACTACTCAGCATCAGTCAGCAAACCAAGACAACTATCCCCAGCATACACCATTCACGGATCAGAGGCTGAGGATTTTGCAAAACCATCAAAAGCGTTGGATTGCTGATCAACTGGGACACGTCTCATCACATAACATTCTTTGGGGCAAGGTTGCATCTAAAAATGGGTGAAGCATTTCTTCCAGATGATAGAGCCTTCAGTCTTTATCACTCTTCTCTCATTAGGTTCCAGCAAGACATCAGCTAGAGTTCCAGAGTAACATGGGGGCTCTGTGTTTGTGTGCCCTGGTTGTGCCTGTCTCCATCAGATGGCTATGTCCATGTACACAGGCTCCCAAGCTCACAGGATGCTTTGTTATAGTGGATGGTCCTGGCCTACCAGCTTTATTATCTATAATCACTCACCACTGGTTCTCACTGATGAGTGACACAGGACAGGAAGACACTGTGTGCCCTTTAGTCAACATAAGTGAAAGGGGGATCTTCCTCTTCAATGGCATTCCAGCAGTCAATTTGAGTCAGGACGCTAAAGCTCTTGGTCACAGCCTTAGTACATTTGATTTTGCAGATGCATCCCTTTCGACCCCTAGTATTAACATCAAATTTCTTCCCATGAAAGCAGCATTTTAAGGGCATTAACTTCAGCAAAAAGATTGTGAAAAATTCTGTCATTCTTGGTAGAGGGGCTGTTTTGTCTGTAGTATCGCAATCTGTGTTGTTGCACTCCAATCGCCGCTTCAGGCTGGAGGTGCTTTCCACACCACATTGGTCTCAGGAGATAGTTCTTGTTTTTTTCAAATTCATGCTCCGCCCTATGAGTAATAGTTGTACTGTTTAGAAAGAACATATCTGGTCTTTCTGGAAAGGTCGAGGGCTCTCTGACAGTCTATTTAGTTACTTTGGGATTTCATGAAAGGTTTTTATGGTTTCCCTCATGCCAACAGCAAGTGTATTAATTCAATTACTTCCTTGGCCTATTCCTAGACAGAAGCACCACTTCCCAAAGGTACTGAGCAATTAAAAGAAGATCGGCCACGTCACCTGTAAGACATATGCAGGTCACCTGCATGACCTATTCCCCATGCAATTTGCGAATATTACATTTTGACAGTTGAAAAAACACGTTTCTCATTTTTTGTGGGAGAAGATGTTATGAATTTTGCAGAGCTATGTAATGAAGTCACTTTGCATGCAGCATCTGTGGACCTTACGATATAGTTCTTCAACAGCGGACTCTTTAACTTTTTTGGTATTCCTCTTCGTATGGTTTTGGTAGGAAGAAGTTTGTAGGGGTAATACCTACACTACCTAATAATAATAATTACTCTTAGTCTAGTACTTTCTTGTCACAGTCTTTAGGTCCCATGCACCCTCCCTTGCCTCATGTAAGGTCTTCGGTCACATAAGGCATGATTAAGACCACAAATGCTCATGGGTAAGACAGAGGTATTATCCCCTTGCCCAGGGTGTGAAGCAGGTCAGAGGAACCTCAGGAAAGACTAGAGGTTCAAGCCCAGCAAGAACCACAGAAATCAGATTCCGACACACAAGAAAGAGGAAAAACACTCTAAAATCATGATTAAAGCGGAGATTGCAACGATTGCTAGGGAGAGAGGGTGGAGTAAAGAGAAGTTTGTTTTACAAAAGAAACATCAACTGGTTTCAGTGTGCCGGTGTATCTATCTGATACCAAGGCCTGTGGCTTACAAGGCCAGGCGATGAAGTAATGAAGAGTACCAGTACGTAATCTAGGAATCTAGAACGACTGCAGTTTTGGACCGCAGCTGACTGGCTGATCAATGTATTGATGACAAACATGTTTCTGAAAACAAAGACAAATCCTATTTTATTTTACACTGCATTAGCCTAATTGCTGCAGTCATGCTAGATTACATTATACCACAAAACTACCATTTCAATTGCTCTGAGTATTGTCTCTTAACTCACTAATCATTACCTGATGGACTTGTTCTTGCAAGCATACGGGTATTTTGTTTAGATGACGCATGATACCAATGTAAACAGAGTAAATCTTTGCTGTGTCCCATTCTGGCCCCTCACCACGTCCATGCACTTACATATAAATGATTCATTGTTAAATGGAAACTGGATTTTAATCTGATTTCTTCTCATGGAAGTATACATTCTGTACTAAATTGGTAATCACTTAGTGCCACAATCAGCTACAAAGCAAAGGAGCAGTAATTATTACAAAACTTTTATCATTTGTCCCAGACATTGTTATTGTAAAGTACATCTCTGCCTCATGTGATTTTTTTGCATTATTTAATTAAGTCTATTTAAAAAATAGGAAATGGAATTGGATATCTCTAGCCTGTATTCAATTAAGCATACCCAAATCCGAGATGCTCCAGTGAATATATTAAAGAAGTTGCTGTTGGCATTTCTACACAAAATAAAGTTTGAATCTTCTGTCAGTCTTGTGTCAGACATGAGGGTAGGTGAGATGGCCAAGTCTACATGCGAGTACAGGGCGGTACCAATCAATGTCATTTTGAAGCAGACAAACACTGATTGTAGCAGAAAGAGAAAGTCACGGGCAAGAGGAAAGATCTCTTATTAGAACATTGGAATGTTGGGAGCTCCATTGTAGACAATGGAGTGCTCCATGCTTCTACGGGCCGGTAACCGCTTAACCGCGGCGCGAATTCCGCTGCGGTGCGGTGGTTTTAATCAGTGGGCGGGGTCGCGTCGGCCAACGGACGTGCGCAGCACTACGGAGGTAGTGCTCGCGACGGCCGTTGGCCGACGGGAGCACTTAAGGGGGAAAGGCCCGCAGAGCAAAATTTCAATGTTTTACAAAGGCCTCTCGGAACTCAAGAAGATTTAAATCCCCTCGAGCTTCGAGAGGCCTTTATTTTATTTGTTAGAACATTCTGCCCTCTAGTGGCAGAATGTTCTAATAGCCTTATAGCCCTTCGTAGCAGGGCTATACCGGCTATTAAAGTCCCGGTCCCTTGTTAAAGTCCCTCGCCTTCGGCTCAAGCCTTTAACGTGGGAGCGGGCCTTTAATAGCCGGTATAGCCCGCTACGGCGGGCTATAACGCGCATTGCCTTTATTTCAGAACTTTACTCTTCAAGACACCCATAATTCTACAGACGTTCAAAATCCAGACACTTTTTATATTATGGTATGTGTTAAAAAGGACGTTCGAGAATTGGTAGCTTGTCTCAATGGAAGACCGATTTAGCAGAGCGGCTTTCTTGTGACCAAAAGGAAAAATGATGATAAGTGCAGTGGGCAATACAAATATATGAAAGCGTGACTATTAACATCTCACGGATGGCCAAAAAAGAATATGCTGAAAGTTTAAAGCCAGATCAATCAATCAATCAGAAGATTTGCAGAGCGCTACTTGTCACCTGTGAGGGTATCCAGGCGCTGGCAAGTTCCAGTTGATTAGCCAAATAGCCAGGTCTTCAGGGACTTTTGGAACTCTGGAAGACATGGGGAGGTCCGTGGATGAAAGGGTAGCTTGTTCCATGTCTTTGCTGCCAGGTAGGAGAAGGAGTGACCTCTGCATCTGCTATGTTGGATGAGGGGGGTGAGGGTTAGAGAAAGGGGCAAAGAGCAGAGGTGTCTGATGGGCTGATGGAAGTTCAGGCAGTGGTTCAAGTAGGTGGGTCCACAGTTGTGTAGGGCCTTGTATGCTTGGGTCAGGAGCTTGAACTGGCATCTTTTCTGTACAGGGAGCCAGTGATGTTCCCTGAGGTATGGGGTGATGTGGGTTCGTCTTGGGAGATCCACGACGAGTCTGGCTGCGGCGGTCTGTATGGTATGTAGTCGAAGGAGGTGGGCTGCGATCCTTGCATAGAGAGCCTTGGCATAATCCAGTCGGCTGGAGATAATGGCCTGGGTGATGATGCATCTTGAGCTTTGGGGCAGGCATTTGAATATCTTATGAATCATGCGGCAGATGAAAAAGCAGGAGGAGGAGACAGAGTTGACCTGAGTTGTCATGGTTAGCTTGTTGTCCAGAATGATGCGTAGGTTCCTAGAGTGGTCTTCGGGGGTAGGAGTAGGTACGAGTTCTGAGGGCCACTAGGATGCGCCCCATGGGGAGCTTTTGTTTCTGAAAATCAGTACCTCTGTCTTGCCCGTGTTGAGCTTCAGGCAGTTGTACTTCATCCAGTTGGTGATGTCTGTCATGCAGTTATGGAAGTTGGTCTGGGTGTTGGTGGTATCTTCGGAGAGGGAGAGGATGTGTTGTGTGTCAGCCAGGTGACATATCTCTTACCCTAGGGCTTCCCAGAGGATGCGCTATGGGTATGCTGGTAAGGGTTTCCACTAATCATGTGCCTTTTGGTGCCTCTAGTGTGTCACCAAGCACCTACATCATACGCAAAGCACATGCATATAGCCCTGAACTGGGCGTGGCAGACGCTACAAATATTTAGGAGCATGAGCACTCAGACAAATGCTAGTACAGCATTGCCGTAATCATCCTTCCCAAGGCATGTCTGTCAGGCTTTAGAGGGGCCTTGCATGGCATTTAAAAGAAACAAGACGGAAGTGTTTTTATGGCACTTCCCTTTGGGGAGCTGAGGCAGTGATAGAGGTACCAGGAGTGACCCTGAGCTTTCAAAACCATCATCCAAGGGCCCGAGCCCACCAGAAAAATGCCCAGTGAAATAAAATGCCTTTCCGGACCTGCTTTCTTATGTAACTAGGTTTATGATGTGCTCTAAAAAAAAAAAACATAAACATTTTGCTATCTGCATGCTAGTTATGAAACTTTACTTTTGAACATGTAGCAGACAGTACCCAACCCACATCTTATTTATTTAGTAATACATTGTGTTTTCATTCTTTCTAAGCCTAAGTAAGTGCCTTGTGCAGGTTTACATTAAAATTTTCATTACAGGGCAGGCTTTTGTCTACAAAATTTTACATAACTACAAGTGGTGTGCTATTTGCTTGTATAAGGATTTGATTGTCTATCATATGGGTAGTGGGCGCTGTACAAATGTTACAAAACACTTTGTCACATGCACATAATGTTTTCCCTGGACAGCTTTACAACATGTGATTGTATGCTATCAAAAAAAGAATTGTCTTGGCATCCCTGTTATCTTACTTTCAAGTTTTACATGTGGCTCAGCAGAATTGTAAAGCAGGATTTGACAATGTGCTGTCAGGAGATTATGCTTATTAGCCTTCTGACAGTTCAGGCAGGTAAAGGGTTGACATTCTAAAACTTACATTTCCTTAATTTCCATAAAAATCCAAGTTCACTATGGAATTGGATTATTAAGACCTATTAAAGATAGTTGTTAGTTTTTTTTTCCAAGTGAATCCAATTCCTGAGATACAGTATTAGGATTCCTACTCTGTACTATATAGGACAGCTGATCCTGCCACAGTGAAAATAGCTTTTGGGTGCTAGTCACTATAAGGCCATGTTAATGCTACTTGAACATGAAATACCTTGACAAAATCAAGAGACAAGAGGAGTTTGGCAAAATAGGAACAGTTTGTTTAATTAAACATAGCGGTCAGGAGAACAGTTACAGGGTCTGAGGACAGTCTCAATTTACAATCGGTCTGTGGCCTTCTTTTATACAGTTCATCGTAGGTAATAAAGATTTCTGGGAATCCATATATGATGAGGAATGTAAGTTGCTGCCTTTGGAGTCATAAATTAATTGGAAAATACCTCAAACTTGCGTGGACATAATTTGGCCCCTGAGTAATGTGTCCAGATGTCCGGCATGGGGAGTGCATGATCACTGCGTGTGCTGTGTCCTGATTGTCTATATGTTCCTAACTCATGTGGGATCTGACTTTATGGTGTTTTAGGAGCGCAAATACCCCCCCTCCCCCAATGTGTTCTTTATAGGGGTCAATATCCCTTGACCATTGTAATGTTGCTGTGCCTATATGTGGGATTGATCTAAGGTTTCCTCTTTGTGCGTTTGTCTGCCGGCTAAGTGCCACCCTACCTGTGACCTATCAATCAGTGACCTCGGGCCTAGGTCTCAGAGCTTGCCTGACTACGTATTTGTGAGTTGGGGTTGATGTGAAGTTCACAACGGGAGATTTAGTTTATAAAGACGCAATTTCGTTCTCATACATGAATGTATCGTTTTCCATATTAGCATCGACTTTTTCCATATTAACATTACATTTCTACATGTTCTACTTTTAAATATCATGCACCTTGCCTTGTGGGCAGCAAGGCCTACACAGGGGTGACTTGTTAACATTCAACTTCAGCATTGAAATGGATTATTAATACCTACTAAAAATTGTTTTTTTCATGCTAATGCCATTACTGAGATTCTGTTTTAGGATTTTTACTCTGTACTACATAGGACAGCTAGGCCTGCCACAGTGAAAATAGGTTTTGGGTGCTAGTCATGATAAGGACATGTTAACAAATGTGTGTATGTCCTACTTTTAAATACTAAGCACCCTGCCTTGTGGGCAGCAAGGCCTGCATAGGGGTGACTTGTTAATATTTAAAAGGAAGGTTTTTACCTGTCCGTAAGGGTTTATTTTGAGAGGTAGAACTCCAGTTTTTACCTTGCTATAGTGAGGCTACAATGGTAGATTTGAAGCCATGTTTGCACTGCTATTGTAGATGATGACACAATAGTGGTTTCAGTCCACAAGTGGCATCTACCTTTCAGGCCCATAGGTACATTTTGTACTATACACTAGGGACGTATACCAAAGTTAAATATACCAATTAGGAATATGCAAATTCACCCACGCTTAAAGGATGAGCACATGCACTCTATCTCTGGTCAGCAGGGTTAAAGTGCACAGAGTTCTAAAGTCAGTAATGATATAGGGTCCAGCAAAAGGTGAACAATCTGGGGTGAATACGCAGAAAAGGTGGAGTTACTACACATATCTTTTGTGGGTGTCTTCATTCTGGAGTGAAAAATCTTGATAAACAATGACACGAGCTTTGCAAGGTAACTAGCTAATCACGAGAAATATTTCTTTCATGGTGAATACTATAATGCAGTGTTTCCAAAATGGTGGGTTGCAACCCACTTATGGGTCATGAGCAGATTTTTGGTGGTTCACGGAAGTCAGAGCAATAAATAAAGATGCCTTTAAAGTCTGCATTTAACTTGTTGCATTTGCCATTGATTCAAAGACAGAGGTCAATTGTTGGGCTGCTTTATCAGGATTGGTGTTTACTTTTCTTTCTCTGACTGCACAGTGAGAGGGTTTTTAAAGTGAATTATGTGCCAGTGTAGGATGTTATTTTTTGCATTATAAAACAAAATGTAAATACCAGTAAAGGAAGTTTACTCATCCAGCAGTTAGGGAGCAAAAATTAATCACTTTTTTGTAATTCTGAAGTGTGCTGGAAACAGAGATTTTAATTGAATTAAAACAAATGAAAACTTACTTGGTGATACACAAATGATAAATATTCCCAGAAACCCTGTGAGAAATTGGGTTGTTGGTTGACTGGGTGTAAGCCCTGGTCAAGCAGCAACCACAAACCTTGTCAGAGTGAGGCACAAGCCAAGCCTAAATTAACTTGTGCTCTACCCTTTGGTAGCTTGGCACAGAACAGTCAGGCTTAATTTAGAGGCAATGTGTAAAGTGTTTGTGCAACATTTCAAACATGAATAAAGTGAAAACATCACAAAAAAGATTCCCACACCAGATGCGAAAAATAGAGTTATTTGTAATAAATAATACAAGACCAAAACAACAAAAATCCAATCAGTAGAACCGGAGATATGCATGCTTAAATATTTCAGTAAAAATAGCACCAACAAGAACAAAGCGCAAACTGTGGATATCTGGTCGTGCCGGATCGGGACAAAGTCGCAAGTTCAGGCCAACCACAATGGATCGCGGCCTGGCTACAGGTACCCAGTTAGGCCCGCTGAACAAAGGACCTTAAATCCTCATTTGCTGAGCATTGTGTGGGTCCTTGTTGAAGATGCGTCACCCAGCCGAAGCGATGCGTCGGCTCTGAGATGAGGTGAGGCTGTGATGTGAGGTCCTGCGTTATAGTAGAGGGTTTGCAATGCAAAGTCTGGGGTCGAGGATACGTTGCACAGTTGGGCCGATGCGTCGGTTCCAAAGAGCCGAGAGACTGCGATGCGGAGTCCGGCATTGTTGTCAAGGATGCCATCGATGAGGGATGCAAGGGCCTGCACGAATGATGCGTTGCACAGTAGCGGCTCCGATGAGGCGGCGGGCTGCGATGTGGGACTTTGCTATGAGGAAGATCCACGCAGTGGTGATGATGCGTTGGTTCTGCTCTGGGTTACACCACTCATCAGAGAAGATGTGTTGGCTCCACAGAGGCTGGTAGAACACTTTAGGCCCAGTTCAAGGGTCCAGGGCTGGGGTGGCACCACTTGGCAGAATAGACTCACAAATGACGGAGTCCCAGTGCTGGGATCAAGGTTGTAGGAGCCTCTGCCCCTGAGGATAAAGTCAGGAGGCCAGTCAACTAGCCCTTGGAGTCATTCTGGGGTCCTGGGTTCAACAAATGCAGGTCCAATCCTTCTCACTCCGGCAAGAGGGCAGCAGTCCAGCACAGTATGGCAGCAGTCAACCAGAGTGGCAGTCCTTTCAGCAGTACAGCAGTCATTCTTCCTGGCAGAGTATCTACAGGTCCAGAAGTATTGTGAAGAGTTAGTGTATGAGGTTCAAGGTGTGCCTTTGAAGTAGAAAGAAGCTACTAGAGGCTTCCCTCTGAAGTACCCAGGCATCCTGCCTTCCCTGTCCTGGATCCAGACTAACTATATGGGCTATGCAGCCCTTTGTGTGGAGGGAGGACACAGCCTATTCAAGTGTAAGTAGGGCTGTGCCCAGCTCTACCCCCATCCTGCTAGTGATGGCCCAGCCAGGCACATCTAAGCTCCCTGTTGAGTGTTGCTGTCTAGGAGGAATACACACAACGGTGGCTCGTCCATTATGGCGGAGTAGCGTCACCCCGCCTGCTGCGAGTGCAGCAGGCACACACATTAATAAAATGGTAGTAAATACCATTTTATTAATGTGACCAAGGCTTGCCCTGTTACAGCACGATGACAGGAGGGGCGGCTAATCAGTGCGATTGCACTAGTAATGCAGCCCCCTGCCAGTGCTTAGGTCAGATTGGCCGGCTGCCTACAGCCGACCAATATGACCTGCGTACTTCAGAGCCTGCAATCCCAAGGCTAAGAATTAGCCGCGGGATTGCAGCTGCAGGCCCCCAGCCTCAAAATGAGCGCTGGGTTAGCCTGCTCCAGCCAATCCTGGAGCTGCAGCGCAGCTGCAGGATTGCCTGGTTTGCGTTGTCCTAGGGAGGAAGTCCTTCCCTTTCTGCTGAGTCAGCCCAGGAGAGCGCAGGGAGGAAGGAGTGGGAGACTGCATCCAGAGCCTGCCAGGACACGGAAATTACAGTCGGGCCGCAGGTAAGTTCTGTTTTCCTCCCCACCTCCCCGTCTCCTCACCCCATCCCGCCCCGCCACTCCACCCCACACCAGCTGCCACTGAATACACAAACCCCAACCATCAACTAGATCCAGTCATGTGACAGGCTGCAGGCACCAAATGGCTGAGGCAGGAAAATGCCAACTTTCTAAAAGTGGCATTTTAAAAATTGTAATTTGAAATCTGACTTCACCATAAGAGAAGATTTTACATCACAATTCCAAAGACACCAAACATGAACTGGTTACCTGTTTCAATTTGGAAATTAGCACTTATTAAATGGACTAAGTTAACTCTAATATTATCCTATGGCAGATAAAGGCGCTGCAGTAGTTAAAAACAAATTTAAGGGTTTTTCACTACCAAGACATGTAAAACTTAAAAGTACATGTCCTTCTTTCTAAATAGCCTGCACCTCGCCTTCCGGGCTGTCCAGGGCCTACCCCTGGGGTCACTTATATGAATTAAAAAGGAAGGTTTGGGACTGGCAAAAGGTTTATTTTTCCAGCTCGACATGGCAGTTTAATACTGCACAACAGGCTGCAATGGCAGGCGTGAGACATGCTTAAAGGCTACTTAAGTGGGTGGCACAATCAGTGCTGCAGGCCTAATTGTTGCATTTACTTTACAGGGCCTGGGCACAGGTAGTGCTGCTTCACTAGGTGGGTATAAGACAATTGTACCATGTTTTAAGGAGAGAGCAAAGCACTTTAGCACTGGTTGGCAGTGGTAAAGTGCGCAGAGTCGTAAAACCCTACAAAAACGGGTTAAAAATACTGGAGGGTGAAGGCAAAGAGTTTGGGAATGACCCTGCAGAAAGGGCCAAGTCCAACAAACCTGATTTCCACACATTATGATTTGTGTGCTATATAGTTTTATCAGTAAAACTATATACGTGCAAATTTAGTGGCCATTTCAATGGAAAATGTGATGTCTATAAATGACAATGCGCCACAATAAGATCCATTAGTTACATTCAAAAATCGCCCGCATCATGTCTATTAAAGGTAGCTAGGTCACAAAAGTTTGTTGTTCTAAAAACTGGGTTCCTAGAAGTTTGGGAACTACTGGTAAAATGTATTGTTTTTCGTGTAACTAGATAAAACTCTTAAAAGGTTTGGTTTGAGACAATCTTTCTTATTTCAATTAAAGCATGCGGACTACATTACATAAATGAGCCATTTAATATGTATGTGTGAACATATTTGAGAGCTGACCTTCTAACAGTGAAAATATTGATCTTTCCTGTAGTGGCTTTACAATTAATGCTCGGAGATTTGCATACATATATAGAAGAATTGTATGTTTTCAAGACAGAGAGCATGTTCTGTAATTAGAGCCTCAATGCCCTTTGCAGACATAACTGGAAATTTCTTGGACAACAGAAAAGAGACGATTGGATTCTTGTGTAGAACTGCCTCCTTAAGGTTAAGTTTGTGTATCACTTTGACAGTGACAGACATGCAATATATTATGCAAAAGCAATGCAAACCATATAAAAATGGCATACTGTTTCCAAAGATTGTGGGTATGCCCCATGACCTGCACATCTATTACCATCAATGTACAATTTGTCTCAAACGTGTCATTAAATTCACAATATTTTAGGGTGCTCTCACGGTGTCACAATACCCACCCACCAGGGTATGTATCAACTAGTACTGAAATCAGCCTAGAACAATATCCAACAAAAAGGCACCAAGGCACACCAAATGATTGTAACTATCATCCAATTTCCACGATCTGTGGTATAACCAGTCAAAATAAATGTCCTTTCGAAGAATTCCACACTCAACGTTGAATCAGGTCCCTTTACTTATTTTATTTCATTTCATTATACATGGACACCAACAGCAGCCGACGTACGTTTCGCCCCCCTGGGCTTTTTCAAGGCTTTATTTCAAAGTACTGGGTTCAATTCTAAGTTTAATTCATAACGTTGGAATTAAATGCACTTGATTGTAATCATTCCGGTTGTTAATATGAGTTGTCCCCTCGACTGGCAGTCATATCAATTTCTGTTTTGACAAACGTAAATATTGTCACGAAACGTGGTAGATGATTATTCTCTTTTGTGAAGCAGTAGGACCTTGATACGTCCTCCCTTTTTTTTCCGCGATGAAACAAGCACCTCATAATCGGCAGCGTTAAGTACCGGAATGATTACAATCAAGTGCATTTAATTCCAACGTTATGAATTGAAACTTAGAATTGAACCCAGTACTTTGAAATAAAGCCTTGAAAAAGCCCAGGGGGGCGAAACGTACGTCGGCTGCTGTTGGTGTCCATGTATAATGAAATGAAATAAGTAAAGGGACCTGATTCAACGTTGAGTGTGGAATTCTTCAAAAGGACACTTATTTTGACTGGTTATACCACAGATCATGGAAATTGGATGATAGTTACAATCATTTGGTGTGCCTTGGTGCCTTTTTGTTGCATATAAAAATGGCCCTCAGTGTCGCACAACAACTCTCCATGGCCCCCGCAGTTTAGACTTGTGTGTCGCTCTATTAGATGGAGCAAATATGTTACTTAAGCATGATTCTGCAGCTTTTTAATCTCTGTTGTCAATTATTCTCGGTTTAGTAAAATCCTAGTCCACAGTAGGGAAAAGTATTTTCCCCGTGTCTCGATTCTGCTGGTCTGTACTTGAACTCCAATATTTCAGTTTAGTCAATGCTTAATTTATAAAAGAAAGAGTGCCGGTGTCCAAAGATCTGTTCAGAAGCTCTCGGCGCACCGAATACCAAGGCTGATATAATGAAAAACACCTCGTGCCTCTAATTAGTTTACAGACACTTCCTTATCGCACATTGGCAGGCTCTTGCTATCGTCCTCGGTGATGTTTTTGGAGTCTTTCTCTTTTTCTTTTTTTGCCAGTCGTGTATTTTCTTGCTCTTCCGTCAGTAAATATCGAGAGGCAGATTTACAAGCACCTTGCATCATTTTGGCTCCGCCGTTGTGACACTTTTTGTGATGCAGCGGCGGCGTAAAAATGCGGCCCATTTACAACGTGACGGATCTAGGGAGATGTGTCACATTATACCTCCGTCAGTTATAATGTATGCAGGGTGGGCGTTCCCACGCAGGAAAGCCTCGTAAAAGTGACGCAGTGAAATCTACAAGATTTCACTGCGCCACTTCTAGGATTTTTTATTTTATTTATTTTACAGAGTTTTATATAGTGTGAACTTGACCCGAATCGGGCATCAGAGTGCTATACATAGCACCAGTTGCATTACATGAGGACACATTCATTTTTGTTAGGCACGGGGAGATTAAGTGATTTGCCCAGAATCACAGGATGTTCAGCGTTGTTGCCGAGACTTGAACCCAGTTCCCCAGATTCAAGGTCGACCGCCCTAGCCGTTAGGCCAACTCCTCTCCCCAGGATGCCACTGCGTCAAAACCTTACGCCTACTTGAAGCAGGCATAAGGAGTGACGCAGCACCATGAGGATAGGCCTCAACATGCATTGCTGGAGTTACGTCGTGCTTGCGACACGACTCCAGCAATGCGTGACTTTTGCGCCAACAGATGCGCCAGAATTTCTGACGCATCTGTCAATCCTTGCGCCATGGTGCGCCGTATTGTAAATACGGCACATCCATGGTGGCGCAAGGGTTTCTCAGGGTGGCGCAGGGAAAGTGACGCTTCTCTACAGAAGCGTCACTTTCTTGTAAATCTGCCCCCTAATGCGGAAACATAAGTGGTGGGGTCTCCCACCGGCAATCACTGGCTCAAATTAAGGACTGATTTGTGCCATCTGCTGTTTTTAAGGTAGATCTGTGATCTATTTTTAATTGATTCTACCATCGAGAAAGTAGTTCGTTTTTCGAGAATCCGTTTCCTTTTAAATTTAATTTCGGGCATTACTTAGGGAAGTGAATTTAAGGTGATCATTGAGCTATTCTTCTAAAACAAATGGTGAGAAAATGTTTTTTATTTCGAGTACTTTCAAGTTTTTTGCTTTGTAAAGGACAGAACCGGTTTGTTCAGTGCATCACAACTATGCTTCATTCTGCAGCCTGTTTCTCGCTCTGGATGTGTTTGCTATCAGCCTGATTTTCTCAACAGAAATAAAGTTTCTTTCTTATTGAACATTCCACGCCTGAACCTCTGAAATTCTATCATGTCGGGAGTTTTTTTCTGAAATTCTAGGGGGCATATTAGCAAGACCCACGTTAAAATTATCGCCGTTTTAGCGGCAGGAAACTGCCGCTAAAACGGCGATAATGGGCTTGCTAATATGCGTTATGGAATTCCAATAGAAGCCCAGGTTAGATGTCCTGCATATCTAACCTGGGCTTCTATTGAATTCTATAACGCATATTAGCAAGCCCATTCTCGCCGTTTTAGCGGCAGTTTCCTGCCGCTAAAACGGCGATAATTTTAACGTGGGTTTTGCTAATATGCCCCTAGGTTTCTCCTCTGGAGGCTCGGTATCCAAGTTTCACCAGTTCATCTTGAACCCCAAAGTCCTTGGATTTCCCCTGTACTTGCAAGTATATATCAAGTCATTGGCCAAAGAGGCACAATATCAACGAGGGCTCTTACAAACTTTCAAACCGGAGGATGACTTCAAACAAGAGGCACAATATGAGGTGCCACTGAAACTATATTAAGGAAACTCCCTTCTCACTGAAATTTCGCAGCTTCATTTAGCCCCTCTCAAAGTAGTATTA
Organism: Calotriton arnoldi; assembly: GCA_963921515.1. NCBI lineage: Eukaryota > Metazoa > Chordata > Amphibia > Caudata > Salamandridae > Calotriton > Calotriton arnoldi. Next base: position 859,876 of record CAWUFW010000626.1, read on the forward strand.
CACAGCAACTGGAATGAGAAAATTTGACCACATACCCCTATTTTGACTACAATAAAATGGCTTCCAATCAAAACAAGAAGCTATCTATAAATGGGCATGCTTAGCCCAGGAAGCTCTCCACTCAGGAACCCCCTAATTATTTGATTCAGAAACAATCTGACAATCTCTAGTGGTGAATCGCAACTCAGGAGCACCACCACCGCCGTTCCTGAAATCTGATCATTCTATAAAACTGAGGGGCATATTAGCAAGAACCTCGTTAAAATTATCGCCGTTTTAGCGGCAGGAAACTGCCGCTAAAACGGCGATAAGGGGCTTGCTAATATGCGTTATAGAATTCAATAGAAGCCCAGGTTAGATGTCCTGCACATCTAACCTGGGCTTCTATTGAGATTCTATAGCGCATATTAGCAAGCCCATTATCGCCGTTTTAGCGGCAGTTTCCTGCCGCTAAAACGCCGATAATTTTATCGCCGGTCTTGCTAATATGCCCCTAAAACTTTTTAGCAGTCATTCACTGTTAGTGCCCAAGGGCTTGAAACGCTCCTCCTCATAACATCAGCACACACCCTTCATTGCTCCTTCAAAACAGAACTAAAAGGCTCTCTTGCTCCAGTGTCAAGAATGGTCCAGATTGTTTCAAGAACTTGCCCTGCCTAAGAACTCTCCTGAAAGTTACCATAATTATTTCGATATGATATGTATTATATTGCCGTTATTACTTTTCCCCCAGCTCTGCAACTATACATTTACACCTTACTTTGGATTTATATGTCACGGGTAACCTGTTCTCATGAAAAGCGTGCGGTCGCTGCCTGGTCTAGCCTAAGCCATTCAAAAAGCCACATAGAAGGTAAATGTTGCTAATTCAATTAAGGGACCCCACAATACTCCAGCTTTCAATTTCTTGAATCACAAAGCTTATAGAATGGATAGCAACTAGAGGCGGTATTTACCATTTGCATCTTGTGTGGTCAGCACACTCTGGCACAAGGCCATTTGCAGGGTTTACAGCAGAAGGGGGCAGTACAGACTGGCTTTCTGGAACCCATTCTGATTTATTAAAGCCCTCAGCTGGGGCAATTTGCAGAGGGAAAGACTTCCATATTGGTGCTTTTTTGTAGCAGGTTTGGGACACTGAAAGGGACTGGTCATTAAGAACATTGTGAGGCTTACGTAGATCTGCAGTGCTGCACCAGGTGGTTTGGGCTCAGTCATATAACCCGTCTAATGCAGGTGAAAGGAGGTTGGCTGCAACGTATACTATGGAGACCTTTGATAAGGCTTGTGAAAGAAATATACATTCTGTTTAATGCATACAAAGGACATATTGTTAACATCATATACAGTATAAACGCTTTCCCATTAAGAAACTGGCACGCGGCTTTCTACTGTCTTCTCTGTCATATACTTTGAACGTCCTACCAGATAGTCTACCAGTTAACTAAACTATTGCAGTGAGTCCTTCAACCTTCATGAAGATGAGCACGCTAATACTTTTATCACAGTTCAACCATTAAATATTACTATTTCCTTCAGTCCAATTATTTACATAGTGCTTCTTACTGACAGTGAATTTCTGACACATTTTGACAGCTACGGTACCGAAGCACAAATAGATAAAGTGATTTGTTTCCTGAATCCATAGTTTACAACATATCTATTACACAATACCTCGCCTCAAAGACTGGGTTAATTAAACTTTATTAAAAATTCCATGATTGAGGCAAACATTTACACACACGTATTAGGTCATATCTTTAGTTTAAAAGAAAAGATGTCTAGTCCAGTTGAAAAAAAAAAAGCACTCTGGCTTGTAGATTGTGTTTCTCTGGAAATTGAAGCACACATAAATTGTATCATTTGCTCATAATTACACAATGTGATTAAGTGAAAAGGATGGGATTCAAGGCCTGGCAACCTAGATATCCACTTGATAAGTCCCTAGCTGAAACCTCATGAAGAGAAAAAAACCTCAAATGTATTATGTTGTAGCTTCCATTTGAAATACGCCCTGTCTAGATAGTTATTAGGCACTTCGACAAGTTGTGTATTTCTAAGCACATTGGGGCATATTTACGTTCCCTGGCGCATCCCTGCATATCAGCAGGGATGCGCCATGGAAAATGCGTCACGCAAGTTTACCCTTGCGCCACGTCCGATGCGCCGCATTTACAATGCGGCGCATCATGGCGCAAGGATAAGCAGATGCGTGACGCATCTGCCGGCGGAAGGTTGGCGCAGTGCTGAAGTTGTGTCGCAAGCGCGACGCAACTCCAGCACTGTTCCAACCTTCCCTATCCCTAACATGGTGCGTCAATCCTTACGCCTGCTTGAAGCAGGCGTAAGGATTTGACGCACGAGCGTCGGAAAAGTGACTGCGTGAAATCTTGTAGATTTCACTACGTCACTTTTCCGAGGTGTTCCTGCGCCGGAACGCCCCCCCCTGCGCCGGTACGCCCACATGAAACCTGACGCAGGTTTCATGTGGCGCAGGGGTTTACTACGTGACGCATCTCCCTAGATGCGTCACGTTGTAAATATAGCGCAACGCGGCGCATGGTTTGCGTCGCCGCTGCGTTACATGCGTGACGCAACGGCGGCGCAAAAGTGGCGCAAGGGCCTTGTAAATATGCCCCATTCAGTTTAAACAAACATGGCAACTAATGCAGAGGAAATGAAATATGAGCCAGAACACACAATGTGGTAAACTGCGGAAGCAAGGATTGTAGCCCAGGCCTCCGTAGTTTTCAACTTAACCACTAGAGTACTTTCACTTATCCTACGTGTCTCTTCCTGAACCTTGCTGAAGATACAAACACACAGCTATTTGTTATACTGCACTTTATGATTTAAAATACATTGGACATCATTTTGAGACCCTAACAAATTCTAATTCAGCCACCAACCGGAGTTACCTGCGTATCAGGGATATGAGATTTGCAGGAAAATCTAAACCTTCTGATTTTGTGCCATACACCTTTCATCAGTGGAAACACTCTAGAATATGTCTGGGGGAAAAGACCTCGAAGTGAGGAAAAAATATCCGGAAATCAGTTTGTAAATACCAGTTTCTGCAGTTCTTCCCCATTCCGAGGGCCAAAATCGTAATGCTGTGGTAATTACTGAAGACCATGTTATTAATAAATCGTGGTGTGGAGTTACCGGACTATTTTTAACATAGGGATTCATAATGAGTCCCATCATGCCCAGTTATCTATTTTGTGTCGACTTAATGAGCAAAACACCTGGCTCAAAATACACTTTAAGTAAATTACTGCATGCCAGAGTGAGCCGGTTAGACTAACTTTAAACAAAATGCAATACACAACACCAAAGGCTTTCTTGTGTAGCAGTTTCTGTGCTTCTTAGGAAGGGCCCAATGCACAAAGCCATTGGCGCTCGTATAAAAAGATTTACAAGTCAAAATAGGGAGGTTGACTGCTATAAATAACGATGCCAAACCAATATGTTTGGTCCTCTAATGAGGTAAGTTAATAGTTAAGTATGGTGCCCCGAGATGCACTATCTCCGAATGGCGTCTTGTGCAGCATACGTACTCATTGGAGGGCTAAGCACACTGGTAGGACATCGCAAAATGTGATTGGAAGGAGCCCTGAAGAAGTCTCAGGGGGGACGAAACATGTTGACTATGGCTACAATCAAGATTTTTTGATGAGAAATAAAGAACTGAATAATAACTACATATAGGACTCTTCTACTGTGTTCTTTTTTTAAACATGGACAATTGGTTCGTATTATCCATGGAGTTGTACTGCCTTTGTGACTTACTGTGGAGTGCTGAGTGATATATTTTACATAGACACCTATGGTCAGCATAGGAACACTAGTCCAAGATCACAAGAATACCGCAGCAGCAGAGAAGGCAAGAAAGAAAGAAAGGCAATGACCAAGATGGGCAAAAGAGCAAGCCTGCTGAGAAAGTGGCATACCAAAACAGTAAATAAAAAAGTGAAAAGAGGATAATGTACAGCCATTATCACAGAGGAAACTATTACGGATGTATATTGATTCGACTTCTGACTTCTTAGTGGATTAAGGAAGCCCACTCTGTATACGTTTATGTATTATTGAAAGGCGAAGGGCAGTAGGAGTGGATTCAGAGCCTGGACCCTAAGGAAATAAAAAGAAATACGCTGGCATGAAACACACATTTGCTCATTTTAGCTCCTTCAAAGTTCATTCTTATACTTTAAAGAGCTTAATTTAAGGACACAGATGGCTCTCGACCTCGGGGAGAGCTAGTGTGGGCCAGTGTGTTTGTGTTCAGATGTCCGGCATGAGGAGCGAGTGATCACTATCTGTAGTGTGCCTGTCGAGTCCTGCTTGGTTACCTGTGCCTATCTACATGTAGTATCTAGCTTTGTGTTATTTCTGGGGAACAAAAGCCTTTGGCCAAACAGGTTTTTTTGGGGCCAATTATCTTAGACTTGTTTGTGGTGCAACTATCTATCTGTGGAATTAATCAGGGTTTTCCCTGGGTGCATGGTTGTCTTTGGTTTATGGGGGACAGGGACCCCACCTGTGACCTGTTACTTGATAGGCGTGGGCAGTGCTTAATTTGTGCCGGTGCTTTCCGGTGCTTAGCATTGGCACTTATTTATCAGGGCTGTGTCTACATAACACCACGCGTCTGCAACTCTGCACGTCATAAATTACCTCACTGACCCGGCGCATCACATACTGGTCCAGACCGTCCAACTCATAATTTATTTACTGCCTGCATGAATGAATCCAATATGCAGATCAGATCAGATTAATTCAGTCGTGATGGTCACGATGCGCATTTGGAATGTTTTCTTTAGTTAGGCAGCGGCCCTTGCCGGTGGGCGGGACACTGATTGGGCAGGGGGCTGGATTTGGTTCTGCGGGGGTAGGGCTGTGCGGCAGGTAGCGTGCGTAGATTTCTTTCAAAATGCACACCTGCACGCACGCACCCCGCCACGAGTCATCAGCGGTTGAGGTGGTTAGCCCGGCCCGACGACGTTGTAGTGCAGGCAGCAGCAGCAACCTGGCCTAGGCCGCCTATCGAATATAAAGGCAGGAAGGCCAGTGTCCGTCCGCCCATCACCACCAGGGCAGTAACCGTAAGTAACAGCCATAATATAATAAGCCATTACCAACGCTGCTGTTTTTTGGTGGCGTGACGTGGTCACCGGCGTTGGCGTGGTAGCTCCGGCTCCTGCTCGGCTCCACATGAAGTCTGGGGTTAAGTAAGTTAAAGCGGCCGGGCGGCCCTGCAGTGCACCGGCCCCTGCCCTCCTTCTTCCAGCCTTTTCCTGTCCTGGCCCGGGCCGGGCAGTGGCATTGTACTGGTCAGGTGCCCCGTGCCCGGCGCCAGAGGCATGATTGCTCAGGGCAGGCCTTGGACTCGTTACTCGGTGGTTCATTTCACGGTTCACTTCATACGCATGAAGTGAACTGTGAAGTGAGTGAACCACCGAGTGTCGAGTCCAAAGCCTGCCCTGAGCAATCATGGCTCCGGTGCCGGGCACCGTGTACAAGTACAATGCCACTGCCGAGCCCGGGCCAGGAGGAGAAGGCTAAAAGAAGGGCAGGGGCCGTGCAGGGCCATTTAACTTTACTTAACCCCGGACTTTACCAGCGCCGCTGCACGGCCTAGTCTCCAACTATGCCATTAAGGACATTGTACTGACTGAGTAACTGATTAGACGGAGTCCACCACATCAGCTTCAGGTGATCGATGCTTACAGGAGCTGTTTTTTCCCCCTGATTCTGCCTATGCCAACTTGCTGCTCCCCTGCTGAGTTGTATCAGTCAAATCTATGGTGTTTTCAGTGGGTATGCTGCCACTTTAAGAGTGGACAAGTGTAAAATAGGAAAACTCCTCATCAAGACATGGCACATTTGCATGAGATAACTCCCAGAGAGGCTGCTGCTCTTGCTGCTGTGTAGTCACTGCCTGTGCTCAACATACTGCTGCCGGCCGAGCAAAAGAACATGCCATGCTCAGGAGGGTAATTGCTTATCTTGCTTTCTTGGTGCCTGAGGGCACTTACAAATATGATTGTTGTTTTATGACTTGTTTGGAGGTGTTTTATCATCTATATTGATATAGCTTTTTAAGGTATCATCAATATTGCTGTATGAAGTACAATCCTATAAAATCCTAGTAACCTGCCTTCCTGTTGATCCTGTACGGTCAAGACCTGCAAAGTGTCACCCATCATGTGTGAAACTACAGTATTGTTTAATCATGTTTCCCTGCATCACCGCACAAAGCCAAAATTGTCACAAACGTATATTTTCAGATGCATTTTTCAAGCCGCTTTTTTGCTTCTGCATCTTCCATACTAAGTCAGTCTCAGGCCCGGCGTGACCAGCAGCCCCTCATAACATTTCTTCCGTTTGGCTGAGACTCTCTTACGGTGAGACATTAGCTTGAGCACTGCCAAGTGAAAGTATTATGTGGTTGAGAATCATATTATATATGGTCCTACTCATACTAGGAATATTTGCGTTGCAATGCATGAAAATTAGCCCTAGAGAGAGCGCGGTTACCTGCTTTGAACACAGTTCTGTAGAAAATTATGAAGTAGGAATATAATGGCCGTTCTCTTTCTGTGTTATTTCCGTTATATTTAACTAAAATAATAGTGGAGAAATAATTTTCTCCTAACTGTACCTATACAGGGTCGGACTGGGAAAGAATATAGGCCCGGGTACCAACATAAAAGTGCCCCCCCCCCATTAGTGAATTAGGAAGCTAAATAAAAAAATTGGCCCATGTTTACAAATTTGGGCTGTTTTCAACTTGTAAAGACACGCTGTATAAGGGTTTTGCAAGGTATGGAAGGCTTCATGGATTTGAGCTTATTGCAGGCAATGTTTGTTTTAATATCTGGGAAATTAACAATGAAAACCGGTCCATGACTCTGAAAAGGGCCGGGCCTATAAGGTTTAGATCAGTTTTAGACTCACTGTCTGATGGTTCTTTATAGCAGCATGAAAGTGTATGAGTGACATTTCAAAAAGTATGAATAACACTTTGTGGTGAGCAAAATCAATCAATGAAGACGAAAGAAACATATCAAATTCAGATCGGGTATTACATCTGACTTTTAGCAGTGCCAGTTGAGAATGTGGGTGGAGCCAATAGAGTAAGTGGGTGGAGCCAGTGGAGGAAGTGGGTGGAGCAGGGGAAAAGTAAGTGTGGCCTCCGACAAACATTTGAGCACCTGGACTTCATTTTTTACAAATTAAGCACTGGGCGTGGGCATGGGTCGCGGGACCTGCCTGACCACGTATTTCTGACTCGGGGTTGATGGAGAGAATACCTTGGGTGAATCCGACAGCAATGAGGGGAGTTCATTGGAAATCCTAAAAATAATATGGCAGCCACTGGTATCATTTATATCGACATTATCAACATTGTGCAAACAGTTGTCATCTTGTACATTGATATTGCTCGTACTAGTATTGATAAGGTTGTTTTTGCTCTTGTCTGAACATACATTGCCATTGTTCCTATTAGCAACAATATTATCGTATGAGCAAGGATAATGACATACATTGGTATCATTATTGATGATGTCGGTGCTGCTGTGCTGGAACAAGTTACGGTATACATTGACATTGCATTGACAGGCATTGTGTGAGCACAAACTATGGCATACATTCACATAGCATTTTTTGATATTGCCTTTGTCGGCCCTGAACATATCATGACATTCATTGACATCGTATTCACCCATTTCAACATTCCCCCCTCTGGTTGATTTATCAACAGCTCTATCCTCCTCGTATGTCATGACAGTTATGTTATTTGAAAGTGTGTGTGTGTGCAGTGTCGGTTGCATTTTCCATAGCTAAGTGCATACTACCTAATTTGAGGACTGCGTTTTTACAGCAAAAAGCCCCCATTTGTAGGAAACCACATAACAGAAGTACAGCAATGAGAACTGGTGCAAACAGCGTAAATAGTTTGGATACCCATAAGGGGATCCATTAAAAAATACTATGCAACCAGTCCGGCTCTGGGGCACCTCCCTCCTTTTTCAGTTCTTGAATAGCATGGGCTAATGATCCGTTGGCCAGGTCATTCCCAGGGATGAAAGTACAACAGGAAGCACCAATCTTGACTCCCAGCCCACAGTCCATAGCGGTCATTAAGTCTAACACTTACCAATGTTACATCATCATAAGGCAAATGGCTCTCAACTCCTCGTTAATAGTGTTAGGCCGAGCTCAGTACCGTTTATTCATCTCTCATCTGGTTATTTGTAATCAGCGGGAGTTAGCTTTTGTTTTCAACGTGAAAAAGGGTATTGATCCTCTGGCGTTTACTTGAGCTTCTGTGAACAGTCTGAATTCTTCTGGAATGTCCTTGTACTGAACCCAGCCAAAATACTCGGCAGTTGTTCTACTTTGAGCCTGATGCACCAGAGTTGTTTTCTTCTGTAATGGATGCTGAGACAACTCAGACAGATCTTCTCCAGGGATAACCAGGGTTGGGGTGTGTATGGTCATGAATGTGCACAGGCCGTTCCATACAGGGACAAGCTGGATGCAGGCATGGTCCCCACTTTGCCAATACAGATCTATCAACGTGGAGGTGCCCCATTGCAGGTCCGGAATATGCATTATCATGCCACAGCTCTCATTGCTGCCCAACTGTATGGTACCTTTGCCTCTGAAACATAAAGAGGACAACGCACGTTTCCAACCATATGTACCTATCAATCTTGTTATCCCAAATGTACGTGCACAGGTGTCTATGCTGGTGTTTGACCGCCTCCCATGGGACTCATTCCTCCAGCATAATTGAGATGAGCGGCCCTGCACTGGAATTCCATGCCCGGGGTCCACTTGTCGTTAACAAAGGTGGCCCCAATGATGTTAAGGGCCGCCCTGGGACCGCAGACGGAGGCGGGAACGGAGGTGTTTGTGCACTGGTGCGGTGGTCTTGTTACACCTAGGAACCCTTTTTCCACAAAGTTCCAGGGCCAAACAGTGTCCTCCCCTACGGTGCCCTTCCTGCGCATCCTGTCTACTTCAGATTGGCTATCACTTGTCTCGGTGAAAAGATACAGTGCAGCTGGGTTGGTCTCATACCGGGTGATGTTTGCTAGAGTCCTACGGGGTTCTACTCAGTTGGGTTGGACTTTTGCCCTGAATCTGCATAGGTACAGATGGATGAGGCATTTTGCTTTTTCGGGGGCTACCTCCTGTGATAAGTAAAGCCTGTCTGCGGCTACGGCATGCGGTATCAGCGAGTAGACATAATATGACCTATTCGTAGTTTGTGTACCTATACTGCTTATATGCTGATACCAGGTGTTGTGTAAGAGTGCGCTGTATAGTGCGTAAGGAATACAAGAGTTTGGTTCAGTGTAGATATAGGTGAGGTGAGAGAGGTCTCTGCGCATGTGTTGCTAGAATGTAGAAGTAGACCTTACAAAATCATATACATTTTTGGCTCCGGAGAGACTTGAAAGCACCCTGGTCAAGGAGAGCGTGTACAAAAATATAAGGGTACATAACTTGAAAAGCATTTGTAGAATGTAGAATCGTCTTCGGAAGACATGTCCGATGTCTGGGTCTTTTTTTTATTGTTCGTTGTCTGTGGTCCAGTGTTGGGTGGCTGTTGTCTGTGATTTGATGTTGGTTGTTTGTTGTCTGGGCACCCAAGGGAGTTTTTGTCTTGGTGTGGTGTAGAAAGAATGTCTCTTAAAAAAGAAGTCACAAAGTCAATTGAATTTTGTAGTACCTGACCAACTGATCTGTTGAGAGTCCGGATTAACAGAATGGCGAGTTATGGCAACGTTGGTGCGCTTACCGTTCGTTCACGGACTTGTAGGGTAAGAGCTGTGGGTCGTAGGTTAACTTGGAAAAAAACATTTGTTAGGCAATTTATTGGAACATTTCTGTTTCATCTGTAAACCGATCCTGCTGTAAGGTTTTACTGGGGAGCTAATATGGTTTTACTGGGGAGCGAATATTCCTACTAGGATTGGACAGAGGTGATAGACTATTTAATGGCATTGGTGAGGTGTCAGCAGAGACAGTATTTTTTCTCCAGGCTATACTGTTCAGAGTGCGATGTTTTAGCAGGTGCATAGGTGTTCTTTTGACCTATCTGGGCTGTGTGCAATTGTGAGGAGAGGCAGATGTTGAATTTTTTGGTTCAAGTTTCCGTTGACAGGTACATGCCCTTTGGGTCTTTGCAAGTGTCGTAGACCAGTGTTTCTCTAATTAGGCTTCTGGAACGGTCGAGAACCTTTGGGCTCTTTTGTGTGGATCCCGGTGGGCTGTTCCCAGTTCTTGGGTGTTGCCACTTCTAACAAAGGATACCTGGAGGTAGTTGAGACTTACATAGCCCACCTAGAGTTGGGTTTGAGTGAGTGGTCCTGGGTGCCTGTTTTGTGCACTGGTGAGGGCTGTCCTGCTCCCTCGTCAGGCTACCCCCACCCAGGGGCGCGCTCAGCCAACGCCGCCTCTAGGGATCAGTAGCATAGGGGGTCCTGGGCCCCCTGTAGGCATTCAGATGGCAAACTCTAGGGAGGATTTCTGATCGACATAGCATGGTCGTCCTGAAGACTGCCTAAGGGGGCAGGTAAGGGAGTGTAACTGGGAGTGTTATGAAGGGGTGGATTGTCTCGAGGAATGATTTTGGATTATGGCACAATTGTGTTCTGGGATTGTATTAGGGCATTACTGCCCCAGACAGTCACCCCACCTTTCCGTGACTGTGGGTCTGGTACCTGCTGGACTGAATTCCATGGTTCCATGGTTGTTGCAGCGATGCCACGTGTTCGGCCATCCACCCAATGGGGCAGCTGCGGCCTGACTTCCTTGAAGCTGATCGCGTTATGTGTGCGTATTGTCCTTTGCTTGGTTTTGGGGTTGGATGCGCTGTGAGGGTTGTCCCTACCCTATTCCATTTTGAACATGGTATAATTTTAGGCAACATTGGTTGGCCATGTGACCCATTCTGTGACAGTAGTGGCATTCTATTGGGCCGGTTTGGGCTCAGCATACTTGGCCTCGGCCACTAGGACTGGTAAGATACTCTCTGGGGTCCGTGAGCGGAGCTCCCCTGGAGACAGAGGCCATCTGGGTGCTTGCGGATGACGCGGCCCCCTCAAGGGAGATCCTTTTCAACTTATGTTGGACCAATTTGGCGGCATCTTTCTCTGCCTGCTCCTAGTTTCCCTGTCCTTTTCCTGTCTCTTCCGGTAATAGTGTAGTATGTGGGCTAGTATTTTCCACCAAGGTTTAGTATCTAGCCCTACCACACTATCTAATCTGGTCTGGATCTCAGAGGGTAGTCCCTTCTTGAAGATGTAGAAGAATGCAACCTGTGGACCCGTGTCAGTCCTTGGCTGTCCTGTCTCCTGCCCCTATCATTCTCTCATTCTGTCTAGAAATTTAGTCATAGCCTCCCCAGGCTTCATGCTTTCTGCCATCATTCCAACTACGTCTGGGCAGTCAGGGAACAGCTCCCTTAGGGCCATCCAGATCTGGTGCCTGAATAAATTAAATACATCCCCGTCATGCTCGGTGCTCGCAGCCACTGGTATAATTTATATTGACATTATCAACATTGCACATACATTGTCATCTTGTACATTGATATCATTCGTACTGGTATTGACAAGGTTGTTTTGGCTCTGGTCTGAACGTGCATTGACATTGTTCTTATTAGCAACAATAATATTATCGTACACGCATGGATTATGACATACATTGGTGTCATTATTGCTGATGTCAGCGTTGCTGTGCGGGCACAAGTTACGGTATACATTGACATTGCATTGACAGGCATTGTGCGAGCACAAGCTATGGCATATGTTCACATTACATTTACTGATATTCCCATTGTCGGGCCTGCGCATATCATTACATTCATTGACATTGTATTCACCCATTCCGACATTTACATCAAAGACATATAATTCAGAATTGGAGGAATAATATGTTTAGCCTCCTAGTCCTATAACCGATGACTCCTAGTTTATTGGGACCAATGCAAAGAAGGATAAAACACAGGACAAAGGAAAAGAAATGTTATTTGAATGCATGCTTAGAAGCCTATAATAATGAGATCGGTTGTGAATGAAAATCACATCATATTCTTCCCATGCCACATTTCTACAGTAATCTGTAGATCCTTATCCAGAGTCAGACAACCGAGTCTACCGAGTGGCATATCCTTACTTCATTTTTTTTAAAAGCTGCTCGCTGCATTGGTCTGGCTATTGTGCCGTTACGGGGAGTCACAGTTTTGACCAGGGGAGTCACAATTATGAGCAAGGGAGTGGATCTCTGCTACTGGAGGCAAATATCACCATGGTTGACAGAAGGGGTTGTTTCTTATGCCCTCAATCATCTCCAGAATGTCAAGATATATCACACTTTAGAATTGCTCTCGCTCTGCTCAGGATACATTTCTCAACCCAGAGGGGAGAGGATGTGGCCTAACGGCTAGGGCGGACAACTTTGAAGCTGGGGAACCAGGTTCGAGTCTGGCGGGAGACTCAAGCATCCTGTGATTTTGGGCAAATCACTTAATCTACCCTTGCCTAAAAAAAGATGAATGTGTGTCCATCTGTAACGCAGATGGTGTTCATGTAAAGCGCTCTGATACCTTCGTGTCAAGTTCGCGCTATCTAAAACTACAACAAAAGAGCCCCACAACTTGACCGGTGGAGACTTTTGACAATGGGCACAAGTTGTAGCCTAGTTCTTCCAGAACTCAGCAACGCAGCTCAGGCTTCACATATGAGATTCAGTGATTGGGTTGCTACAAGGTTTCAAGATGCTACTATGGCCCTCTGCATTCTCCCCTGCAGCAGTTTTGCAGATGGAATCCTACTGGCTTTCAAGATCTGTGAAATGACTCCATGCATCAGGTTTCATTTGAACATTAAAGGTTAATTGGTTCCCAGATCCTCAGAACACTCATATGTAAAACTGGGTAGACCTTCTACGGTCGGACAGTGAGCTTTGGTGGTTGGGATCAAGAGGGAGTTATATTGGTATGGAGTTTTGACAGCAGAGACAGTTTCTACATTAGGGCTCGGGGGCTGCGTCCCTCTGAAATTCCTACATGCTTGCTGCATAAAATGTTAAATAGATCACTTTATTTTGAAATAAATTGTTTTTCTAAACAAAGTGATTTATTTAAGTCGGGGCTGAACGTTCAGGCTGCCTGCCCCGCCTCACTCTGAACAATGAGCCAGAAGCCAAGCATTAAATCAACTTTCTGCTATATGACACACTATGCAGGGCTTACCTTTCTAAAGCCCTTCTGTGCCATGGTAGTCTATGGTGGTATTCACTGTAGGCCAGTGATGCTCTCAGCGTCAAGGTTTCAGGCTTTGCAGGCTGCATCCTCCATGAGGCCAGATATCTGTCATTCACAGGTATAGATCCCACCCTTTCCCATTTGTCACAGGGTAGGACTGAATATGAGCGTATTATGTGTATTATACTGTGATGCCTGGTCATGCTGACCTCTAACACTGTGACTCCCCAGGCAATGGCGGTAGGTCACTGGCCCTTTTAGAAGTGGAGCTGCTGTATTTGTTCACCAGAGAAGTTGATCCAAAAGACATGCAGTGCTTTTGATCCTTTGGGAAGTTGATCCAAATATACGAGTCAAGGGTAAAGGGAGAAATATGTGCTTACAGTGTCCTGATTTGTGCAATCCCAGACATTTTAAAAACAAACATTAAATGCTATGAGTATGCATGCCTAGAATATGGCATGCATAATTGCTGCATATTACTCCCATTTTTATTTAGATCGATCAGTGCAATTTTTCTAGAATGTTTTATCCCCACTCTTGACATGTTTAGATTTTAAAGACAGTTGCATGCTGGCTGTTGCATGCTTGATGTTTGTGGTTGTGTTATTCTGGGGATCTGGCTTTGTCATAAGGCATTTCAGAAACAAAGAATGTTAAAAAAGTTAAGGTAATGCATGTCAGCAATTTAATTCCTTTTTCTATTTCACATGTTTTAATCGTGCATTCTCTAAGAGTGTTATCTTTTTCCATCATGTTGCGCTTCTGTGTTATTTTTTTCATACATCCTACTAGTCTTGTATAGTGCATACTTTGAGTTGTGCCAGGTGTTTATGAGGGGCTGTGATTGAGAGCTGAGGCTGAAGGCAGTGCAAGTTTCTCTCAGTGCCTGCCAGTGGGCTGGCCTCTCTGCAGAACATACAGAGTTATTGTCATGTATTCCAGATGCAATTGAAATTCTACGTAAATTTGTGTGAAATGGGTTCCCAGATGTCAAAATATTTACAAGGCAAAAGTAAAAGATAATAAAGTGCTTACATGTGAGTGAGTGCAGTGTATGTTGGGGCGGTGAAGTGAGGGAGATGCAAGAAAGTGCATTAAGGGAAGAGTGAAAAGAGAGTGCTGAAGAGGAAAGGGATGCAGTTGGAGATATGCAGATCGACGCGATGTGGAGAGAAATAGGGCATACAAGTCTAACATAAATGGCACATAACTTAAGGCAAATACTCCTTCCAATCCACAAGCCTAAAAAATATTTAATTCAAAGTCCCACAAATTCAGAATTGAAAACTTTTAATAATAATTATTTACGACAAATCATTGTTGTTACTCATTTATCTTTAACAGCTAACAACCATTGATAAAGTCAACAGTCCTCGTAGGTTTTAGGTGTATGTCAATTGTTCTGTTATATATCTGGATGCAATAAAAGGTCAGAGAGAAACCAAAATAGTAGTCAGGTGGCACTCTATGGGAATCACAGAAATGTATTTTACGTGTTCCTTTTAGAGACCCTCCACTTTTTTCATCCCACTTAAATACCTGTCTGCACATATTTCTAAATGACTGACTGCAGCCAGCAGCTGTGGGTGCTTCCTGAAGCCTGGTTAGAGCATTTTCTTCCAAAGGTGATGCCCCATGCAGTGCAAGACACTGTGCAAGCACACACTTTAAAGGGCCTGAAGTTATCACGATGTACAATTTGCACGTTACAGGAACTGTGGAATAAATTACTGCAGTAGGATATGGGGCAGTTTTAGTATGTTTAAATATTTCGAAACTGCACGTTCACAATTGCTTAAAAACATTCTTGCTCTCTCACTCAATTCTTTTTTGTTAAATTTGCTTTAAAATGCACCATTTTAATCTTTTTTCAAATTTGTCTTAGGGGAAGGACCCACCCGAGCCCCACGTTTGTCCATTGAGCTTGCTGGGTTAATTTGCTACATAAAAGTCATACCCAGCTTTATGCCCCACCACTTTAAAATATCATACGCTGGCACTGCTTGACAGGGCACAAAAGATTCTGGCTCATCCAAATAAATAGTAATTCAGGCATACCCACAATGCCACTCAACAACCCTGGATGCTGCGGATGCACCAAAAGTAAGTAGATGCAGCATTTTACATGAATTTGAAAAACACACACACACTCTTTGCTGCTCATATAGCTTTCTCCAAATCTATTAAAATATAAACAAGCAAATATAAATAGGCACTATGGCTCTCAATCATAAAGGTGTTCTGCGGTCACAAAGAATGTGGTGCTCATGAACATGGAGTTTGCAACAGCAATGCGCCTTTTTAGGTCTCGCAGACCTAGCGCTGGAGCGCGCATGCGCTCCTCGCTCTGCGAGGGCTTATTGTCGTCAATACGCTTTCAGAAGCTTTCAGAAGGGGACTTGAAGCCCCGCCCATCTTTTTCATTTGCTGGCGTCATCCTCCATGCTAAACGCTGGCTCACGATTGAAAAGGAGGCTTCTTAGTCCCTCCTTGTTACCGCCCTGTCTCTTTTTGGCCCCGCCCAGCCGGACTGGATCATGTACTCGCGGAGTTACACGCTCTCCTTTATAAGTCTGGAAGCACTCTTTCTTTGTCATTTTCAGCGCGGTCCGCTTCGGCCGTGCTTGTTTATCATTTTGAGCGCGGGCCGCCTCGGCCGCGCTTGTTTATGTACTTAATTATTTTCTCGCACAAGCGCGGTCCGCTTCAGCCGTGCTTGTTTAAAACAGCAATAAGCGTTTGTTCTCTCTACCCATTTCTCCTAGTTCTGCTTCTGAAGTTTCTCTCTGGACTGCCCGTGTCTGCCTCTCTCCTCTCTTTTGCTTTCCTTCTCCGCCCGCAGACGGTGCAGCGCCCCTCCAGAGACAGGAAGAAGTCTCTGCGGCTCGAACTCTCGTAATGTTTAGGGACTTTGCGGGGCTCATTTCCAGCCAACGGAATAGCAGTTTGAATCGCCTGCTCCTCCTCTCACCCTCGCGGTCCCTCCTTCCACCCTGCTCCGGGCGCCTCACTCCAGCTGTGACAGAGATCATGGAACTGTCCAAGAGGGGGGTCTGCCCGGCTGAGGGAGGGTCGCCCCATTACTGACCGGGGTCCCAGGAGGACGCGCCCCTCACCGCATCATGCCACTCCTGGACTTCATCTGGTCGTGCTTCTCCCGGGCCAAAGTAAGTGCCCCCGCAGCCCGCCCCGAAACCCCGCTTCGGGGCGCAGGAAAAGCCATGGAAAACTGACAGCGTGTTCAGGAAGACAGCTGTGCGTGCAGGGAGTCGGGGGCTGTGCGTGCAGGGACTGGAGGGCTGCGCAAGCAGTGCGTGTGCTGAACCAGCCTGGGGAGGGCATGTCTACAAGTTAAATGGAGGTATCGGGCTCTTTAAATAACACAAAATATCCGGGATTTTGTCGTTTCTATTGACCGCTAATTTAGCCGTGTACGAGAACTGAGGCGGATAGGGTTTAGTCTAAGATCACACAATCCCGGCCAAGTAGAGAAGTACGGAGTAGAATCTAGAGTTTATGAGCTCACCATATGATACGATGGTGCATTGGTTAGCATATGCAGATAATAATGAATGTGTTTGCCACGTTCGGTACCTACTTTTTATATTTGAGAGGTTAGCGCCTGGACCTCCCCCCCCACATTACCTTGAATGCGGACCGTTTACACCATGTTAATTTGCAACATTGGGCCGCGTGCACCCCCGCCCTCCCTCCCCCCCCCCCACACTGTCCACATTTTCTGATCTAGGTTTGAATACATAGTTTTTATTTTTCTGCACTGAAGTGGGAAATAGTTGTCCTTTTTCCTAACCCAAAATATCCATCTTTTCCACGTTTGTCAATTCATAAAATTGTTGCTGCATCATAATTCGCATGATTGAATGAAAAGCAAGCAAGGGCCGGACCGAATCCTTCGGCAGAGATTCTCTCTATCTACGTGCTGCTCATGCAAGATTTCTTCCTTAAAGGGCCGCGCAGTGTACAGAAAAACCAGATCTCCCCCAGTCCTGCAGCTCTAACTAACAGCAACAGTAGGCGTTCTAGGATGGTACTTTCTTTGATGACGTCTTCTAGGGTTATGAGATTGATTGTGACATCATCCACTGGTAGTCCCTTTAATTCCTGCCAGCAGTCTTCCAGCACCCCTATATTCAGTGCCAGGGTGTCAGCTGCACCCCTTGCTTTGAAATGAAATGGAATTACATTTATAAAGCGCACTAAACCCGAAGGTATCAAGGCGCTGTATATTTTAAATGAGCCAAGGGATACGTGAAACTAAAAAAAGACTCTAAGCTACCCTCACCGCCCACAAGTTCTTGCTTCAGGGCCACTATTTGGACAAGATGTGAACTGTGCAAACATGGCTGCCTCTGTTCTTACACTTTTCTCTTACTCCCATGCGGATGCGCAGCCACTCCCGCTGTCAGGATGTCCATAATTAATATTCAAAAGGTAAACTGAGGTATCGTGGATCTATGCCGCCAGCTTGGAGTTTTGTTTTGCCAACACATCGGAAGCGGGTCACACGATGAAGGCTAAAGGTAAGGAAGTAACGGGGCTGGTCACCGGGACTGGTGCTTGACGGACACGGTGCTGGACGCTGTCAGTGAGGGGGAGGAAGGGACTGCGCATCCTACTTAAGGGAGACCAGCTTTGTGCAGTGTTAGATTGAAATTGTTGTGAATAGCGCCTTTTCCCTTCTAGTTACTCACACTACACTGAATTGGGTGGTCACTGTTTTATTTTCTTTGCCTCGTCTAGAGTTTCGGACGGAGGCGAGTACGCATCTTTGACTTTACTAAAAACTCCCCTCCATGTTTATAAATGCAGTCTTCCTACTTAAACCAAAATTTCCACTTTCCGTGAACACTTACAACTTTTAGCTTCTGCCTCACAAAATAGCCCTCAGTGCAACGGAAGTCAATTAAAAAACGCACCAAGTTCTCAGCCATTTTACTGCCAGCCGCCCGGTGGAGCGTTCCCCTACGTTTTTATTTATACAGGTGAATTCTCACAGACACCTGTCTGGGCTGAAGATATATTCAAATATGGAGCTGGTCACATGCTGCGGTGTTCATAACTCCGAAGCAGGCGGCAGAGGGAAGCGTGCCCTCTGCCTGCACCTTTGCCAGACCCTCTCCCTCCCTTCTTGGATTGTCGGACGGCCCTTTGTGTCTCTGGCTCTCGTCATGTGACCTCTCTCCTCACAGCCAGACAGCAGCCCTCACCCGGGCCCTCGAGAGGTGTTTGCAGTGGGCAACTCCAACCACTGCCAAACACGCATTTCCCAAATTCTCAAGGCGCTTGTTTCGTGCAACCACACACACATGCCCCTGCTTTGGACTTTATCGTCTCTGCCAAGGTGAACCGGCAGTGGCGGTTTCTCTTTGAGGGCGTCGGGGCTCCGCCCCAGTTACATTTATCAAGAGATTTAATTTTGAAATTCCCAAAGAATAACACGTGTTATTCTTTGGGAATTTCAAAATTAAATCTCCACTGTCTCTGCGAGTCTGCCTCACTCACCAATACCGCCGGAGCTCCGCTGTCACGTCACGTGACTGATTGCTTTGCTCATGTCATCAGCTCGGCAAAGACCTAGCTGCAAGGCCCAGTCTCCACCCCCTGATGGCGTGGAGGTTAAGTTAGCCCCGGGCGTTTTAAATACAAGCCCGGGATCGCTAACTCTCCACGTCAATCAGAGAGTGGAGGAGAGCTTGTCACGGTGTCACCCCACCCCTTCCCAACTCGTCACAGGGCGTGGTGGGACCCACCCTGTGACGAGTTGGGAAAGGGTGTGGCAGGCGGGCAGCCAAGGAGTCGGGTCTGCGCAGACTCGATCACAGACTGCTCCCCGCGCGCGTGAGTCTGCAGTGGCTGTTGGAGTGACTGCCATTTACTGCGTTACTCGAGACGGACGGACTGCATTAGAGCGGAGAGCAGTGAGGAGGCAGTCTGTCCTGAAGCATCGCCAGCAGCGGCCAGTCCATGTGGTTGTTTGCCGCTGCCACACTGCAGGCTGCCAGGTTGCTGTCCGGAGTAGGGCAGTGGGAAGGGCTGGACACTGGGGCTCTTTGGAAGACTCGGCTGCCAACAAGCTTGCCACATTTCTCTCAGCCAATGATCTTTTCCAACACTGTTCGGAAACTACACACTCTAAGGGCTCAATTCTGGACCTGGTCATATCCAAAGCAGACCTGCTCACTATTGCTCCCCCTGTCCATGTAGACTGGTCAGACCACTTCCTCATTCCCTTCCGTTTTCACTTATCGCACGTTATTACACTCGGCCAACCCAAAAGGGCAACTACCTGGTTCCGCAACACCAAAAACATTGATCTTGACACTCTGTGTGACTCTGCGTTGCAATCACTTCCTAGACTAGACCCCAACGTGGATGTCAATGATCTCACCTCCCATTGCCTCTCAGTCCTAGCAGTCGAAATCGATATAGTCGCTCCACTCCAAAGCAAAAAGAAAAGACCCACCCCCTCTGCACCTTGGTTCAATAAAGCTCTCTATGACGAAAGGAAAAACCTTAGAATCTTGGAGAAACAGTGGAGACAATCTTCGTCCACCACCAATCTCTCTCATTTACGTTCGGCAAGATCCAAATACCACAAGCACATATTCCATGAAAAAGCATCACATTTCAGATCCCTCCTCGACTCAGCCAAGAACAGACCCAAAAAACGTTTTGACCTCATCAAAACCCAAACTGCTCTCCCCAAACCATCAAGCCTGAGGATTCTTCAAAGAAAGCAGCAGAATTCGCTTTATTCTTTGATGAAAAGGTAAAATCACTAGTGGATCAGGTCACCCACCCCACCCCCATTGAGGAACGAAAATCCTTAATCACTTGGCAGAACTTTGCAGTCATCTCGGAAGATGACCTCCTCAAATGCATCCTTGAAACCAAACCCTCCAACCATTCCTCTGACCCCATCCCCAGTGGCATCGCCATTGATTTCTACACCAATACTCTCTCTTACTGGACCAGACTAGTTAACCTCTTCCTTAGTCAAGGCTCCCTCCCTGCTGCCCTCAAAACAGGACAGGTTACCCCTCTTCTAAAAAAACCTTCCGCAGATGCGAATGACCTCAACAACTTCCGCCCCATCACCAACCTCCCTTTTCTTTCTAAAATCACAGAAAAATGTGTTGCGAAACAACTTTCCCTACACATTATGGACAATAATCTCCTTGACGTGTTCCAGTCGGGTTTCATCCAAAATTGCAGCACTGAAACAGCCCTGCTGCAAGTGATTGATGATGCGCTGCATATACTCGATTCTGGGGAATCGTGCCTTCTGATTCTTCTTGACCTCTCTGCAGCATTTGACACTGTTAATCACAACACCCTCCTCAACATTCTTCAACAGAGAATGGGCGTGGAAGGCACAGTGCTTAAATGGTTTGCCTCATTCCTCTCGGACAGATCACAAATGATCAAGATAGCGAACAGTCTTTCGTCTCCATTGGCGGTAGGTTAAGGCGTCCCTCAAGGTTCTATCCTTGCACCCACTCTGTTTAATCTCTATCTGGAACCCTTGGGGAACCTCCTTAGTAATTCTGGGATCCACTACCATCTCTATGCGGATGACACCCAAATCTACCTCAAGGTGTCTTCCGCACACGATCTTTCACTACTCAACTCTACTCTCAACTCTATTCACAACTGGATGTTAGCTCACCAACTCATTCTCAATCCCACCAAAACTGAATTCCTCCTCCTATCTACCTCTCTCTCCCCTCCTCCGGTTCAATCCTGGTTGGATCAGCTGAATTTACTCAACACTAAACCCGTCATTGTCGACAGCGCTAAATCCCTAGGTGTCATACTTGACAAAAGACTCAACCTAATCTCCCACATCAACTCCATTGCTAAGAACGCACGTTACCAGCTGCGACTTCTGTGGGGATCCGTCGGTTCTTCCCGGAGAAAGACCTAAAAACATTGGTCCAATCGCTAGTTCTCTCTAGACTGGATTACTGCAACTCTCTCCTGACTGGCGTACCCAAATCTCACCTCTCCCCCTCAAATCCGTCCTCCATTCAGCAGCTCGCTTTATTTCAGGATCCAAACGTAGTGACCACATTACTCCTATCCTGTCTTCTCTTCGATGGCTTCCCATCGAGGCAAGATCCATTTATAAAACTGCCTGCATCACCCATAAAGCCTTGCACACTTCTTCCCCTCGTTACCTGGCGAATAAACTGAAAATGTCAGGAGGCTCGAGACCTTCTCGGAATGCAGCAAAGTTTCTGCTTGAGCCCCCTCCTTCAAAAAGGAAAGATCGATGGCTCAATCGTTCTCAGGTAATGCGGTGAGAATCTGGAACTCGCTTCCGCCATTGCTCCGTGCCACTATCTCCATCCAGATTTTCAAAGCGGACCTCAAATCTCTTCTCCTTCAAAGACACTTCCAGAACTAGTCTGAGAACCCTCATTCTCAGACCCCTCCAGGAAGCTAGTTCATCACTGTAAATTTGTAACATCTTTTTGTTCAGTCCCCACCCTTGATTGCTGTGTCTGATATTGTGTTATTGCCTATATGGTTTTTACTCTACCTCTCCTGTTTATTTTTGTAACGTTCTATTTTATACCATTTTTCTCATGTAACGTAACTGGTTCTATTGTACAGCGCTCTGACACCTTCGGGTAAAGTCCGCGCTTTATAAAAACGCATTAAATAAATAAAATTAAAATAAAAACCAGGTAAGGCCCAGGCGGGCAGTTTTTAACTATTAACTTATAGGCCTGTTGGCTACGGCTTCAGCTGTAACTGTCTGTAAGTCTGTTATTCTCTGTGACAGGGTCGGATTGGGAAGGCGGGCATGGGGCGATGGGCCGGTGCTTCAGGGGCACCTGTGGGCCGTTTATTTTAGCCTATGTAAACTTGCCCAAGAGACCTACTATCTACGCCAGGCCACTGTAATGAGGCGCCAGCATCACGGGCTCTCTCCTCACTGTCACGTAGGTGTGTCGTATCCTCCAAATTTACCCAAAGCACTGCTCACGATTTGGTCAGTTGTAGCATGTGAAATTCCCTTCCGTCAAAAGAAGGTGTTGCCTTAGTTATGTGGTTCCATGGCAACAATCAATGACTGACAGCTAGAGGGGTAGTCGCATGTTTGCCTACGGTGAAAGAGATTCTATAGCGCGACATCAGCAGAGTTTTCTAGGTGCTGAAGTCTCATGACAAACACTACCTTGGAGCGAAGTCTACATCTTAAAATAGATACATTTTTGGTAATTTGCAGAACTGCAAAAAATTTGGTTCAGCTCACAGGTGAAAAGAGGCCATTCCTCACTGAGACCAGCAGAATGAATAAAGGGAAAAGGGAGTGACTGGGAGAGAGACTGAGGGAAGGAGACGAGGAGGAAAGAGGCAAATGGGGTGTAGCGGCACTGACGTGAAAAAGAGGAGTAGAAGGAAGACAGCAAGCCACGAAATGAGGTAGAAGAAAAGCAGAAGCAGTAAGGAAAAGACTGGAAGTAGAGGAACTAGGGTGTACCACATTATTGCAGTCGGGCTATCGACCTGTGTATATATCGTGACCATAATTGACTTCGAAATACTGCTACAACTGAATTGATAATACTAGTAAATCACGTGTTATCATGATGTATGTGTAGGTCGATATTTCAGCCACGATAATGTGACCTACTTTGGTACTAGCAATTGCTAGGGCAAGAGGAAGACAAAGAAGAAGGCGTGAGGTACAGGAAAAGCAGGTGAGAAGAACCCACAGAGAAAGGAATAAGGAAAGATTTGCCAATGCCTTTGGACGATGCTGTCCAGCATCAGCAACATTTGTTGCTGTGCAGCATGGCCAAAATGGAAGAAAAGGAAAAAGGTACAATTAGGTGGCTGCCAGTGCCTGCGCCATTATATAGTTATGCCCATGTGTGATGATGCACCCTCATACATGGGTCATCTTGCAGGAACATGCTTGTGTCACCACACGTGAGCACCTACAAGATAAAGTGGCCACCATTGTTTTTATTTACTGAGCTCAACTGGATCAGTAAATGAAAAAAATTAAAACAAAATAGTTTTTTTAAAGCAGAGATGCCAGCAGAAATTTGCTGCGTGGCTCTCCAAAACAAAAAAATATATATTAGAAATAAATAAGACTGTGTGGGATGGGAGGTGAAGGAGCAATGGAGGAGAGGGCCAGGTTTTAAGGTAAAAATACAAGCTGGTGGTGGAGGAGAGGAAAGGCAGCACATGAGGCAATGAGTAAAATAGAGGCAGGGTGAGAAGCACACATGGGAGAAAACACAGCACTGGGCAAGGGTAGAAGTACACAAGGTGGAGCATTACACTGAGATTTGGTAGTGGAGGATGGCACATGGGCAAAAGAGAGCATCATGGACTGCTGCGCAGGGGCAAGAGAAGCAGATGAAGGACACAGCTAGAAAACACATACACTTGAGGTGCTTAACCAAAAGGAAAAAAGAAGTTCCCTAAATGACACAGTCAGCCAATCAAGAGGATAATAAAGAGGCTGTGCTCTAGGGGAGGGACAAACATAAGAACAATTACTTATTGACAGCGTATAATCAATCAATTGGTTGCAAGCCAAAAATAAATAAAGAGGAAATATTCAACATATTGTAACAGTAGGTGAAGAATTAAGCTGGGCACTGTGAATAATTGTGGAGGCAACTGTGAAGAGGCAACGGTCCGTTGATATTGAAAATCTGTATTGGAAAGTGCTGCATGATTTTTATACTTGATGGGCAAAAAATGGAAAATACACAGGAACAAAATAGAAGACAGTTTGACCAGTGAGGGGTGTGGAGGAAGGCAAAAGTAAATAAGCGCAAGTTTATTGCCAGGTACTATGACACTTGTTCTGCCTGCTCGCAAAAAAGTTGGGCCCCTGCACTGTTGACTCCTGAAAGGTGGGCACTGGCGCAATTTGAATTGGAAATATGTTATCCTTGACCTCTCTCCCATTTGCTCCTAAAAATGTGTACTTTGGCCATGATGCTACATGCTAGAAACTCCTCAAATGTTAGTTACCCTCAGTGTTTTCCCAGTAGGGTCCCTGCAATGTTTGCTCCTGCAGGTTGGGCCTCTGTGCACTCAGCTAGTTAATGCTAAGGCGCTTACATGATTTGCTAGTAAAACGTTGGGCAATAGGACAGTCCACTCTTAAATATTTGGGCCTTGGTGTCGATTACTCATAACGTTTTGCTTCAAAGATATTCACTCTGTAAAGATAGATTTTATTCTGTGGAGTTCTCTGGTTGGACAGTTCCCTTAGTTTTTTAATGCATTTCTACCACTGGATATAAGTAATTATAGCCTGCAGTCTAGGAGAGAGCATTGCCAGTTCTAGCGATTTAAGATCAGTTTGGACGGGTGTGTATCTGCAGCTTGTTAAAATCCCTGACTGACATGAATGTGTGAAGACTTGCCACAGCCAAAGTTAGGGCCTTGTAATGGCATGGATGGATGTCGGGGTGGGAGTGTTTATGCAACATTATTAAAATTAACTGTGGTTTATTGCAATATAGAATGGCTCATTCATGAGGCCTTGGAACAGACAATAGTTTGAGGGGAGGCAGTGGCCTGTTTCTGCTTAGCACAGTGGCTTCCGAAAGTGTTGAAAATGAACCATTTGCCCACTCATTTTTCAAAATTTTCTCGGGGGGAGAACCCCCCCCCCGAACACTCCTTAGGTCATTCGGGCTCGCTCGCTACGCTCGCTCACCGCGGTGTGGTCCACCACTAATTTTACGCCTCACCACTTTCAAATGTCACCAGCTGCCACTGGTGAACAGGCTTTTGTTTCTCTCTGAGTTGACTGGATTAAACCGCATATATGTTTTTTGCTATCTTTCCTACTCCTGTCTGGTGTTACTCTTTCATAGCAATGCATTTTCAGCTCGGTGCACAACAAATATTGTGTTCTCCTCGATTTTCTTTAACGAAGTCTCATGGGAAAGAAATAACTGCTTGTGATTGCTAAACACACAGGGGCCGATTCCGATTCGGGCCGGAAATCTCTCTGACCGAGCCGGACCCGGAGAGATTTCCGACCGAATCGGACCCTAGCAGTCCGACCGAATGAGTACGATGCGCACGTATGCTATCGGACTCGATTCGGTCGGACTCCCATTGAAGTCAATGGGAGCCAGTCGTACGACGCGTACACGGGCTCCCATTGACTCAATGGGCACGACGCGAACAAGGGCGCCCCCTACAGCGTGTTCGCGTCGATGCGGGTCGCACCGTACATGCACATGTAGGGGGGACCCATGTGTCCCCCCTGTGTGCGACTCGCACGCCTACGCCTCCAGGGGGGTCCGACACGGACCCCCAAAGTGCGGCTCCGACAGCTCCTTGGAGCCGGGCTGCGCGAGTCGGTCGGAGCGGTCGAGGTGAGCATCGTACTTACCCGGCCGGGAAACGTCTCCATTGTGAGGTGCGCGTCGTCCCCGTGCGAGTCGGTCGGAGCGGTCGGGTCCTGCGAACGAGTCGGTCGGAGATTTCGCGAGCGCACGCATCGTACTCGCTCGCCCGGACGCACGTACGACTCGGTCGGGAAATAGGGCTCCGAATCGGATCCGGTTAAGCCGAATCCGATTCGGTGCCCTACCGGCCGAGATCGGAATCGGCCCCACAGTGTTAATGTTTGCTTTTGGGGTTTGACTACAAATCCAATTACTTGGCTCACTCTTTCTTTTATTAGTATTTGGCAGGGAAATGCAGCTGTCAACCATGTGTTGGTCCTACATGGGCTCTTTTAGTGTTTATTTAAGGAGTTTTCTTTGTTTATTTCTCACATCACCACAATATTTCAGTACACTTTATCCTAATGTGTTCTCAGCCACGCGTTTTCCAAAGCTGTTTGGGCATAAACTACAATTAGCAGTGCCCACTCCTCATCAGATAATTATCGGTAACAAACTATGCATACACCTTTCAACAAAGGAAACCCTTTTTTCGGATACAGTATCCTATGTTGTCGACTTTCGTAACTGCTGTTCACCAGCCGGTTCCTGCTACTGTAGTGTTTTGCACAGCCAGCAACTGTACATCAATTCCATGTCATCTTTGTATGTGTTGCATTGTTTATTCACCTCCCAGCTTGTTGTCACTTTACACTTGTTTCTCTTGCTTCGGTGATGGGATTTTTTGTTGTCACTGTACACACAAACGCATGCTATAACACAAGGAAATGCACACAGGGAAGTACACCACGTGAATCTGAGCAAATTTGAAGACTTCTCCCATACTACTCTAAATCAATCTTTAAACTAACTGAAATTTTATTGGTGTGAGGAAGAAAAAATGTATGCTTTGCATCAGGGGCTTCCACGCTTCCACGCGGGGTGAGGGGGAGCAGTTTCCTAAAATGAATGTTTTGGCTTCACACTGCCCGCAGGTTAGTGTAAGCCAAATTACACGCGTTCTCTGTCGGTAGCCTGCTGTGGATTATCTGGCGAGATCTTTTGATCTCTCAATACTGAGCCTACCTTACATATACAGCTGTTGGTGCGAAAGTGAGAAGTCTCTGCATACTTGTCTTCGCTTCAGGACTTTTCACCTGGGTTGCTCACTCACTTAATTGTGGCACAGCTTTAAATCGGCTGTAATGTAGACAGATTAGCTGAGAATCGCTGGGAGCCTGAGGCCAGCACACCAGCAGGCCGGTCTGGGGCAGTGAGACAGTAACACACTTTTGTTGGAAGAACCAATAAAGAACTCTGCAAAAAGAACTATTATTTCAAATACTGCACAGCTCTACAAGTAACTCTAAAACCGGGAACTTCACTACACAACATATACACTCCATAACACATGGATAAAAGACATTGTCCTTTACAACGCCATTTACAATGCCAATAGCTCTAATTTAAGCAAATGCGAGACCTATTGCATTTCCAATGCTTGTTTTGTAGCAGGACCCTTTTACTAACTGGAAAAATCTTTTTCTGTAGGACAGCTACACCTTTGAAAATTGTGTAGGCAGCCTTGGGCGGACCACTGCCTGTTTACCTCAATTTGTTCCCAAACGAAAACATTTTATTTTTAAAAGCAGTTCCTTTAATGGACATGAGCAGCTTTTGATGTCGAGCTTACTATACAGTGTCTTTACTGTCTGTTGCGAAGCATATTGTGGCTTACCAACAACATGGAGGAGCTTGGAATCCGCCCATTGCTTGCCATTGGTTGGCTTTCCTGGTCACTCTTATTTGCCTGCTTCTTCTTCATGTTCCAGCTTGTCAGTCTTGTGTCGTTCTTCCCATGGAGCATTGCCTCATTACAATCTAATTGATTGGCTAGCACCTCTGCTTCCAGTGCTTGCTTTTCAAGCATTATGTTTTTTTTTTTTGTGTTGTGCAATTCGCTAAAGTGCGTGTGTTTACGAGCGTCTCCCTCATGGACTTTTCTCCCCCTGCATTGCTCTGCCACCTGCTCCCTCCCTGTTGCGCTCGTCTGTGTGCTCCCCATTGCCTCCCGTACCCGCCTCCTCCATCTTACATACTCATACGGTCCACCTGCCCCTGTATTGCTTTCCCATCCCTCCTGCCCTCCCCATCTTACTTTCAGGTCCGTCCCCCCAACCTCACCATGCTGTGTATGCATTCCTCACCCCTATCCAACCCTGTTTTGCTTCTAGCCATTCCATTCCCCTGCTTCACTCAAAAAAAACACTCTCACGCGTTTTAGTTTCTTTTTAGTTGCTAATCCAACCTGGAACAGTAACGAAAATATTTTTTAAAAAGCACCTGCATCATTTTGTAGGCACATGCCTACAAGAGGACACGGACAGCTGTGCCAAAGTTTTTTTTTTTTACTTTAGGCACGTAGCACAGTATCGGGGATGCTGTGCAGATTGGCTACAAACTATTGGCAAAGCCAATAGGTCACAATGGCAAGACCTATTGACTTTGCCCATGCTTATAAAAAAAAAGTTTCCTGTTCAGGAAAGCAGATGCAAGGATAGTGGTCTGCTGTCCCTTGCAAGTCACCATCCCTGCATTCGCAGCTATTCACAAGACATTGCAAATTGTAACCTCCCAAATTAATACTCATTAGGCAGGTCATTTGCAACACACGGAGAATGAACAATTTGTGAATCACCTATTAATACGTAGGTTATATCACAAATAGATTCTCAATCACAACCTAGTCAGTGTGTAAATTGCACATATCTGGATGGCGAATGGGAATAGTATATCAGGTCATAATCGTATTCCCATGTCTGAAAGGAAAATATAGAAAACACAGATTATATTATATAATAATGCTAGTGTTGCTAGTCAAAGACTGACATCTTATAACTACAAATATGGAATAAAAACACCTCAGTCTACAGAAACAAAATACTGTGGCCATAGAAAAATACCTAATGAAAACGTGTGGATATGGTGATCCTCATTACCCTGCATTCTCAAATTTACACACCACTGAAGGTGAGATGAACAAAGTCCTTTTACAAGTCAGAAAATTCTTTCTAACTCATAAATAGCTTTTGTGTTCCTTCTGATGCACAAACAGGAGAAGTATTGAAGAAGTGTTCTCATTTCATTTCATTTCCAAATCAGACCAGAATGTATGAATGATTTGTGACAACAACTGCAGTCGCAAACCATTGATGAGGTGCCGACCTAAGTGGGGTAAAAAACTGATTTGCAAAGGGGAAAGTGCCCCCCTTTGGGACTCTTTCCTCCCTTGCGAATGATGTCAGCAGCCTCGTGGGGCACAGTCGGCTCCGCGAAGGTTTCCAAAATTGATTTTTTTTTTTTTTTAACTGAACCGGTTCTTTTAATGAACATGGACTGCTTTAAAAAAAAAATCACGTTATACATAGATCTGTAAAAGAGATCATAGCTCTTTTTAATACCAAGTGTCTTTCAATTGCTTCATATGGGGAGGGAGTGTGGGTTTTCTTTGGCTGCTCCAGACTTCAAATCATAGAAAATGCTTTTCTTCTGAAACTATTGATGATACCTCAGTGAGCTTTGATCTTTTTTTGTCATTTGGAGGCAGGCCTACAATTTCTAGAGGATTGTGTGGGTTTGGCCCTGTTACTTCTATGGATAAAGGTGTGGAATACACCAGAATTAGGATTCTCTAGGCTCATCCTTTGGGATTATTTGGCCCTGGATAACCCTGATAGTATTCCCTTGCTGGGGGTCAGTGGGTTTTTTTAAGAACCAAATCAAATACCATGTGCAGAGGACGCCTTAGTTAAGACTGCATACTATGAACAGGACAAAGACAAGCGTGTATGGAAACTTTCTGCAAATCTGGAACACATCATTTTCAATTGAGAGGTGAAATTCTATCTTAGTTTTACAGAAAATACTCAATACAGATTTTATTTGACAAGGATACATTTGGGTACTGTCCACTTTTTAGTGGCATTTCCAGTCCAAGACGGGTGACAAGATAACCTTCCACCATGCCCGTGTGATAGTATCTCGAGTGAAAGCACTTCGCACTTTTTACTTTTTTGGGCACTTTATAAATCTGTGAGGAGAAAGTTTTTAGTTCCTGTTTTACGCTCTTGCTCTTTTAACTCATATCTTGAAGGCTATAGATTTTTCACCAACTTGTAAACCCCCGAAGCTTGCCAAGCTGCTATACATTTTACTAGAGAAGCACTTTACATTAGGAAGCGGTATGGTCAATAGCTTTCTTTGTGACGCTTTTAAGTGTGTGCCCACTCATTGTATGCTATAATTGTATGCTGCTGTAATTGATCCATTTAATGTTTTTATTGATATCTGTATTATTACTGTATTTTTTATGGCTAGTTTTATTGATAGCTGTATTATTATAGTATACTTTTATGGCTGTTTAAGCCAAATAAAGATTTATCGAACAAACGAACGACTTGCATGGTAAAGAAACGTGTGGTAACATCACAGTCAGGGTGGTGACTGTGTTGTAAAGGCATGCAGGGTAAATACATGCAGGGTTCCGTCATACAACCTGCGCAGGGGCCTAGGAGCCTGAGGCACGTTTTACAGGGTTGAAGATTTCACAGCCCTGAGGGTGTGACCTCATCTGCCCAGCAAAGTCTTGTGAGATCCTTCCCCTCGTGACAAGGGGGAGCATCCTGATAAATTTACCTGGCTGCTTCATTTTTGAGCCCTGAAGTGGCCAGTGCTGACTATCTATCAATGATGCCCCATCACAGAGTGGAAAAGGGTCAGCAAATCTCACTGACCCCATTCCAGTCTGTGATGATTTAGGGAAGATGCTCCTCCTCTCATTCAGGGCTGGACTGGCCACATCGGGTGTTTCCCTGGGAGGCTGGAAAGGAGGGGGCTGTTTTTTCAGTGGTGGGGGCTGGTTTTGTTACTTGGGGCCAGTTTTGCAGGGGTGCTGTAATATTGGCCCCCAGTAACAAAAGCAGCAGGCAAGGTTCAGCCTCCCAGGGCCAGGCAGTGATTCCCCAGGGGCTGCACCGAGGAAATTGCCAGGGCTGCTTTGGGTTCCCAGTCCGGCCCTGCTCTCATTAGCTAACCTATTACAAGGTCAGCCAGTGGGAGGAGGCAGAGGGATCTTCCATCAGTCCCTTCCTTCGTCTAAGCCTCCAGGAACCACTGAGTCCTTTCTGCTTCTCCACCAAATGCCACAGCAGCAGCCAGGGACGTGTTTGTTTAATGTTGGGTGCATGTGTGCATGAATAAATGTATGTGTATTTGTGCATGCGAGACCTAAAATGGGTGTGCACAAGTGTATGTGCTTGTGAATGATGGGTGTATGTGTGTGCGCTTGGGAATGGATGGGTGAGTAAGTGTGCATGTGGATGGGTGGGTGTGAGTATGTGTGTACTTGTAAGACGATGGGTGGAAGTGAGTGTGCGCATGTATACACATCCCACTGCGCATCCACATTATGGGCTGTAACTGGTAAAGATATTTAAAGGATCCAACTTCTTCTCGCTTTGTGATTCAATTCTTAAGAGATACTCCGAACCACCACAATGCCAAAATGTAAAGATATGGGTAAATAATGGATTACTAAATTGAACCATTTGATTAAAGATGATAATTGAATTGTTCAAAAGCACTTTATACAAAAAAAACTCTATACATAAGCTACATTTTAAATGATTTCCCTTAAAATGAATGTCTAATAAATGTTTTTTCCCCTCTACAGTGTTCATCATGGCTTCCGGACTTCTGGTTTATCCTTTTGGTCTCAACTCTGCTACCGTGAAGGAGTACTGTGAAAATTCAAGCATCTATTATGCCGGAGACTGTCAGATTGGATGGGGTTATATGCTGGCGATCGTTGGAGTCATGCTGGCGGTCTTTTTGCCATTCTTTGCAAAATATGCACCGAGAGACCACATATCTCCAACGGCAATACCTACCATTCTATAGTCTGCTCTTAATGTGTAATTCACAAACTTTTTTGTCTTAATGCAATGGACGCACAGGATTGGATTTCTGTACTTTTGACTGCACTTCTGAACAGAAAGACCAATCCCACAAAGGCTGCAAGTGCACTCATAGTCTTCCTTGTGCATGACAAGCTGATGACTTAGGATGCGGATTGCAGAGCTAGCTCTAACAGTGATTTGAAAAACTACTGGCTTTCAGTGGCTTTGTTCAGTATTGGTTTCTCCTTAAGGCATCTCTCTACCTCCTGCATAGACCCCCTGTTGATTAAAAAAAGGAACAAATTTTACAAGCTTTGGTTCTCTTTTGATTCACTATCCAATATGACTGTACTAATAAACATGTGAACATTTTTTTCTTCCAAGCGTTGAAATAATCTACAACTACATTCCTAAATTGCAGAATTGTCGAACTTGCAGGTTTGGTGTCATGGTGGGGAAGGGGCCAGGCCAGAGAATAAGTCACATAGACAGGACTAATACCTGGCTTGGAAAAAACTGTTCCAAAGGTATTAAATCCAGCCCCTCTCTGCGTGGGCTGCTAGCTGAGCTGCCAATTGTAATGATAACATTCAATAATGTTGACTTGAGCCATATATATTTATGAAACAGTGATAAAAAAACTTGTCACAATAAATGAGAATATTTATGATAATGTGCTGTGATATAACTGAACAATAGCAGTACCGTACATCACCTTTTGGAACAATTTGCTATAAGCAATATCTAAACCTGTAAAATGTGTCTCGTCACTTATATTTACTTATAATTTTACTTCTAATGGTGATGATGGTTTTACGTTTTGTGATCCTTAGCCATTCCCTTCATCAGTGCCGAAAAAGTGAGTAGGAACTGCCAACTGCTACACGTTTGTATATAGACACCCAAACATGGAAACTTTTCTAACATTTATTCAAATGTAGGGATATTGATAACAAATTTGGAATTTACAGCTGATTAAGCAGAGCACTTTTTGATGTTTTTTAATCATGTACACATTATTGTTTCGTTTCCTACTTCAGAATAGTAAACCCTTTCTTGAACACCTATTTGTTAATAAAATACATGGTCCATCTTCCTCATATGTAATACATCAAAAGTGTACACAAAACTAGAAATCTCTCTTGTAGTAAAATATTAACATAAATGTGATGCTTTTGTGACATTTGTAGAATCCAGTTATAGAACTATGTTAATGGAAGCTTCATTGGCGCCAACATTTCACAAAAACGCACCATTTGCCTTAAAGAAAACACTGATCAGGTTTAAGGTTTAGCTGGCTAATATGTCAGAACATGTTTCTCTTTTAAAATAATAAAACGTTCAGATTATCTTTGAAACGGCTCTTTCTGTCTATGATTTATTTTGATGCCGAAGGCAGCATTTTGAATATCTTTAGAAAGAAGTAAATCATTATTATTTCATCATTTTATACTTTATAACAAATCAAATTCTAAATTTAGTAAGAATGTGTAGCATTTCTCTTCACTATTTTTGATAGCACTGCACATTGTGAAATATGTAGCATTCATTTGAAGGCAGTTACCCTTAGGATGCAATGGAATGGAACCAACAGCAAAACATACTTCCAACTAAATTAATAAAAGCTAAATAAGAAAGAAGCTGACAACACTACAGTAAAGAGAAGCTAGTGCTACTTGTTTTCCCCCTTCATCATGCTGTCATTTACTTATTCATGGATGCTTGGCCCACAACATCAACTGGAAATGCTAATTGTTAATTCCTTTTCAGCCATCTAATTTAAGCTTCCACCAAAATCTGGATGGCTTGCACAATGAAAAGCCACTTCAAAAAAAGCTCATAAAGAAAGAAATCTAATATGCAACTCAAATAAGCATTTTTGAAGAAAATAGAGAGATCGAAAATCAAGGGGACCCTGAGCATTAGAAACAGGTTTAACAATGAATATATTTAAAGAGATACATCATATCCCTTTCAGACACCATATGCTCTTAACTGGCCTCGGAAGATACAAGAATCAATAATCTCTTCAACCTCATATTCTGGTGACCAATCGACCAGCACTGGTGGTGGTTTTATTGATTGTGCCAGCAATATTAGATAGAACTAGGGACACTTCAAAACAGGATGCATGTGCCAATGGTAAGGTAGTGATAACCAGAAGATAGATTTTCCTACTTTCCCTGTGATCGTAATCGGCACCACATATCGAGGTGTAAATTTACTGTGAGACGCAGGAATCATCAAGTATTTAGTGGATAACCAAACCAGGTTCTTTCTGACAGTCAGGTGGCTATGGTGCCTGCATATCTGTAGGAGAGCTCGGTTTAGAAAAATAGAAGTGGCAGACAGTCGCAGCCGCTGCAGGTAAGAGCGGTGGTGCGGTGGGGCTGGCTAGGGGGGAGTTCGAGAGACGACCAAGAGGGAAAATTCATTTTTTATTTAATTATCCCTTGTGGTTGTCTCTCGAAATCCCCCCCAGCCGACCCCACCGCCCCACCACTCTTACCTGCAGCGGCCGAGGCTGGTGACAGAGGCAGAGGTCGCTGAATGTAAGAAAGTGGATAGCATTTTGTGGTACTTGAGTAATATTGCTTCATGTACAACAAAATGCAGTTTGTGAATAGGCCACCTAATCTCCATGCTAGACTGGCCACGAAGGGAACTGTTAAAGTGGACACATTTTGGGAATCATGTGTGCATGGTAACCATAGGAACAGAAGGAAAGGTATCTTCTCAAAGACAGGTGCAAAGAGTTATTGTATGCAAAGTCAGCTAGTAGAATCCATCAGTACCAGGCACATGCATGATCCAAGCGAAAATGTGATAACTGGTTGACTTAAAGTGCCTGTAACCAACCCTTTCCATCGAATCTGTCCAAAATAGAGATGCAAATTGTGTTTCTGTGTCTCTGATGATGAACTCAAGTAGACCATGGAGGTGGAAAATTTAGATAATAAAATCCCAGCCAATTCCGCTGCTGTTGGAAGTCTTTTCATTGAATAACATAGACCATAATCTTAAAATAGTTCATTACTACAAACACAGGAATATATCACTGACAGGAAGGTAAATTAACTTTAAAGACAGTAGTGATCATGTTCCATAGATGGTAAGGGGCTGGGAGAGGATGCAGGACTCCAGCTGCCAGCATATCTGATACTTTGGCCTTAGCACATATTGTACATCTCTCAACATATTCTTTGACTATTGATTTTATCCCAGGCCACCAAAAGTCTCTTGTGATTAATTGCAACATTCTCCTCTGGTCTGGATGTCCTGTTGCTCGGAAGTTATGATACCACTTTAGAATGTTGAAGTGTGTTAACTTACATAGAAGGTACAAGGCTTCAGTTCGATAAAAAAGGCTATTCGGAAGGAATCTTCTCTGAGGTCCTAGTTCAGTCTATTGTTGCAATGATGCTTCTTTTTGTACTTGCCTGATAAGATCAAATATGTCCTTAGAGGGTGTTATGGAAAGAGATAGAATATATGGTGCATCATCTTTAGTCTCAGGATCAAAATCCTTCTGTCACGAGAGAGCGTCTGCCTTTACATGCTGGTTTCCTGGTAAGTCACATATCCAAATGAGAAAAGAACAGGATCCACCTTGCATGGCAGGCATTAGTACATTTCATTGACATTAGTTACAGCAAGTTCTTGATATATCCACGCCATAATCTGATTCTGAGCGTCTTCCAGATGGTGTCTCCAATGAGAAAATACCTCTTTGATAGCTAGGAGTTCCCTATTGTGTATAGTGCAGTTCTTCTCGGTGTCTGTTAAAGTTCAGGAGTAGTAGACCACCAGATGAAGCTCAATGATTTTAGGATCTCTCTGCGATAATAATGCCCCATGGCAAAGGAGAAGACATCTGTCTCTACCACAAAAGAAACAAATCATGGTGATGTTGCAAGAAAAGAGCAGATATTAAAGTTCTCTTAAGTTTTTTAAATGCTTGTTTCAGTTCGTTACACCATACAAATTCCACACCCTTCTTGGTCAACAGTACAACGAGACGTTGGATGGTTGAAAACTTTGTTTAAATTGCCAATCGAAGTTGGCAAATTTGACGAATCTCTATACTTCCTTCACATTCTGTGGAGATGACCATTCTACAACTGCTTTGGCTATCTCGGGATCCATACCAATACACTGCCCAGAGATTTTAAAACATACAAAGCAAATGGAAGTAACTTCAAAAAGATATTTTTCTACTTTGGTATGCAAAGAGTGTCCCCTCAGTCTTGTGGGTGCCTCTGATACTTAACATTGATTTTCTTACAGAGTAAAGACTTAGACTGGGATATTGTCCAATTATACCGCCATAAACAGATTGAAGATATCCTTTCACAAAATGCTGGAAGGCAGGGGATATTGCAGAGCCAAATGGCATACCCAGCTACTCAAAGTGTCCATAATGGGTGTTAAAAGACATTTCCCATGCATCCCCCTGACAAATCCGTACTTATATGTATCTCTAAGATTTTGGCCAATTTCACTTGGTCAAATAGTATGATGATGAGAGGAGGTTTGATATTGGTTTTGTTTGGCAATGGTACTCAGCTCTCTATAATCAATGCATGGTCTGTGTTCTCCATTTGCTGTCATCACTAAGAAAATTGTGATGTTGAATGATTAATGAAGCCCTTTTCTAAGTTTTTCTGTTAATATTGCAGAAGAACATCAGCCTCTTCACAGTCAGGGGTTGATCTTGCATTGTGGAATGGTATACCTAGGCTTCAGGTCAATCTGGTCATTCTCCTGAAGTGGAGGAAGGAAATCAGCCCCCTTTTCACTGAAGATATCTGTAAATGCTCTATACTAGTTTGGAATAGTAAGTTCTTCAGTTGTGCTCCTGTCAGCGGCTGCCAACCGGTTGTGTTTAGGAGCAGAACAAGTCAAGGGTTGCGTCTTCGCTGATAGTTTTAGAAAGCAATGCCCAGCACAATATAATAAATTAAATTCTGGTGTGTCCTAATTTATTTGAGGGTTGTGATGCCTCAACCATGGAGTGCCCAGAACAATGGAAAAAGATGGAGCACCAATAAGGTAAAAACTGATTTTTACCACATGTCCAGTCTGGGTTGACTCAGGAAGAGTCACTGTAGTATACAAAAAGTGATGATGTAATGTTTGAATTAATATCAGCCATTGGTAATCTCTCTGGGCTGCATCCCAATCCATTGTTATTTTGCCTCTATGGCACCTCAGTTTGGAGCCAGCCACATGCAATTCAGTCTTGACCCTGCTCCAATGGGAACAGTTCAGACTCAACTGACAGGCTAGGACCTCCTTGAACCAGAACACAAGCAACCCAGGACCGGTTTTAGCCTAATTAGGACTCATCAGCCAGGTATAGCTTGGTTCTATTGGCACTGTGTGCACGGGACCCACATCTGGGCATACCCGTCCCACTAAGGGCGACACATTGTAGTATAGAAAAACGCACAGCAAATGTGAGAAGATAAAAACAAACTGTAAAGGCATCTTTATTGCTCATTCACCTTGTAACTCCAGCATGGTTATTTTGGGGGTACTGCAGCACCCATATCCCTATTTACCACGCCTATGTTGCAATGTGGGGTAGGTTGCACAAGTGTCCCACACTTTTCAGGTATAGGAGAAGATTAGATTGTGAAAGGTGCTGTTCGTGAAACATGTCTGTATTCTTCATACCTACTCAGGAGGGTAGGAGGAGAGTTCAGAATTATACCCGTTTAATCTGTGGTCTCTCTGTTGGGGATGCCAATAACTGCCATGGAATTATTAAAAAGATATGTCAGAACAGCTGAGAAGTACTACTATAGTCCATCTAAAACCTTTAGCAGACCTTTTGAGAGTGGCTGTACCTTATCAATAAATTGCTTTTGTTTGAGGTGTGGTGTTATCTTGTATTGTTAATCAGTGTGAATCATAAATGTTATGGGGAAGAAAGGTGTTGTTTTGTCTCTGTGATGCCACATAAACTTCATCCTCTGCACTGAGACTGGCACACAATATCGCAGTGATTTTTTCCACATGTCCAATCTGGGTTGTCCCAGAGTCATAGCACACTGTTCCAAATTTTAATGCAGTTCCATCATTTTTTTGAATCTCTTCCTTCACAGGTTTCTCAGTGACTGTAATTTGTTGTGCGGCTTGAAACTTGCTATCCAACCACATGTTCCGATGTCTAACAAGGCATATACTATGATCGGGCCTTGAGAAGTTATCAGTACTTGTAAAAAATAATGAGGTAGGTTTGCAATGCACACTTCAGTAATCCGTGAGCTTTCCCTGCATCTGTTAGTGTCATACAAGCTGGCTTATTTCCCTAAAGCTGTGGGAAAGCTCTCACCAAATGTCCCACTTTTCTCCAATAAAAACCGAGGGCCTGATTTCGCTTTTGATAGACGGTACTCTGTCCATTTTGTGGCCGAGAGCATTACCTTCACCATCCTGATGAACTACCATCCCTCAAATTTAGAGATAATTGCTGGCCAAGCAGTCATCTCTCTAAGTTAAAAGGAACTGCTGTGATGGCGCTTCCTTTCAATGTACAACTGTTTTGGTGGACGCCACAGTCGGTTTTAATGGCCGTTGACTAAACTTTTCAAAAGCTTTGGCTTTCTGAACCAAATTCCCACAGCAGGAGTTGGATTCAGAAAAAACTATAAATTAAAGCCCTCTACACCCTGGACAATTTCTTCTAGTGCCTGGTGGTGAGGGGCATTTTTTCTATGCCCCTCACCACCAGGTTTTTCCAGGCGTTGACTGACAGGGAAAAAAATACATCACACCATCCACCTTAAAAAGGGTGGGCAGTGCAATGTCCTTCCTCCAAGAAGCCCCTACTCTGTCAGGCCATCAATGGAAGTTTTTCATTGATGGAACTTAAGGTTGGTCTGTCCCTAAATGAGGTGGGTAGAGGGTTTGGTGTACAGGATACTCTGTCAAGTTTACAACAGAGTACCTATCAGAACCCCTTTCAGATGGCCGCGGAGCAAGCAGGGGTTGCTGGGCCCAACCATAGGGGTTGAGGCCTTTTACTCTTGATGTCTCCGGCCTGACCTACTATGGATCCTGAACAACTGGTCCAAGTACACCTTCAGCACTTGACTCCCATGTTCCAAGCAGTCCAAGGCTCCCTCGTGGGGCAGGTGGATGCAGGGGAATGAAAGGCAGGCTCACAACTAAACACGTGTGCAACAGTAGCAATAAAGCATTGTCCAACCAAATATGCACTTTTATGAAAAAAGTGTATTTTATTTGTACTGCTAACAGCACAAAGGAAGAATACAACATTCACAAACAACTTCACAGTCCCCTAGAGGTCATGGCTCTAGTGTTTCTTTAGGTGGTCCCCGGGGCCCACTCCCCCCTCGCTCCTAGCGATAGTGGTTGTTCCCCATTCACTATAGGCAACATTCAGGGCAATCCCCACTAGCAGTCCGAGTATCAAGAGTCCACTTTGTCTCTATTTTAAAGTCAACAGTGTTCCGGTGCCGCAGCACTAACTGCAAGCAAGTTCTCCCTGGGCCGACTGGCTTGAAATCAGTCTTACCTGCACCTGCAGGTTTGAAGCGTCCGGAGTTCCTGAGCATGCCCCACCGCAGGCGTTCGGAGTGGCAGCAGCTGAATCAGGTGAGTTGTAACCCTGGGCGGAGTTCGCGAATGTTGCGCTACGCGAACTCCGCGAAGTGGCAAACAAACTCCGCCGCACTACGCAGAGCTCCGCGAGCGGCGGAGTTCAATAGAAAAATGCTGTTCGCGGTGATTGCACAGTGCCGGATGCTTGTCCGCACTGTGCAATCATTGCGAACGGCACCATGCACAGCGCAGGCTTTCCTTTTCTGCCGCTCGAGTAGATTTTTACTCGAGCGGCAGCTATCTCAACGCGAACGGGCAGTTTCTCAACGCGAGCGGTCGCGAGCATACGCGGCCACTCGCAATGAGAAACCTGACCCCTCGCGTTGAGAAATCTCGCCGGGAGGTTGATTTTCCACGCTCGCTCTCGCCAACTTGATGTTGGGGATCGCGAGCGAGGAAAAATCTCGCCGGGAGGTTGATTTTCCTCGCTCGCGCTCGCCAACTTGACATTGGTGAACGTGAGCGAGGAAAAAAACTCCGCTCCGCTGCGCGAAGCGGAGTTTTTCGGAACTCCGCGAGCTTCGCGTACGCAGAGTGCGGAAAACTCCGCAAACTCCGCGAGCGGAGCGGAGTTCACCACCCAGGCCTAGTGAGTTTCACCACACGTGGCCCAGAAGGGCTGCACTCTGCAGCTCCTCCTTGAAGAGTAAGTATCTGATATCCGGGTCTGGTGGCTCAGTGGACTAATCCATTCACTGCAGGGGCCTAAGTTCGACCTCATGGTCACAGGTTCAAATACCAGCGGGTCCACTCAGCCTCTCATCCTTTCTGAGGTCGATAAAATGAGTACCATTGAGTTGGGTAACAATAAACATCTGTTATTCAGCGCCAAGATGCCCCGTTGGGGGTGAACGTGCGGTTTACAAATGCACATGTTATGTTATGTTTACGTTATATCCACTCCCCGGTGAAGGGGAGGGGAGGCTAGATATGATGCTCCTGAATGGCGGTGCACAGGTGCTCCCACGGTGACCTCACTGCTACTGTAGGGGTGTGGATCAGGTTGCATGTCTTGTTGCTCCCGGTGACAGCCCTTTGTCATATGGGGTCACTGTATCTTCTCTGTACCTGGGCTCTGATCTGGCCGACACAGCAAAGTCCTCAGCTGCGGCCCCTCCTGGCATACGGGGTCGAGGTTCACCACGGCACAAGAGCTAAGGCCCTCACAGCGTGACAATCTTCTTGCCGCAGACCCTTCTGGCATACGGGGTCACCGGCCCCTCACTACACACAGGCTCCAGCCCGATCAGCGCAACAATACACATGGCTCAATTCACGGCGGCCCTCCTCTGGCATATGAGGGTCACCAACTTCGTTGTGCACATGGGTAGTGTCCCGATCGGTGCAGCAGCCATCTCCTCAGACCTCGTAAAGGGAGTCTACCCAACATGACTCCCCACTGGACCTCGCTCCCTACAACGATCTTCTCTGACTCACAGGGCACACTGGTCTTGGTAAGCAGGCAGATGCTGGTGCTCCAGGCTTTAGGGCAGGTGGTCTTGGACTCCCTGGGTGATGTTCCCTCACCTAGCCGGCCTTGGCGCTAAGTCCTGGTCACAGACAGAAGACTTGCAGAGCTTCCCTTCCTCACACAGCCTGTCTGTCTGCTTGGCAGATGATTATTTTTGGGATCTCAAGCTCCCTTTCTTATAGTCAATCTCCAGACACCAAATATAATTTAGAGTGTGAGTCTTTGACGGTTATGTTAAGGGTCTGCTCTTTTGAAGTATCCACTTCTCTGCTCTTGAAAGCAGTCTGTCACAGCAGGAGTGATGCCAAAGCTGAGAGCCCCACCACACAGTCCATGCGAGTAACTAGAGTTCACGTCTGGAAGTCAGTCACAATGATATGTGTATCAAAAGGTTAGCTCATTGACCGGCTGATAGATAGAGAACAGATGGTAAAGAAGTGATGCCAGACAGTGCTGCGAGGAGTTGTAAGCCGACCAGGAATCCAAGGAAGGCCCCAGGGTGTGGCAGCAACCACACCTGTCAAATAAAGGAACAATACAAGTGACAGTACAACAAACGACAATGTTTGAAAGTACTAACTAGGGAACAAAGAGGGAGGAAAACAACACTGAGAGGCACCAAAGGAGCATGAACTGTGTTAAAGTCAGAAACCAGTGCAACTAAGTGACTCATTGAAACCAGAAGAATAGATCCCATAAGGAGTCTTAAGGTAGCGTGAGTCTGAACTGAGGTTAGTAGTCTAGTTTTCCAGCCCTTCTAAGTTTCTACTAGCCCATTCTTCAGCATCTCAAGATCCCATGTCCCAGAGTTTGATTACATTTTTAGTTCTCATGAGGCTGAAAAGCTTCCCCTTCACCACAGTTATGACAGCCCAAATCAATTTGGTTCCTGGTGCAAAGATCCCTATGGAAGAGCTATCCATTAACAGTGAAGGAGGACAACATTCTCAAGCAATACATTGTGGATAATTTGAAAAGAGTATTAATTTGTCATTCAACATCTTCAGCGGGACACCAATTTTCTTTATACTAAAAACCTGACTGGAGTTTTCTACCTTGCACAAATTATACAGAAATAAATCAAATTACCATCAGAAACAGCTATCCTCTTCCTTTGACTTCTGTCTTAATGGATCAAGTGAAAAGTGCCTAGGTAATCACCAAGTAGAATTTGAGAGATGCATACAGATTAGTTTACATACAAGAGGGAGATGAATGAAAGACATATTTTAATAGAAGATATGGACATTTAAACTACTTTCTGATGCTATTTGGCTTGTGCAATGTGCCTCTCAATATTTTATCAATGACATCTTTGAGGATATTCTTGACCCATATGAAATAATCTATCTGGGTGATATCTTGGTTTTCTCTGCGACTCTAATGGAACACAGAAAACACATGTAGGGAGTTTTTTTTATAACAGAATGTCTTACCTCTCGTATGCTAAGCTGGAGAAATGTAGTTTCAAAAAATCCAACATGCCTTTTTAGGGATTCCAGATTTCCCCTTGCAGAGAATAGATTAAAGCAGGCATAAAATGGTCCCAACCTCTACCATCAAAGAAATTCAGAGGTTTCTTGGCTTTTCAAACTGTTATAGACATTCCATACAGGATTCTTCTAGCATTTTGTTACCTATTACAAACGTTACTAAGAAAGGAGCTCCTTTTGTCTGAGGCTCGGAACAAGAAGAAGCATTTACAATTCTGAAGAAGGATTTCATGACTGCTCTAATACTTAGAC
The DNA here is from genome assembly GCA_963921515.1 of Calotriton arnoldi. Lineage (NCBI taxonomy): Eukaryota > Metazoa > Chordata > Amphibia > Caudata > Salamandridae > Calotriton > Calotriton arnoldi. The sequence goes on from CAWUFW010000626.1 coordinate 902,382, forward strand.
ACCCTGGTGTGAATTAAAAGTTCCTTTTGGAAACCGGTGCCTCATCATTCCACATCAGAGCTGTCCTCTCACACAGACATCCTGAGACAGACTCTGTTCACCCTGTGTCCTTTTTCTCCCAAACTCTTTCATCTAATAAAAGAAATTACACAATTATAATATGAACCTCCTAGCTAATAAAGACCCATTTGCCAATTGTAAACTTGACTTAGAGGGAGCGATACAAAAGATCCCAGTATGGACAGATCACAAAAACATAGGTTTTCCTAAATCTAAGAAATGTTCAAATTTGAGACATGCTTGATGGACTTTATTCTTCCTACCACTAAACTATGAGATTGCTTATTGATATCAGAAGAGAAATAGAAAGGATAGATAAGAACCCCAACATAAAGTAACAATCTCCATTTATTTCAGCAGCATTACATCAACAAAAAGAGTAGGCCACACAAATCTCTATCTCCCGCTGTCGTGTAGCAATCCGTAGGACTTGTGCATTGTTCGGACAACATAAACTAAGGGCTTGGTGTCAAGACTGATTCCAGATACCCCAGCAGGGTGTGTTGGCCTATAGACCAGCTAGCTCACAGTGCCACCATAAGGCCCCTAACCTACCAGGGAGCGAATTGTTTCTGGCAACCACTGAACATGACAACTCTGATTCCTCAGGAATCGTGGAAACAGTACAGAACCTTTCGCTCAGTCACTTGTGCTTACTTATTCTCAAAGAAATATACAGAGAATACACAGTGGGATGTTTTCAATAATATTCATTGAACCAACGTTATTCTTGCATAAAATACTTGTGCTGCAATGATAAGTAGACAGAAGCAGATAAACATGATTACAAGCACCAACAGCGTAAATAGTAGATATAGTTCTACCATGGTGCTAAACAATTGTATATATGAAGGCTACTTCCCTACATGGGCCTAACCCGGTAATATAACACCGCCACCGAATCCTTTGCCATTCTGCCTCAACCTGCCTGAATTATGCCCTGCCTTGCTATGATTCTCCCTTCCCACGTCCGCTTTATGTGTTGGCAGAGCGTTCTGCTGATTTGCAGCCGTGCTGGAGGAGTTTGCTGGGAGGCAGAGCAGACGCAGTGGACTACGCGGCTTGGGCCTTGTGACATTGTACTTCCTGAGGCCGGGGAGGGGCCGCCAGAGGGGTCTGACACTGCCTCGGAGAGATCCTGACTGGGGCCCATGAGAGTACAGTGCCAGGGCCCCCGTGGATGCCTGTGAGCTTTGCGTCACTTATCCCAACAGCATCAGCCGACCCTGCAGGCGGATTGGTGCCCACTGAGGCACACCCGGGACATGAGAGGGGCCAGCAGGGGGAGCCGAAACCTGCATGGAACCTGCCTGGGGGCCCGTGAGTAACCAGCAGCAGGCCCCCATGGATATCTGGATGCCCTGGTAGGGCCTTACTTCCCTTGCCTGCCGACGCCACATTCTGAAAGGCATCGGAGCATGCGGGGAGGCCGGCACCAGAGTTTTGTGGGCCTCATTTGGGGGGCTCAGCTGTGTGGAGAGACTGCCCCCCTCATTGGCGGCAGGGCCTGGAGGATCCAGAGACTTGGTCCTGTGGGGGGAGGCGGGTGCTGGAAATGTTATGGGACCATAGCCCGGGTTGGATGAGGCTGGACCACGAGCCCTTAAACAGCGGGATTGAGCTGCCGCTGTGGTTGAGGCTGGGAGAAGAGGCCCTCCTGGTCCTGGGGGTACCCTGTCACCTGGAGGACGGCGCAGGCTGTGGGCGCCCTGCAACCAACAGCAGGGAGAGCCGCTGCTGAGGGGGCCTAGGGGCCTAATCACCATAGGGCCCATAGGGGAAGCTTTGAGGGGACCCTATAGCAGCCAGAGCAAGGTGGAGATTACAATGGATAGACTGGGCATGCTGGATGCACTGGCTTGGTAAGCTGATACCTTCAGTGTGAGAGGTGCGGATGTGCCTTGGTGGTGAGTGGGTCCTGGGCCGGCCTGCATGTCTGTGCTGCATGATGCGACTATACCACCCTTCGCTAGACCACCCACAGAATCACTCAGCTTGAGCACCAGGGCACTCTAGAGCGATCTCCAGAGCACCTGGGCGAGCCCTCACAAGCTGCCCTCTTGGAGGCAACAGAGGGCTTCAGAGTAGCTCTTGAAGGTTAAATTGCGGGGTGTCCATTGAAGTCAATTTACTGAGAGAGGACCTCCGCAAAGTCGTGGACAAGGTGGAGAATGCAGAATCCAACATTGCTTCCTTGCAGACGGAGGTACGGCAGCTCAAAAAACAGGTCTCCCGATTGATTGCGGTCTCCAGTACCTTGGAGGATAGAGTTGAGGACACTGAGGGTTGTTCGCAGAGGAACAATGTGGGCCTACTGGGCATCTTGGAAAGAGGGCCAGTCAGTTGAACACTTTCTGGAACATTGGGTGCAGCATACTCTCAATCAATCAATCAGGGATTTGTGAGGCGCACTACTCACCCGTGAGGGTCTCAAGGTGCTGGGACCTAATGGCTTATCCAACTTTTTTGTTGTGGAGAGTAGAGAGTGTGCATAGGGCATTAGCACCGGTTCCTCGCTGGGTTGCCCCTCTGAGGGTGCTCATTGCTAGAATACTGAATTACAGAGATAGAGACATGACTTTAAGAACCTCCTCAATTCGAGAACCAAAACATTGCAATTTACCCTGACTACACGTGGAGGGTGCAGGAGCTGTGCAAATCATTCCTAACGGTCAAAAAGAGATTGCAAGTTATGGACCTCAAATATATGCTCCTCTATCCAACTAAACTCAGGGGGCCCGATTCACAAAAGTAATCTGAGACAAAATCCTAACATTACGACTTTCGGTATTCACAAAAGGCATTTAGTAGTAGTAAAGTTAGGATTCCTAACTTTACTACTACTAAATGCCTTTTGTGAATACCGTAAGTCGTAAAGTTAGGATTTTGTCTCAGATTACTTTTGTGAATCGGGCCCCATGTCATTGAGGCGGGAAAAATGCATTTCTTTGAATGCCCTGAGGACGTGTGGTCCTGGTTGGACATGTCGGATGTACCCTCGATGCGCCCTCTGAGTGAGGTAGAGCCCTTCCATATCCACAGTGGGCGGCATGTGTGCATGCGGCCTCGCTCCAGGGGTGGCAGCATGACTGCTGCAGGGTGCACTGTCCGCATCATGATCAGGGTCGATGACAATATGGACACCACAGTGGTTGAGCCTCTATATGTTCCAGAGACAATGCTGAGTGGGCCCTCGCAGGATGTCGAGGAGTGCGTCAGATGCTCTTTCTCAGAACAGTGATGTTGTTACGGATACTGTGCCACCTTGATAGATTTTGTGTTGATTTTCTGATTAAGAGGGAATCCATGTTGCCTGTTTGTCCTTGTACTGGGGATGGGGGCTTGGCCGAATATTATTGATGGGGGAACTGCTGTGGGAGGGAGTATCCAGCCAGTGCCTCTGATGGGGACTGGAAGCAGTTTTGAGTTTGCTAATGTAGAGGATGACTGTATGTAGGTATATACTTCGTCCTCCCTGGGAAAGGTGAGTGCTCTATGGTTGTGACCGATTGTTTGTGGCACCGTTCTTTCAATAGAGATGTTATTTACTTTGTTGTAGGCGGTTCTGTGCCTTTTACAAGTGGTGGGGAGGGGTGGTTCTCCTTCATGTTGAGTTATTCTTGGGGGGTTGGGTAGCGATGGTGTATATCATGACACATCGATCTCTGTGGGCAAGTATGATGTGGTTTAGTCCTCCTTGTCCAGAGTGGGGGGGGCTATTAGCTGTTTTATTTATCTTGCTTGTTTTGCCGCCTTGTGGGTTTGTTTTCATCATGTCACTGGGGGGATGCATTGGTCTACCTACACATGTTAAAGTCATAATGAGCAAGCCTGATCTTGTAAACTCCTCTATTGGAATGTGCGGGTTGGGGACTTATGGAAAACACTACAGGGTGCTCTCCCTCCTTGAGCAGCACAGTGTGGATGTTGCATGCTTGCGGGAGACCCATCTCTCGGAAGTGGAGGCTGCAAAACTGGCCAGGAAATGAAAGGGTCAAGCTTATTGAGTCAACTATTTGACCTTCTCACGTGGTGTCCTTATAAAGTTCGCTCCTGTCCTACATGGAGGCATATGTGGAGGGGAGTTATTTATTGCAGCAGGGCAAACTTGATGGGGTTGAGGTAGCCTTTGTTAACACCTATGGACTCAACATTGATGATGAGACTTTTATCTGAAGGTGCGGGATGTCCTCCTGCCTGCGTTGGACTCTCTCGTGCTGTAGGCAGAGGACTTTATCTGCATACTGGATGGTGTCATTGATCACCACCCCCACGTCCTAACACTAAGCCAAGGATAACCTCTTCACTATGAGAGGTTACGGATCAATTGGGCTTTTGTGATTTTAGGAGAGCTTCTCACCCTGCCTCGAGGGAGAATACATGTTATTCCCCGACTCACAGTACCTTTAGTAGACTTGATCGCATATTGCTTTCTGCTCTCCTGGGCTCCAAAGTCATTGTGATGACGCATCTGTCCCGCTATTTATCTGATCATGCTCCTGCCTGCTGCGAGATTGAGTGGGGTGGTGGTACTCAGTCGCCATTAACTTGGAGATACCCTCCTGGGGTGTTGCAGGACCCTGTAAGTGGAGAGACATTGGCGGGGGCCCTGACCAATTTCTTTGAGATTAACTGGTCCTTTACGCATAGTCAGTCTACTGAATGGTCTCTCTTGTGGGGTGCGGTGATTGTTGCAAGCTGAGCTCATACAGAGGGAGGACAAACTGGCACATATTCCGCGGCTTCCCCCGGATAATGTGGAGGGCTGGCAAGGGGAAGTACCGGCTCAGCAGCAGGTTGAGGCTGTGTGGGGTAGGCTGGAGAAGTACACCCCACAATCTTATTGTCAGCTTCTTCATAGCGAGGGGGACAGCTCTGGTTGGTTGTTGGCCTGGATCGTTCGGCGGGAGATGGGAGGCCTGCCCATTCTTCACCTTAGGTCCTCTCAGGGGCGGGAAGTTTACACGCAAAGGGGCATAGTAGACATTCCTTAAGTCCCATCTGGAACAGGTTTACCATAATCTGAAACCCTCCCAACCCGGAGCCCATTGCTACTTTCTTGACCGCCCTACAGCTATCGCGACTGGGAGAGGCTGCTACCCAGGATCTGGATACAGATCTCACCTTAGAAGAAATCCAGAAGACTCTTGCCCACCTGCCATGGTGGAAGGCCCCGGCCAGTGATGGTTTTCATTCCAAATTTTATCAGCCTTTTGCCCCCATGCTTACACAACAATTGCTAGAGGTATACTTGGAGGGCAGGGAGTCTGGGGTGCTCCCCCTGTCTATGCGTCGAATCCGTCTATCAATCACTTACAATGATCAGCATAGATACGGAGATACTTTGTAAAGCACTGGCCCTCAGGTTGTGCCAGGTGATTTCACAATTAATTCATGAAGGCCAATGCGGTCTCATATCTGGGCGTAGCACCACTATGAACTTATGGCGGCTAATACATGTGATCCACAAGGTTAAAGGTGGAGATGAGGAACTGGCAGTTGTCTCCATTGATTTCACCAAAGCTTTCGACACCGTCGACGGGCATTACCTTATGGGTGTACTGGAGGAGATGGGGTTTGATGCACATTTTCGTGCTTGGGTGCGTCTTTTATATACCTGTCCCATGGCTAGGGTACAAGTTGGTAGGTTATGCTCAGATCCATGGAAGGTGGGTTGGGGCACTCGTCAGGGATGTCCGTTGTCACCCCTCCTGTTTGCTATAGCATTGGAGCCTCTGGCCATCCAAACCCGACAGGTCATGGCTGGATGGTGGATCAGAGTGGGGGCAGTAAATCATCTGGTGTCCCTATATGTGGATGGCACCCTTTTCTATTTTTCAACCCCTCAGAGGTCCTTTCCCCCCCTATTACACCTAGGGGTTATGATGGCCCACACATCCCAGAAATACATGCCACATGCTCAAGAAACACATGCAGGATAATACTGGGAGGGTCACTGAGGGGCTGCATACTTCTGTCCAAGTCTGGAACTCCCTTCCACTCTCCCCAATGGACCGGGTGGCAGCTTCTAAGCTGATCTTTCCCCCGTGTTGTCTGCATTCAATGCAACACTCATTAGATACTCATCCCCAAGTGGTGTTTCAGAGATTACACTTTCTCATTACTATGTTGATATGGGCTGGGGATAGGAGCTGAGTGGTGAAGCATTTTGTGTTCCAACCTTTGGAGGAGGGGGGGTCTAGCGGTTCCCAAATCTGGAGCTATATTACTTGGCCTCCCAGATTAACCATGCTGCGCATTGGCTTGCGGACAGGAGTACCTGAGAGAAATCCCTTTTGCAGGATGGCGGGGGTCCCTCTCCCCCACAACTCCTGATGGCGGTGAGCAGGAACACGGCGCTGGTACCGTATCTTATTAGACACATGGCTTCTTTGTGGAAACAATTGATCAAGGTAGTATTGGGGAAGGATACCTTTGCCAGGGACTTTGTCTTTTGGGATTTAGCAGCATTCAGGATCCTAGCTGAGTCTGCAGATGTGTCTGCCTGGCGAGAGGGTGGTTGTGAGACCCTGGGAGACTTATACCCCAATGAGGAGTTTATTGTGTTCAAAGCAGCAAGGGAATGCTCCCAGGTAGGCCCTGGGCAATTTTTACATCATGTCAGTATAGCAGTCATAGTTGGGGATGTATGGCCCACCTTCCCAGCGGCCCCATGCATGTCGCTTACTTTTCGGGGACAACTACAGTTGATTGAGAGCCGCGACTTAGTCTCCCACTTGCACAGAGCCGTGATGGCAGAACGTGAGCAGGTCCCGTTTCCTGCTCGGGCGGCCTGGGATAGTGATCTGAGGACGCATCTTGAGGATGTGCAGTGGACAAGAATGTGTGCGTTGGTGCAGTCTATATAGTACAATGCCAGAATTAAAATTATACACTTTCATTTTCTACACCGCACGTATGTGACACCATTGCTTTTTCAAAAAATGAACCCTAGTAAGTCCCAGATGCCAGGTCCCTTTGGCCTCTTTTCTACATTTGGCATGGAATTGCCTGGTGGTACATCCATTCTGGTTGACTGTGGTGAAGCGAGTGAAAGCCGTCGGGTAGATGCCAGTCATAGCAGAACTGTTTGCCTGTTGGGTGACGTTCATTGGCGAAATGGCCGGAAAATTGAGTTTAAGTTTGTGCATTCACTACTGCTCCTGGCACAACAGTGGGTGGCGTTTACCTGGATGGGTTTGATAGGTTCCAGTGTGGAAAGTTGGATGGCAGATGTGGCTGAGTGGGCGGTGGCTGATGATGTGCAATTAAAACCATGTTGAGGTGTTGATAAAGTGGAAGAAGACTTGAGGGTGGGGGGGATCTCCTGGCCACGTTTGTAGACCACAGGGGACACTCGATCGCACCCCTCAATGGAGGAGGGATGGTCTGCTGACCCAGAGGATGGCTGAATCGTTTCTTGATTATGAAGGAGTCTGATTTGGGTATAATGCTCCTGCGAAATTGTTCGATACGAGCTGTATGGCCGTATCTCTCTGTGAAATTGATGGGGGTGCATATTGTTTATGTATCTTCTAGCATTGTGTTACCTATCACGCAATTCAATTAGACTGGGGTCTGAACAAGAAAAATTCATGATTCTGAAGAAGGCATTCACAATGGCCTCACTACCTAGACACCATGATGTGAATTAAAAGTTCATTTTGGCAACAGATGCATTGCCTTTGACCATCAAAACCATCCTCTCACACAGAGATCATGAGACTCTTACCGTGCATCCTGTGTTCTTTTTCAGGCAAAATCTTTCATCTACCTAAATAAATTACACAGTTTATGAAAGGAATCTACAAGCTATTAAAGACCCATTTTCCCTTTGGAGACTATACACGTAGGGACCTGTACACAAGATCCTAGTATGGGCACATCAAAAAAACATACGTTTTCACAAATGTATGAAATGCTTGAATGTGAGACATACTAGATGGGCAAATAAACTAAGAGATTACATATTGACGTCAGATGAGACATGGAAAGGCAGATGTACCTTCTAGATAAGAAGAACCCTAACAAATAAAGCAAAAAACTCCACTTATTTTAGAAACATTACATCATAAACAAGAGTAGGCTATACAGATATTAGAAGAGATACGTCAGGCTCAACAACAGATGAACTCTGAAGTTTGGATTCCAAGAGAACCTTAATTTAAGAAAGGGTCAGAGAAGATTGCTGATACATGATCAGAAGTTAATTCTACAGAATGAAGGATACAAGAACAACTGATTATGTTACACACTTTGTTAGTGGTTGTAGACTATTTTACAACGCTTGCTCATGTTAAAACTCACAAGAAGCTGCCATTAGCTATAGAATTAGCCCCAGTGTATCTAAAAGAGATTGTCCAGCTTAATGGACTGCCTAAAAACACTATTACATACAGAGAGGCACAGTTTACATTTAAATTTTGAAGGAACTGTTACAGCATCTAGGGGTTAGGGAATTTCAAATCCACTAGTCTTCATTCACAGACTGACGGATAGACTGAAATGGTAAATGAACAAGTTACTTACCTTCGGTAACGATATATCTGTAAGAAACATAGGTTAGTTATAGATTCCGTACCTTAGAATTTCCCCCAGGCGTCCGGAAAGTTTTTTCGTCAGTAGTACCCCTGCGCGTCGGAAGGTGGCGTCGGTCGACTCCACATTCGTCGTCGGCGTCGTGGTCGCCGGGATGACGTTGCGGTAGCTACTTAGATGCCGCCCTCGCGCGCTGACGTCAGTTCTGTACACGACTTTCCACGCCAGAAGCGCAGAGCCATGCAAGACGCTGACCACTGGTGCACAACACTAGGGCCCTGAAAGGAAATCCTTAAACCTAGAAGTCAGTTCGCAGAACGGGGAGGATGGGTGGGGCGGAAAGGAATCTATAACTAACCTATGTTTCTTACAGATATATCATTACCGAAGGTAAGTAACTTGTTCATCTGAAAGAAACAGTTAGTTATGGATTCCTTACCTTAGAATAGATACCCCAGCAATACCAACCCCGGAGGTGGGTCTGCGAACCAAGTTCACACCAGAAAGTCCTGAAGAACAGAACGGCCAAAGAAGCCGTCTCTCCGGACTTGGCTGTCCAGGCAGTAGTGTTTGGTGAACGTGTGCAGCGATGCCCACATAGCTGCCAGACAGATATCATTGAGGGGGACTCCTCGTCCCAAAGCAGTAGTAGCTGCCGTCGCACTGGTGGAATGGGCGCGCAGCCCCACTGGAGGCTCCTTCTTTGCCAAAGAGTAGCAGGCTTTGATGCACAGAACGACCCACCTGGAGATGGTCCGTTTGTGCACGGCCCGACCTTTCTAAGCGTCCACGAAACCAACAAAGAGCTGGTCGTCCACTCGGAATTGTTTGGTGCGATCCAAGTAGAAGGAAAGCTCACGTTTTGGATCCAGACGGTGGAGCCTCTCTTCCTCTTTCGAAGGATGCGGAGGCGGAAAGAAGGTGGGCAAAGTGATGGTTTGGCCAATGTGGAAAGAAGTAACCACCTTGGGAAGAAAGGAAGGTCTAGTTCTAAGGACGACTTTGTCCGGATAGACAGCCAGAAATGGAGGCTTGGAAGAAAGAGCTTGTAGCTCACTCACCCTGCGTGCAGAGGTGATGGCCACCAGAAAGGCAGTTTTCAAAGTGAGAAGTCTGAGAGGACAGTTATGTAGCGGCTCAAAGGGAGCGCACATAAGATATGTAAGGACCAAGTTCAAGTCCCACTGGGGCATTACGAAGGGAACAGGAGGAAAAAGATGAGTAATGCCCTTAAGGAATCTATTTACAACAGGGGACTTGAAAAGAGAAGGCTGATAAGGAAGCCTAAGGAAGGCTGAAATGGCAGAGAGGTAGCCCTTTAGAGTACCCAGAGCAGAGCCTGCTGGGCCAAAGAAAGGAGGAACAAGAGAACCTCAGAAAGAGGGGCGGAAAGGCGATCCACAGCCTTTTCTGTGCACCATGCCATTTCCATCTGCAGGCGTATACCGTCTTAGTGGAGGGACGCCTGGCTGCCAAGATAACATCGCAGACTTCGGGAGGCAGGTCAAATGACGTCAACTGCCGCCGCTCAATCTCCACGCAAGGAGGTGGAGGCTGTACAGGTTCGGGTGGAGGACCGTCCCCTGCTGCTGCGACAGAAGATCCTCCCGAAGAGGCAGTCGGATCGGAGGATCGATGGCCATGTTGAGTAGCTCGGGATACCAGACTCTTCATGCCCAATCCGGAGCCACAAGAATGACTTGGGCCCAGTCGTGCTTGATCTTCTTCAGCACTCTGGGCAGAAGTAGTATAGGCGGAAAGGCGTATAGAAGACCGCAACTCCACTTGCGACGAAAAGCGTCGCCTAGCGAGTGCCGCCTTGGAAATTCCAACGCGCAGAACTGCTGACATTGAGCGTTCTCTTCGGTGGCAAATAGATCTAACCAAGGCTCTCCCCACTCCTGAAAGAGACCTTGCACCACCTCCGAGTGAAGATGCCATTCGTGATCCATCATGCACCTGCAGCTGAGTTCGTCCGCCCTGGCATTCAGGGAACCTGCCAGGTGTTGAACCACCAGGGATATGCCCTGATGATCCAGCCATGTCCAGAGGCGTAGGGCCTCCTGACATCGGGTCCACGACCCCACCCCACCCTGTTTGTTGCAGTACCATATGGCGGTGGTGTTGTCCGTGAACACCTGCACTACTCTTCCCCGGACAGAGGGAAGGAATGCTTTGAGTGCAAGACGAATCGCCCGAAGCTCCAGAAGGTTGATATGGAGCCCGGACCCCGCCGGAGACCAGAGGCCTCTGATATCCGCCTCCCCCATGTGGCCGCCCCATCCCAGAAGTGATGCATTGGTCACCACTGTGAACTCTGGTTGAGGAAGGGAGAGGGATCTGCCGTCGACCCAATCCTGGTTCGTTAGCCACCACTGTAACTGGTGTGCAGTGCCCTCTGAGATTTGGATGCATTCGAACAGGTTCCCCTGATGTTGGGCCCACTGGAACTTCAGGTTCCACTGCAGAGCCCGCATATGCCGTTTGGCATGGTTCACCAGCAGGATGCAGGAGGCCATCAGACCCAGTAGTCTGAGGGTCATCCTGACCAAAACCCGGGATAGAGGCTGAAAGATCGGAATCATAGCCCGAATATCCCGGACTCGCTGTCGTGTCCAGAACCGCTCCGATGAAGAGGAGCTTCTGAGAGGAAATCAGGTGTGACTTCGGCACATTGATGGAAAACCCCAGCAAATGCAGGAGGTCGGCCATAGTCTGGCGGTGGGAGACGACAGCCTGGGGCGAGCCCGTCTTCAACAGCCAGTCGTCGAGATGGGGGAAGACTGGAACCCCCGATCTGCGCAGATGAGCTGCGACCACCGCCATCACTTTCGTGAACACCCGAGGGGCGCTGGTAAGGCCAAAGGGGAGCACGGTAAACTGAAAATGCTCGTGACCTACCGTGAACCGCAGGTAGCACCTGTGGGCCGGCAGGACGGGGATGTGAAAGTAAGCGTCCTGCAAGTCCAACGCTACCATCCAGTCTCCAGGGTCGAGGGCAGACAGGACCTGAGCGAGCGTCAACATTTTGAACTTCTCCTTCCGAAGGAAGCGGTTGACGTTCCTGAGATCCAAGCTAGGACGCAGGCCTTTGTCCCTCTTGGGCACCAGAAAGTAGTGGGAATAACAACCACGACCTACTTCTGGGACAGGAACACGCTCGTTGGCTCCCTTGGCCAAGAGTGCCGAAACTTCCTGTTGGAGAAGGGCCAGATGATCCTCTGACATGCGATGGTACTAAGGTGGCATGGATGGAGGGTCAGTCTCGAAGGGGAGGGAGTAGCCCCTTTGGACTATCTGCAAAACCCACCTGTCCGATGTGATGGTGCGCCAGTGGGGGAGGTGATGGCGAATCCTGCCGCCCACTGACGTTTGGTGGCCCTGAAAGGTCGGACTAGGAGGGTTTGGAGGCTGCTGCAGAGGGGGCTGTGGTGGACTGGCCCGCCCGCTGGCCCCCAGAACCATGGCCCTGGTTCCCACGTCCCCGGCCGCGCAGAGGCTGAACAGCTTGCGCCGGCCTGTAGCCCTGGGTGGGACGTGCCGGGGCACCCCTTCCGTAGCCATGAAAGGGGCGAAAGGCAGACTGCACAGGGCGGGTGGTGGAGAGGCCCAAGGACCTGGCCGTAGCTCGAGAGTCCTTAAAGCGCTCTAGAGCGTTGTCTGCCTTGTCGCCGAAAAGGCGACGGCCATCAAAGGGCATGTCCAAAAGAGTGGATTGGACATCCCCCGAAAAACCAGTCGACCTCAACCAGGCGTAGCGTCGAAGGGCTACCGACGTGGAATTCGTCCTGCCTAGTGAGTCGGCGGTATCCAGCCCACAGCGGATGGTAAACTTCGCTGCATCTCTCCCCTCGGCAACTGCACGGGAGAGCACGGCCCGGGCCTCCTCCGGGCACTGGGGCAGCACCTGCGCTACCGTATCCCACACAGAGTGGGTGTAACGGCCCAAAAGACATGCAGTGTTTACCGACCGCAGTCCCAAGCTGGAGGAAGAAAACATTTTCTTCCCAAGGTGGTCCAGCTTTTTCGATTCCCTATCGGGTGGTGCGCTACGGAATGCGCCTTTGGAGGTGGAGGCTTGGACCACCAAGCTCTCAGGGGTGTCGTGTTGGGAGAGGAAAGTGGGGTCGCCCGGGCGGTGGCATCGGGCAATCATCCTGTCCACAGGAGCCCCTGTGTTGGGCCTGGACCAGGTGCCCAAAAGGATGTCCGTGAGGGCTTCATTAAACGGCAGCAGGGGCTCCGAAGAGCTTGCTGCCGGTTGAAGCACCTCTGTCAGGAGGTTAGTCCTGACTGCCACCGTAGGTAGCTCGAGGTGGAGAGCCTCGGCCGCCCTACGCAACACCACTGCGTATGACGATCCCTCCTCCGTAGCCACGGTAGGAGGAGACAACATGCCAAGGTCCGGGGAGGTATCCAGACCACTGGCTTCCCCCAGTTCCTCTCTCCAGTCCGGTTCATAACCTAACTGGTCGGTTAAAGGGTCCCCGTACCCCTCGCAGTACTCCTCACCCTCTTCTGGCTGCCAATCTGGTCTCAAAGAGCCAGGGTAGAACAGGGGCACAAAGGTACCCATTGGTGCCGGATCCGGCGTCGGTCGAAGCGGGTCCGGCTCCGTGTCTACATCGAGGTGGAGGCCGGGGTCGACGTCGGCTGGGGACACAGCCGACGCCAGCTGCGGACGTGGTGCCGGTGGAATCGGCGCCGGGGGAGGCGTAACAAGGTCGACCAGCGCCGATCCGGATCCAGGCCTGGATCCAAGGGGACCCTACGGCGCAGAGGCCGAAGCCGCCGGCGTCGAAGGCCTAGGGTCCCAGCCGAGTCCGCCGGCTGCCCTAAGATGGCGTGCATCGCTTCGTAAAACTGACGAAGCAGGGCAGGGGTCGCTCCCGGTCCCGGGAAGGGGGGGAAACCCGGAGCCGACCCTACGGGCTCTGCACGTCGAGCCGCGGGAGGGGCACCACCTGCATCCCTTGTCGCGTCAGCCGACGGACGGGGAGAAGTTGAAGAGCGACGATGCTTCTTCAACTTCTTCTTGTGCTTCGACTTACCTGACCCCGAGTGCAAAGACTTGGATGAAGAATGGTGTTGGCTCCGCAACCGGTCCCTCGAACCTCCTACGCGACTGGGACCTCGAACGGCGCGGAGCCGACTGCCGGGCCTCGAGTAGCTTTCGGGACCGCTCCTGCAAAGACTTCGGGGCAATGGTCCGGCAGTCGGAGCACAACTTGGGGTCGTGGTTGCGCTCCAGGCAGTAGAGGCACACGCGGTGCGGATCCGTCACCGACATCAGTCGGTTACAGGAACCGCAAGCCTTGAAGCCGGGCATCCCTCGTGTGCCAGGATTTGATGGACTCAAAAAACGAAGTCGACAAAAGTCGAGAAAAAGTCAGTCAAAAAGTGACTGGAGGTACCGCTCTCTCCGGATCTGCGCTTGCTGGCGCGGAAAAAGAAAGAACTGACGTCAGCGCGCGAGGGCGGCGTCTAAGTAGCTACTGCGACGTCATCCCGGCGACCACGACGCCGACGACGAACGCGGAGTTGACCGACACTACCTTCCGACGCGCAGGGGTACTGCTGACGAAAAAACTTTCCGGATCCAGTCTGACGCCTGGGGGAAATTCTAAGGTAAGGATTGTATAACTAACTGTTTCTTTCAGATAAAATATATTTGATGTTTTTGATTGATTCTCCTCATGATTGGGTCAAATGAATTGCTACTGCCGAATTTGGGTATAGAAAATGGTCACCTAGTACATTAGGTTTTTTGCCTTTTGTCTGTAAGTGTGGTAGTCATCCGAGATTATGGCCTTTCACTGTTCGTAAGTCTCATGAGTTAAACTGGCACACTCAGTTGATTGCATTCCATTTCCTCCAGTGATAGTTGAGGGTGCACCAGAAAAGGAACTAGAGGCTATATTAGAGTCTAGGATCTGAAGTGGTCAGTTTCAATATCTTATTGGTTGGAAGGGATATGATGTGGCAGATGTGCTGCATTTGCGCTTGCCCCAGATTAGTCTCAGCCAGTCACAAAGTTCCACACAAGCATTCAAGTCTTTGACGGGTGTTCATCAGAGGGAAAGGAGGGTGAGAAGGTACTGTCAGAAATCTCCTGAAAAGGCCAGTGTGCCCCACAAGCTGAATTGAATCAAGAGAGGAGAAAGCACAGAGTCAGTTACCCAAGATACCAATGGAGAGTGTAGAGACTGTTCCTGCAGCAGCTGTGGCTCTTTGGCAGGTTGGGACTAGTCACTCCCAAAGGTCCTAGGAATCCTTCCTGGTCCATATAAGCAGAGCCACATTGCCTAGCAATGGTGTGTTGAACGGTTCGTGCTTTTGCTAGTCAGTCCTCGGCCCTCCATGTTTATTTTGTTTTTCCTTTCCTGATTCCTCCTATACTAGAGTTCCTTCCTGCCCCTCCATTTGGGGCACCATAAGGTTGCGCCCACTTCTCCCGTGTGTCCTGGCTGCTTTGGTGCTCGTTAATGCCGTTTATGACCTCAGAGATACATGGCAGTGTTTATTTCATACGTTTTGGGTTCCTACAAATTATTTATGTATTTGTTTTATCACAGTCACTCCCTTCAGTGGTTCCTCCACGCACCTCGGTTCCCCTCCTGCTGTGACAGCTCCGAGTCTGTGGAGATGGACGGTGCGTGTGAGACCTTATGGGTTTCCAAAGTCTATCCAGCTGTCTAGGTCTTCAGTCTTCCGCTCGCCTTGTGCTCTTGACTTAGACTACTGTGGAGGTTGGGATGCTCAATTGATTTCACCTACTACTCGCTTGATTCATGACACAGAGCCTAACTGACTGTATGCCCATTCTCATGCACCAGTTAAAATTAAAGTCTGTAGTTTCTGATATATTTTCCAAAGTATATGAAAAAAAGATAGAAACAAGATAAAGGTGAGTGTATAATCATATATAGACCGCAAATAAAGCAGAAAGATCATACAGCAATTTTGGCAGATGTACATCAGACCAAGCACTATATTATCCCCAAAATGCCTTTTGATAGGCACATTCATGTATGTTAAAAAGAGAGAACTTTTCTAAAAGTGTTCCTGAATGCCATTAGCAGGCGGAGATAGTGTTTATGAATTCTGTTAAGGGTCACATGATGGGCAAGTTTCAATTCATTGGTGCTCCAGGCAATTTTGATTTCTTTCTAGTGATTTTGACAGATTTCATGCTAGATGTATATGCATGTAATACTGCCCAATTTTAAGTGTTACTGCACCAGAATTCTTACTACTGCTTCATTTATGGAACAAGCAACCCAGCTACGTTCTTAGAGTCACAAATGATCCTACTGATGATTAACTGAAACAGCCTGTATCCCACCAGGGTCTGGGTTAGTTTAAAAAGTGAGATAAACCAGCAGAATACACCTAGGAATATATTTAGGTTATGCAGCCTGTGTTCATAAATACAACAGTTGGGCTACTGCAATATTACGTGCTTCAATAGCAACACAGACCAAGCCACACTATCGCTTTATATATGGGTTATGCATGACCTTAGAGGAACAACCATTCCACAGTAGCCCTATGGAAGTATTTGAAAAAATACAAATAATATCGCTGGGTCAGAAAAAACACAGAAATTAAAAAGCGTTGGAAATGCAATAGGTCTCGCATTCGTTTGATTCAAGCTTTTGGCATTGTAATTGGCAATGTCTTTTAACCATGTGTTATGGATGTATTAGGTGGTGTGTAGTGAAATTATGCAGGTTGGATTGGAATTGTTAGTTGTGGAGCAGCATGAAGCATAAGGAAGGACAGTAAGGAGGAGAAGAGCAGCGTGAGGCACAAAGAAGGAGAGTGAGAAGAGCAGCATGAGGCATTAGGAAGGAGAGTGAGAAGAGCAACGTGAGGCACGAGGAAGGAGACTGAGGAGAAGAGCAGTGTGAGGCACAAGGAAGGAGAATGAAAAGAGCAGCGTGAGGCACAAGGAAGGAGACTGAAAAGAACAGCGTGAGGCACACGGAAGGAGACTGAAAAGAACAGCGTGAGGCACACGGAAGGAGACTGAAAAGAGCAGCGTGAGGCACACGGAAGGAGACTGAAAAGAGCAGCGTGAGGCACAAGGAAGGAGACTGAAAAGAGCAGCGTGAGGCACACAGAAGGAGACTGAAAAGAACAGCGTGAGGCACAAGGAAGGAGACTGAAAAGAGCAGCGTGAGACACAAGGAAGGAGACTGAGGAGAAGAGCAGTGTGAGGCACAAGGAAGGTGAGTGAGGAGAAGAGCAGTGTGGGGCACAATGAAGGAGGAGGAGAAGAGCAGCATGAGGCACAAAGAAGGAGAGTAAGGAGGAGAGCAGTGGGAGGCACAAGGACGTAGAGTGATGAAAAGAGCAGCGTGAGGCACAAGGAAAGAGAGTGAGGAGGAGAAGAGCAGCATGATGCAGAAGGAAGGAGAGTGAGGAGACGAGCAGCAGCATGAGGCATGAGTCATGAGAGTTAGGAAAGAGCAGCATGAGGTACAAGGAAGGAGAGTGAGGAGGAGAAGAGCAGAGTGAGGCATAAGGAAGGAGAGTGAGGAGGAGAAGAGCAGAGTGAGGCATAAGGAAGGAGAGTGAAGAGGAAAAGAGCAGCGTGAGGCATAAGGAAGGAGTGTGAAGAGAAAAAGAGCAGAGTGAGGTACAAGGAAGGAATGCGAGGAGTAGAAGTGCAGCATGAGGCACAAGGACAGAGAGTGAGGAGGAGAGCAGCGTGAGATACAAGGAAGGAGAGTGAGGAGAAGAGCAGCGTGAAGCACAAGGACGGAGAGTGACGAGAAGAGCAGCGTGAGGCACAAGGACGGAGAGTGAGGAGAAGAGCAGCGTGAGGCACAAGGATGGAGAGTGAGGAGAAGAGCAGCGTGAGGCACAAGGAAGGAGAGTGAGGAGAAGAGCAACGTGAGGCACAAGGAAGGAGAGTGAGGAGAAGAGCAGCACGAGGCACAAGGACAGAGGGTGAGGAGGAGAAGAGCAGCATGAGGCACAAGGAAGGAGAGTGAGGATATGAGCTGCGTGAGGCAGTGGCGTAGCTAGGCACTCTGCCGGCCGTGGCGGTCCCTGCCTTTTGCCGCCGCGCTGAAGGGGGGGGGGGGTGTGCTGGCGATGATTTTTTGCGGCCGCCCCCAAATCTCGTGCCGCCCGGGGCGCACCGCCCCCTCCGCCCCCCCCTTGCTATGCCAGTGGCGTGAGGCATAAGGAAGGGGAGCGAGGAGGAGAGGAGCAGCGTGAGGCACAAGTAAGGACAGTGAGAAGAAGAGCAGAAGGAGGTAGAAGGAAGGAGAGCAATGAGAGAAATGCAGCGTTATACACTAGAAGCAGAGTAGGAAGAGCACAGTACAAGCCCAAGAAAGCACAGTGAACAGCCAAAGATGAATAGACCATATACTTGAGAAGGGAATAGAAGGAGTAACCATACAACTGGTGGTGGTAATTGTTCCAGATAAGAACGAGAAAGGCTCAATATCATGCAGCAGCACACTGGACCAGTGAACAGGGGAAGAGGGCAATGGCACACAACAAACGAGCTTGTTGGTGCTAAAAATGAGATACTAACTGAGGGAAGGGATTATCAAAGAGTGAGCAGAAGTTAGGAAAGAAGGAGGTGGGAGGGGGCAAGTAAGAAAACCAAAACTAGAGTAGAGCAGCCAGGACAACGGAAAAGGAACTGTTTGACTGTGTACTGCACAAATAACGAACAGTGAGATGTGCAGGGAAGACAGAAAGACATCCATTTGAAAAGAAACATGGCTCTCAGGCTTAAGTTGATGCCTAGAAAACAAGTTAGTAAACACTTCTGCATGTCATAGGAAAATTGTTTAAAGAAATAATAGCCCAAACCAATGTTTACAGTGTAATCTACTGTATAACTACATTAAGCACGTTGTTCATGATGTCTAAAAATAATGAGTGCACAAAAGTCTTCAACAAAATAGATAATTGATTCTATACAGTCTCATGCATACTGTAATGTTTATGGCTCAGTGTTAAGGGTCTAAAGTTTGTGATATGAAATCCTGTCAACTGGAGTGACAGTTTCCTTTGATCGCAAGGGTGGAAGCCTCTACATCGGTGTACGAGCATTTTTTTTTTACTTTACTTGTTCTCTGTTTTCTTATAACAGCACATTTAACATGTACTGAGCAGGTTAAAGGTTTCAGCCCAGTGACCATATCAATGGTGGGAGCGTGAGGGAAAGCAACACTGGTTTAATAACACAGCTGAAAATAAATGTAACCTGCAGCTCAAATCTCCAAGACCACGGAAATGTGCAAATGCTGAGTGGGCTAAAAGAAAGCTGGAAAGATTTGCGGCCCTGTTCCGTTTATAGGTTTCGAACGGACATACTGTGCTAATCCCGGGATCATGCGGAAAAGGGGCAGTGGACTTATGCACCGGCAGCACAGAGCTGTGAGTAAACCTAGAGGTCACAGGGTCCTTCCAATCAAACACGTGCAAAGAGTTATTGAGCTAGTTAAGTGGATGACTCTACAAAATGCCGAAATCTCGATGACTAAGTAAGCTCTATGTACAATCACACTTAGCATATGAACAGTGCTAGTGTGTTCTACATTGCCAATAGGTCTGATAATGCCCCTGATGTGGCGATCTGTGTGAAAGCTACTGTTCATGGCCCAAAAGTGCCAGCATAGCTCAGAAAGTGGACACTGTAGCAGAGACTCGTAACAGGAAGGTCAAAGGTGCAAGTAAAGTAAT
The DNA here is from genome assembly GCA_963921515.1 of Calotriton arnoldi. Taxonomy (NCBI): domain Eukaryota; kingdom Metazoa; phylum Chordata; class Amphibia; order Caudata; family Salamandridae; genus Calotriton; species Calotriton arnoldi. Next base: position 921,696 of record CAWUFW010000626.1, read on the forward strand.
TATTTTAATGCAAAGGATGTATGAAAGTGTGCGACAATTCCGTTCTAGACAAGATAACGCTGAGCGGGTAATGGTAGGATTTGGCACAACACAATAAATGTAGGGGCATATTTACAAACCCCTTGCGCCACTTATGCGCCGCTGTTGCGTCACTCATGTGACGCAGCGGCGACGCAAACCATGCGCCACGTTGCGCAATATTTACAACGTGACACATCTAGGGAGATGCGTCACGCTGTAAACCCCTGCGCCACATGAAACCTGCGTCAGGTTTCATGTAGGCGTTCCAGCGCAGGGTGGGCGTTCCCTCGCAGGTACGCCACGTAAAAGTGACGCAGTGAAATCTACAAGATTTCACTGAGTCACTTTTACGCCCATGCTGCGTCAAAACCCTGCGCCTGCTTGAAGCAGGCGTAAGGATCGACGCACCATGTTAGGGATAGGGCACCCCGAGCATTGCTGGAGCTGCGTCGCGCTTGCGACGCGACTCCAGCAATGCGCCCGCCTTTCCGTCGGGGATGCGACACACATCTGCCAATCTGTGCAGCCACGGCGCGCCGCAGTGTAAATGCGGCGCATCGGCGGTGGCGCAAGGGCAAACTTGCATGTCGCACCTTTCCTGGCGCATCCCTGCTGATTTGCAGGGATGCGCCAGGGAACGTAAATATGCCCCGTAGTGTATAAATTGTGTAGTTTCCCGCTCCTTGGTCTCCTCATCTCGGATCCTATCTCTCTGCCTAAAGAATACTAATACCCGCTTGTCCTGCACCTTGAGCAGAAGCTCCAGAGGGAAACTGAATGTGTTTTCAGTTTCGGTGCAGGGAGCCTTATTGACTAGAAAGACACTAAAAACCACTTTTGGAAAGGCAATAAAAACTTCCGCCGATTCTGGGAAGCCATCCAGTAAAGGAGAGTCAACAGCAGTAGTACCGGGAAAAGGTGGTTTCGGGACATAGAGTTGATAACTACGACTAGAACGCTAACTACTGCACCCAGATGCATCACGTTTACAATACATTTCTTTTGCACCTGCTGAACTCGTAAAAACATTTAACCTGTTCTGGAGTTGATCATGCCTCCAAAGCAGAGTGCTGAGGTCGATCTGTAAGAGGGAGGAATAGGAAAGCAGAGACCAGCGTTCGGACATAGCATAACGGCGGGACGCTCAAGCATCCTGTAATATATGGCAGGCAAATCCCTTAATCTCCAGTGCCTCAAAAATGAATGTGTGTCTGTAATGCAACGGGTGCTTATGTAAAGCGCTCTCATTCCAGCGGGTTGAGTTTGCGCTATATAACACTGCGAGAAAAAAAAAACAGCGTTGCAAGTGGGCTGTCACCCCCAGCGCTGCCTACCGTGGACCTTACCTTCCAGTAGAAGACACATAACTGCTCCAATTCAGCTGATGCTGACAGACTGGCTGGGCGCAACTGATGTGGCTGCCTCTGGTTCTCAGAGGACTCATCTATGTACCATGCCTCCACCATGATTGCAGCTCTGCCTACCTACGCACATAAAAACAAGCCCAATTCCCTTCAAAAGAAAGCCCAAACAAAGCAAATATCCTACCAAAAGGAAGCCCAACTGCCGTGAATATCGAAAAGTTGAAAAAGGCTAAATAAATACAATAAATAAGGCGGGAGGCACTGTGTAAGAGGTAGCACTAACACAACTGTGCCATTAAGAGGAGATGGGAGGGAGGAATGCTACATTTACATATAAGCAGCTATGGTGCTGAAGCTCAACACAGGCAAACAGTAACAGACTAGGAAACCAAGGAAAAAAATAGTCCTCCAAAGAACATAAAAAACCACAGCGGAATGAGACAGTACTTAGTCCCTGCTGTGTGGGAGGAACGGAAGAGTTAAAAGGAGGGACAAAGAGGCAGGACTAACTATTAGCAAGCAAGGATTTTTAAAGGACACTGAAACAAACAAATGGAATGCAGGGGGATGGCTTTAAGCACACAGGAGAAATTTCAACAGGTCTCGAATGCTCGACCTAAAAATGAATTCCAGAATCATAACTGTCACGGACGTCAGACTGAACAACATATGTAATCTAAAGTTTTGATTGCAAGAAAACCCAAATTTAATAAAGGGTCAGAGAGGATTGCTGTTACATGATTAGAAGGTATTTCTACAGAACAAAAGATACAAGAGCAACTGATTATGTTATCTCATGACACACCAGTATCAGGGCATCCAAGAATAAGCATGATATGGGAATTACTGGCACATATTCTGGTGGCCAAATATGCAAAAGATAGTGGAAGAGCCCTTGAAGAGTGTTCCAGATGTGTCAAGGTCAGGACATCCCATAATAAGACTGCAGGACTTTTTCAACCTCTTCCACTACCCGCACAAACATGGTCCAAAATCTCGATGGACTTTATTGTGAAACTGCCCTATTCCAATAGACTAAACACTTTGTTAGTGGTTGTAGACTCTTTTACAAAGTTTGCTCATTTTAAAACTCTCAAGAAGCTGCAATCTCCTACAGAATTAGCCCCAGTGTATCTAAAAGAGATTGTTTGGCTTAGTGGATTCCCTGAAATCACCATTACATACAGAGGAGCACAGTTTAGGTTTACATTTTGGAAGGAACTGTTACATCATCTGGGGATCAATGAATTTCAAATCCACTAGTCATCACCCACAGACTGACGGATAGACTGAAATGGTAAATACAATATCTTTGATGTTACTGCAAAATCTGCGTATTCAAAATCTTTACATAGTGCAATCAAATTTTTGCCTTTAGTCTGTGAGCGTGGTATTCGTCCGAGATTATGGCTCTCTACTTTTGGCACAGATAAAGTACAGGTTCTCTAACAAAATCTGAAGAAGATCCACAGTTCTGGGGTTAGCCATCTGCAAAAAGAAAGCTGGACTATATAAAACATGCTGATAGCCACAAACATCTAGTCCCTGTGTACAAGAGAGGAGACTAAGACTGCCTCTCTTCCAGACATTTGACTCCTCCAAGTATCCCTTCAAAGTTTGCCCCAGGGTCTTTAGGATCTTTCAAAATCACTAGTGTAGTAGGAGTTGCAAGAGTTTAATTAACACTCTGTGAATTCTGGTGAATGCATTCAGTAGCGCACGTCTCATAAGTTAAACCGGCACACTCAGTTGACTGTAGTCCATTTCCTGCAATAGTAGGTGAGGGTGCACCAGAATAGGAACTAGAGGCTATATTAGAGTCTAGGATCTGAAGGGTGACTGAAATAACTCATTGGTTGGAAGGGATTTGATGCTGCAGATGGATCTTGGAAACATGCTGCATTTGTACTTACCCCCAGATTAGTGTCAGTCAGCCATTGCAAGTTTCCACACAAGCATTCACAGAAGTCTTTGATGGGGGTTAGTCAGGGGGAGAGGAGGCTGAGCAGGTGCTTTCAGAAATCTCCCAAAAAGGCCAGTATGCTACACAAGTAAAGTTGAATCAAGACAGGAGAAAGCAGAGTCAGTTACCCAAGATACCAATGGAGAGTGTGGAGACTGAGCCTGCAGCGGATGTAGCATACTAGCAGGCTCGGGCTAGGCACTAACAAAGGTCCTAGGAGTCCTACCCGGTCCATATAAGCAGAGCCACATTATTTATTTATTTATTTTAAAAGTTTTATATAGCGCGAACAAGACCCATGAGGGTATCAGAGCGCTTTACAGGTGAGCGAAAAAGAGAGAGGAGACCTAACAATCAAACAACAGGGTGGTAAGGAGTGCAAGGGCAGGGAAACCACTATATTGGCATGGAATACATAAATATAAACAGTCTAGGGTATGGAGAATAAAAGAACAAGAACTAAACAAAGCATGTTACAAGGACCTGAAGGATTGGCAGGGGGAAAACTGAGCATAAAAAGAGTACAAAAGGGCATCAAAACAATACAATATAAGTACAATAAGAGTAAAGACAGATAAAAACCAGGGAGGGACGAAGTCTTTGAAGTGCGTATAAGGCACGGGAATTTAAGGCAAACATTTGTTCATCAGAAGAGCTTTAACTTCCTTTTTGAAGTTAATAATAGAAGGGATCGTCCTGATTTCCGGAGGCAGGGAGTTCCAAATTCTCTGGGCGATACCTGAGAAGGCTCGATCATAAGTTTTTGATTTACGGAATTTCTGAGGCTTCAGCAGAAGGGTGCTGGTACTTCTGGAGGACCTGGAGCCCCCGATAGAACAAGTTTTTGTGCGAGGTATAGTGGGGTGTTGTAGTGTGAGGCTTTATGAGTCATGCAAGCAATTTTTAGTTGTATCCTTGCTTCATAGGGGAGCCAATTTAGGGTTTTAAGCTCCGGTGTAATATGGTGGTATCTTTTTGAACCCGTGATGAGTCTGGCAGCAGAATTAAGAGAGGCCCTGAGTGGTAACATCTTCGATCTTGGGAGTCCACAGAGGGTTGCGCTACCGTAGTCCAACTTGGAGATCACCAGAGATTGCACCGCAGATGTGAATTCGTTGGGGGGAGAAAAGGTTTAATTTTCCTTAGGATGCTCATTTGGAAATTAGCTCCCTTGATGAGGGCGGCAATATGTTTCTGCATGTTCCGGCTCTTGTCGAGCATTATGTCCAAGGAACTCGTGGAGTCAATGATGTGAGGTATGCAGTTAAGAGCTGTTAGCTGATTCATCCATTCAGAGATGACAGGGGAGTGGTTGGGTGGGGCGATTAAGAGAAATTCAGTTTTCAGAGCATTAAGTTTGATATGGTTTGAGTTAACCAGTTTTGGGCTTTCAGTAGGGTAGAGTTGAGGGCACTGATATCATCAGGGGAGGAGCCTTTCAGGTACAGTTGGGTATCGTCAGCATACATATGATAGTGGATAATGGATAGTTTTAAGATTTCAGTTAGAGGCTCCATGAACAGGTTGAAGAGAGTTGGAGAGAGTGTGGAACCTTGCGGAACCCCGAGATGGACTGAGGAAGGGTAAGAAAGAGATTGGTTGACCTTGAGTCTTTGAGTTCTATTGTGGAGAAAGGATTTGAACCAATTAAGGACGGGTCCTGAAAACCCCATCTAATGTTCCAGTAGGTCGAGTAAGCAGTCATGTTTTACTGTGTCAAAAGCTGACGATAGGTTGAGGAGGATTAGAAGGAAGGAGCCATTCTGATCAAGCATTTTGAGAGCATCATCAACAATGTGGGTGATGGCGGATTCTGTACTATGACCGTGATGGAAGCCAGATTGGAATTGGTCTAGAAGTTGGAAGCGATCTATGTGATTGCAAAGCTGAAGGTGGACACATTTCTCAATGAGCTTGGCCAAGGTCGAAATGTTGGAGATTGGGCGGAAAATGTTAAGATCGGCTTGATCTACCGATGGTTTTTTAAGAATGGGGGTACCTGCCCAGCTTTAAGACAGTCTAGGATAGAGCCTTGAATCAGTGAGGCATTGACAATCTTGGCCCAAAGCGGGAGTAGGGATAATTTGATCTCCGTGAAGAAATTCGATGGAAGAGGGTCGTTGAAGTGATTGGATGGTTTCAGTGTTGTGAGCGTTTGGAGAATGATGTTATCGTCCAAGATTTCGAAGGCGCTCCAAGATGCGTTGTTCTTGAGGGTAAGAGCTGGAGTGAGAGATGGTGCTAGACATTGAGGGGGGTATGAACTGATAGGAGGAGAGATAGGCAAGAGCTTCAAAGCAGACTGCAACTCAAGTTCCATCTTGGATGTCTTTCCGATGAAGAAAGAGGAGACATCTTCACAATTCGGCAAGGGACATGCTCCGCTCGGGGGATGTTGATATTGTTGTTCGATTGGGATTTAACAATTTCAAATAGTTTTTTTGGTCGATTTTTTGCTAGGTTCAGTTGGTTTGTGAAAAAGTTAGCTTTGCATAGTCTTATGCGTTTGTTATAGAGGTTCCTAAGTGATCTAAGATGTTTGAGGTGAGGAAGGGATGGTGAGGATCTCCACAGTCTCTCCGCTTGTCTCAGGTTCCTTCTCTCAGCGTTTAGACTGCCGTTATACCAGGTCTTGGAGACTTTGGAAGGTATTCTTTTTAGCTGTAAAGGGGCTACCGTGTCTAGAATGGTTGTCATGGACCCATTGTAGTGTGATCGTGGACGTCGGTCATAGCATCGGGGGGTAGTATGTTATTACTGAGAGTTATCAAGGCATCAAGGTTAATGTTTCGCAGTGATCTTTGCCAATGCTTGGGTTTTTTTGGTTACGTTTTGCTCGTGCTGATGTAATCTGAGATGAGGAAGGTGATGCAGTTGTGATCAGTCCAGTCACAAGGGAACGATAGAGTCAAGTTGGATGGATTTTGTGTTGGCAATTATTAGATCTAGGGTAGCTCCTTTGACATGCGTAGGGCTGTCACATATCTGGGTTATATCGAATTCGGTCAGGAAAGATTTGAGACTATCTACGGAAAGGTCATTAAAGTCGTTCCAGTGGAGGTTAAAATCTCCAAGGAAGATCTGCGTGCCATGATGATCTGCGTTGGTGGAGATAATTTCCATAATCTGTTCAATAAAGGACACATTGCCTAGCAATGGTGTGTTGTACAGTTTCTGCTTTTGATAGTCAGCCCTCAGCTTCTGTCATCCTCCACATTTATATTATTTTTATTTTCCCGGTTCCCCCTGCATTAGGGTTCCTTTCTGCTACCCCATTCAGGCTGTGCCTGTTTCTCCAATGTGTATGAGTAGTTCCTGGTGGCTCTGGTGCTCATTAATGCCGCTTATAAGGAATAGCGGGTAAGACCTCACAGATATATGGCAACGTGTATGTCTTATGTTTTGGGTTGCTATAACTTACTACCTGTTTTATCACAGTCACTCCCTTCACCGATTCCTCCATGCACCTCGGCTCCCCTCCTGCTTATGGGTTTCCAAAGTCTATCCAGCTGTCTAGGTCTTCAGTCTTCTGCTCTACTGGTGCTCTTGGCCTTAACTACTGTGGAGGTTTGGGATGCTCATTTAAGTTCGCCTGCTACTTGCTTGATTCATGACACCAGTACTTAATTTGTAAAAAGAAAAAAAATAAGTTTTATCACAGAATTTCTTTACCAGCGCTGCCGAATGCGGGGTGACATTTGATTCATCTACCACCAGTCACTCCCTGGCAAAGTATGAAAAGTCTCAGAAAAAAAAAAGTTTTTGTTTTTGCTCTAATGCGTTTACCAAAACAACGTTGTGTGTGAATATAAGTATACCTACCGGCACACCTTTAAAAAATAGAATATTCAAAAGTCCTCGATGGCTGACAAACACACACCACCCTTTTAACGTGCAGAACTTTTTTCAAGGGGCCCTCCTGTGTAGAGAAAAATAATAGTTCTCCTTACCAGCCCTGTGTCTCTATTGGCCACCAACAATAAGCATTTGGGAATAATGATTTGTTTGATGACCAACGAGGCCCGGTACTGGAGGAGTCTGAAAGACAGGCACTCACTGGCAGATTCAAACTGAAGTCCAGCAGTCCCGTCCAGCTCAACACCCAGCAACAGAGTGCCGAAGAGGCTGTCCCAGACAGCGAGACACACGTAACTGCAGTCACCAGTGCACACCACAAGTGTGTATTTATCTTTGAAAAATTTCGCCACTGCCACTGCGCGCATGAAAGAAAGCTATAGCACCGGCCCTGTAAAATAAGTGCCGGTGCTGAGCACTGGAAACCATCGGCACAAATTAGGCACTGCATGACACACATAGCCTAACTGTTAAAATTTGAGTCTGAAGTCTCTAATGTATTTTCCGAAACGTAGGAAAAAAGAGAGAAAAATGGTAACGGCGAATGTAAAATTATCTCTAAACTGCACATAAGGAACATAGGACATCCACCAATTTCTGGCAGATTTTGTACATCACACCAAGTTCTACATAACCTCCAAACTGACTTTTGATAGACATATTCATGTATATAAAAATCCCATCAGCAGGCGGAGAAAGCGTTTGTGAATTTTGTTAAGGATCACTTGATGGCAAGCTCCAATTCATTGTTCTCCAGATAATTCTAACTTCTTTCTCTCGATTTTGTAGATTTTATGCTAATTGCCCAATTTTAAGGGTCACTGCATTAGAATTCAAACTACTAATGCTATTCATTAAAAAAACTCTGTGTTGCCTCATTTATGGAACAAGAAACCCAGCTATGTTCTTAGAACCACAAATGATTCTGCTGATGAATAACAGGTTCAACCTCTATCCTGCCAGGGTCTGGGTTAGATACACAGATGGACAACACATTGCAAGGAACTGGATACCACATATTTCCTCACCTGGAAAGAGTTAGGTGAAAAAATGTGGTGAATGTACATGCTCCTGCTTCTAGAATTATAAAAAATATAAAATATATCAAAATATAAGTACTGTCTGCAGGAATACCCTTTCAAGAGTGGAGGAAAATGACACAATCATTTTCATGGAAAATGACACAATCATGGAGGCACCATGCTCCAGAGTCGGAGCTCATTGTATCCGTGGACGATAGAACCGAGCTGGCTGAATCATCAATGTGCAGGGGTTCTAGTAATACAATGCAGCCCCTGGCGGTTAAAGTGTGTCCGCTGCCTCGTTAGGTAACAGGCGCGAACTCACCTCTTGTAAGTGGGTTTGGGAAGTAAAATCATGTCACTCACAGAGGCTCCGTGTGCAACAAGGAGCTGGTACTCATGTGAATCCAACCGCAAGGTCGTCAGTGGACCTACCCAAACGCTGCCGGGGCCGGGAGGTAATGATCACCCTCCTCGTAGCTCTGAAGTAGCCCCGGTTGCCGGCAGCGAGTGGGCGGGGCAGCCAATTAGCCAGGGCTGACGCACTAGACTGCCAATCCACGTGCTGACGTCAGTAGTGGCAGCTATGTTGGGAGAATGGAGTAAAAGTTCTCCCGAAAACCTGGTGAGTTAGCGATAAAATTTCTGCCGGAGGTCAGATGGTAGTAGTGCCCCACTGGTTTACATGAGTAATGTAATATTATGATTGATGGGGACAAGCAAATCGAGCCCTATGTATACAGCTCAGCCCCTCTAGAGGGACCTTGGGCTCCTCCTGTATGTTAGGTAATAGGGATTGCCGCTAGATCGTAGGACATTAAGGCAAGAAACATGTTGACCACATTATAGAGCGCGGTATCCTGACACATCATATCAGGAGTGCGCCACATTTACTTTTTAACCAGGTTGGAAGCCATGTTCATTAAACCTTTTTTGTCTGTACTTCCACTTCATGTTTTAACCGTTCACGGTCTACTGATCCTCACTTCATACATCTACACCTATAGGCCCCTCACACCCACGGCACCAAACGGCATGGAATAAAAGATCTCCACCAAAGAGCCCATCATAGGGAGCCCGTCCGGTACTGCAGCGCCGACCTGATGAGGAGCACGCCTTATGATGAAGCATGACACCCAGCTGGCTGGGTGTGTGAGGGCCCTAATTCCAAAAGGAGGAATTTCACTTCCCTCCCTGCTATTAAGTGAGGACGCTTCACCACCTATTTGACCTGTCTCCCCTTGCCCAGTTAGGAACTGCATACCTTTATTGATTTACTTCATTTGGGCATGTATGCTGAACCTCTGTAAAGCCCTTAGTCCCCCCTTCCTTGATTAGTCACACATTTACTTACATTTGAGATTTTGGGCCATTGGCACCCACTAAATATGTTTAGGTATCAGAAAGCAATTTAGTTGCAACAACAATTTAGCAGATATTATTTCATAAGAAAACTTTAGGCTACGCATTTAAGGACTCATTTAGAGTCCCATCAGAATTATGAGATGGCGTATTTTACATAGAGACTTCGTCTGACGAAATCATCTAAGATTTTTTGTTGAAATATCAGGCAAAAACATACAGTCAGTGGTGTGGACTCCTGCATGCTCTTCCCCAACATTAAAAAATCTGAAGTATTTGCCCACATCCTCTCCCAGAATTACTGTTGCTTCTGGCATAGTGGTGCCAAACATTAGCTAACTTTGTAATTGTTCAATAACAGTACCTCCAGAGAGGTACCAGAGAAACTGAAAACAGCACTGGTAATACATTTGCTGACAAAACCTCACGAGATCAACTGACAAGGTGCCTGCCTATTTTCCCTTTTTTAGGTTTCGCCTAGAGAAATCTATTGTTTTAATATAAACTTAAAAGGGACTTACACGCCGCCTCTTCTCTTACCTGACTTCTTATTGGTTCCTGTGCGTGCCACTTACCTTTCCTCCATTTCTATTGGCTATAGCATATTTTCCTGCATTTACCAATGCCTGTCCCTTTCTGCTTCTCTTATCAGTTTCCCGCCGCCGAAATACTGTTAACACTCGCTTTGGTGGAAGTATATTGTCATAAAGTTTTGACTTTTACTATTGCAGTACATTTATATACCAATGTATCACCAGATAGATTAAGTGATTTGCATAGAATCACAGGATGTTGTGCAGTGCTGGCGAGACTCAACCAGGATCCCCAGCTCTTGAGTCAGCAGCTCTGGCTGCTGTGCCACCTCCTCTCCACTCCCGGGTTATCTGTCAGGGAGCTCTTTCCTTCTCCCAGACGATGATTGATGAAAACAGCTCCTATTCATTACATAGGCGAAACTGATGCATTACTAATGCTTGTCTTAACAGCTACAATAATGGAGCCATGGCAGCGGTATAGTTCAGAGTTTTCCTTAAATTATTTGAATATCTGCATGATTTCCCAGTGGTCTTCTGACCCCATTGAGTTACTGAGTCTTTTCACATTTTGGGCGTTGAGATTTAATGATGCAGACCAATCCTGGCAGTATTTCTGCAGTGATACGGTTAGAGCTATTAGTAGCGGCATCTGATACCATACACATTGATATCTTCATATGCTGCCACCAAGAAACCGCTACTGCTGGGACTGCCCCTCAAATGGTGGCAATAGTTTTTACTAACAGATGAAAAGGATCAGTTCTAACTAATCAGTCTCTTACAAATCATGACACGCTGTGTCTAGCATGGCGCAGCCTTGGCTTCTAACCTTTTCAATATTCATATAGCACCCTTGGCCCATCTCCTCCTAGCTGAGGGGCTCTGCTTTTACGTCAATGTTGGCAATGCTCACATGCTTTTCAACTTGAAGGTAGACCATAGAACATCACCAATGACTTTTCAAATATGTGCAGAGGCAGTTGGAAAATGGATGGATAAAAACTTAATCTTGAAAAGACTGCGGTTTTAATAGGCAGGGCCGATAAGGATATTTTGTACAAAAACCAGGCCCCGAATGCTCTATGCTACTCTCTTATTTAATGACATTTTTTTTCTCCTTCTTGACTTCCTTGAATCTTTGCAGCTGCAACTCTAGCGCCAGGATGTTCCATTGGCAGTGACAGATCACTTTTCAAGCTCCATTTTCATTCAAAAAGTTATGGCCCTAGAATATAGCTTCTTGCCCTTATCAAGATGACAATGTCGGAAGTTGTGTTTTTATTAGACAGAAAAAAAACCTTCAAACTCAAATTAATGGAATCACTTCCATGTGCTTTTATCATCTCAAAGTTCTCTCAGGTGTGTGGCCTTGTTTTAGTTCTGAAGGCTGCAAAACTGCAGTGGTAATGATTATGGAAGCCCGACTGTACTCTGGTAACAAAGGGCCAGTTGTACGACCATTTTGCATGCGCAAAACCGGTTGCAATTTGATTTGCGCTTCCAAAAATGGCCGTACGCTATGTACGATATGCACTCGCAATTTCAAAATTAGCGTTGCGAGTGAATAGCGAGTCGCAGAAAAAGCGAACGCTATTAGCGTTTTCAAATTTTCGAGTCGCAAATAGCGCCTCGCAAAATCAAATATACGGAGTACTCACAAATTGCGACTGCGCAAAACGGGCCATTTGTGCATGCAATTTACCAACCTGAAACAGGTTGGTAAACAGGTGGTAACCAGTCCCAAACTATAAAAACAGGCACAGAATGCACCAGAACCTTTCCAAAATGGCTGCCCTGTATGTGATAGCGAGGAGGATGAGTATACGTGTTGCTCTACAGAGGAGGCGGAGACAGGAGAGGATATTTAGAGTCAGGCTGACATTGTTTGAGAAGACTGAGGAAGAGATATATTAACAGTACAGGCTGAGTAGCACAGTCATCCTAGACCTCATAGACAGCCTGAAGCCACATTTGGAAAGCAGAACCCAGCGCAGCAATGCAATCCCAACACGTGCAGGTGTTGTGCTCCCTCCACCTATTGGCCACTGGTAGCTTTCAAGACGTAATTGCAGTAGCTGGAGGTGTGTCACAGAGTGCGCTTTCGCGTTTCTTTCGCAATTTCGTAAATGCCCTGCTACACCACATACATGAACACATCTATCTGCCAAGGAATGATCAGGAACTTGAAAATACCAAATTGCAATTCTATGGAATAGCAAGATTCCCACAGGTCATAAGGTGCATAGATGGGACCCATGTGCCCATATGTCGACCATCACGCATAGAATACATATTCCGTAATAGGAAAAGCACGCATTCACTCGACATCCAAGTTGTCTGTGACGCAAACAACATCATCACAGACATTGTAGCCACATTTCCAGGAAGCACACATGACTCATACATCTTTAGACACAGTGGCATATACCAGAAATTAGAACGAGGTGATTTTGATGAAGGATACCTACTAGGTAATGAATCCCCACACCCACAGTGAGATGTATTTGCACATAAATGTCTGTCTGCATGTTGTCTCAAATTCCTACATTTTCTCGCAGGTGATAGTGCGTATGCCCTGCGTACCTGGATCCTCACACCATACCTGTCTCCCTCCAACGCACATGATAGGCGATACGACAGGGCACAGAGACGCACCAGGTTAGTCATCGAGCGCACATTTGTCATACTAAAATCAAGATTCAGGTGTCTACACAAGAGTGGCGGTGCATTGCAGTATATGCCTGAGACAGCCTGCAAAATTGTGGCAAGCTGCGCAATCCTCCACAACATTGCATGCAGGCGTGGCCTGCCCATGGAGTTGTCAGATACAGACTCGGGGGATGAAGAGCCTGGACCCCCAGCCCACCAACCAAGTGAGGGAAGCTCAGCAGCAGAAGGGAGAAGGCGCAGGGACCACATAGCCAGACATTACTTTTCAAGGTACGTCATTATCATTCACAAATATGCACAGGAAACTACACAAGAGAGAGTCAAACTGTGTTTTGAAATATGCCTTTAATTCAAGGTCATATTGACTGAGTCAATGGGGCAACCTGTCCATCTCAGATAACTGTTACTACACAAATTAGAAATGCAAAGTGGTTACTTCACCACAACAAAAAGTGAAAAGACAAAAACAAAAAAGAAAATTATCTTTTGCCCCTCTGTCCTGCATATGTTGATCTTGCACTTTGGATCATAAAGTGCCGACTGCTGCTTCTCCGCTGGGTTTGGGCATCAGCAGTGGAAACACTGCTGCGGCTGGACACTTCACTGTCAGCAGTGTCTGTGCCTCCTCTTGTAGCTACCAGGCTAGTTTGCAGAGCTTCCACAGCAGCTGTGATCTGTTGTAGTCCCCTTGCTACATCGCCACTGTTGTGGCCAATTTCAACCTGCAGTGCTAGGGTGCGTTTGCTGTGCAGGCTTGTTGCATTTGCCAGACGTCCAATTGCCCTCATCATGGAGTGCATGTCATGTGACCTGCTGCGCTCCATCCTACTGTTATGTGCCCTGTCCTCCTTACGCTCTGTGCACAGCTGCACAATTGCATCAGTCATGGCATCCATTTTGCACTCCATACGGGCCTGATTCTCAGACAGTTGTTTGGTGATTCTGTCAAACCCCCTGCTCAACCTTCATGTTCATTAGCCTCATTTGCTTTTGCTGCAGGTGCTGAATTTTAAGCATGGATTCCTCCAGGCCAGCAGAAGGAAATGGATTAACTGCCATGGTGTTGGCAGGAGCGTGCCTACGGCTTCAGAGCAGCCTTCGGAATCGCTGGGTCAAGCGTGGTACCCTGCCCCTTGTGCCCAGAGTGCGACGTAAGGTTGGCTGCTGCTGTGGGGCTGTCCTATCAAGCCCTTGTGCACTCCCCAATGAAAATGAAGTACTGGGATCATCCAGCCATTGGTCCATCTGGCCATGCTCCTGCTCTGAGTCTGTGTCTTCCTCCCTTGGTTCTACTCCTAAAGATGTATCCATGGTGAAAAAGGAGAAAAAAAGGAAATGTTTTGAGTCACTATCTCTGTGGTGGTACCATGTTCACAACTCATGTCAGTCCCTAACAGCAATGTTTGTGTCACGTACTACATTTCCCATGATGCACTAACTGTGACTTTGTTATTGTGTTTGTGTTATTTGCAAGTAGATGCAGTTTGGCCTGTGTGTGGTGCATGCATGTGGGGTGCTGGCTTGAGTGTGACATACAATGGCTTTCATTTCTCACTTACCTGTGGGTGGTGGAGGTTGGGATGTGTCCAGGCTTCCAATTCCCACGACAGACTCCGGCTTTAGGGTGGCTTCCACCATTGCCTCTGCTGTGGAGGCTTCCAGGAGGCTGGATGGGCCAACTCCTGTTTGTTGGGCAGCACGTAGCCGTTCAGCCACCCTCTCCTTAGCCCTGGAACGGAGGTCATACCACCTCTTTTTGATGTCATCTATTGACCTGTCCGCAACACCGAGGGCATTCACGCGCAGCTGCATGTCACACCATATTTTACGCTTGTCAGACTCTGGCACTGTATGTGAAGTCCGACCGAACAGCTGCTCGTGATTTTTAGCCCCTCTCGATGATAATGTCAATTTCTTTGTCTGCAAATGTAAGTTTGCGCAGCCTCTTCTTCCCTTCTTTCTCAGATGTCTGGCTGGCCATCTTGCTGTGCTGTTCTCTCTGTGTAGCAGTGTTCAACTGAGCTGCTGCACCTGGCCACGTGCTTGTAATTTTGCTCAGGAATCTCCATAGACACCACTTCCTGGTTTGGGGTCCTTCAGATCAACTAGGAAGTGATTTTTTCCATCTTTTATTCAAACTCGCTATTTGCGAATGCAAAATGCATGCTTTCAACCTCGTATGCTAATTGTGCATGCAAAATGCATGTTTTCTACCGCGGACGCTATCTGCGAGCGTTTAGCGTATCGCAATTTGCGAGTCTCAATTTTGTGTTGCGAGTCACTTGCGAGTCGCTATTTGGGTGAAGGTTGTGTAGGTACATTCAATTTAGCGAGTCGCAATTTGCGAGTCGCAATTTTGTGCAAATTGCGACTCGCTAAAACTTTTGGTCGTACATCTGGCCCAAAATGTACACTTTCTAAAGTGCTCCTGGCCTGTCTGCAGATTGTGTTTAATGTGGCGATTCACGTAGTTTCTGGTAGATTACACCACACATCTCTTATTTTGAAGAACTTGCACGTGTTTGCCTGTAGACACCAGAATACAGATCAAGGTTCCGCTAGGTGCAGTATACCAGCTCACCTTTTCTTTAGGAAACGTTTATGCGCCAAACTGAGCTTAAATCATGGAAATACACTCCGTAACCTCACTTAAGATGTGGCAGTAGAGCTTTTTGTCAATTTTAAGCACAAACATTTCTCCAACTTTGTGCTTAGAAATGGATCTGTCTGAATACAGAAAAATCTGAAAACTATGTTAATCTACCCAAATTTATCACCAGACAGTCCCATCATTCTTGAATATGTTCAGCTTCAAGAATCTTTAGGGTAGAAGTACACTTTAGAAGTAGGATTATAATATAACCCAACAACAAACACATTTGAATAATTTTGAGTATCAACCAACAGATATCACTGAAAAACCACTGCTAGCACATTTGGACATGTACAATGAAAGGTGACACTAAACGTACTTAGGCATGTCTTTTAAATATGTTACTGTTGATGAAGTGGAGAAAGTGCACTGTATAAAAATAATCTCTGAAGACTCAATATGTAAGTGGCTTCGTACCACACTTGTCTCTAAAGTAATATATAATACAAAAAAAACAAGTACATCATTGTTAAGAATTTTTAAAGAGAGAAAAGAAGCAAACTGAACTGCGATAAACCGGCCTCATTAAATGTTAAGTATGTTTACACTTTCCAGATCTTAATGCATTTTTAAGTATGTGCACCGCAACAAGCACAGGTAAACAGCAGGGTCAACAGTAAAGAGAATACACAGAAAAGTCTGGAATTTAAAAAGAATTGCAAGCAAGTTGGTCACAATTCATGATTGACTAATTAGCATTTATAGCTTAAACTGAATGCCACTCCATACAGTAATAGCAGCAGGAAATATATGACCCAGCATCTCAAGTCTGTTGTATAGATGCTACAATGTAACTAGATGAGTGAATTTCTATAGTAAAAATATGAAATGTCGTAAAACTGCTGTCACAAGAAGGACCTGAAAAATAATGAATCTGATATCAAATGGAAGTTTTCTAGAGTTCTTGAAATGTATGAAACATTTTCGAGTTGAAAAAATCTATACTCTAAAAAGGACCAACAAGATTCCCATTAACAAATATTTTTCCATTATTTATATTCCTAAAAGTACCAAGGAATTAGTATGCTATTTCACCAATTGGACAGTTCAGTACTTTGTGATACGAGAAGTGAGGGAATACGGATAAATATAGACTTCACAAGGCACTATAATCAAAGTCCATTGTTTCTAATAAACTACCAGAATATACCTAGAAATATATTTAGTCTATGCAAGCTATGTTCATAATTGCAACAGCTGGGCTGCTGCAATATTATGTGCTTCAATTGCAACATATACCAAGCCACACTATCTCTTTATGTGTGGGTTATGTAAGGGTTCAGATGAACAACCACTCTACAGTTTCTTTATGGAAGTATTTGAAATAATACAAATAATATTGCTGGGTCAGACAACCCCACAGAAATTACAAATGAATTCAAGAATCATAACTTTCATGGACTGGACGATGATAAAGTGTGTTGAGTCCCTTCTTCAGTGCCCGAAGAAAGAGCAACTCCTCCCAGTAGCCACGGTGCCACCCTGCACTGAACAGTACATGTAAAAGGTGTTTAGTGCCTCCTTTGGAGTGTTCCAAATGTGAGACTAAAAGCTACAAAGAATTAAAAAAATCTTGACAATATTGTAGCTCTTTATTGAAGATGAAGATTAATACAAAGTTATTAGCAAGGAAGCAAACTCCTCCGGGCATCAGGGCAAAAGGAAAGAGCCAAGCAAGACCACGCTGAAGAAATTCCAGCAGAAAGTGCAACTACTAAAAACTAAGGGGCATATCAACAAGGCCATGCGATAATTATCGCTCAGCGCTCTTAGCGCGAGGATAATTATCGCCGGCCAACTCCGAATCTTATCGCGGAGATAGCGTGCTATCAGCAACGCTTATCTCCAAAGCGATAAGATTCAGAGCGCTAGCTGCCACTTGTGCGAATATCGCTGGAAATACAGCGATAATCGCACAAGGTTTGGCGATAGCTTGCTGATAGGGCAAGACATACTTAGCCATGATATCCACCTTAAATAGGATATCATGGCTAAGTCAGTCTAGAAGCAGGCGTAAGGAAAGTAGCGATAACAGAGGTTATCGCTACTTTGCTTGTCGCTCTGCTTGTTAGCGTGCAGCTTGATAATTGGAGAAATGTCGGGTAGCGACATTTCTCCAGTTATTTTAGCACGGAACGCCCACTTTGCATCTCATTAGAGATGCAAAGATGGGCGTTGGGGGAAAGGGCGATAATGCAAGGATTCACGCGATAGCGTGACCTTGCTGATTAGGCGATACAATTATCACCGCTTTTCGTCTGAAAACGGACGCAAAAGCGGCGATAATTGTTTATCGCCTCGTTGTTGATATGCCCCTAAATTCACTGGTGTCTGTTTCGCAATGAAGAAAAAGCACAAGTTTGATATCTTCTGCTCAGCACTGAATTCCACAGTGCCGCCACCCCCCTTCATGCCTAGTGCTATAAGTAGCTTGGAGAACAGCCCTCTGGGTGACCACAAGCGTAAAACTCACAGTAATGTCTTGGGGCAGTGACTTCTTAACCAGACTCTCAGTGTGGCATCCAGCAATATCCTGCCTGAGAGCATGTACAGCACTCCTTCTTCTTGACATGTACAAACTCTTGTAAGCTCGTGGCATAGCTCTTAGCACCGGCACAGCTCTCAACACAGATGTAACAATAGCACATTCCAATCTACCCATCACAATGGTAACAGTCTCTTGGCAGTAAATAGTATTTATGTGTCAAAAAGAACGAGAATCTACCTGGGACATGTGGTATTGACAATTTCCTTGTTTTGGCGTGCTGCACAAGGGTTCTCTATTACATAATTATCTGAAAGTAGAATTTTCAAAACAAATTTATCTCAAATCTACAGCTGACAATCTCTGGTGGTTCTCTGCACAACCACAGTCAGCAAATCATCCAACGCAGACTAAGAAGCGAAAAAAGAAAAACCAAGGCAGCAAGCCTTTTCCATCTATGCACACAGGAACTGGAACAACATCACCATATCCCTCTGGACTGCTCAACACTTTCCAAGTTAGGAAAGAGTTGAAGAAACACCTCTTTGAAGAAATCAACATCAGAATGAATTAACAGTTCACAATCCAGCTACCTCTCCTATCACCCATTAACTATGTGCTTGTCTGTTACCTGGTACGGCACTCCACTGCCTTTTAGCTAAGTCTGCACTATAAAAAGACTACATACATACAGATATATCTGTGTTTTTACTGTGGTTCTGACTCAAACAAGCAAAACAAATGACATTCACCAGATATGGTTACCAAATGCACACAACACATACCATAACTAGCGCCCGCGGCAATGTTGTTCTATTGATAGCTCTTTTTTTGGTTCCGTAGCTTTTGCAAATTCGTGTTTGGAGCATGGTGGCCTGTGCAAATTATGGGGTGTATTACTAACCATAATTGGTGAATTTCATTGGTTATGCGCATTTGAGCTAGTACCATAACTCAATTTTTAACTGTGTCTTATTCAGTAAATTTGATTGTTTTTTATGATGTACTTAATTTCAAACCTCAGCTAGACCTTTGCCATGCGCAAAGGGGGCTGGCCCCAGGGTATGCCACACCCCTTAAAACGCCCAGTCCCTGCAGTGCAGGGTCTATGAACATGTGCAAGGGGGAGTCCGGAACAGGGCCCAAACCCCTACTGTTAGCCAACCCCTGCTGCACATGCCTCTTAGCAATGCACATTGGGCTTGAACGTAGAGCTCTGCTCCAACCTGCTGCTGATAGTCTTGTATTTTTCACACCTTCACTTTCCTCCTACCTGTGCAGAATGGTTAGACACTCATTATAGTGCCTTCCCTCGCGATATCCCCCTAATGGGCTGCGATACTAACACACTTTCAACAGAAGGTGAACAACGCTGATCCCGCCCGATAACTCCAAGCTCCCAGTACACTGCTCTGTTTCATCATAAGGCACCATAGCTGGAGATACTGCGGCACAATCTCGCACCTCCCCCTTTTCTTTTAGCTGGCCCTGTGTAAAAACGCCAACTTAAAAGTCCACCTACCCCACTTGCCTTACTATTGTCACACTCTTACATACATGACCGCTAGCCCCCATCATTTCACCCATCCCAGTTTTTTCTGCTCTTCTAACTGTTATATTGAGGTACACAATGTTCATTAACATTCTGACATACGCCAAGGACATTGTAGAATCCTTAAGTGAGATATTGTTGCACCTGCTTAATGCTTTCAATACTGACATTTCCTTCACCAGCATGTACACTCTTGCTTCATTGATTCTTTTTCTATATTTTTGCTATTTTCTATGATTATAACTCGCAAATGAAAACACAATAAAAATATTTTAACTAAAAAAATAATGCCTTCCCTTGCTTGTAATTTTTTTTTTCCATCACTCAAAAATGGAAAATCATAATTGATTCACAATCATTCGCAAAATGTGAGTTGAATCCAACATCTAAAATGGCAGCTTGCCTGATCTCAATTGCTTTTTGATTTGCAAATTAAGCACTGGTTTCTTTGTTTTTTTCAGGTGTTGGACTGGAGTTTTCCACCTCTCACACTCACCTGAGGGTGCCAGCCGCCATAAATCTGGATTTTGTTTTCCACAGCACAAAAATACCATACTTGAATCAATTGAGATTTTCAAAATGTGGAAAAAAATTCAGGGCCCTTCTTTAGCCAATCTCATTCATCATAAAATTCAAAAGTTATGTGATAGAAGTTGCATATCATGATGATGATTTTAAACGCCACAGATATACAAAAGCTCATTCAGCAACTTTTTAAATGCTTATATCTCAAAAAGTACTGAACAGTTTCAAACAAACCAACAATGACATGCTTTCTGAGTAAAGTTTGTTGTAAGTACGCTCAGGGGTTTGGGCTGTAGGTACGAGCAAAATTTACGATGGGAGCTAAAATAGGAAAAATATCTTTGCCCCCACCCCCTTTATTACTTTTTTTTCCTGCATGGGTCTGCACAAAAATTGGCATGCCGGACCTTAGGTGATTACTCCAAGTTATTGCCAACTTTAGTGTAAATCAACTCACAGAGGGCGGGGGGGGAGGGGTCATAAGACATAGGCAAATGAAGACGTTCATGTAGAATTTGAAGAGACAGTGTGATATCAACAGAAATGCTGACTACATTTTACGAGAGAAGTAAAAACCTTTCTTTCCTAATCAGCCTGTGCCTTTAAACAAATGACGACCGACTATGTACTGTGAGAGAATTGAAAACCTGTCTTTCCTAACCAGCCCTTGCTTTCAGATAAATGAAGCGCGACTGTCTACTGTGAAAGAATGGAAATACTCTTTCATAACCAGCCCGAGACTTCAGAAAAATGAAGGCCGACTATGTAAGTGAGAAAATTGAAAACCTTTCTTTCCTAACCAACCTATGACTTAAAAAAACTAGATGAAATTACACAAAAGAAATGCCTAACTACATTTTAACAGCCGTAGAAAATGCTGTATATTTTGTAAAAAAATTGGTTTTTTGTGATAGCGTGTTAAATTATTGTTGCAACTGCTTGGTCTAAATGTTACTCAAAAAGAGTAACATCTGTTCATATCAAACAGAAGCTTTATTTGCAACATTTTGTACAAAAATCCCATTCGTGCTGTTGTGACATCTTCAAATTAACATGCATTTTAGTACTTCAAGAGTTATTACAACTCTGACGAAGTTATGACAAACACATTTAATTAAAACCATAAATCACTGTTTATGTTTTTATATTTTACCATTGTGCTTCTTAACAAAATGGAATAATGTGCTTCCAACTTATTTGCAAATAAAAACATAATTTCAGAAGTATCCCACAAGTTGTACTTCACAATTTGTTTGTGAATTATATATTTAACCCCTTTTTGAAGAAAACAATTTTTTCTGCATTGAACTTGTTGAAAATAGCGAATGGTTATGTTAAATGTGCACCTTTACACATAACAAGCCCTTCAGTAAAACTGGCCATCCGCTTAACTTTGTTTTTATTTGGAATCCAAAGTCAGACAAATCTCTCAGAATAACCATAGACAGCAACCTGTCTGGGTGAATATGCGAGACCACATAAACTCGATGGCCAAAAATGCCAGGCTTCACCTGAGCTACTTGAGAAAACTAAGACCATTCCTTGATGCTTCGGACCTAAAAATGGCAGTTCAGGCATTAGTTATCTCCAGAATCGAATACAGATGCTCAACCCTCTCTGGCCTACCCAAGATCTCTACGGCCCCCTAAAAGCTTGCCTCAATGCTGCCGCTAGACTCTTAACAGGCTCAAAAAAATTCGACCACATCTCACCGCACCTGAAGCCGCTGAACTGGCTTCCTCTTGAAGCCAGAATCCAACTCAAAGTGACCTGTATCACGCACAAAGCGCTACACTCGAATTCCCCTGCATATCTTGCCCAGAAAATCGTGGTTTCTGGAGGAGCCAGAAACTCCCGATCTGCCAGAGACCTTGTGCTCCAATCACCCCGCTTCCGAAAGAAAAAACATACAATCGAGCCTTCTCTGGGGCCGCACCAAGAATCTGGAACTCGCTGCCGCCTAACATCAGAAGAATACCCTCTCTGTCAATATTCAAAAAGGAAGCTAGAGCCTGCCTAATGGGCAAATTCCTCCCATAAATCTCATTCATTGCACACACCGCACAGCGGCATAGCTATATGTTTTCTGCTCGATTCTTAATTGTTTTTTTTTTAATGACCTATTTATTCCCACAAATGTAAAAGCTGGATATCTCTGCATAGCGCTCTCATGATCGCCGCTCTGAATATTGTAAATATCCTGTTATTCCCCAAGTGTATGCACTTCCATCTATCCCTACCTATGTAATTGTCTATTTCAAACTTGTATATAACTTGTTATCCCTGTAAAGCGCTCTGATACCCTAATGGGTCACGTTCGCGCTATATAAAACACTAAATAAATAAATGCCCAAACTCTGAAACGGCCTAATTACTTACTGGTAATGCTCATGAGTTGCACTCCACAATGTCACTGTCCTAGGAGAATGAGGGAGTGGCATGTTAAGGACACGTGCAACTACAAAAGCCCTTCCAATATAACAACAAATTATAGCCCCTGCTGACGTCTATGGACAAAAATAATTTATTTTAAACCTGGAAGTTTTGTTTGAAAAATTCGGCAGTATTCAGTGGCAGAAAACACATAACCAAAGAGAAGGGAGGGAAAGCGGGAACACTGATTCAAAGACAACACTCATGAAGGAAGGCTACTAAATGGTCACGGGGCAGGTCACCATAAAGCCTAACTTTCGCACCACAATACTGCACACTTGTAGAAGGACAGGGTTGAAAACACCAAGGTACCATTAGTCCGAAACCAACAATTGTAGGGATACAAAGTACGTCAGCAAGAGTACAGCCAAGCAACCTCCAAGAATAAAGACTCAGATATACAAAAGGATTCTGCAGTAGCAAATTTACTGATTTACTGGGTGTGAGACCCCAAAATCCCTTTCTGTTATGTACAAAATCCATTTTGAGAGCCAGAAAAAAAGTTTTGACTGAAAAAATTATTTGGAAGAGGCATTCCTTCGAAACTGCAATTTAGTAACATATGTATCAATAGTTTTCTACCAGAATTCAGTCGCGAACCAATGACCAGTTACCAACTCATTCATGGATGTGATAACTAATGTGCATAGTAGAGCTGGAACCCCTCTTACTTTGATAATCGGGGTGGGAGTCTTAGCAGAAATAGGCAGTGGCCCTTTTCCATTTTGAAATGCAAGGAAAGGGAGGGTGGCCGGTTGCCCCCTGCATGTCGCCAGCCAATGATGGTCAGACCATTGAAAACAGCAACACATCCACATTATCATAGGAAACATGGCAGCCTAAACGTGAATTGAATCACAAGAGCTCCATGTCATGCAACCTATAATTGACAGGCACTGACTTTCGAGAAACCAGTACTGATGGACAAACAGCCTAGGGACACCACTGGATACAAAAAGGGATGGAATGCAGAGTCAAAGCAACACCAGTTTGTGAACACATAAAACATAGCGGTTTACAACTTTACACTGTGGAAAAAGAAACTCCGTGATGTCACAGGCGAGGTACAAACAGCCTCATAGGAGGGCAGGACCAAACAAACTGATAACAGATGGAAGAGCTTATTTATTTGCACATCTCGGAATGAGGTAAAACACCGGAGCGCGGAAATGGGCAAAACAAAGTTCTTTCACCACCAGGACGCATGTAGGAGCATAACACACAGAACTATAAACATGAATGTAAACATACTGAGTCAATGCTGACTGCATAATGTCATAACTCAGCACTTATCCTGCATTCTTATATAAAGAGGGAACATTCTTATATAAAGAGGGAACGTGAAGACCGCTAAAGTACAGGCAGACCAACGTTTGTAGATCCAGTGAAGGTTCCTAAACTGGACGGGAAAGGGAGGGGAGAGTAGCCTGAGGTATTCTAGATCACATAGGTCTGTGACAAGTGCTTCCAGGAAGACACTTAGGGGCATATTATCAAGCCCCAGCGATAATTATCGCTGAGCGCGCTTTTAATTCTCACCGGCTATCGCTGGAATATATCGCCAAGCTAGCGCTGTATTATCAACGCTTAGCGCTATGGCGATAAATATTCCAGCGATAGCGGGGTTTTCCATGGAACATCGCTGGTTTTCCAGCGATGTTCCATGGACAACAGCGATAAGCTTGATGATAGGCCCTGTGGCCTTAGCCCCACAATCCACCTCCCATGTTAGGTATGCTTAGTCAGGAATTTAACAGACGTTAAATTCCTGAGTTAAGGCAGAGTTAGCGCGATTTAAATTATCGCTACGCCTCGTTGTTAATATCGCGAAGCTGCCTTCGCGATATTTTCCCATGTTGTTTTCACAGCCACGCCTACTTTGCATCTGATTATCGATGCGAGGCGTGTGAAAAACGGGAGCCAAGTCAAGGAAACACGCGCTAGCGTGTCCTTGTAAATAATGCGATATAATTATCGCCGCTTTGCGCCTGAAAAACGGACGCTAAAGCGGCGATAATTGTATCGCCGGCCCTTGGTAATATGCCCCCCAGTGCCATTATAGGCAACACTCCCCACCCACTGTCAGAGCATGCATGATGACATAAATAAATACACAACACAACTTTTGTTTGGGGAAAATATTGCTGCAGGTTTATTCCATACAAAAGTATGCAATATGGTGGGTTATCTTACGGGCGATCCAAGGGCAGGCAGCTGTAACCAACCTATGCTGCCCTGCCCGCCTGATGAGCCAAGCACTGTGGAGAACCCAATCAGTGCTACACCTTATGGGGTGATCCTCTTTACGGATCACGTGACACATTGGTCCCTTATTACTCATGCCCCTTTCAGGGCGGAGCGTAGCAAGGCAAGCCTCCGGTTGTTCAGGCCCACAACCGCCCGAAGGACTAATGGGGCGCCGACGTAATTCTTCCAGGAACCTCCCATGAGGCTCCTGGGATTTGGCTCTGGCACCCCTATTGTGCTCCTGCAGAGGTACCCTTCTGTACCCATCTGCTTCCAGATCGTCCTGTAACTCCGCCTGCAACGACAAAAGAAAACATTACAACGTTCAATGTACTTTGCCTGCCAGCCCCACGCCGGGTAAGCGGTAGGGTGGGAGACGGCATGTCCGGCACAAAGAGGACGCCAGAAAGGCGGGGGGAGGTATAAGTACCCTCCCCCGACCTCTGTGCGCCGGAAGTGACGCACCTAGCGTGCCAAGGCAAGGGGGGACTCCTCCCCGAGTCCCACCACTAGAGGGGTGGTGTACGTGCCTAATTGGCACTAAGAGGGCCGCCCTTTTAGGGTGGCCCCCTGCGTGGGCCGCGGGCAGCCGCATTCTCTGAGTTAGGGGAGACCAGCTAAAACTATGGGAGACAAAAGGAAAACATGGGCCGAAGCAGAAGTCGTAAGGATGGAAGATTCCTTTGATGATTAGTGGAAGTAAGTGGACAAGCCCAGGTGGGAGTTTGGAGTGGACAAAATAAAAAAGGAGGTTTCTCTAATCTTGGGTTTCGGTAGTGAAATGAACTGTGGGAAGGATTTTAACTGTAAGCATATTCGTAGAACAGACTCTGAATCATACTGTTGCAAAACATGTGAGGACAAATCCTGCAAACTCTAGTCCTTTGCACTTAGATTTCATCACATATTTCTGACTAGTTTGGGCCCTTTAAACGCCCTGCTTGACCCACTCCCAAAAAGAGAACTAATTAGTAACGAAGAAAACAAAATACGTGTTTGCTTTCTGCATTGATGAATTGCTGGTTTTCAGACAGAGACCCGAGAAAAGAGTTGTCCGCACCTCTGTTTTGGATTTCTGGAAACAAAACACTGTTCCGAGACTAATGGCTTGTAATGGATCAGACAAGAACAGCAGGTTGAATCTAACCCGTTTTAATAGGGTATTTAAGAGCTTGCACAACACAATAATCTTGATTTCTTCCTGACAAATACTTGACTCTTTGGGCTTGCCTTTACCCCAGGAGGATTCTGAGTTTCTCTAATTGCAGCATTTCTCATGAAAATACAAAACAAAGAAATGTCAATTAAGCTATAATGTTCAAGAAAACATCGGCCACCACTATCACCTGTTGATGCCCTATAGGAACTGCAGTTAGCAGGCAGTTGAAGTAAGCATAGAAAATATTCCTGCCACTGAAATATCTCTTGCCTTGGTGGGATCAGGAAGAAATGTGAGGGCTGGCCCAGTAAATACACTGTGGGTGAGTTTGGGCTCTTTCGAAGGCAGTACGAATTCAGCAGGTTTTGTTGAGGCAAGACACTCCCCATCAGTCCCGAGCCCCTTATCTGAGACAACAGCCCCATCCTGGGGCCACATCAACGATAAAAGGGAACAGGCCCAGCTCTTCCCTGAGATGTCCCTCATCTAGGGGTAGGCCCTTTTAGTTGATGGATTTGCTGTTGGCATCTCCTCCAACTGACCCACCTCCATCTCTGACAGCCATGTCTTTTTACACTTTTGGTTTCTTCTCCTACTTGCCTTCAACACACATCTCTCCTTCATTGCAGTTCCCCCACTTTTGGTGACATACTTCCACAGTTCTGATAGAAGACTGACTTCCTGGTAGGGTCTCTTATCCCCTTGCTTAATGTCCTAGCTCTTCTATATAGTGGTAAGAAAACGAAGACCACCAATATGGAACAGTTTGATTCCCAGATGTATTCAGACAAACGGGGTCCAACGAGTCCCATGGCACTAGCCTCTTGCTGACACCACAGAATGCAAAGGTGGGATTTCTGCCAGTATTATTTCTGAGGCCGTATGGAACTCCTTTATTGTGGCTCGTAATAAAAGACAGCCCTGCAAAAAGAGGAAGCTCTGCTTTGCCTGAAACCCCCCCCAGAGGACTGCAACAGAAAACTGTAGAATGGCCTCTGAGGACTCAGTCTTGAAGATCTACAACACTTTCACCAAGGTATCTCTTAGCAGGAACACTTCCTCTGGACTTTGGCTTCAACTGAGAAGTTTTTACTTTTTAAATACAGATTTCCTTTAAAAAAATCCTTCTCCTTAAGAGGGCTATTTGTGTCCTTTCAGTGCCAAAAATAAATACAATCTTGCCTTTGGTGCTGTTTTTAGGTCTCGCCTACGCAGCGCGCATGCGCTGCTTAGGAGAGACCTTTAGCGATCGGCACAGCTTTGGGGGCAAAACGTGCACGCGTTGCATTGCTTGCAATGGCAACGCGTGCACGTCTGGCGATTCCCTTGCGGGAGCGCGCGGCGCCATATGGTCACAATCATCGCGCCTTGCTGCACGCTCCCGCAAGGGAATCGCGCCGGCCCCTCCCCTGCTGCCGCGCGAGGCATTTTTTGAACCTACCAGTCTGCATTGTGCTCCGCTTGAAAAAGCGCCGGCAGACTTAGCCGTTCTGTGTGAACGCTACAGGGATGTGTGACGAGTGCTCTGGCGTTTTCTAATGGTCCTCTCTCTATTTTCCTTTCGGCTTTCCATCGCTTCTAGTACTCACTCAGACACTATAAAAACGAATATATCCTGAAACATCTGTAGGTCAAGTTATAAACAGATTACCCTGCTTTAAATCCTAATGTTTACCCATTTTAGCCTAAAATAGATGTCCAATTATTTTGAGTATGATTTTGATCAAGCAATCGGAGCACCGTTGGAAAGAAGTTGTTACTGTAAACGTGCAGCATCTGTAAACCGAAAACATACACATAAACCTAGTTTCGTTTAAATATAGGCAGTTGAGTTTTCTGTCGCATTCAGTCACTCACCAGATTATTGGTTTGCTATCGATTTTGCATTTTGAATATTTTATAGACTGTACCTTTGCCTGCTAGATGTGCCTCTTTTATTTTGTTACTATAAAACGATTTGAAAAAAATGTGTAATGAAAAACAAATCTTGCCAATAAAACAGTGCTGCCCTGGTATTTCGGGCAGCTCCCGAAATACCAGGGCAGCAGTTTTAGACAGGAGCTCGAAAATTCACCTCCATATTGTAAGAAACCTCTGGAAATAAAGTAAGACAAATCTAACCAAATAACTGGCACTTTATTTTCATAGAAATTGATTGGATCGCCCTTAATTGCTTTATATCAAGGTCCGCGCTATTCTAATGCACATTCATACAATCTGATTGCTCTCTGATTGCTTTCTTAACCTTTTGACCTCTGAGGATCCCCACTGAATCATAGTTGGTAGCCTGGAACCCTGCCTAAGCAATGTCTACGATTTGAATCGCAAAAAAATGTACAAACATACAGACACAAGAATACGTTAGACAAATGCACATATTAAAGACTATTTTATTGAATTAAGAAACAAAAGATGATGACATTTTAATGGGAAGGTTTGAGCTTTTCAGCACTTTTATTTTTAAATTCGAAGCGAAATGCAAGTGTTAACTTTCTGTCTTCTGAGGACCTCCACTGAATCACTTTTAGTAGCCACGGATCTACGCCTAAACTATTTTCTTACGATTTGAACCCCAATAATACAGAAACGAGTATACATCAAACAAATACGACATTAGGAAGTATTTTATTTAATTTATAAACCAAAACGCAGACCTTTTAATGGGGAGGTTTGAGCTTTTCAACATTTAGCTTTACTTCTAAAAACTGAAGCTTTATGCTAGATTCTGCATATCACTTTGTCTTCTTTGCTCCCGGTACATGCCTCTTTTTGTCGGGGCATGCAACTGCTGCTTCATTTGAGGCCACCAATCATCCATGCTAGATTACGTTTACTGTTCTAGCGCTGCTCACACGAATCATAAGGATACCAACTCAATTTTTAGCTTCTGAACTAACATTTTTACATTTTACAGAGTGTTTAAAGCATTCAATGCAATTTTGCGTTTTTATGTACAGGTACTTCATTAATCTAATATTTTATTTATTAAACTGGCTCGGACACCATAAGTATGCGTTGCGGACCCCCAGGGATCTGCTGACCACAGGTTAGGAACCACTGAACTACAGTCATGCTAAAGACGGACGTTAATTCCTTCAAGCTCAAATTCATTGAGTCGTTTAGCTTACATCCTTCAGCATGTGACATTTCATAAGTTAATAACCCTTCAAAATGACTTCGAAGGAATAGAAAAAAATGCCCCCCGCCCCCACACACACACATTTTATCCCTTCTCTCCCGCTAAGCACTTGCCCAGAGTGGGCATCTATTAAATGAAGCAGTTAGTGAAGAGGCACTGTAACAGTTTTCAAAGGGTGGGTACTGCCACCAATGAGGCATTGGTTAAGTCATAAGGGGTGTAAAAAACCCAAGTGTTAAAAAGATGTACAGCAAATGAGCCACACCGATTCAGCAGGTGAATGGTGGGCGAGTGGTGTGTCCAGTGGTGCTTTTTCTCCAGAGCATGTGACTAAAGTATGGTGTGCTACGATACTGCCTTTTACAGAGAGCACATTTTTCCTTTAAATGGACTCTTGAAACAGGCACTAAATTTCCATCAGTCATGCAGCTTGATTGATAAACCTATGTGACTTATAAACGACAATGTGAAATTGAATATGTTTGCATATTTATCATTTGTGCATCACACAAGTAAAGTGTCTTGATGCTATGAAAATATGTGTTTCACTCACACTTCAGAATAAATAAAAAACGAAATGTGTCTTTTGAACTTTTTTGCTGCTGCTATATTTTGAAATATTTGTAAAATTAATTTACAAGTATTTACATTATTTTGTGTATTAGAAAACATTTGACATCCTGCATCTTTTTCTTTTATACTTCATGTACTCCAGCAGGATTGTCACTTCGTTCACGTTAAAAAAAAAAAATCCCTTTCCAGCCAGAGAAAGAAAAAGTACGCCAATCTCCATGTTAAATATGTAGCAGTGTGTCAGAATACACTGTATGACATTTGACCGCTGTTTTTGAACTCACAGTAAATGGGACAAGATAAAAGAAAAATTTTATTCCTCTATATTGCTCATCCCCTTTCTGAGCTACTGCAAGAATATCTTGGGGGTGCTGCTGCACCTCCAGCACCCCTACTTCCAGGGCCCGTAAGTTAGTAACATGGCATCTACTCTCCTTTCTTAGATGTGGGAGGGTAAAATGGTGTCTACTCTGCAGGTGAGTGCTGGATGGTGTTGTCTGCTCTTAGCAGGGAAAGATGATTTCTGTGTCCCTGTCCAGGGTTGCAGACAGTTTGAAGTATGCTCTTACTTCCTCTCCTTTAATGGAGTCCCCAACATGGCTTCCTTTCGCCAGTCCAAGACTGTGATGTGAGGTACTTGTGCTTTCAAATACAATTTCTCTCAAGATAATCTGTTCAAAGTTTATCTAGCCCGTCTACTCAATGCCCACTCCCCTCCACGCCACATAATTACACTCTACTCAATGCAACATTACACATACACACTCCACATACCACACAGTGCCACATAATTATATGCTACATAATTACACTGCACTCAATGCAACATACTCTCCAAATACCACTCAGTGCCACATAATTACACACCACATAATTACACTCTACTGAATGCAACATACACTCCACACAATACCACTCAGTGCCACATAATGATATGCTATATAATTACACTGCACTCAATGCAACATACACTCAGTGCCACATAATTACACGCCACATAATTACACTCTACTGAATGCAACATACACTCCACACAATACCACTCACTGCCACATAATTATATGCTACATAATTACACTGCACTGAATGCAACATACACTCCAAATACCACTCAGTGCCACATAATTACACACCACATAATTACACCATAATTACAATCTACTAAATGCAACATACACTCCACACAATACCACTCAGTGCCACATAATTATATGCTACATAATTACACTGCACTCAATGCAACATACACTCCAAATAATACCACTCAGTGCCACATAATTACACGCCACATAATTACACCATAATTACAATCTACTAAATGCAACATACACTCCACACAATACCACTCAGTGCCACATAATTATATGCTACATAATTACACTGCACTCAATGCAACATAGACTCCAAATAATACCACTCAGTGCCACATAATTACACTCTACTCAATCCAACATAAATACACTCCTCATAATACCACTCAGTGCCATATAATTACACGCCACATACTTACACTCTACTCAATGCAACATAAATACACTCCACATACCACACAGTGCCACATAATTATATGCTACATAATTACACTGCACTCAATGCAATATACACTCCAAATACCACTCAGTGCCACATAATTACACTCTACTGAATGCAACATACACTCCACACAATACCACTCAGTGCCACATAATTATATGCTATATAATTACACTGCACTCAATGCAACATACACTCCAAATAATACCACTCAATGCCACATAAATACACACCACATAATTACACTACTCAATGCAACATAAATGCTCTCCACATAATACCACTCACTGTGACATAGTTACACACCACATAATTACACTCTACTCAATGTAACAAATACACCCCACATACAACTCAGTACCACATAATTACAAGCCACATAATTACACTCTACTCAATGCAACATAAATACACTCCACATAATACCACTCAGTGCCACATAATTATATGCCACATAATTACACTCTACTCAATGCAACATAAATACACTCCATTGAATACCACTCAGTGCCACATAATAACACTCTACTCAATGCAACATAAATACACTCCACATAATACCACTCAGTGCCACATAATTATACGCCACATAATTGCACTGTACTCAATGCAACATAAACACACTCCACATAAATGCACTCTATACCACATACCACCAATCAACATAAATGCACTCCACACCATGACACTATTTCACTAAGCATAATTTCACTCAACACCACAGTTACAGGCCACACGATTCAACTCCACACATTTCCAATACACACCGCATAATTACACACCAAACAACCTATTTCAACTCCACAATGTACCTCCAATCCACCCCATATAGTGTTACCACCTGAGCACCAAACATCATTAACCACCACCATTTTGCATCAGCGCACCACCTAAGCATCACGTCAGTCTGCCCTTGGAATCTGGCATCTGTTGATTCTCCCCTAGTGTCCGTCCGCTGCTCGTGTTCTAATTAAATTACTGTTTTACAACCTCCACTCCCCCGTTATTTATGTCTCGCTCCCCATAACAATTTTTTTTTAAAACAAACAAGCATGAAAACAGGCAGGAAGAAGTTGCCAGCAGTGCAAGTACAAAACAAGCATTGGCATAGCCAATAGGTCTCGCCTTTGGGACCTTATAAGTATTTAGTTATGCAGCACAATATCCTTGGTGCAACAACATCAACTGTTGCATGGCTAAACACTTATAAGGTCCCAAAGGCGAGACCTATTGGCTATGCCAATGCTTGTTTTTTTTTTTTTTTTAAATAAAGTCGTTTACTTTCGTCCAAAGTAGACTTTTTCCAACAAGCATTTCATTTACCTTTTTAGGTCGAGCATTCGAGGCCTCTTGTATATACTTTAGTATATACTTATATGTGTATGTACTTTGTGGGCTCTGGAGATCAGCCCTAGGACTTTTCTGCTTCTGCTTAGGGATTTTTTTTTCTGTTCAACTGCCTCTATTTAACTGTCTTGATAGAAAATGACCAGCAGAGGTCAGTAAAATACCAGAATTGCTTTCTGCTGAGGGACTTTCTTTTTTTCTTTTTCTGGCAACTGCCTCTATTTAACTTTCTTGATAGAAAACGACCAGCAGAGGTCAGTAAAATACCAGAATCACTTTAGCATTCTCTAGATTCAAGTCCATAGAAATTGTCTTCCACGAGCACCCGTAGACAATAATATTTTTTTCAAATCTTGGATTTTCAGTGATATGACCACCGAAGGCCCTGCGTTTATATTAAAAACAGAGCTTTGGACTATACCTTTTCCCGCTGAAAGGCAAATTTCTCTCCACGTGTTCCCATACCTGGCATGTCACGCAGTTTGGTGCTTACTTTCCCTCCATGTTAAAGAACAGTAGATGTTTCAGCACCCAGGCTAATGTGCTGCATAGCTAAATACATATAAGGTCCCAAAGGCGAGACCGATTGCATTGCAAATGGTTGTTGCTACAATTTCTGCTCATTTGATCCCTACAGCAGATTTCATTCATCTTTGCAGCATGTTCCTTACATTCTTATCGTTTTTAACTAAGTTTTAAATACATTGGTTGTAGTTACTCGTTGCACTTGTAACACAAGTTCCTTTGCACTTGTACTAAAAGTTCCTTTCTACGAAGTAAGACATGCTACTCCAGCCACGTTACCGAGGGTAAGCTTGTGATTCGTCACAGATACCAGTTTACCTATTAAGGAACATTTTGAGTCTGGCAGGTAATCAGTTACAGCCAGTGACATCAAGACATCAGGGTGAATGACTCTCCTGTAACGTAGCCATCTAATTTTCTACACTGAACCTCAGTGATGAAAGGCATACTTAGCGCTGATAATTAATGGGCGTGAAAACAAATGTCCATAACACTTATCACAGGCAGAAATATATTGTATAACTTAGCAGTGTTCATTTCACCAATATTTATAGTAATAAATTATTACTATAGATATCGGTAAAATGAACACTGCTAAGTTATACATTTTAATTTTCTAAGGTAATCAAATTATTACTAATAATTTGATTACCTTAGGAAGTTTAAAATGAGTATTACCTACAACGTGTTATTCAGAGATCTTTGCAAACGGTGCATTAATGTGCTGAGAAATCTTTATGGGATTGAAGCACGTGACCTGGAGAGTGACTGGCTCTGGAGGCAAGTGAACCATTACCATCGCTAGTAGGTCACTAGGCCTCTTTGCAACGGAAGACTGCACTAGAATGCGCTTACCTGTCACAAGATAAGTTGCCTCACATTCACTCATTCCACTCCGGCTAGAGTAGCAACTGCATAGAAACGTACTCATCTGCTCTTTAAAGGCAACCATTATACATTAAAGGAGAGGAACGTGTTTTAAGAGCACAGGAAGCATTATCCATCATTCATGGACATTAACTCAGGCAGCACAACAGGCTGTACGCTGTGACTAGGCATCAAGAACGTTAATAGAGCCATGGACCACCACTCCCAAAGAGCATGGGAGATTACTGCTCCAGTCCCTCGAAGAGAAATGGGATGTGGAGATGGGTAGAGATAGGAGAACCACAGGAAACCAGCAAAGTCAAAAACACTGGAGGAATGATAGCCACACGCAAACCCCCTATCCCTTTCTAAGCAGCAACATTTCTACTTACAACATACCTACAGGATTAACACTGTTGACCACCTCAAAATAAACTGTACCCATCTGAAAAGTGAAAGCAAGTGTGTCCAGTGTGGCCACTTGCTCCTATAACAACAGCTTCAAAGTATGGATATTATCAAATGTAGACCACAATCAAACACCTTAAAAAAAGTGGGTGACCCTGCACATCAAGGTCCCATGCCCAACAAGGATTTAGCAAGAAGCTCTCCATAAGATGCATCCCTCCACAGCTTTATTGAGAAAAGGATGATTTATTTTTTTTGAGAAACAATTTTATTGATTTTTGCATAAACAAATAGCAGCATGACACTTTTGATCAATATTACACATCACAAAGTACATTGGAATTTAATGAGTACCGGTAAGTATCTCGTTCTACGTCCACGGCGTGTGAATTGACATTTTCATACATCAGTAGGTTTCCCTTTAAGTCAATCTAACTGGTTGGTCCACTTGCCCCATATCCTACGGTACTTAGTGGGACATCCCCGAGCCTCAAATAGGGTTTTTTCCTGTGTGGCACACCAATCCACTCCCTGGCGCCATTTGGATACGCTCAGGGGTTAGGCTGAGCCCATGTTGCTGCAATATCTCGTTTGGCAACTGCGATGGCTGTCCCCAGGAACACTTTGTCAGATCGGGACTCGTCTAGGCCGTCCAGTACTCCTAAAATGAGTCGTACGGTGTCATGAGTAATCTGCCAGCCCAGGATATGTGTGAGCTCGGACTCTATTGCAGTCCAGTATGGGGCTAAACGTGGGCAAGTCCAGGTCATGTGATAAAAGTCTGTCGGTTCATGACCACAGCGCGTGCATCCCGGAGAGGGGCGAAGGCCCGCCCTGTAAAGACGCTCTGGGGTGAGGTAAGCGGTGTGTAAGTAATATAATTGGATGAGGCGGAGTCTGGCTGACGTTGTGATGGTTTTGGGAGCCATAAGGGCGTCGCGCCAGTCGTCCTCCTCCAGGGGGCCCACCCATCCCTCCCAGCGGGTCCTGAGTGGGTCAAGCATTGCCGGACTGTTATTAATCAGGGTTCGGTATATCTGGGACACCCCACCCATCCCCAGATTTTCCATCATGACCTGAGCCTCTAGTGGGCTGAACTCAGGGAGTGTTGTGCCCGTTGAGATGTGTGTGTTGAGAGCGTGACGTAGCTGCAGGTACCTATAGAATTGCGAGGTATGAAGGGTGTACCTTCCCTGTAGGTCCTGGAACGTCCTAATGTGGTCGCCCACCCAGACATCGCCCAGTAGTGATAGAAAAGGATGATTTTAATAAATAGTACTGCGAGGAGAGGAGGCAATGGACAACCTCTCCTTGTAACAGGACCCTTCATCGCTGACACTGATCGGCGACACCCGCACCTAGGGGTGTGGCGCCCTTAGTGGGCATCTCGGGCGGGAGCCGGCATGGTTTTCTTCGAGGCAGGAAGAGGGCAGGGAGGAGGCGGCAAGTTAGAAGGTTAGGCGCGCCCCCGTGAGCGCAAAGTCATCAAAGGGCTCAGGGTCGACCTCCCCTCCTCGGTGGGTATAAAAGCTTTGGGAGATGCAGATTAATCCTCTTTGTCCTCTCCAGGCAGCTCCTGTGGCAGCAGACCAGCGACAAGTTACCCATCGTCGGAAGGTGGTCGCGAGGCGTTAGAAACAGTTAGTAAGCTGGGTCGCTGCACATGGAGAAAAGGAGAGGGCCTCACAGCGTAGTCAGGTCTTTGCGAGTCGATAGAATATGTCGGTGCGTTTTCTGTGTAGAATATGTCGGTGCGTTTTCTGTGTAGAATTTGTTGGTGCGTTTTCTGTGTAGAATATGTCAGTGCGTTTTCCGTGTAGAATATGTCGGCGCGTTTTCTGTGTAGAATATGTCGGTGCGTTTTTTCCACAGAAATTCTCCCCACCGCGCACCAGCCTTAAGGCAACGGCAAATAGGTCTCGTAGTTTGCAGGGTTCAGGAGCATTTGGTTAAGGTGATCTTGGGTGGGGTAGGTGCGCATGTGGGGGGAATACCATGAGTGTAGCCGTGGATATATTTTCATCAGTTATTAGAATATTTGCTGTGGCACTAAACTATTCGTTCATACTTGTTTCTTCACTTTGAAGAATATTGCGCTAAAATGCGGCAATGTTGTCTGGCCAGTCATGGAGAAAAGTTCCTGGTTCGCAACTTTGCGCAGAGAGCGGTAGCCCCAATAGTATCACCGATAGGAAGATCGTCGCAGTGCCTGCTGTAATGGCGGAAGACTCATGGCTCCGGCATTGGCTCGGTATGTAGAACGTGAGTGGCGGGTCCGCCAGGGGTTTTTAAGCAGGGGTTGCTACCGTTATAATGCACGGCAATGGCTACAGGCAGGCATTAGGGAGTCGGATCCCCTTGTTGCTATGGAGCCTGCATAGAGTTCACGGGTGCGGGCAGGGCTTAAGTGGGCCGGGTCCTGCTGGTGCTCTGCATGGGCAGTTCTTACGTGAACACAGAACATTCGTGTATCCCTTGTAAAGTGCCCCCCCTTTTTAAATGTAGCTCATTTTGCTTAAATCAGTGGTCGTTATGTGTCATTTATTGGGTTAACTACGCCGTAACATATGCATGCGATCTACAACCGGTAAAATAACCGTTAAAAGTTATTTGGGCTTTTGTGATAATATCTAGTTCATTGTTGTTTTTGGGTAGTTCTCACACCTTCTGATGCGCCAGGTCTGGTGGCTCGGTGGACTAATGCGTCTCAGTAGGGGCCTGTGCTCGACCTCATGGTCACAGGTTCATATCCTGCCGGGCCACTCAGCCTTTCATCCTGGCTTAAACACCCATTTTCCACTTCCTAGCTCGGATAAACATTAGATGATAACAAACATCCGAGTCCGAAACCAATTTTAAACTGCCCTCGTGCCTCTGTGCAAACTCTATAATGTCTTACAAATAAAGCATCGGGCATGATAAGTCTTCACGGCTACATAACAGCAGCACATAGCATAGTAAGCCAGGAGTTGCATTCATTCTTTTGGGTTTATTGCAGATACGACCGAATATTTAAATGTCTGCATTAATTTTTCCAAATGTAAGCTTGTGCATTGCGCTGAGCATTCCCTGTTTTGCAGTGCCACGTGTGTGGGCAGGGACGGGTGTTTTATGCATAAAAACATGCACTCTGAATTTTAAAAATCAGCCATGATTGCAACGGAGGCTATTTGTGATAGCCCTTATGACGAGATTACATAAGTGCCGAACCACGAGATAGGAGTGCAACACTTCTTTATCTATTGGTTAGTCTCCGTTTACAGTTTTGCTTTTGGTGTGTGCAGAATTGAAGGGGAGATATGGTTGCGTGTTGCAACACATAGGCTGGAATATGACTTTGGTACTTACAGCAAGTGGGAAGGGGCTTTGAACAGCTTTGCCTTTATTTTTCATGGCTTCTATGACTATGATGACTGGGAGGCTCATCGCGCTGCAAGGCTGTCAACACGATCGCAGGGCATGGTCTTTCGGATTGGATGGGTAAGGCAATATGATTTTAAACTTAGCTAAAAGGTATTTATCAAGCCGCTGCTTACAGTAATGCATTTATTGCCAACATCACATAGCAGCCTTTTGATTGGGGGATGGCTATAAAGCTTTATCTCGGCACGCTCATACACGCAACTGATGTCACAGCGGGAGCTGTACGGACGTGTATTGCTCAGATGGGAATAGGTTCCCCTGCGGTCGGTACCTGGAAGTATCTAGGCAGGAGCAGTTTGGGGGGGGTCTAAGCAGAGCTTACCATTCTTCCTTAGGAATAGGTGGTCTATTCTTGAGGGCCAGCATCCTGCATATGGGGTTGCCATTCCTGGCATTTCATAGTCCCCCAAGGCACGAATTGAATACGGAGATGGGTGTTGGCCGCTGGCGAAATCCACTACCAGTACTGGTTTTCTTTTGGAACCCTTGGCCAAACTAACTCGTATTTCCCAGGCACCCTGGCACATAGCTGAGGGCCCCCAGTTCGACTATGTGTTAGATTTTGCGGGGCACCCACCCCTTTCTAGAGCCCCTAACAGTGTTCTTCCGTGATGGGCCATCAATTGGGGGCATTACTGCTAATCTATTCAGGCCAGGTTTTTTCACATTGGCACCGAGCTCTGGCATTCCAGGATGACTCAATCAATGGAAGCCATATGCGGGCTCCGTAGTTTCCTTTTGAGCGCCTGACTATTCCTCCCAAGGCTGAAGAATTGTTTGTACTGGTGGTACAGAACGCCCAGGAAGTAGCTGGTCTCCAGGCTGGCCTGCCAAGCCCATCAGACTGCCAGTAATCAGAAACTGATAAGGGCACCACGAGCAGGTTCCAAGCATTGTTTCAGGAATACCGTCTGACTTGGAGGGAGTGTGTGAAGGCCGTTAGGAACATATCATACCTCTGGGGGTACTTTTTCTACTGTTAAACTATATTGGCGGGGTACATGTCAGACGAACATTGTAGACCTCATATACAGCGTGGTATAAGCCAGAAGATATTCGAGTACAGCCTTTTGCCTGTATCCGCCAAAGTCTGACACAAAACTCCAATGACAATATCATAGGCGTACCTCCAAGTAGCTAGGGGTCCGCCATGTTTTGGGAGATCACTCAAGGCAACCTTTGCCCAGAATGCCCTAGTTTGGGGTGCTGGCCAGGTTATACCCAGATCTGCAGTGGGTAGTGTGAATTTAGGGTACGTTTGGGCACACCCTCCTGCCAGGAGCAATGGCTGCTATTTTCCCAGGAGTAAGTAAATGCAATCGTGCAGAGAGACATAATTTCTTGCAGAGCCCGGCGCTCTGTCGATAATCAGGGGTTTGGTTGGTCTCTGATTATTTTAGGGTAAGTTTTTCCAAATTCTCCCTCCGGTGGCAAAGAGGTCTATTTTCTCTAGGCCTGGAAACGTGGCTAGTGCAGCATTACATGATTCCACACAGGGCCCAGCTGGCGAGCAATAACCCAGTTTGAGCAGCTGTGGGCACCTTTCGTCACATTCTGGCTAGTCAGAAGCATTACACTTTGACCAATCCTGGGGACATTTTCTTTTCTTGATTGCACACCCATTTTTTACGTCTAACCACGGTGCTGGGTGGTGGCAAGAAGAGTGAATAGAAAGGGGCAGGGGTCGCTCTTTGGTTTTCCAACGGTCCCTTTGGGATGTGGTGAAGCTTACAGAGCGGGTGCAAGATGCATGGAAGCCTCCTATCATTAAGGCTGATAGGACTGAGGTAGTCACATATCGGGGTAGTCTAACGTGACAGGGGGAGACCAAATTATGTGGCTGAGTTGAGCAGACGGGTTTGCAGGAAGCCTGTTTAGGCAGCCAAGGTACAGCCCGCTGCCATGCTTAAGAGCGGGACAAGCGGGATATTAGTACACAGTTTCGCATACTTTAAGGTCCTTAGTGGCCGGGGAGGACAGTCCCCAGCTTGCTCACAATCATATAATAAGCCTGTGGAGGGGCAATGTCTTCGTTCTATTTTGAGGGCCCATGCGATAGGATAGGATGGTTCGGTTTTGCAGGGAATAATACGCTTAGGAGATGGAATGAGGGTCCTCAGTCCAACTCGTAATAGTACATCATATGGAGGACAAAAGCGGATGCTTTCGACAGGCCCAGGCGGTCGCCTAGTATTCAATTCAATAACTGAAGGTCGGGGGACGTTTTTGGTTGCAAGCAGGTGTGTAAATGGGTCCATATCGGGCTCTCCATATGTCAAGCCACTTTTGGAAGTTGAACAGGGAGAACGTGATGGCAGCCGTGTCCAGTATGCACTTAGTTTTGCTAGTGTCACGTGTCCGGCGTAAGTTCATTAACATCGAGTCATGAGGACAACGAGAACAGTCCGGTAGCTCTCAGCAGCCTACTGATTTATGGCGATAAGGGGGTGCTAATATTCACGAAGGGTTGTGCAATCATTGTTCCCTCTGGCCA
This sequence comes from Calotriton arnoldi, assembly GCA_963921515.1. Classification (NCBI taxonomy): domain Eukaryota; kingdom Metazoa; phylum Chordata; class Amphibia; order Caudata; family Salamandridae; genus Calotriton; species Calotriton arnoldi. Next base: position 961,852 of record CAWUFW010000626.1, read on the forward strand.
GGGTGCCACCTCCACAGATCAAAGTCAGCGCAGGGCGGTGGCCGTTGCAATAGTCCTCAGAGAGGCGGCCTGGGAAGGTCAAGATTAAACGCTAGTTTTCAAAATGGCAGTAAGAACCGGGGAGGTGTCATCTATTTAGCAGGTATAGCTATCAAAAGCACATGGCTGGGAAGCAAGATAGCATCCTTTGGTAGAATGGTCTACAATAACGGAGTAGTGAGTTGAGCCTCCATGGTCCATTACCAGGTGTATCAGGAGTTTGGGCTGAGAAGCAGCTGGCCTGGCGTAGGCAGGAACTGGTCTACAAACACCGAATCAGAAGGGCAACAGGCATTTTGAGGCTCTTTGAGAGCTTAGGGAGGGGCGATCTTTAGGTAGACAGCTCATCCCGATGGGGATGAAGAGGTCACCGGCACAGTTCTGCCTGGTTGGGCATTGGGCGTAGGTGGAGAGCCATAGGTGGGCTATCCAATACCAATTTGAAGGCATGAGTGAGGGCACATGATAAGGGCCTAGCTGGAGGAGAAGAGGACTGACCGGTTGGGGTCATAGACTTGTCAGCCCTACATGTGTTACCCTGGAGTTCCCTTTTAGGATGGGAGCTGCCTGGAGGTTGGCCACAACACAGGCATCATAATGGACGGTGTGTTAGGCGGCTCCTTAGAGGCGCTGGTAGGGGGCCTAGTAGTTGCCATGAGCGGTAAGTAGCTGGCGGGGCGCCGGGCTGGTGGGAGAGGGGGTTGACCTGCGGGCAGCCCTGGATTTTCTGGCCTTACCAGAGTTGGTAAGTGCTTTGGGGGTTGCACCCGGGCAGTTAAGCAAGATATAGGTTGGGGGGAGGGCGAGAGCGCCAGTAAGCTCCTCGCCCTGTGGCGGGGTCCCAGGCAAGAAAAGGGTGTGGACTTCCTTTTTTGGCATGGACTGGCTGACCCTGGACAGGGCAAGCATTCATTGGGGGGCTCTGGGCTGGCGGGAGGGGGGACTGACCTGCTGGTGGTCCTGGACTCTCCTGCCCTACCCAGGATGCCGGTGTGTATGTTTAAGAAACGTTGGAGGGGGTATACCCCGGTCCGGTGGGGCCAAGGCGGAAGCACTGCCCTGGTGGTAGTGCCTCTCTCTGGGAGGAGGACTAACACGGAAAGTTACAACTGGAAAACAGTGCAAGTTGTGGCCTGCTGGCGCAGCGAGCACAGGGCCCATGACGAGGTTGTATGGCCATGATTGGAATATAAATAATATTGTTTGAATAATGTATTCCTTGGAATGGAAATAATCTAACGCTTTTGATAACAAGCGTGTTGTGTGTATACCTATGCCTTGAAGAAATGGTCAAGTACCTTAATCAAGATGAATAAAGGATTACTCTGCTTTAAGATTAATAAAAGACTACGCAGTGATCAACAACAACCTGCTTCATGTCTTTTATGTTGCCATATGAGTTTGGGAGGAGGGATAAAAGATGTTTGGTCTTCAGGGGGGCGACTCGCATGCTGTATGCACACTATGAGGAAGAATTCGAGACCAGGGATCAATCCCTAACCAGCACAGCTAAAGGTGTCCCTCTCCCTCTGTGGCCCACCCAGAAAGGATGTTTGACTTCATGACAAAACCAATCAAACAATTTAAAAAAAAAAATGGTTTCTGGGTGTTTTTTTAAAAGGATGTCAGAAGCAGAACGTCTCCATGGAGCATTCCGTATTCCACACATAGTAAAGGATGCAAAACAACCAGCAAAGAAGGGGGACCTACAATTAATACTGAGCATTACCCAGCACTCAGCGAGCTTTCAGCATTAGACGTTAAACAAACTCAACTTTCTGATGTTACCTCTTTCCAGTAAAAGGGGAGGGGTAACAACTTCTTGTGTTTTTTCCAGTAAAAGGGGAGGGGCAACAACCTCTTGTGATTTTAAGGGGGTAGAACAGTTGATTTCTGGACTTGGCTGTCCTCATTCTGTGCGAGGAAGAGTCATGATGAGGAAGAGGCGTGCAGTGATATTGACCACATTCTGTTGGAGATAAGCTATCAATAGCTTGTAGCAACATACCTGCAATACACAGCTTTACTTATTTGTAAGGCTTTATTTTCTGAATGGATACCAAACAGAAGGGGTTATGCAGCTAAACATAAACATGGGTTAGGCAGTATATATCTGTAAATTCACTATCCCTACCCTGCAGATAAGACTTTACACTGTCTTTCTGTTTCCTAGTGAGAGATTAAAATGAACCCAAAAGTGAGAATACTCCAGGTTAATTTAGAAAAGCACAATCATATTCCCTATGAGGGCGAAGTAGTCAGGCTTCAGGTTTAGAGAAAACTGAAGACAAAACAAGGACAGGAAAGACAAATGGTTACTTCCACCTTAGAGGTAGCACCTCCTAGTTGATCCGATGGTGACCAATATCTACCAGACACAAAACAGTGGTTGATGACAGAACTGTGAAGGCAAAGATGTGGTGTGAGTTGACAAACTGACATAAGATTATGTCTCTTCACAAAAGGAATTCCAAAAATTACAGAGTAATTGGGAGAGGCAATGAGAAATTCCACATATTGGACTAGATCTCAAAGGTAATACATCAACAGTTCTAATCCCTTTAGGAGACTTCTTGAGGGCCCAAGGGTGATTAATGACTATTTTAAAGGACCCCATGTCGAGCAAGGAAGCGGTATTAGGTTTGAGCGAAAGTTAAATTACGTTGGTGAAATTTCTGTAATTTTGGCAGTTTCACATTAAACTTCTAGCAAGAAATTCCCTAAATTATGCCATTACACCACGTTGCGTAATTATGCCACTGTTCGCAGCAAAAATGTAGCACAGGAACAACCAGAACATGAGTGGCTGTCTGCAGCAATTGTGTTTTTCAGGCTAGACGCAAGGACTTATTTTGTGCAAAAATATAGCGCCAAATTGTATTGCGCATTTCATGTAATTTTTCCAAAAATGAATGTAATTAAACAAAAGGAAATACATTTTTTTAAACGCCTTTATTTCTGGATTTTGCACAGTTACAGAGTAATAAGAGTAACCCCCGTAATAAAATGGATCATACATCCGATACAAACATGTCACCCCCTCTATACCACCACAGTCCCCCCTAAGGCCAATAACACAGTTGAACTAGACATATATATTGTAAAAAGCACATACCAGGTCAGGAGCCAGTGCAATTCACCACAAATATTACAACTCCTAGAGTCCAGATTTCTACACAGCATTGATCAATGATTAGCTACCTCGTCCCTTTCCTCAGAGCCAGTTTCTACATCGGATCCAGCCTCGCTATTCCCATAGTCCTGGAAACAATCTAGCACCCCCACCCACGTTGTAATATCACCCTGAACCCTACCATCGCTCCAGGATTGTCTGACGTGTTGCTCTTCGGCCACCACCTCTTCCAGGACATCCTTGACCCACAGACCCACCAAAGGGGTACGAGTGTCCATCCAACCGATGGCCACTCTCCTCCGTGCTAGTAGAAAAGCAAGTGCATGAATTTGTATGACATTTTACTATTTCTGGGTTGCTTCACTATTCCTAGCAAGCATGCCTGTGGTGTGGCCAGGAATGGAAACCCGGCTGCAGCTTCGCTCCATGGTACTACCTCCTCCAAGAATGACCTCACCTCCCTGTAGACCCATGCCAAGTGTAACAAGCATTGGCATAGCCAATAGGTCTCGCCTTTGGGACCTTATAAGTGTTTACCCATGCAACAGTTGATGTTGTTGCACCAAGGATATTGTGCTGCATAACTAAATACTTATAAGGTCCCAAAGGTGAGACCTATTGGCTATGCCAATGCTTGTTAAACTTGGTAACACTCTCTGGGCATTGGTTGCATTACATTAGTACCAATTAAACACCCAAATACAGCAATATTTGACCTGTCCAGGTTTGCAAAGGTTCTTCCACTGTGCAGCAACACGTGCCGTCGCATTTTTAGTAACCTTTGAACCGTTTGAGCTAGAAACATTTTTTTGGGGTTAAAATCTGCAGATTATGCGGCAAATCTATAATGATGCGAAAATCGCAGTGGCCACACAATCGCATAATTCCAGTGGCCTTGGACAAGACATAGTGATGCAGTGTGATCAAACATATTGATGGAGTGTGAAAAGACATTGTGATGCGGAGTGAAAGACATGCCCAGAGGTAATCTTATTTATCACAGTTACTGACACAGTGTTATATTTAGGGGATGATGCAGAGAGACAGACATGTCTGCGGTGCTCTTTATATTTTAGACATATCTGGAGGTGCTCTATTTATATTGCAGTGGTGCAGTGTGAGAGACACGCCTGGAGATGCTCTTAATTTCTCGGAGTACTGCAGAGTGAAAGACATATTCAGGGATGCTCTATATTTTCTGCAGTGATGCAGTGAGATAGACTTATCTGCAGATGCTGTATGTTTGTTGCAGTGTTGCAGTGGGACAGACTTGTCTGCGGTGCTTATATTTGTAGCATTTATGCAATGCAATAGACGTATAGGGGTGCCCTATTTTTATTTTGGTGATACAGTGTGACAAATCTACAGATGCTGTATATTTATAGCAATGATGCAGTATCATATACATATCTGGGTGCTCTATTTTTGTTACAGTGATATAGGCATATCTGCGAGTGCTGTATGTTTGTTGCAGTGATGCAGTGTGACAGACATGTCTGCGGTGCTCTTTATATTTCTAGCAGTCACGCAGTGCTATAGACATATCAGGGGGTGCCCTATTTTATTGCAGTGAGGCAGTGTGACAGACATGTCTGGGAGCTCTTTATTTCGTAGAAGTGACAGGGGTGCTCTTGTTTCCACTTGTGACACACTGACAGACACTTGCCCGGGGTGTTCATTATTAGTGGAGTAACAGCGAGATCACGATGCTTGTCTATTGCATTCAGTGATACAGAGACATTTGAGGGGTACAATGCCACGTCACATGGTGTAATGCAGTGGGATGGAAGTCATCAGTGCCCGCAGTGCCCCCACCCCGCTCCCCACGACACTCAGGCGCGGATTAACGTCTGATGCGTTTGTGGACCCGGTTTTAAGACGTTGACAGTGGATTCGGCTGGGCTTATGCGCCCTAAAGACTAGGCCATTATGCATCAGTAAAAATGTAAGATGTCCGCAGCCACGGGTGATAAATGGCCGATTGAAATGTGTAAATATCGGGGGAATCCCATTGTTCAGGCCGGGGACATTGAAAAGCCCCAGAAGACACGCGAATGGTGAGAAACGCAGTAAAGAAAAAAAGTAAATGTATGCACAGCGCCTCGAGACGGTGTGAACACTGAATATTCTGTACAAACAGCGTGCAGTATACACACAAAACACAGGAGACGTTCATGCAATATACAGTGCAATCAGCACGAACAAATTGTTTAAAAAAAACTGCTTGCACGGTGTGTTGTAAAAACACACTATGCTGCTGCAGACACAGAGCTTGCACGCATAATGAACTGTACAGTCACCAAAATGCATACAACACAGAAAACAAACATGCAAAAGCAGTACACTGTAAAACACATCATGTACACTCTATAGTATACTGTCAACCTATAGCATGCACATATCATTCAAGCAGACTATACTGTTTAAAAACAGCGTGCAGACACATGTGCTAAACACACAAGCCATGCACACGCAATATATTCTAAACACACAGCAATACAAAAGGGGATGATGGACGGAACATTTGAGCCAATCAAACACTCACCCCCAGTCAACTGATCTGGGTTTAATCCATCATCATTCTTTAGCTCACTCCACCACCCCAGTTCAGACATGGCCACATGCAAATCAGTCTGACCCTGTGCCTCATGGGAACAGTCCAGCCCGAACTGCCAAGCCATGTCTTCCCTGGACCGGAAACAAGCATCCTAGGACCGGTTTCTGGCATTCCAGCCGTCATCAGCCAGGCTTGCTTGAATCCAGTGGCAAAGTGAGCAAGGGACCCACGTCTGGGCATACCCCCGCCAACTTAGGGCGAACAAAGCGATACAAAAGGGGATGATGGACGGAACGTTTGAGCCAATCAAACACTCACCCCCAGTCAACTGATCTGGGTTTAATCCATCATCATTCTTTAGCTCACTCCACCACCCCAGTTCAGACATGGCCACATGCAAATCAGTCTGACCCTGTGCCTCATGGGAACAGTCCAGCCCGAACTGCCAAGCCATGTCTTCCCTGGACCGGAAACAAGCATCCTAGGACCGGTTTCTGGCATTCCAGCCGTCATCAGCCAGGCTTGCTTGAATCCAGTGGCAAAGTGAGCAAGGGACCCACGTCTGGGCATACCCCCGCCAACTTAGGGCGAACAAAGCGATACAAAAGGGGATGATGGACGGAACGTTTGAGCCAATCAAACACTCACCCCCAGTCAACTGATCTGGGTTTAATCCATCATCATTCTTTAGCTCACTCCACCACCCCAGTTCAGACATGGCCACATGCAAATCAGTCTGACCCTGTGCCTCATGGGAACAGTCCAGCCCGAACTGCCAAGCCATGTCTTCCCTGGACCGGAAACAAGCATCCTAGGACCGGTTTCTGGCATTCCAGCCGTCATCAGCCAGGCTTGCTTGAATCCAGTGGCAAAGTGAGCAAGGGACCCACGTCTGGGCATACCCCCGCCAACTTAGGGCGAACAAAGCGATACAAAAGGGGATGATGGACGGAACGTTTGAGCCAATCAAACACTCACCCCCAGTCAACTGATCTGGGTTTAATCCATCATCATTCTTTAGCTCACTCCACCACCCCAGTTCAGACATGGCCACATGCAAATCAGTCTGACCCTGTGCCTCATGGGAACAGTCCAGCCCGAACTGCCAAGCCATGTCTTCCCTGGACCGGAAACAAGCATCCTAGGACCGGTTTCTGGCATTCCAGCCGTCATCAGCCAGGCTTGCTTGAATCCAGTGGCAAAGTGAGCAAGGGACCCACGTCTGGGCATACCCCCGCCAACTTAGGGCGAACAAAGCGATACAAAAGGGGATGATGGACGGAACGTTTGAGCCAATCAAACACTCACCCCCAGTCAACTGATCTGGGTTTAATCCATCATCATTCTTTAGCTCACTCCACCACCCCAGTTCAGACATGGCCACATGCAAATCAGTCTGACCCTGTGCCTCATGGGAACAGTCCAGCCCGAACTGCCAAGCCATGTCTTCCCTGGACCGGAAACAAGCATCCTAGGACCGGTTTCTGGCATTCCAGCCGTCATCAGCCAGGCTTGCTTGAATCCAGTGGCAAAGTGAGCAAGGGACCCACGTCTGGGCATACCCCCGCCAACTTAGGGCGAACAAAGCGATACAAAAGGGGATGATGGACGGAACGTTTGAGCCAATCAAACACTCACCCCCAGTCAACTGATCTGGGTTTAATCCATCATCATTCTTTAGCTCACTCCACCACCCCAGTTCAGACATGGCCACATGCAAATCAGTCTGACCCTGTGCCTCATGGGAACAGTCCAGCCCGAACTGCCAAGCCATGTCTTCCCTGGACCGGAAACAAGCATCCTAGGACCGGTTTCTGGCATTCCAGCCGTCATCAGCCAGGCTTGCTTGAATCCAGTGGCAAAGTGAGCAAGGGACCCACGTCTGGGCATACCCCGCCAACTTAGGGCGAACAAAGCGATACAAAAGGGGATGATGGACGGAACGTTTGAGCCAATCAAACACTCACCCCAGTCAACTGATCTGGGTTTAATCCATCATCATTCTTTAGCTCACTCCACCACCCCAGTTCAGACATGGCCACATGCAAATCAGTCTGACCCTGTGCCTCATGGGAACAGTCCAGCCCGAACTGCCAAGCCATGTCTTCCCTGGACCGGAAACAAGCATCCTAGGACCGGTTTCTGGCATTCCAGCCGTCATCAGCCAGGCTTGCTTGAATCCAGTGGCAAAGTGAGCAAGGGACCCACGTCTGGGCATACCCCGCCAACTTAGGGCGAACAAAGCGATACAAAGGGGATGATGGACGGAACGTTTGAGCCAATCAAACACTCACCCCCAGTCAACTGATCTGGGTTTAATCCATCATCATTCTTTAGCTCACTCCACCACCCCAGTTCAGACATGGCCACATGCAAATCAGTCTGACCCTGTGCCTCATGGGAACAGTCCAGCCCGAACTGCCAAGCCATGTCTTCCCTGGACCGGAAACAAGCATCCTAGGACCGGTTTCTGGCATTCCAGCCGTCATCAGCCAGGCTTGCTTGAATCCAGTGGCAAAGTGAGCAAGGGACCCACGTCTGGGCATACCCCGCCAACTTAGGGCGAACAAAGCGATACAAAAGGGGATGATGGACGGAACGTTTGAGCCAATCAAACACTCACCCCCAGTCAACTGATCTGGGTTTAATCCATCATCATTCTTTAGCTCACTCCACCACCCCAGTTCAGACATGGCCACATGCAAATCAGTCTGACCCTGTGCCTCATGGGAACAGTCCAGCCCGAACTGCCAAGCCATGTCTTCCCTGGACCGGAAACAAGCATCCTAGGACCGGTTTCTGGCATTCCAGCCGTCATCAGCCAGGCTTGCTTGAATCCAGTGGCAAAGTGAGCAAGGGACCCACGTCTGGGCATACCCCGCCAACTTAGGGCGAACAAAGCGATACAAAGGGGATGATGGACGGAACGTTTGAGCCAATCAAACACTCACCCCCAGTCAACTGATCTGGGTTTAATCCATCATCATTCTTTAGCTCACTCCACCACCCCAGTTCAGACATGGCCACATGCAAATCAGTCTGACCCTGTGCCTCATGGGAACAGTCCAGCCCGAACTGCCAAGCCATGTCTTCCCTGGACCGGAAACAAGCATCCTAGGACCGGTTTCTGGCATTCCAGCCGTCATCAGCCAGGCTTGCTTGAATCCAGTGGCAAAGTGAGCAAGGGACCCACGTCTGGGCATACCCCCGCCAACTTAGGGCGAACAAAGCGATACAAAGGGGATGATGGACGGAACGTTTGAGCCAATCAAACACTCACCCCCAGTCAACTGATCTGGGTTTAATCCATCATCATTCTTTAGCTCACTCCACCACCCCAGTTCAGACATGGCCACATGCAAATCAGTCTGACCCTGTGCCTCATGGGAACAGTCCAGCCCGAACTGCCAAGCCATGTCTTCCCTGGACCGGAAACAAGCATCCTAGGACCGGTTTCTGGCATTCCAGCCGTCATCAGCCAGGCTTGCTTGAAATCAGTGGCAAAGTGAGCAAGGGACCCACGTCTGGGCATACCCCCGCCAACTTAGGGCGAACAAAGCGATACAAAAGGGGATGATGGACGGAACGTTTGAGCCAATCAAACACTCACCCCCAGTCAACTGATCTGGGTTTAATCCATCATCATTCTTTAGCTCACTCCACCACCCCAGTTCAGACATGGCCACATGCAAATCAGTCTGACCCTGTGCCTCATGGGAACAGTCCAGCCCGAACTGCCAAGCCATGTCTTCCTGGACCGGAAACAAGCATCCTAGGACCGGTTTCTGGCATTCCAGCCGTCATCAGCCAGGCTTGCTTGAATCCAGTGGCAAAGTGAGCAAGGGACCCACGTCTGGGCATACCCCGCCAACTTAGGGCGAACAAAGCGATACAAAGGGGATGATGGACGGAACGCTTGAGCCAATCAAACACTCACCCCAGTCAACTGATCTGGGTTTAATCCATCATCATTCTTTAGCTCACTCCACCACCCCAGTTCAGACATGGCCACATGCAAATCAGTCTGACCCTGTGCCTCATGGGAACAGTCCAGCCCGAACTGCCAAGCCATGTCTTCCCTGGACCGGAAACAAGCATCCTAGGACCGGTTTCTGGCATTCCAGCCGTCATCAGCCAGGCTTGCTTGAATCCAGTGGCAAAGTGAGCAAGGGACCCACGTCTGGGCATACCCCGCCAACTTAGGGCGAACAAAGCGATACAAAGGGGATGATGGACGGAACGTTTGAGCCAATCAAACACTCACCCCCAGTCAACTGATCTGGGTTTAATCCATCATCATTCTTTAGCTCACTCCACCACCCCAGTTCAGACATGGCCACATGCAAATCAGTCTGACCCTGTGCCTCATGGGAACAGTCCAGCCCGAACTGCCAAGCCATGTCTTCCCTGGACCGGAAACAAGCATCCTAGGACCGGTTTCTGGCATTCCAGCCGTCATCAGCCAGGCTTGCTTGAATCCAGTGGCAAAGTGAGCAAGGGACCCACGTCTGGGCATACCCCCGCCAACTTAGGGCGAACAAAGCGATACAAAGGGATGATGGACGGAACGTTTGAGCCAATCAAACACTCACCCCCAGTCAACTGATCTGGGTTTAATCCATCATCATTCTTTAGCTCACTCCACCACCCCAGTTCAGACATGGCCACATGCAAATCAGTCTGACCCTGTGCCTCATGGGAACAGTCCAGCCCGAACTGCCAAGCCATGTCTTCCCTGGACCGGAAACAAGCATCCTAGGACCGGTTTCTGGCATTCCAGCCGTCATCAGCCAGGCTTGCTTGAATCCAGTGGCAAAGTGAGCAAGGGACCCACGTCTAGGCATACCCCCGCCAACTTAGGGCGAACAAAGCGATACAAAGGGGATGATGGACGGAACGCTTGAGCCAATCAAACACTCACCCCCAGTCAACTGATCTGGGTTTAATCCATCATCATCATGGGTCCCTTGCTCACTTTGCCACTTTGCCACTGGATTCAAGCAAGCCTGGCTGATGACGGCTGGAATGCCAGAAACCGGTCCTAGGATGCTTGTTTCCGGTCCAGGGAAGACATGGTTTGGCAGTTCGGGCTGGACTGTTCCCATGAGGCACAGGGTCAGACTGATTTGCATATGGCCATGTCTGAACTGGGGTGGTGGAGTGAGCTAAAGAATGATGATGGATTAAACCCAGATCAGTTGACTGGGGGTGAGTGTTTGATTGGCTCAAACGTTCCGTCCATCATCCCCTTTTGTATCGCTTTGTTCGCCCTAAGTTGGCGGGGGTATGCCCAGACGTGGGTCCCTTGCTCACTTTGCCACTGGATTCAAGCAAGCCTGGCTGATGACGGCTGGAATGCCAGAAACCGGTCCTAGGATGCTTGTTTCCGGTCCAGGGAAGACATGGTTTGGCAGTTCGGGCTGGACTGTTCCCATGAGGCACAGGGTCAGACTGATTTGCATATGGCCATGTCTGAACTGGGGTGGTGGAGTGAGCTAAAGAATGATGATGGATTAAACCCAGATCAGTTGACTGGGGGTGAGTGTTTGATTGGCTCAAACGCTCCGTCCATCATCCCCCTTTGTATCGCTTTGTTCGCCCTAAGTTGGCGGGGTATGCCCAGACGTGGGTCCCTTGCTCACTTTGCCACTGGATTCAAGCAAGCCTGGCTGATGACGGCTGGAATGCCAGAAACCGGTCCTAGGATGCTTGTTTCCGGTCCAGGGAAGACATGGTTTGGCAGTTCGGGCTGGACTGTTCCCATGAGGCACAGGGTCAGACTGATTTGCATATGGCCATGTCTGAACTGGGGTGGTGGAGTGAGCTAAAGAATGATGATGGATTAAACCCAGATCAGTTGACTGGGGGTGAGTGTTTGATTGGCTCAAACGCTCCGTCCATCATCCCCCTTTGTATCGCTTGTTCGCCCTAAGTTGGCGGGGTATGCCCAGACGTGGGTCCCTTGCTCACTTTGCCACTGGATTCAAGCAAGCCTGGCTGATGACGGCTGGAATGCCAGAAACCGGTCCTAGGATGCTTGTTTCCGGTCCAGGGAAGACATGGTTTGGCAGTTCGGGCTGGACTGTTCCCATGAGGCACAGGGTCAGACTGATTTGCATATGGCCATGTCTGAACTGGGGTGGTGGAGTGAGCTAAAGAATGATGATGGATTAAACCCAGATCAGTTGACTGGGGTGAGTGTTTGATTGGCTCAAACGTTCCGTCCATCATCCCCTTTGTATCGCTTTGTTCGCCCTAAGTTGGCGGGGGTATGCCCAGACGTGGGTCCCTTGCTCACTTTGCCACTGGATTCAAGCAAGCCTGGCTGATGACGGCTGGAATGCCAGAAACCGGTCCTAGGATGCTTGTTTCCGGTCCAGGGAAGACATGGTTTGGCAGTTCGGGCTGGACTGTTCCCATGAGGCACAGGGTCAGACTGATTTGCATATGGCCATGTCTGAACTGGGGTGGTGGAGTGAGCTAAAGAATGATGATGGATTAAACCCAGATCAGTTGACTGGGGGTGAGTGTTTGATTGGCTCAAACGTTCCGTCCATCATCCCCTTTGTATCGCTTTGTTCGCCCTAAGTTGGCGGGGGTATGCCCAGACGTGGGTCCCTTGCTCACTTTGCCACTGGATTCAAGCAAGCCTGGCTGATGACGGCTGGAATGCCAGAAACCGGTCCTAGGATGCTTGTTTCCGGTCCAGGGAAGACATGGCTTGGCAGTTCGGGCTGGACTGTTCCCATGAGGCACAGGGTCAGACTGATTTGCATATGGCCATGTCTGAACTGGGGTGGTGGAGTGAGCTAAAGAATGATGATGGATTAAACCCAGATCAGTTGACTGGGGGTGAGTGTTTGATTGGCTCAAACGTTCCGTCCATCATCCCCTTTTGTATCGCTTTGTTCGCCCTAAGTTGGCGGGGGTATGCCCAGACGTGGGTCCCTTGCTCACTTTGCCACTGGATTCAAGCAAGCCTGGCTGATGACGGCTGGAATGCCAGAAACCGGTCCTAGGATGCTTGTTTCCGGTCCAGGGAAGACATGGCTTGGCAGTTCGGGCTGGACTGTTCCCATGAGGCACAGGGTCAGACTGATTTGCATATGGCCATGTCTGAACTGGGGTGGTGGAGTGAGCTAAAGAATGATGATGGATTAAACCCAGATCAGTTGACTGGGGTGAGTGTTTGATTGGCTCAAACGCTCCGTCCATCATCCCCTTTGTATCGCTTGTTCGCCCTAAGTTGGCGGGGGCATGCCCAGACGTGGGTCCCTTGCTCACTTTGCCACTGGATTCAAGCAAGCCTGGCTGATGACGGCTGGAATGCCAGAAACCGGTCCTAGGATGCTTGTTTCCGGTCCAGGGAAGACATGGCTTGGCAGTTCGGGCTGGACTGTTCCCATGAGGCACAGGGTCAGACTGATTTGCATATGGCCATGTCTGAACTGGGGTGGTGGAGTGAGCTAAAGAATGATGATGGATTAAACCCAGATCAGTTGACTGGGGGTGAGTGTTTGATTGGCTCAAACGTTCCGTCCATCATCCCCTTTTGTATCGCTTTGTTCGCCCTAAGTTGGCGGGGGTATGCCCAGACGTGGGTCCCTTGCTCACTTTGCCACTGGATTCAAGCAAGCCTGGCTGATGACGGCTGGAATGCCAGAAACCGGTCCTAGGATGCTTGTTTCCGGTCCAGGGAAGACATGGTTTGGCAGTTCGGGCTGACTGTTCCCATGAGGCACAGGGTCAGACTGATTTGCATATGGCCATGTCTGAACTGGGGTGGTGGAGTGAGCTAAAGAATGATGATGGATTAAACCCAGATCAGTTGACTGGGGGTGAGTGTTTGATTGGCTCAAACGCTCCGTCCATCATCCCCTTTTGTATCGCTTTGTTCGCCCTAAGTTGGCGGGGGTATGCCCAGACGTGGGTCCCTTGCTCACTTTGCCACTGGATTCAAGCAAGCCTGGCTGATGACGGCTGGAATGCCAGAAACCGGTCCTAGGATGCTTGTTTCCGGTCCAGGGAAGACATGGTTTGGCAGTTCGGGCTGGACTGTTCCCATGAGGCACAGGGTCAGACTGATTTGCATATGGCCATGTCTGAACTGGGGGTGGTGGAGTGAGCTAAAGAATGATGATGGATTAAACCCAGATCAGTTGACTGGGGGTGAGTGTTTGATTGGCTCAAACGTTCCGTCCATCATCCCCTTTGTATCGCTTGTTCGCCCTAGTTGGCGGGGTATGCCCAGACGTGGGTCCCTTGCTCACTTTGCCACTGGATTCAAGCAAGCCTGGCTGATGACGGCTGGAATGCCAGAAACCGGTCCTAGGATGCTTGTTTCCGGTCCAGGGAAGACATGGTTTGGCAGTTCGGGCTGGACTGTTCCCATGAGGCACAGGGTCAGACTGATTTGCATATGGCCATGTCTGAACTGGGGTGGTGGAGTGAGCTAAAGAATGATGATGGATTAAACCCAGATCAGTTGACTGGGGGTGAGTGTTTGATTGGCTCAAACGTTCCGTCCATCATCCCCTTTGTATCGCTTGTTCGCCCTAAGTTGGCGGGGGTATGCCCAGACGTGGGTCCCTTGCTCACTTTGCCACTGGATTCAAGCAAGCCTGGCTGATGACGGCTGGAATGCCAGTAACCGGTCCTAGGATGCTTGTTTCCGGTCCAGGGAAGACATGGTTTGGCAGTTCGGGCTGGACTGTTCCCATGAGGCACAGGGTCAGACTGATTTGCATATGGCCATGTCTGAACTGGGGTGGTGGAGTGAGCTAAAGAATGATGATGGATTAAACCCAGATCAGTTGACTGGGGGTGAGTGTTTGATTGGCTCAAACGTTCCGTCCATCATCCCCCTTTTGTATCGCTAAACACACAGCAGGCAGACGCGGAATGCATACAACCTGTGCCTTGCATAGGCGGCATCCACCCATGTCGTTTTGTAAATCAACAGAACGCACAAACAATAAATTAAATAGACGACAGAGCACAGCCTACTGTTCACCAAGTGACATTATTCACAATATCGCGTGCATGGAAGGCATACATACTCTCGCAATGCAATGTACACTATAAACTATGATCTGTATTACATATATATGGTGCACATGTTGAGTGGCGCAGACCCGATGGAATGCTCACACATCTTGTAAACACAATATGTTGTGCACAAAATGCAAGCACATTATTCTGCACAATTTCCATGCACACAAAGCGAAAGTCAAAGCGACCGCAGTAATGAAAATGGAGCGAACATATTTGCTCATGTTATGGGACGAGAGAGGGAAGGGCAGACTCATTAAACTCCTGGCGGGCGCGTGAACGGACATGGAAACAAGCGCGGCCATGCACACAAAGTGCAAGTTAACCACGCCAGCTATAGGGGCGACTGTACAGGATGAGAGCGATAACGTTGCAAGGGCTCTTCAGTGGGGCCAGGGCAACAAATGGGGTCAGAGGTCAGCAGCAGCTCCAGTGGACCAGAAAGGGGGTCAGCATTCCAGAGAGTGATGGGCTGCTCCTTTCATAGCCGCAGGGGCGTCGAACAAAGCATTCCTGGAATGAGGGCTTCCTCTGGAAGGACACATGGGAACGGCGTGTGATGGCCCTGACAGCTCACTCCGAACATCCAGCCTCAGGAAGCGCCCACCGGGAACACCCTAGGAGAGGCGCTTATTTATCTTAGCAAATGAGTTTGCTTCTTACCCAAGACAAAGAAAAGGCTGGACGCCCACGGCTTCTCTTGGCCACCATCACACAAACAATGTAGATTGCGTTAATTATTTCGACGAGTGACCCACGATTTACAGTTTCGTTTGTTCTGGATTTTGTATAGTGGTAGAAAGCTAGCCCAAAAAATACTGCTAACCTCAGGACTAAACCCATGAAACCCCTGGATTCTGCATAGTAGAAACCTAGCCCAAAAATACCGTTAACCTCAGAGGGTTAAACCCATGTGCGCCAGGAAAGTTAGCAGATAAGGTGATTAGGTGTTATTTTCACAGATGTGAGAATTCGACCTCCATTTAGATTAAATCTTGTGTTTTACCATCCAACACAAAATATGGGGGGGAAACTGAGTGGAATACGATCGAATTATACCCAGACGTGTCAGTCTCCGAATTTTTCGCAAAATATTTAAACAGAAGCAGAGTAAATAGCGCAAAAAAACGGGAACTGTGCAATCACAATAGCAGGGCTATATTTAAATAGATTACAAACCAAAATGCATGAAGGCACTGGAAACACTACAAATGGGGGGGGGCCAGCACGCACACAAGCACGCCCTTCCACGATCACTCCATTTGTTTTTCCATTAAACTCTGAATAATTTATGTTTTGTTATGGTGGCGTTCCTTTTCTCTTTTAACTACCTGGCGGTCACCGTGCTGACATGCTAATGGCCAACGGCAAATAGCTGTTAATTAACCCAAAACACATCTTCCCTGTAAAAGAAATCACGTGGCAGACAAGGCACAAATAATCCGCATGTTCTGAAAACCTGTACTGTGGCCAACATTTCCCATCTTTCAAAAGAGCACAAGCAGCAGCTGTTTTGAAGCACTCGTAGCTGTGCTGGCATCCGCCTTGCGGGAGGCGAGCAGCGGCGGCGCGAGAGCCATATGTTTTCAATTAGCACGCACGCCGCTGCTCGCTCCCGCAAGGTGGATGCCAGCACAAGCACGAGTGTGCTTGAAAAGGAGCAGACCGATTTCAAAAGGTCATCTCCTAGAGCAGCGAATGCGCACTGCCTAGGCGAGACCTAAAAAGGGGGCTATATCTTCCCCTCTGGGAAACCTAGCCTCCCGGGTCGGATAAATCTTGCCGAGGACATAAGGAGTACGTCCGATGAAGGTAATTGAAATAAACCTGTTCTTGCTGGAGACCTTACGAACCAATGAACAAGCCACCTTCATCATCTCCTGGTGGAAACAAAAGCAAATTATGGAAATTTTGCACACCCCTAGGATTAACAACCATTCCTTCTTATGTTCTTATTACAATTGACAAAAGGAACAGACGATTATCAGTATTACTCATAGAAGACCCAATGTAAGTGAGTAAATACACTCCTCCCTCCCTTTCAGGAGATGATTTTAAATATCTAATTTCCTTCAAAGCCCTTTTAGGACAGAACAATAACAAATGCCATGCATTGCCAAAATACAAATACAAACCAATCTTGCACCAACATTTCTATTTAATCTCAGACAAATGTCCACTCACAGTTCATACTCTTCATGAGGCAAAGGCTCTGTCGAGAATTCAGATTTCCCAGATGAACACTCAAAATTTCCTTCTTTTCCATCGTATTTCTTGTGCTCAATGTTGAATCAAAACTGTCAAATCAATAAGTTCAGCAAGGGAAGTAGGATATTGAGATAGAGCTTGATCGTTCTTTACTTCTTTTCTTAACCAAACACAAAACAGAGTCATCTGGGTTCTTTCTACCCATGTAGTTTCAGAAGCCAACTTGCGAAAACGAATCCCTTAACTCAAAACATCCACTGGTCCTTGCTGGATATCAAATGATGCCCCTTCAGAGCAATATTCCAAATTAAGCAGTTCAAACATGTTCTTAAAAGCTGATAACAAATACATCACAGGAGTGGGACTAGCATCGCAGTTAGTTACTAATTGAGTTGCCCATACTAAAGGAGAATACGAGAGGCAATAATTCAACTAACTCACTTTGATTTGATGCTGTGTAGGCCTAAAAGCGAAATGCACCATAAGAGAATAAAAAAATTCTCATAACATAAATGGATCCCCGAAGATCACGGGTCACTTGAAGGGTCTACTGGGATATTTTTAGATTGCACCACTATGGTCTGTTTTAGTGTTGAGTGCTCCATGTGCAATTAGAGGTTGTGAGCAGGATCTATTGTACTTAGGAACCTACATCATTGTGGGTTTGTAATCTGTCAAGGACAGGATGTGAAATAGGCCTGTCGAGTGCACAGAAAAGTATATGTGGAAAAATCACTGATGTCTCTTTTAGAATGCCAGAGCAAGGAAGAAAACCCCACAAAGGGGGAAAAAACGTCCTTTGACAATCTATGTACTACTTGATTGCAATTATAAACTGCGTTAGTGAAATTAGCAAGACATTAAACGTCCACAACGTGAGGAAGCAGAAAAGAGTTGTGCAAGATTCACGTCCAGAGTCAGAAGAATACAGGAAGTTGATCCAAACTGCTTAGGGAAAAATGAAAACAATAGCAAAAGATTCTAAGAAAAACAACATATAAAAAAGGATAATTACTAAGGATGAATCCAATCTTCTGAGGGAAAGCAGAGATAAAATTGTATAGCAAGAGGGCGAAGCGTGTGATAAAAAAATCAGGAAATATATGCATTACAATACCTCTTGCTTTTTAAAATTCTGCCTTTCACAAGCCTAAACAGGAACTGACCTCTGAAGAAGAGACTATTCCACTCCAAGTGAAGAGACAATCTTAGAATTGACACTTTATAGGGGCACACTTTACCTTTCAGTGGGAACTCAAGGTGTCAGTGAGTCCAAGAGTGAGTCTAGGTTTGACACTGAGCGCACTATGCATTTTTCTGGAGACTAACCTCCTGCATTCTGGTGCATCTGCTACCCTTAGTGGAAGTGGTTTGTGTGAGAAGCTGGGTTTCTGTTTCAGTAACCCCCCACTTTTTTCCAGACTACTGATGCACTTTTGACTTGATGTGCCCTGGGTCCCTCCCAATCAGGTTCCCAGGGCCTGTGTTCTTTCCCCCAAAACTGTACCCAAACCCAATTGGCATCTCTGGCCACAGGTCAGCCCCTGGTAAATGGTACCACAGGTACCCAGGGCACTGTGACCAGGGAAGACCTCTAAGGGCTGCAGCACTTATTGTGCCACCCTTAGAGGCCCTGTACCTTTACACACACACACACACTTGCATTGCAGAATGCTTGTTTTGGTGCAAAACAAAGTGAAGAGTCGACATGGCACCCATCCCTGTGTGCCATGCCTACAACCCACTGCCCTGGCATAGATCGGTCACCGCTCTAGCTGGGTGCCCTATACCAGTGGTGAGGGTATAGGTGCATGAGCCCTGTACCCCTACAGTGTCTAAGTCCATTCTTAGACATTGTAAGTGCAGTGCTGCCATTAAGAGTATATGGTGCTGGGAGTTTGTCATTACGAACTCCCCAGCACCATAATGGCTACACTGAAAACTGAGAAGTTTGGTATCAAACTTCTCAGCACAATAAACCCACACTGATGCCAGTGTAGGATTTAATGAGAAATGCACTCAGAGGGCATCTTAGAGATGCCCCCTGAAAAACGGCCAGCCTCTGGTGGGTTCCCTGACTGGTACACACCAGCCTGCCACCACGAGACATGTTTCTGGACCCCTAGGGTGGGAGCCTTCGCTACCTGAGCCCAGAAACAAAGCCTTTCCTGGGTGGAGGTGTTCACACCTCCCCCAGGACAGGAAGAGCCATCTGTGGCAGGGGAGCTTCAAAGGCCTGGCAGCCTTTGTAATGTGACCCCCAGCCTCTCCTGCTGTCAGGAGCAGGCCCCCTTCCTGTCTCCCTCCTTTTCGGCTGGAGGACAGGCGGGAAAAATTAGCCAGCCCAGAAGGTGTGCCCACCCCTGCCAACCCCACCGCTCAGGTGGGGGAGGCGAGGTAAAGCCCACTCTTCAGTGCCCGCCACTTTGCAGATGGCAGGCACTTCCCAATCAGGATTAGGGATTGTGCTCACTCCCCCACGTGGGGTGAGCACACCAAGGGTGTAGTCACCCTAAGGTCAGTAGCCCATTGGCTACTGACCTCTGGACTCCTAAAACGCCCCCTAAATACAGTATTTAGGGGGCAGCCCTGAACCAAGAACTCAGATTCCCGCAACCTAAGAAGAAAAAGGATGAAAGAAGACGCCCAGCAGAGGAGACTGCAGAGAACATCTGACTTGGCCCCAGCCCTACTGGCCCGTCTGCAGTTTCCAGAGATCCTGCACCAAAAATCGTCTTGTCCTGCAGCCAGCAACCTCCAGAACCCCCGGGAGGACTGACTGCCTTCAACAAAGACCGGATCTCCTGTGAACAGCAGCTCTGGTGAAATCCGACCTCAAAAGACACCCCTGCATCCAGCTGCACTGCGCCCTGGAGAAAAGAACCCGAGGTGCACCTACGTCCCCGAGCCCTCCAACTTACCTGCCCTGCTGTTGAGTTCCTCCCGGAAGTCTTCCTGGACCGAGCCTGCAGCTGAAAACCAAAACCGAAAATCCCCATTGAAAACAACAGGGCACCCGTCGCAAAAACAGCACCCTGCATCCAGCCGTCCCTGCGCCGCTGCGGGTGCACTTTGTGTGCTAAACCGGATCCCCCTTTGCCCTGAGCCTAACACCAGGAGCTTCGCTCCCACAACCTTGTGGCCTGCTCCCCAGCAGCCACCAACCGGAGGCCCCCTATCCCCCATTGGATAACATTGGGCCTCAGCACTCTCCACCCGGCCGCCCTAGTGCCGCTGAGGGTGTAACATGAGTGCATCCTTAACCCTGGGGGACCCCTGAGTCTAACCCCAGACTACCAACTCCCACAACAAAGTACTTACCTTTAAACCGATAATACTATTTTCCTCTATAGGATAACATTGACTGTTTTTCTATGAAAAAAGTTTCTTAGTGTGGAGTTGGAAAACGTAAGGAAATTCTTTAAAATTGTACTAACTAACAAAAACGATTTTACTTACCTGTTTACAGGAGATGTCCCAGTGCAGTATCCAGGCATACTGCACTGTGTAGGAAAAGTAATCTCAAAAGTAACTTACCTGTAATTTTCCTAAAAATCCTATACAAAGTATATGTACTGTATCCTGAAAAGCATTGCATTATCAGTAATACTATTGTGATCAAATCAAAGTACATTTACCATTGCAATTCAAACTGTGTTACAACTGTATATTTATGCAAAGTATTTATCACTTACCTGTGCCAGGCTTCCTTTGTTCTAGGAAATAAAATAACGAAAAGAATATTTTTATACAAAAACAATTGGTCTGAAGTTCAGTCTTTGAGTGTGTGAATTCATTTGCTGACTGAGTGTGTACAACAAATGCTTAACACTGTCCTCTGATACTGCCTTACTGCTCGACCACACTACCACAAATAGAGAGTAAGGTGCTATCTAACTTTACCTCTGCCTACCTTTGGGGTTCCACTGGACTCTGTGCACACTATACCTCACTTTGGTATAGTATATACAGAGCCAGCTTCCTACAGTTTGTCTTTGGTGAAGACTTACTGACACAAACCTGTGCATAGCGATTAAGTGACTAGTTTCGAAGCTTGATAGATGGATGAATGGATAGATAGATAGATAGATAGATAGATAGACAGACAGCGAGACAGACGAGCAGACAAAAAGATAGATAGATAGACAGACATACACTGAAGGTGGATTGGTTAGTAAATTGTATAACCCGTTATCCATTATGTTTTTTTTTTATATTTCTTTAATATTTTGGGGGCAGGTGGCTTGAAAAATGTGATTTTTTCAAACTTGGAAATGTTTGTTGAAAACAGTAAGTGAAGTACTGAAATATACTGTTTAGATGAGTACGGAAAAAAGCTGAAAAAAATATTTAATTATGTAGTTAAGAACACATTGGGGCATATTCACAAAGAGCTATCGCCGAATTAACGGCACTTTATCGCAGCCAAAGTCGTGATAAATTTACCTCCCCATTCACAAGCTGGTGTTAACAGCCCACAGCACCAGTTTACCCGTGATAGCAGCCGCAAAAAACATCGCCACAGAGGCCCCCCGCAAATATCGCTAATGAGATGCAGAGTAGGCGTTCCCGTGCCAAAAGCCGAGACAACAGCACACCTCAACATTCTCAACGACCAGCCACATCGGCGATAAAAACACAAAACAGGCGATAAGGCGCGTTAGCACCAGGAAATCTACACCTGCTCTGACCTGGTGTAAAGTCGGACGGCAGCCTGCAAACCAAAAGGGAGCACAGCCCAGGGCTACATTGGAAGGGCAACAGATGCCATGGAGCCACCCATCATGCGGCCCGGACACCCAAGAGGGCCACAACACCCACCGCCACCACCCCCAGGACCACCCCTCCCTGGCACACCCCGACCAAAGACATGCCACATCAGCCGCACCTAAACATGTACAAAATATTCCGCTTGATGTCGCACAATCACAACTGGTGACATGCATGTGTCATCACAGAAATGAGCAGCACACATTCACTTTCGAAGCAACAAATGAAACTTTATTAAAAATGAATACCGAAATGAAATGAAGACACATGGCCGCTCCCCTCGGGACAATACGTAGGTCACAGCCTGTAAGACAAAAAACATGATGAGAAGGTGTGTCCTGCGCACATCAGAGGACCGAGAGAGAGCTAAGGAGAGAGAGAGGAAGAGAGGGAGAGAGAGAGAGAAGAGGAGAGAGAGAGGAAGAGAGGGAGAGAGAGAGAGAGTGCCGCCCCTGCGCACCCAGGCCACACTGCTCACCTGCTGCCACCGGTGTGTCTCCAACCAAGTGCCGGTATGTATAGCAGGACACCAGGTCACACATCTGAGTCAGAGTCGTCAGCTGAAACAGAGCCCAGATACATGACTGGCACAGTACACACACTTGCACAAGACAACATCGCCTGCCCGCCCATGCACACCCAGACAGAGGCACCCCAACCCCTCCCGCCGCCCATCGGAGCATGCCCGCCCATGCAGACCCAGGCCTCAATGCTCACCTTCCGCCACCGGCGCGTAGACAGGAGGTCCCACCACGTGCCGCTGCAAGCCACAAGCCCGGGGCCCGCGGACATGGCACCCTCCACATCATACAGCCACCAGGTCTCACGTTTGGTGCTGGGTCTTGATTACTCCATGGCAGAGGACATACCAGTGCACCCGGCACCATCGCAGGCTGCACACCCGCTCAGCCCAATGGGTGCCACCAACTCTGGGATCCCGGAAGCGACGCCACGTGGCGGTAGGCCCGCGCCCACTGGCTTTGGCCTACACTTCGGTCCAGCAGGGCACACAAAACCTGAGCTGTCCGGACCGCCGGGACGGGGCATCATCGCAGGATGCACACACGCTCAGAAGCTCAAGGTGCCACTGACACAGTGCGCCCAAAGTCACCGTCCCGTGGTGGGGTGCCTGTGCCGTCCGCAAGGCCCCGTGTGCCACTAACCCTGTGCAACCCCAGTCTGCGCCACGTGGTGGTAGGCCCGTGCCGTACTCAAGGCCTCGGATGCCACTAACCCTGTGCAACCCCAGTCTGCGCCACGTGGTGGTAGGCCAGTGCCGTACTCAAGGCCTCGGATGCCACTAACCCTGTGCGCAACAACTCATGGGTCCTATATGAGTGCGAACCGTGGAGCGTTCGTCATCCAGTCACCACCGGAAGAGGGGAATGTGACGTTGTCGGCCACTTATGTTGGCGGAGTCACATGGCCTGTGACGCCTGTGCCGGATGGGTGTGGTGTGTGTGAAAACCTGCCCTCAGGGAGTGGCTGTGACATGCTGACAACTAGACCAGTGACCTGCACACCACCAGCGAGTACGGCTGCGACGTGGTAGCAATGAGGGCCCCCCTCGGGCGTAAGCGGAGTGGTCTGGCCTGCCGTACGCCGGACCAGCGCAGGGCTTGCAACAATGACTCGTGGGATCTCTGCGTGGTCCAGTCCATGTCCGGACAAGGAAGTGACTGATGCGTGTGTCCCTGTTGTAGTGTTCACGGGACCCGGTACACAAAATGCAATGTCGCACCCTCTGACTGGCATCCCACAGGATGAACATCATTGACGCAAGGGAAGGCACTGTCCCAACATTCATCCACACATTCATACATGAATGACGTAAGACATTACACAGCAGTGCGTCACTGGATGTTTATTTGCACATCCAGTGCAGTCATGCAGCTGGAGCGGTACAGGGCAATGCCGAGCACACTACACAATATGGGCCCATGGAGGGCCAGCCAGTGTACATCCGGGGATGACCTGTACTGCGGAAGGGGAAGGGTACAGTCCGCAGTCTGTCCGCCGTGTCAATAGTCATCAAACAGGATGTGGCAGTCCATGTCGCTGTCCAAGGTGAGTGCATCGGAGTGTATAGGGGGTCAGTGGTAGGTCTTGAGGCCATGTGCGGCACCAAGCAGAAACAGGCAAGGTGGCGGAAATGAATGCTAGTACCTCCTTCTGATCTCAATCCCATCCACGTCCTCGTCCCTGGATGTGTGCTCTGCCCCACCTGTGGGTGTTGCAGTACCGGCTGCGGCACTGTGTGCCACTGACACATATGGAGCCGGAGGAGGATTGTCGGCCGCACTGTGTGGCAGTGACACATCAGGTGCCGGAGTGGATATGCCTGCCGCACTGGGAGGCACTGACACACCAGGGGGCGGAGATGTGGATGGTGTGGGGGCAGCAGCATTCATCATCGCCACGCCTTGTGGCAGCAATGCCATGATGAAGACATGCAGGGCCTGGTAGATCCCAGCTACATTTCGCTGATGTGCAGCGGTGGCTGCCATCCTTTCCGCCTCCATCCGCACCATGTCCTCCATGAGCCTCCGCAGGTGTGCCAGCTCACGGCTGGCATCGCTGGGGCCACTCTGAGCGGGCAGGTATTCCTCCCTCCGCGTCATGACTTCAGCGATGTCAGTCAGGGCTCGTTGGAGACCATGGGGCGGACATAGACACCCAAGGATGGCGTCCAGTTTGGTAGCCATGAGGTCGAACCCCACCCGCTCCTGCTCGGCCGTCTCCCTCTGGCCCTCCAGCACACGGCGTTGGAAGGCCATTTGTTGTTCCTGGGGGTCTTGGGAGAGTGCCGTGCCTGTGGGTGCCTCCTGCTGGGTGGTTTGGGTGGTGGGTGGGGTCTCATCGATGTAGCTGGGCTGCCCTGATCCTGGAGGGGCTGGCGGATGAGGTCAATGATGTCTTGGATGGTTTGGGTGTCGATGCTGGTGTTGTCCTCCTCGTCATCAGTGAAGAGTGGCTGTGACTGCTCTGCAGGAGGTGTTGACGATGCCCCTGCGATGTGAAGGGGAGATGGTGTATTACAATGTGTCCACATGTATGTAGTCGCATGGTACAGGTTGACATTCAGACAGCATGGCATTGTACATTGTGACAGTCTGTGGGTCTGGGCGAGGACCCAGGGTCATTGTGGGTGTGCACTGTGCCCTGCTTGCTTGTGCATGTGTGCCATTGTGGCCATCTCCCCCCGTCCCCCCTGTACCTGGTGGTCACTCACCCTGTTGCGGTTGTGTTGTGTCCTGTCAAGCAGTGTCCGGTCCCCCGACTCCGGCCACAGTATCCATACTGATGACTGTCGACACCAACTCCTTCATGTCATCCAGCTCCAGCTGTGGCGCTGGGCCCCCACCTCCGGTCTGCGTTGCTGCCTTCTGGTTGGCGCTGAGTTTCTCCTTGGTCTTCCGCTTGATGTGATTCCATCGCCTCTTGACCTCGTCCATTGTCCGCTTGTGCTCTCCGACGGAATTCACCTTGTCGACGATGTCCCGCCATATTCCATTTTTGGTGCCCAATTTGCACGTTGGAGGTGACGAAGAGTTGTTGATGGTGTTCCATCACCTCAGTGACTATGATCCTGTTCGCCTGCGGACTGAACTTGGTCTTCCTCGTCTTCTTGTCCTTGCCCTTCCCTGTCCCCGAGGTCCCAGGCTGGTCGTCCGGGGTGCTTGTGGGGTTGCGCTCGTCCTCTGCGCCTGCTCCGGCTGCCTCCATGGTGCTTGGGTGTTGGTCAGTTTGTGTGTGGGTGTTTTTTCTACTTTTATGGTGATTTTTGGCGCCTGCCAGGTGTGTGTTGCAGGCCTGGCGCTGCTTGTCGCTGGTTTCCTCATCGCGCTTTGGCCCATTGCGTGTTTTTTGGTGTCGTGGTTTGTGTTTTTATCTCCATCATGGTGGTTGTATCGCGGTCATTGTCCGCGGTTTCGGCAGACTATCGCTTGCTACCGCCTTGTTGTGAATTCCACGTTGACACGGGGTTATTTTCCCGAGATAGGCTGCGATATGGAAAGTTGCGTTATGCTACTCTTGCGGTAGTTAACGCACGTTCTTGTGAATATACCCCAAAGTTTTTGAAAACACATCCTTCCTTTGTTAAAAAGGACTCTGTCCGTCAGTAAAAGGGGCATACTGTTGAATCTGTTCTCTTCAAGGGACAGCTAAAGTCGGGCTGATTGGAATGATTATGTTCAGATTCTGTTTACCTTTCACAAACAGAAAGCTGATTAAACAATTGACAATGGTAAAGCTAGCCAGAGTAATTTGGAGCTGTCATGATAATGATGAGATCCATATTTCAGAGGCACCCATCAGATCATTTCCATATTTCACATAGACATGTCATCTGGAAAAGTTTCAATATTTCATGGGTCCATATGGAATGTGAATTTGTATACCATTGCATTCGTGCAATAAAAGTAGCTGCATAAGCGAAACATAGAGGACACATGATGTAATTTCTGTTGCAGTTAACGGATGTCGATTTGCCAATCTGCAGGATTGCCTCTTAGCTAGTCCTATTCACCTCCACAAAGAGACCATGACTTCTTATTGTAACAGAAATCACAGCAGTTCCTCCTGGACTGCTATGGAAGTCTGTAAGAAATTATATCATATTAGTAAACAACCTTGTAGTATCAGTACAGTATACAATTCTTCTAACTAATTACTTTAAGTAACAAGTCCTCAAACTCAGCCCTATATTCTCTAAACTTAGATGCAGTTCTTTCACAGACTGTTCAATGCACTGGATTCCAAACTAGTTCACTATTGAAAATTTGGGAAAATTATGATATGTACAATGGGGGCGATGAAAAAGAAGAGGCACAAAGTGCAAAATATGAATGTGCCCAAAAAAGACAAAAATGTAATGAAAATAGAATGTGCAAATATACAGGGCCTTGAAACTGATTGTAAGGTATGATCAGAATGGGCAAAATAGTGCAAAAAGCAGGGAGTAAAACTTCCAACACAACGCCCCTACTGCAAGATACTGGCTCCTCAATGATCCTCTGAAACTGCTATCCATGGACTGCTTTGGGAAGCAATGAGAATCTGACTCCATTCTCCTTTTATACAATAATATCCAAGATGGCTGCTGATTCCGAAATCCTGCTTCCCACGAGATTCAAGTTAGTTTCAGTTTGATGTGGCACTCATCCCAGCACACATCAGCTTTCCTCCAATCCTGATCATCACCATATCTAGCACTCCAATTACAGTAAGCACACAGCAAACACTATTTAAACTATGTCGTCTAATTATGAAAATCTGGTCTTATATTGCTATCAAGTGAGTCTGATGACATCACAGACAACGAGAAAGAAGGTCAAGAGGTTTGTAAATGTCACCAGAAGCCTGAACCCCAAAACAACACTGTCCGTCTATATTAAACATGACCTATTATGTATTTTTTATACTACATTTAGTTTAGCGCAGTTAGCTTGAAAGAGGTTGTTAGGACAGAAAGTCTTCCTCATGGCTGTGGAGAGCATGCTTTACAGTCCTATGATGATCTACTGGCAGGTCACTGGAAAGCTGCTGTAGGTTTTTTGATTTTCACATCTGTAAACATGACAGACGTGTGTCCACTGAGCGTCTCCCTGTTTAAATAGATTCAGACCCTAGAGATTGGCTCTCTTTAACCAGGCTGTGGTAGACTGACAATGGTGGTAGCATTAATCTATAGTCAGGGTTACCTGTGCCCCATGGGAGGGATTATCTACCAGGTCCCTCCTAGTAAAGGAGGCCACTCCTTGGCTGGATGGACAATGGGCCCTATGCCGCAGCTGGACTTGTGGACTGAAAGGGCACACGAGAGGCAAAGACACCAGCTTTAGCCTGGGGGGAGCCGATCGGCAGCAGGTGTAACAAAGCAGCTGGAGCTGTGGCCCTGAGCCCCAGAGAATTATGAGGGCTGCGCAGGCCCCTCTGCTATCCTGAGAAACTCCATCTTGGGGCTTGCTGCTCCGGCCCTATTCCCAGAGACATTACAGGTATTGGGACGGAGGGTGCCTGCTGGCCACGGGTGGAGTGGGGCCCTGGTTTCCTGGGAACTGAAAAGGCTACATAGTCTTCCTTCAAATTTTGGAACATTCTGCATTGGGGCCTGCGAATCCTGGAAGCTCAGATCTGGCGGGGGCCCCTGCAGATGACACTGAAGGCAATGTGCTGGCTGATCGGGAAGAACCGGTGTGTGTGTCACCTCTGTGCTCACACTCACTGCGAGCACCGCCCTATCTGTACTGGACGGCCTCACATACCCCTGCTGCGATTTTGGAGAAAACACAGGCCGCTGGGGGTCAGCAAGCTGACAAACATAGATAAATTCACCAGAACTACACCTGATCTCCAGCCGGCTGAATAACACCAGGTAGATGCCTCTCTGGACCAAATCTCCTCTGCACAAATACCTACAGGCCATATGCAACACCCAAAACGTACCGGAGACACAAATTGGAGGTGTTGGCGACGAGGTGGGGCTCCTGCGCCACGACCTCCAGAAAATAGCAGACAGGGTCACAGAGACAGAGAGTCAAATATCTACTGCGGAAGCCGCTATGCACGCTGTATCCACGGAAGTGACCAGACTGAGGGGAGTGGTGAGCCAACTGGAGCAGAGGGTGGAGAACGTCGAAAGGAGGTCAAGAAGGAACAGCCTCTGATTTGTGGGACTCCCCAAAGGATCGGAAGGACTACACCCTGAAGCATTCCTGGCCACATGACTTCAGTCATTCGTCCCAGGGGACATGTTATCAGCCTGCTTTATAATTGAAAGGGCACACTGGGCGCTCATACTGTGGCCTCCGCCCAGAGCCGCACCGAGGGTCTTGATCGCCCGTTTTCTCATCTATGCGGATATAGACGATATCCTCCGCCCTCCTGATCCCGGTAGAATGTTCATTGAAAGGGGGCCAGAGTCAGCATATATTTAGACTAGACACTGCATGTGAAGCAACTGCAGCTATCCTTAAGAGCAGTCTAGCAGAAAAAGCTCACAAATATACTCCTGTCACCTGAAAAATTAAAAGTCCTACATGGCAATAAATCTAATTTTTTTAAAAGCCCCAGGAAGTTTGGTACTCGCTGGAGATATGGATGCCTAGCGACCAGCCCCCAAAGAACAGCAGAGCAAACACCTGACTTCCCAGCGGGTTACATGGCGGGACTCCCGGAGGCAGTGGCTGTGGCAGTGGAGCCCAACATAAACGAATATCCCCATCGGGACGGGGTGAAAAAAGATGACGATGGTGATGGTTCAACTAAGTCAGCCTTGGCTAGACGGAAGCCACCCCAAAATTCCCCTGACTGAGTTGACCCATGTTATGCTCCTTTCCAGATGGCTTACCTTACTCACTAGTGGTCTACCTTAATGGTGGGCAGCACAGTGACTGATGGATAGGTGGCTTGAACAGGAACACAGCTTTAACACCGATCACACCACTGCCAATAAGGGTAGGCAGTCATTATTCGGAAACATCCGAGAGCGGTAATATTCTTGGGACCACCTCCTCCTATAATACAGTTTGAATGTTGGGTAGGAGCGACAATGATTCAGTTCCAGAAGAGTTGGGTGGGGGAGGGGTGTTTGGGTATTGTCTTAAACCAGTTTCTTATGTTCGGCTATGCTCTGAATGTTTACTAATTTAAAGCACCACAGCACTGACATATTATCAGCACCGCACAGTCTAGGCATACACCATGGCCAACTCTGACACCTTTAGCCTTCTGTCCTGGAACGCCAACAGCCTAAATAACAAAGTTAAACGAGGTGCCATCTTTCAATATGTCAAACGCTTCACACCATGGGTGGAATTCCTGCAAGAAACTCGCTTGTTGGGCAATAGACGCACCCCGCACCCCAGCAGGAGGCCAACACTCCAGAGTGTACCAATCCGGCTATACAACCAATTCCGGATGCATGGCCATGCCCTTACACAAGCAATTTCTGATGCAAGTCTTGAACATCACTCACGACAAAATGGGAAGGTACACAACAGTGGAAGGCAAAGTGGGAGTTGCTCAATGGGCATTATCCTCTATGTATGCCCAGCCGACTTTAGTGGGTGACACTTTGGAGACATCACAATGCACATTCTGTACTCCCCAGCAGGTGTCTCAATCATTAGGGTGATTTAAATTCAATCATGGATATAAACTTTGATGAAAGGAGGGGACCGAGGGCCCTCAGGTCCACATTTCTATCCCAAAGGTTGCGAACCCTGGTCCTTCAAGACACCTAGTGCAAGACTAACACTGGGTATACTCAATTTATGCACTACTTACATGCAAATAACACATCTGCAAGACTAGACTACATTTTCACTCCCTCCATCAATATAGTGTGCCTGGCAGAAGCCGAGATACATGCCCTGGCCAGACACTCTCCCACAATGGTCAAACTGTGGCAACCCTGAGCCCAGAGAGGGGGGACTTGGAGATTATGCGCCTGGTGGATCCAGGACGGTGATTTTGCACACTACATTAAGGGCCACCTTGTTGAGTGTTCACACTCAACACAGGCATGGTTTCCTCCACCTTCACACTCTGGGAGGTCTTTAAGGCAGTTATCAGAGGGTGTGCGATCTCATTTTAAACGGCTGCCAAACAGCGCAAAATTCCAGAGGTGATGGACCTTAAAGAACAGGTAAGGGACATGGAGGCACAATTGACAGATGCTCATGACGAACACTTACAAAACTCTCTGTACTTACTATGCCTCTCACTAAAGCAAAAACTGCTGGACTCCACTGCCTCTCACGGTCTCCTCCCAATTTCGTATATACGTGGTAGCCAATAAAGCAGGGAAGGTCCTACACTGGCTGGCAAATAAAGACCGTGGTCTGCGATCCATTCCTTGCTTGAAAACTGATGAGGAAACAAGCGTTACAGACCCCCCCGAGCATCACTGGGAATTTGAGACATACTTCGAGTCCTTCTACGCTGCATGGGTCCCTTCCGCTGCAGAATGAAGGAGCCTCATTGTAAATGACCTACCTCTCCAAACCCTTCCCCTAGCAGATTGCCGCCAGCTGGAAGAGCCGCTCAGTGAGGAGAAATACGAGAGGCCCTTGCTGGTCTAAAACACAGGAAGACCCCTGGACCTGATAGGTTCCCCTCTGCGGTGTTTCGGTGGTACTCCTCCCACCTCAATCCATGCCTCCTGAGCATCTTTGAGGAGGAGCACATGACTGGGATGCGACCATCTCCATGATACTGAAGCCAGACAAGCCTCTCGATGAATGTGGCTCATGCCGCCCTATATCCCTAATTAATCTAAAGGCCAAGATACTAGCCAAAGTGCTGACCAACAGACTACTGGTGGTGATTCGAGATCTGGTGAGAAACTACTAAAATGGCTTCCTACTCCATTATAGCACCAGACACTGCGTCAGGAGACTGAACACAATCCTGACTAGGTGCCTGGGCTGCCGAGAGATGCAAACCTTAGTTTTCATCAATTTCAAAAAGACCTTTGTTTCAGTGCATTAGCCCTTCATGTTTTGCCTGCTGGAGAGGATGAATTTCGGCCCTGTTTTCTGCTACTACATAGCACTATTGTATACGGGGCCCTGGGTGCATATCAGGGCAAATGACACAAAGTCAGAACCCTTTCCATTTAGACAAAGCACCAGACAAGGATGCCCTCTGTCCCTGCTTCTGTTTTCATTAACAACTGAACCCGTAGCGGAATGGATCTGTCAAGATACACAGCTCCGCGGATTCTCGTGATCATCTGCATGGGAAGACAGTCTCCTTATACGCAGGTGACCTGCCTGTATACATCAGTGACCCCCCCACAATCACTGATTAATGCGCATAATATAAATCTACAGTGAGGCCTCTGGCCTCTCTGTAAACAGGAAAAAGACTACCTATTTTCCGGTGTCCAGGGACCACTCTGGCCTTCAACGATCCACACCCCTAACCTGGACCTCTGAGCATTTTAAATACCTAGGCATGCAGGTAACCTGCTTCTGCTCGCTCGATAAAAATGTGATACTAAAATATAGAACTCTCTGCCGATGCCAACCTGGTGGGTAGAGGGACTCTGTTTACAATGATCTTTCTTCCTCAATTTCTCTACACCCTCAAAAACCTCCCTCACAAACTGCTGGCATCCTTTTTTCAAACATTAAGCACATTGATGCTATGGTTTTTATTGGCTGGCAAACAACCTTGTATCTCATATAGGAAATGTGTCTTATCACTGTATAAAGTGCCATGGGTGTAGCTGGCATCAAATTATACTACTGCTCGAGTCAAATCCTGACCGTGAATGACTGGCTCTTCTCTGACAGCAATGACCCTATGGTAGTGGAGGAGCTAGAATGCATCCAACAGTAAGGCATGCTATGCCTGCTGTATGAGATGCACACACGCTCCATTCTCCCGCCGACAACTGCAACTACTCTAGCCTGCTGGCACTGAGCCCGCTGATGAATTAAATGGGATAAGATACCAACAGCAGAAAGGCCACTAGGGGAGGGCTTGGTTGGAACACACA
The DNA here is from genome assembly GCA_963921515.1 of Calotriton arnoldi. Taxonomy (NCBI): domain Eukaryota; kingdom Metazoa; phylum Chordata; class Amphibia; order Caudata; family Salamandridae; genus Calotriton; species Calotriton arnoldi. The sequence continues at coordinate 994,123 of CAWUFW010000626.1, forward strand.
ATCAAGTTAGATGGCTTTAAACTTGGGATCTCATTCGCATCTCCTGATTGGAGGATATTTGGGAGGAGAGTCATATCTGCCCCTTCTTATTCTTGAAGAAGATCTACAATATGCATCACAAGCAATTCTAATGCTACCTACAATTGTGACATAGACTGGAAGCAGAGGCGCCCTTCTTAAACTCCCAGCCCATAATCCCCTAGAGGCTTAGGTCTCACTATCTACCATTGAGAACAAGAGTATTTCAAGACTCTATCGCTCGTTGGTAACTAACACCCTAATCCTGTTGTACCACTGCGGGACATGTTGATGCAGGATATTAGTCCACTATATGAGGCTGACTGGGGACTGTCGATCTTCAAAAGACTTTGCTTCATTCAGCTGAAGTATCTCCACAGGGTGTACTATAGTTCCTCAAAGCTCAGTAAGTAACAGCAAGGCCTGGATTCTAATTGCCTTAGGTGCACAGTGAAGTGGGGACCTTTTACCACACAGTGTGGGCAAGTTTATTATACAGAGATGCTGTCCCCGAATACACTCTATTCTCTTGGAGGTGGTGGGCAGAACCATTGAAGTTGATCCCAGAATGACACTTTTTGGGCTAATGGATGAATGGGGAGGGGCAGGGTGGGCAGCCATGGGCCATCAGAACCCTGGTTGCCCTTGGACTCTTATTAGCCAAACGTGACATAGCACGACACTGGCGATCCACCAGGATTCCACCTCTGCAAGAATGGATCCACGGGATGCAGCTGTGCGCCAGAGTGGAAGAATATGCTTAGAAGTCCAGGTGTTGTCCCAAAAAAACACACAAAAATATGGGGCTCATGGTTAAACTACTCCTCTGAGGCAGTACTGTAGGCAATGGTCGCTTTTGATAAGTGTGCTCTAACATTATCTCAATTCTCCAAGTATCACTTTGTATGGTGCTGTGATGCTAGTTTTTGGTTTATCTGTGGCTTCAAAACAATAAACAATGTGATAAAAAAGGCTAGCTGTTCATTCACTGAAGCACTCAGGATTTGGTATTAGTTTTCCAGGATCCTCCTTTTGAAACCTTAGAGACTGTAGATTTCAAATTCTTAACTGCTAATTATTCTTTAAAAATAAATCTTTTGATTAAACTTGCGGATGCATAACATACGTCACAGGTCAATGGTTGCAATCATAGCATTTACAGTTTCGAAAGCATTCTCGTCTCCCAAACCCCTTCAGTTCTTATATCTCCCTTTCAACATTACTTGTTTAAGCAATTCAATTTATCCAGGCTCTCGAGCCACCTCATTTCTGCATGCCTCGCTTCATTAACATCCATTTCAAATCCCTTTGTACTCCACCCACCTGTTCCATATTTTACCCCACTTCTCCGGGCATCCCTGGCTGCGATAGACTACTTTTTTGGCTGCTCCACGCCAATCCAGGTCCTTCTTCCAGTCTATGACCCTAGAGGGGTGTGCTGCTCTCCATGCCCTAGCTATGTTCCTTTTGGCAATTACAGCAGCCAGCAGTAACCACAACCTGGTGTATCTCGGCCACTTGGTCTCCCCAGTGATACACAGTATATGCCATCTGGCATCTAGTGGGACCGACTGTCCGGTGACTTCTGACATCACCTGGGTGATCCCGCTCCAATATCTCTGCAACCCCGTGCAGCCCCAAAGCATATTGTAGAATGTGCCCTACTCTCTACATCCCCTCATGCATTTGTTTGAGTCGCATTCACCCATTTTGCATAGTCTTGTTCTAGTTGTGTGACCTATGCAGGATTTGAAGTTGTATGAGGCGGAATCGTGCTTTCATGGCTACTTCTCTAGGGCCTCCTCCCAGTCGTCGTCCTCTAGAGTCAACTGCTAATTATTCTTAGCAGCAATATGCTTAGGTCGAATGGATGGTAAGCTGGGGGAATTTTTTGTGAATGACCCTTTCATCTTTTTCTTTGGGATAAAGTGGTTCTTTGTCTTTCTCGAATTATATTGCCAAAAATCTCTTTATCTTTTCATTGTTATCAGAACATTAGTCTTCCTGTGTTTTTTCCAAACTTTCTTTGGAAGAAGAGGGGCGGCTCCATCTGCTTGATGCTCATAGGGCCTTATTCATCTATTTAAATAGGGCAGCTTCTTATTAGAAAACAAACTTTTTGTTTGTTACCTTTGGATTCACTGGGTAATCATCCCTCTTCTTCAAAAATGGATTTGTTTCACCATCTCTACAAGCTAGTCCAAGTGGGATAGAGTTTTTCAACTGATTTTGTTTCTCAAGCTTCGAGTACTGTTAACTCATAATGCCATTTTTTCTGTTTAATAAAAACTTTCTTTAGCACGTTAATTTGGTTGATCAGACCTCTATTTTCTTTTTAGACCTGTTAGATTTGGGGGTCTCTAGTTGGCAGAGGTAGGTACCTCTGTCCAAATAGGGACCCTTGAGTCTAGGCAGGGAAAGTAGGTACACTCCTGAAATAACCCCTGCTCACCCTCTTGGTAGCTTGGCACGAGAAGACAGGCTTAGTTCAGAGGCAGTGTGTAAAGCATTTGTGAACACATACAGTAATCAAGTGACAACACTACAAATGGACACCACACAGGTTATATATTTATAAAAATAGGTATACTTTATATAGATTTATCACAAGACCATAAACGACAAAAATAATCCACAATACTGTCAAGAATGCTTAGTTCTGATCAAAAGGCTTAATTCAAGGTTCTGTGCGAGTCGGTGGCCTCCTCCGGCTACGGCGATGTCAAGAACAAACAGAGTCTAACAAATCCAGCTGACCGCGTCGAGACGGGCCAACACAACGTAGACAGACTCGGTCACAGTACCTTTTACTTGGAGCGGCAGGCACGGGCGTGCGGGCCGGATGGCTGTACCTCGCGGTCGCGATGCAAGATGGAAGCGTTGCAGGACGCATTGTCCCTCGATGCGGTGCAGGCAGCGGCTCGTTGACGTCGTCGAGACGGAGTCGGTGAGACCAGGGCCGTGTGTTGCAGGGCGAGACGGTGCTTTGATGCGGTGCTGGCAGGTTGCGGTGCGGCGACGGAGCCGGATTCGGGAGCTGGCGTCGATCAGTCCAGACAGCGATACGAGTCGGGCGGTGCGTCGCGAAGCGTGCGAGCGGTGCCCAACTCCGGTGCGGTCATAAGACTCGAACTCAGCAGCAGTGACCGTGTCGGTCGGACCAGTTAGATTCGGTGTAGCGAGGCGTTGCGAGCAGCGGTGCTCACAGGTTACGGTGCAGGCAACGGCTCGTTGACGGCGTCGAGACGGAGTCGGTGAGACCAAGGCCGTGCGTTGCAAGATGCAGGCGGTGCTCGATGCGGTGCCTTCAGGACACTGAGCCGGTCGTGAGGGTCGGTCACAGCTCCCTACCTCTGTAGCCAATGAAACAGCATTTCCAGCAGCAATTCACAAAGGAGGTGAAGTCCACTGGTCCTGGGACTTCGATCAGGGGGCAAGCTCTCTCTCAAGCCCTTGGAGATCCTTCACAAGTTGATGAAAGTCACAGCAAAGCAAAAGTTCCTTTCTCCTTTCTTTGGCAGTCAGGCAAACCACTGCAGGCCAATCCCCCAAGCAGCACTTCAGGCTTAGGGATAGTCTCTCCTCAGTTTCTTCTTGGTTCCGCTCCTCAGCAAAGGTTTCTTCTTGTTCCCAAAAAGTGATCTAATTTTCCTGGGGTCTGGGTGCCCCTCTTATACTCTGATTCTCTTTGTTCTCTGGAGGCAGAGAGGCCTGTGCCTAGTTCAAACCAGTTCTGTGCAGCTTTGGAGCACTCTGTGTACATGACTCCTTCTTTCCTTTCAGAATGTGGGGCAGGGTACTCAGACGCCCGGCAGGAGGTGGAGCCAGCATTGTGGAAGGCAGGCACAGCCCTATTCAGACCCAGATGCAACTCCTCCCTCCACTGGATGCAGATCTCTCTATTCAGCCCAGGACTGCCTCACCCTGTCTCCTGTGGCCACCCCCAGCCCCTGTCACGCACAAACCAGACACACAATACACAAGCTAGCAGAGGCAGGCTGGATAGTTAGGCAAGAAAATACCCACTTTCTAAAAGTGGTATTTTCAAACACAGAATGTTAAAATCAACTTCACTAAAAGATGCATTTTATCATTCTGAGTTCAGGCATACTAAACTCGAATTTCTACCTAGTTCCCTGAGTCAGTTAGGATTATAAGATGTTATAATCAAACTGCCCATTCTGGCCTATGGGGAGCAGGTAGCCTTGCAATAGTGAAAAACGAAAATGGCTGTAATTCACTATTAGGACATGCCACACACACCAGGCATGTCCTACCTTATCATTACAATGCACCCTGCCCGTAGGCCTACCATAGGGGTGTCTGATATGAAGAAAAGGGAAGGTTTAGGGATTGATAAGTGGGTGCACTTACCAAGTCGACTTGGCAGTCACAGACTGCACACAGGCTCTGCAATGGCAGGCCTGAGACACACTTTACAAGCTACTTCTGTGGGTGGCACAACCAGTGCTGCAAGCCCACCAGCAGCATTTGATTTACAAGCCCTGGGCACACTCAGTGCACTGTACTAGGGTCTGACAGTAATTCAAATAAGCCAAACATGGAGTCACTAATTCACATCACAATTTACAATAGGGAGCACTTGCACTTTGGCACTGATTAGCAGTGGCAAAGTGCCCATGAGCATCTAGTCCAGCAAAAACATATCGACAACAGTGGAGGCATTATGAAAAAATGGAAGGGAGACCCACGCCAAGGATGCCAGGTCTAACACGTGTCCCCTCCAGCTGAAATGTGGGGAGAACTATCCTACCCCTAGGGAGTTCTCATCACTAAGGCGGAAAAATCTGGACAGACCATCAGCATTGGCGTGTTCTGTACCAGGGCGGTGTTCCACCGTAAAGTCCATCCCCTGTAGGGAAATGGACCACCTCAACAGCTTTGGATTCTCACCCCTCATCTGCATCAACCATCTGAGGGGCCTGTGGTCTGTCTGAACCCGGAAGTGAGTCCCAAACAGGTATGGTCACAGCTTCTTCAGTGCCCAGACCACAGCAAATGCCTCACGCTCAATAGCACTCCACCTCTGTTCCCGTGGAAGTAACCTCCTACTGATGAAGGCTACAGGTTGGTCTAGGCCTTCCTCATTGATCTGTGATAGAACAGCACCTACACCATGCTCTGAAGCGTCTGTCTGAACAATGAACTCATTGGAGAAGTTGGGTGCCTGGAGCACAGGCGCCGTGCACATGGCAGTCTTCAAGGTGTCAAAAGCTTTTTGACAGGCGTCAGTCCAAATCACTCTCCTGGGCTGCTTCCTGGAAGTCAGCTCTGTCAAGGGGCAACAATGCTGCCATACCCCTTGACGAATCTCCTGTAATACCCGGTGAGTCCTAGGAAGGCTCTCACCTCTGTCTGGGTCTTGGGGGGCTCCCAAGCCAGAATGGTATCAATTTTCGGTTGGAGGGGCGCCACCTGGCCGCTCCCCACCTGGTGTCCGAAGTACACCACGGAACCCTGCCCGATCTGGCACTTACTCGCCTTGATCGTGAGGCCTGCCCTCCGCAGCGCCATCAACACTTCCCAGAGGTGGCGCAGATGTTCTTCCCAACTGGCACTGAACACTGCGATGTCATCCAGGTAGGCGGCACTGAAATCCTCCAGTCCAACCAACACCTGGTTGACCAACCTCTGAAAGGTGGCAGGGGCATTCTTCATCCCAAAGGGCATCACCCGGAACTGGTAGTGCCCATCTGGTGTGGAGAATGCTGACCTCTCTTTGCCCCATCAGTCAAGGCGATCTGCCAGTACCCAGACGTTAAGTCAAACGTGCTGAGGTACCGCGCAGCCCCTAACCGATCTATGAGCTCATCAGCTCTGGGGATGGGGTGTGCGTCAGTCCTGGTGACGGAATTGAGTCCCCTGTAGTCCACACAGAACCGGAGTTCTGGAGTGGCACCAGGCGTGGCAGCCTTTGGAACCAAGACCACTGGGCTGGCCCAAGGGCTGTTAGAGGACTCAATCACCCCTAGCGCAAACATCTTGGAGACCTCCTCCTTGATGGAGGCTCTGACCCTGTCAATCACACTGTAAGCCTTGTGCTTCACAGGAAGACTGTCCCCAGTGTCCATATCATGGACGCACCAATGAGTGACACTGGGAACCAGGGAGAACAGGTCAGGGAACTGTCCCAACAGCTGGCGACAGTCACCCTGCTGCTCAGGTGTGAGGGAAATAGAGAGGTTTACTCCCTCCACTGATCCATCTTGCTCTCGGGCTGACAGGAGGTCAGGAAGAGGCTCGGTCTTCTCCTCCACCCCATCATCTGTAGCTAAGAGCATGCCCACTTGGGACCTCTCCAAGTGGGGCTTCAGGCGGTTCACATGCAGGACCCGCAAGGGGTTCCTGGGAGACTGCAAGTCCACCAAATAGGTAACTGGACTCTTGCGCTCCACCACCGTAAAAGGGCCGGTCCACCTATCCTGGAGCGCACAAGGCTCCACTGGGGCCATGACCCACACTTTCTGACCAGGCTGAAGCTCTACCAGAGGGGCATTCTGGTCGTACCACCGCTTCATCTCCTCCTGGCTGGCTTCCAGATTTACCTCAGCAAGTTCTCTGAAACGCCTAGTCTGGTTCCTGAAGGCCAGCATGTAACTGTATACATCCTGGGGAGGTTTCCTGGGAGATTGCTCCCAGCCTTCCTTGACCAGACTTAGAGGTCCTCGCACCGGGTGTCCATAGAGGAGCTCAAAGGGACTGAACCCTAGAGACTTCTGTGGCACCTCCCGGTATGCAAACAACAGGCATGGTAAGAGGACGTCCCATTTACGCCTCATGGGTTCTTCCAGACCCATAATCATGCCTTTGAGGGTCCGGTTGAATCTCTCAACCAGCCCATTTCCTTGAGGGTGGTAAGGAGTGGTGAACTTGTAAGTTATACCGCACTCCTGCCACAGGGACTTCATGTACTTGGACACGAAGTTGGTACCTCTGTCAGACACCACCTCTTGAGGGAATCCCACACGTGAGAAAATTCCCATCAGTGCCCGTCCCACCACGGGGGCCGTCACTGTCCTCAGAAGGATGGCTTCAGGGTACCGGGTGGCATGGTCCACCAAGACCAGGATAAACCTGTTGCCCATGGCTATCTTGGGGTCCAGTGGCCCCACAATGTCAATACCCACCCGTTGAAAGGGGGTGCTGACCACAGGGAATGGCTGGAGAGGAGCCTTGTGCTTCCTCCCACTCTTTCCACTTGCCTGGCAAGTCTGACAGGTCCTGCAGTGAGTGGCGACACTCATGCGCATCTGGGGCCAAAAGAAATGGGTGACAAGCCTCTCAAAGGTCTTGTCCTGCCCCAGATGTCCTGCTAACGGTACATCATGAGCCAACTCCAGTAGGAAGGTTCGGAAGCGCTGGGGTACCACCAGCACACGGGCTGACCCAGGCTCAGCAACCTTAGGCTCTGAATACAGGAGACCATTCTCCCAGTAAATCCAATGTGATCCAGACTGATCACCTGCTGCCTGGTCTGTGGCCTGTTGCCTCAGACCCACGAGAGAAGGGCATCTGTTCTGCTCCTCGCAGAACTCCTCCCTGGAGGGTCCTCCTTCTTGCTGCCAATGGGTCAGCTCAGGCAGGTCCCCCAGTTCAGCTACCTGTTCCCCTGTAGGTTCCAGGGCATCCCCCTCAGGGTCTGCCTCCTCCTGGACCGTGGGAACTTCGGGGGCCGGTTTCCCGCGCCCCCTGCCTCCTCTCTCTCCGGCATGCACCTGGGCCTCCCTCTCAGGCTCCAGGTCCTCTTGAACACCTTTAGCTGCCATTGACCGGGTGGTCACACATGCCCAATCAGGCAAGCCCAACATTTCTAAATGCGCACTCCGCTCCACCTTAGCCCAAGGTGAGCTCTCCAAATCGTTCCCTAACAAACAGTCAACAGGCATGGCTGGCCTCACAGCTACTTGAAGAGTACCAGAGACCCCCCCCCCACTCAAAGGGAATCTGAGCCACCTTGCAGTGACTCTCTGTGTTGTCAGCGGCAACAACTGGATAGAATGCATTGGGGACAACCTGCTCTTAGACACCAGGTGACACTTGACAGCTGTCACACTGGCTCCTGTGTCTCTCAGAGCCTCCACCCTATGGCCATTGATGGTCACCCACTGCCTGTACTTTTTAGTGTTCTCAGGCAGCTGGGTCCTAGGGACCATCTCAGAGTCTCCTAATGAGACAAGGGAAAACACTGTGGGATCCCCCCCACCTTGGGCACCCAACTCCTCCCCCAGGGCTACACTAGCCAACTGCCGGGGGGCTGCACCAGAGGGTGCTGGTTTTCCAAACAAAGGGCAACGAGGATCATTTGCCTTGTGGCCAGGGGCGCCACACTTGTAACACACCAGTGGTGCCTGGTGAACAGGGGGGCCTGTCAGGGCCACTGGCTTCTTCTCAGGAGGAGGCTGGGAACCTTTCCCATGGTTCCCTTGGGGTCTACTTTGGGGCCCTTTATGGAACTCCCTCTGTTTACCCTTGTCCCCCCCACTCTTCTGCTGGGGACCCTGCCCACCCTTGGCAGAGTCTCCCACGTGACCCTTGTGGACCCGGGTACTCACCCAGCGGTCCGCCTCCTCAGCAAGCTGCCTAGGGTTAGTCAGCTTACTATCAATCAGGTGCTGGCGTAGCTCAGGAAAACAATTACTGGACAAGTGCTCCCATGCAATCAAATCAAAGAGCGCCTGAAAATCAGTCGCTTTGCTACCCTTTACCCAACCATCCAAGGCTCTGCAAAAAAAAGTCACATATTCAACCCAGGTACTGCCTTCAATCTTCTTACAGTTCCTGAACCTCTGCCTGTAAAGCTCAGGGGTCAAACCATACCTAGTCATTAAAGCATCCTTCATGTGGCTGTATGAATTATAGACTTCAGAGGGCAAATCCAACAAGGTATCCCGCCCTTCACTCAGGAACCGCCCCCACAACCCCGCTCCCCAATCCTTCGCAGGGACCCGGTGGGAAGACATGGCTACCTCATAGGCTTTGAACCACTGCCCAATTTCATCATTTAAAAAAAATTCCTTCACCACATCTTTGGGAATATACACCCTAGCTTCAACAGCACAGGCGGTACACTGCCATCAGAGGGAGTAATTTCTAAGCTCCTGGCTTTCAAATCTAGCTCCCTCAAACTTCTTTCATGCTCAAACTGCTAATTTCCTATTCTCCATTTCCATCTGCCCATTCAATTTAAGTTTCGCCATTTCCATCTCATGCATCCTGCTCTTGGCTCTGTCCTCCAGCTCCTCTGGGGTCAGACCTCTGGCAGAAACACTGCTACCCCTGGGGGAAGGTGGCCTCCTTTCCCCTAGCTCCAATTGCCCTCCTGCATTCTCAGCCTCCTCCATAGGTATAGGTGTGCTCCTTGCTTCAACCCAGGCCCTCAGCGCCTTTTAGTGCTCATCCTTCTTGGTGAGCCCAGTCATGGAGACTTTAAACTTCCTGCAGAAATGCTTGAGCTGTTTGAGGGTGTAGCACTCCAGTTTCTCCTCCTCCCAATCACAATCAACAGATGCTACAGATGGTGCGTTATCCATGGTGATTTAAACTTGGCAGTTGCAAAAATAGGAAATCCCAGAAAAAATGCTATCAAAGAGTATGTGGTTGCGTCTTGGTCTGCACTCACTAGGTAGTGTTCACCAATTACTGTACATGAGTCACAAATGCAAGTCCAGAATCCTCACCGCTGACCACCAATGTTAGATTTGGGGGTCTCTAGTTGGCAGAGGTAGGTACCTCTGTCCAAATAGGGACCCTTGAGTCTAGTCAGGGAAAGTAGGTACACTCCTGAAATAACCCCTGCTCACCCTCTTGGTAGCTTGGCACGAGCAGACAGGCTTAGTTCAGAGGCAGTGTGTAAAGCATTTGTGAACACATACAGTAATCAAGTGACAACACTACAAATGGACACCACACAGGTTATATATTTATAAAAATAGGTATACTTTATATAGATTTATCACACGACCATAAACGACAAAAATAATCCACAATACTGTCAAGAATGCTTAGTTCTGATCAAAAAGGCTTAATTCAAGGTTCTGTGCGAGTCGGTAGCCTCCTCCGGCTACGGCGATGTCAAGAACAAACAGAGTCTAACAAATCCAGCTGACCGCGTCGAGACGGGCCAACACAGCGTAGACAGACTCGGTCACAGTACCTTTTACTTAGAGCGGCAGGCACGGGCGTGCGGGCCGGATGGCTGTACGTCGCGATGGAAGCGTTGCAGGACGCGTTGTCCCTCGATGCGGTGCAGGCAGCGGATCGTTGACGTCGTCGAGACGGAGTCGGTGAGACCAGGGCCGTGCGTTGCAGGGCGAGACGGTGCTTCGATGCGGTGCTGGCAGGTTGCGGTGCGGCGACGGAGCCGGATTCGGGAGCTGGCGTCGATCAGTCCGGACAGCGGTACGAGTCGGGCGGTGCGTCGCGAAGCGTGCGAGCGGTGCCCAACTCCGGTGCGGTCATAAGACTCGAACTCAGCAGCAGTGACCGTGTCGGTCGGACCAGTTAGATTCGGTGTAGCGAGGCGTTGCGAGGTGCGGTGCTCACAGGTTACGGTGCAGGCAACGGCTCGTTGACGGCGTCGAGACGGAGTCGGTGAGACCAAGGCCGTGCGTTGCAAGATGCGGGCGGTGCTCGATGCGGTGCCTTCAGGACACCGAGCCGGTTGTGAGAGTCGGTCACAGCTCCCTACCTCTGTAGCCACTGAAACAGCGTTTCCAGCAGCAATTCACAAAGGAGGTGAAGTCCACTGGTCCTGGGACTTCGATCAGGGGGCAAGCTCTCTCTCAAGCCCTTGGAGATCCTTCACAAGTTGATGAAAGTCACAGCAAAGCAAACGTTCCTTTCTCCTTTCTTTGGCAGTCAGGCAAACCACTGCAGGCCAATCCCCCAAGCAGCACTTCAGGCTTAGGGATAGTCTCTCCTCAGTTTCTTCTTGGTTCCGCTCCTCAGCAAAGGTTTCTTCTTGTTCCCAAAAAGTGATCAAATTTTCCTGGGGTCTGGGTGCCCCTCTTATACTCTGATTCTCTTTGTTCTCTGGAGGCAGAGAGGCCTGTGCCTAGTTCAAACCAGTTCTGTGCAGCTTTGGAGCACTCTGTGTACATGACTCCTTCTTTCCTTTCAGAATGTGGGGCAGGGTACTCAGACGCCCGGCAGGAGGTGGAGCCAGCATTGTGGAAGGCAGGCACAGCCCTATTCAGACCCAGATGCAACTCCTCCCTCCACTCTGGATGCAGATCTCTCTATTCAGCCCTGGGCTGCCTCACCCTGTCTCCTGTGGCCACCCCCAGCCCCTGTCACGCACAAACCAGACACACAATACACAAGCTAGCAGAGGCAGGCTGGATAGTTAGGCAAGAAAATACCCACTTTCTAAAAGTGGTATTTTCAAACACAGAATGTTAAAATCAACTTCACTAAAAGATGCATTTTATCATTCTGAGTTCAGGCATACTAAACTCGAATTTCTACCTAGTTCCCTGAGTCAGTTAGGATTATAAGATGTTATAATCAAACTGCCCATTCTGGCCTATGGGGAGCAGGTAGCCTTGCAATAGTGAAACACGAAAATGGCTGTAATTCACTATTAGGACATGCCACACACACCAGGCATGTCGTACCTTATCATTACAATGCACCCTGCCCGTAGGCCTACCATAGGGGTGTCTGATATGAAGAAAAGGGAAGGTTTAGGGACTGGTAAGTGGGTGCACTTACCAAGTTGACATGGCAGTCACAGACTGCACACAGGCTCTGCAATGGCAGGCATGGGACACACTTTTCAAGCTACTTCTGTGGGTGGCACAACCAGTGCTGCAAGCCCACCAGCAGCATTTGATTTACAAGCCCTGGGCACACTCAGTGCACTGTACTAGGGTCTGACAGTAATTCAAATAAGCCAAACATGGAGTCACTAATTCACATCACAATTTACAATAGGGAGCACTTGCACTTTGGCACTGATTAGCAGTGGCAAAGTGCCCATGAGCATCTAGTCCAGCAAAAACATATCGACAACAGTGGAGGCATTATGAAAAAATGGAAGGGAGACCCACGCCAAGGATGCCAGGTCTAAGAAGACCCAATGTACTTATGAAGCTTGGGTTTAGCCTCATTGAATAAGGGATGAGAGAAGGAGGTACTGACCTGTTTACTTGTTGGTAATCCTAATTGCTCTGAGATGAAAGTCTTCCTCATCACAGCCCTAATTTTCCCTCCCACTAAACATTTGTCTCAGCCCTCTTGTTGTGTTTGGGAGAACAGGAAGACGTTCTAAATGATGTCACTTTTATTTACATGAAGGAGGCATGGAGTCATTATAAGCCAGATCAATTAAATTGCCTTAATGTTAAAACATTTTTTTGATTGGGTAAGAAATTGCTGTCTGTGACTGTGTGTGGAACTCGCTGGCAAACGACTGTGACTAGGGAGACTTAGACTCAGAGTAATGAGAATTACGAGTAAGTGACTAGGGCAACTGCGAAAGGTGTCAAGTCCTAAAAGCCTTATACCAGAATTCTTTAAAGATCGTTGAGTTCAGAGGCTCCAGAGCTCTTGCAAATGTTTCAGATGGTGAATACCGATAGTAAACTATTGTTATTAGCTCAAACGCTCCGTCCATCATCCCCTTTGGTATCGCTTTGTTCGTCCTAAGTTGGCAGGGTATGCCCAGACGTGGGTCCCTTGCTCACTTTGCCACTGGATTCAAGATAGCCTGGCTGATGAGGGTTTTGAACCCGAAACCGGTCCCAGGATGCTTGTTTCCGGTCCAGGGAAGACATGGATTGGCAGTTCGGGCTGGACTGTTCCCATGAGGCACAGGGTCAGACTGATTTGCATATGGCCATGTCTGAACTGGTGTGGTGGAGTGAGCTAAAGAATGATGATGGATTAAACCCAGATCAGTTGACTGGGGGTGAGTGTTTGATTTGCTCTAACGCTCCGTCCATCATCCCCTTTGGTATCGCTTTGTTCGCCCTAAGTTGGCAGGGTATGCCCAGACGTGGGTCCCTTGCTCACTTTGCCACTGGATTCAAGATAGCCTGGCTGATGAGGGTTTTGAACCCGAAACCGGTCCCAGGATGCTTGTTTCCGGTCCAGGGAAGACATGGCTTGGCAGTTCGGGATGGACTGTTCCCATGAGGCACAGGGTCAGACTGATTTGCATATGGCCATGTCTGAACTGGTGTGGTGGAGTGAGCTAAAGAATGATGATGGATTAAACCCAGATCAGTTGACTGGGGGTGAGTGTTTGATTTGCTCTAACGCTCCGTCCATCATCCCCTTTGGTATCGCTTTGTTCGCCCTAAGTTGGCAGGGTATGCCCAGACGTGGGTCCCTTGCTCACTTTGCCACTGGATTCAAGATAGCCTGGCTGATGAGGGTTTTGAACCCGAAACCGGTCCCAGGATGCTTGTTTCCGGTCCAGGGAAGACATGGCTTGGCAGTTCGGGCTGGACTGTTCCCATGAGGCACAGGGTCAGACTGATTTGCATATGGCCATATCTGAACTGGTGTGGTGGAGTGAGCTAAAGAATGATGATGGATTAAACCCAGATCAGTTGACTGGGGGTGAGTGTTTGATTTGCTCTAACGCTCCGTCCATCATCCCCTTTGGTATCGCTTTGTTCGCCCTAAGTTGGCAGGGTATGCCCAGACGTGGGTCCCTTGCTCACTTTGCCACTGGATTCAAGATAGCCTGGCTGATGAGGGTTTTAAACCCGAAACCGGTCCCAGGATGCTTGTTTCCGGTCCAGGGAAGACATGGCTTGGCAGTTCGGGCTGGACTGTTCCCATGAGGCACAGGGTCAGACTGATTTGCATATGGCCATGTCTGAACTGGTGTGGTGGAGTGAGCTAAAGAATGATGATGGATTAAACCCAGATCAGTTGACTGGGGGTGAGTGTTTGATTTGCTCTAACGCTCCGTCCATCATCCCCTTTGGTATCGCTTTGTTCGCCCTAAGTTGGCAGGGTATGCCCAGACGTGGGTCCCTTGCTCACTTTGCCACTGGATTCAAGATAGCCTGGCTGATGAGGGTTTTGAACCCGAAACTGGTCCCAGGATGCTTGTTTCCGGTCCAGGGAAGACATGGCTTGGCAGTTCGGGCTGGACTGTTCCCATGAGGCACAGGGTCAGACTGATTTGCATATGGCCATGTCTGAACTGGTGTGGTGGAGTGAGCTAAAGAATGATGATGGATTAAACCCAGATCAGTTGACTGGGGGTGAGTGTTTGATTTGCTCTAACGCTCCGTCCATCATCCCCTTTGGTATCGCTTTGTTCGCCCTAAGTTGGCAGGGTATGCCCAGACGTGGGTCCCCTGCTCACTTTGCCACTGGATTCAAGATAGCCTGGCTGATGAGGGTTTTGAACCCGAAACCGGTCCCAGGATGCTTGTTTCCGGTCCAGGGAAGACATGGCTTGGCAGTTCGGGCTGGACTGTTCCCATGAGGCACAGGGTCAGACTGATTTGCATATGGCCATGTCTGAACTGGTGTGGTGGAGTGAGCTAAAGAATGATGATGGATTAAACCCAGATCTGTTGACTGGGGGTGAGTGTTTGATTTGCTCTAACGCTCCGTCCATCATCCCCTTTGGTATCGCTTTGTTCGCCCTAAGTTGGCAGGGTATGCCCAGACGTGGGTCCCTTGCTCACTTTGCCACTGGATTCAAGATAGCCTGGCTGATGAGGGTTTTGAACCCGAAACCGGTCCCAGGATGCTTGTTTCCGGTCCAGGGAAGACATGGCTTGGCAGTTTGGGCTGGACTGTTCCCATGAGGCACAGGGTCAGACTGATTTGCATATGGCCATGTCTGAACTGGTGTGGTGGAGTGAGCTAAAGAATGATGATGGATTAAACCCAGATCAGTTGACTGGGGGTGAGTGTTTGATTTGCTCTAACGCTCCGTCCATCATCCCCTTTGGTATCGCTTTGTTCGCCCGAAGTTGGCAGGGTATGCCCAGACGTGGGTCCCTTGCTCACTTTGCCACTGGATTCAAGATAGCCTGGCTGATGAGGGTTTTGAACCCGAAACCGGTCCCAGGATGCTTGTTTCCGGTCCAGGGAAGACATGGCTTGGCAGTTCGGGCTGGACTGTTCCCATGAGGCACAGGGTCAGACTGATTTGCATATGGCCATGTCTGAACTGGTGTGGTGGAGTGAGCTAAAGAATGATGATGGATTAAACCCAGATCAGTTGACTGGGGGTGAGTGTTTGATTTGCTCTAACGCTCCGTCCATCATCCCCTTTGGTATCGCTTTGTTCGCCCTAAGTTGGCAGGGTATGCCCAGACGTGGGTCCCTTGCTCACTTTGCCACTGGATTCAAGATAGCCTGGCTGATGAGGGTTTTGAACCCGAAACCGGTCCCAGGATGCTTGTTTCCGGTCCAGGGAAGACATGGCTTGGCAGTTCGAGCTGGACTGTTCCCATGAGGCACAGGGTCAGACTGATTTGCATATGGCCATGTCTGAACTGGTGTGGTGGAGTGAGCTAAAGAATGATGATGGATTAAACCCAGATCAGTTGACTGGGGGTGAGTGTTTGATTTGCTCTAACGCTCCGTCCATCATCCCCTTTGGTATCGCTTTGTTCGCCCTAAGTTGGCAGGGTATGCCCAGACGTGGGTCCCTTGCTCACTTTGCCACTGGATTCAAGATAGCCTGGCTGATGAGGGTTTTGAACCCGAAACCGGTCCCAGGATGCTTGTTTCCGGTCCAGGGAAGACATGGCTTGGCAGTTTGGGCTGGACTGTTCCCATGAGGCACAGGGTCAGACTGATTTGCATATGGCCATGTCTGAACTGGTGTGGTGGAGTGAGCTAAAGAATGATGATGGATTAAACCCAGATCAGTTGACTGGGGGTGAGTGTTTGATTTGCTCTAACGCTCCGTCCATCATCCCCTTTGGTATCGCTTTGTTCGCCCTAAGTTGGCAGGGTATGCCCAGAAGTGGGTCCCTTGCTCACTTTGCCACTGAATTCAAGATAGCCTGGCTGATGAGGGTTTTGAACCCGAAACCGGTCCCAGGATGCTTGTTTCCGGTCCAGGGAAGACATGGCTTGGCAGTTTGGGCTGGACTGTTCCCATGAGGCACAGGGTCAGACTGATTTGCATATGGCCATGTCTGAACTGGTGTGGTGGAGTGAGCTAAAGAATGATGATGGATTAAACCCAGATCAGTAAACTGGGGGTGAGTGTTTGATTTGCTCTAACGCTCCGTCCATCATCCCCTTTGGTATCGCTTTGTTCGCCCTAAGTTGGCAGGGTATGCCCAGACGTGGGTCCCTTGCTCACTTTGCCACTGGATTCAAGATAGCCTGGCTGATGAGGGTTTTGAACCCAAAACCGGTCCCAGGATGCTTGTTTCCGGTCCAGGGAAGACATGGCTTGGCAGTTCGGGCTGGACTGTTCCCATGAGGCACAGGGTCAGACTGATTTGCATATGGCCATGTCTGAACTGGTGTGGTGGAGTGAGCTAAAGAATGATGATGGATTAAACCCAGATCAGTTGACTGGGGGTGAGTGTTTGATTTGCTCTAACGCTCCGTCCATCATCCCCTTTGGTATCGCTTTGTTCGCCCTAAGTTGGCAGGGTATGCCCAGACGTGGGTCCCTTGCTCACTTTGCCAATGGATTCAAGATAGCCTGGCTGATGAGGGTTTTGAACCCGAAACCGGTCCCAGGATGCTTGTTTCCGGTCCAGGGAAGACATGGCTTGGCAGTTCGGGCTGGACTGTTCCCATGAGGCACAGGGTCAGACTGATTTGCATATGGCCATGTCTGAACTGGTGTGGTGGAGTGAGCTAAAGAATGATGATGGATTAAACCCAGATCAGTTGACTGGGGGTGAGTGTTTGATTTGCTCTAACGCTCCGTCCATCATCCCCTTTGGTATCGCTTTGTTCGCCCTAAGTTGGCAGGGTATGCCCAGACGTGGGTCCCTTGCTCACTTTGCCACTGGATTCAAGATAGCCTGGCTGATGAGGGTTTTGAACCCGAAACCGGTCCCAGGATGCTTGTTTCCGGTCCAGGGAAGACATGGCTTGGCAGTTTGGGCTGGACTGTTCCCATGAGGCACAGGGTCAGACTGATTTGCATATGGCCATGTCTGAACTGGTGTGGTGGAGTGAGCTAAAGAATGATGATGGATTAAACCCAGATCAGTTGACTGGGGGTGAGTGTTTGATTTGCTCTAACGCTCCGTCCATCATCCCCTTTGGTATCGCTTTGTTCGCCCTAAGTTGGCAGGGTATGCCCAGAAGTGGGTCCCTTGCTCACTTTGCCACTGAATTCAAGATAGCCTGGCTGATGAGGGTTTTGAACCCGAAACCGGTCCCAGGATGCTTGTTTCCGGTCCAGGGAAGACATGGCTTGGCAGTTTGGGCTGGACTGTTCCCATGAGGCACAGGGTCAGACTGATTTGCATATGGCCATGTCTGAACTGGTGTGGTGGAGTGAGCTAAAGAATGATGATGGATTAAACCCAGATCAGTAAACTGGGGGTGAGTGTTTGATTTGCTCTAACGCTCCGTCCATCATCCCCTTTGGTATCGCTTTGTTCGCCCTAAGTTGGCAGGGTATGCCCAGACGTGGGTCCCTTGCTCACTTTGCCACTGGATTCAAGATAGCCTGGCTGATGAGGGTTTTGAACCCAAAACCGGTCCCAGGATGCTTGTTTCCGGTCCAGGGAAGACATGGCTTGGCAGTTCGGGCTGGACTGTTCCCATGAGGCACAGGGTCAGACTGATTTGCATATGGCCATGTCTGAACTGGTGTGGTGGAGTGAGCTAAAGAATGATGATGGATTAAACCCAGATCAGTTGACTGGGGGTGAGTGTTTGATTTGCTCTAACGCTCCGTCCATCATCCCCTTTGGTATCGCTTTGTTCGCCCTAAGTTGGCAGGGTATGCCCAGACGTGGGTCCCTTGCTCACTTTGCCAATGGATTCAAGATAGCCTGGCTGATGAGGGTTTTGAACCCGAAACCGGTCCCAGGATGCTTGTTTCCGGTCCAGGGAAGACATGGCTTGGCAGTTCGGGCTGGACTGTTCCCATGAGGCACAGGGTCAGACTGATTTGCATATGGCCATGTCTGAACTGGTGTGGTGGAGTGAGCTAAAGAATGATGATGGATTAAACCCAGATCAGTTGACTGGGGGTGAGTGTTTGATTTGCTCTAACGCTCCGTCCATCATCCCCTTTGGTATCGCTTTGTTCGCCCTAAGTTGGCAGGGTATGCCCAGACGTGGGTCCCCTGCTCACTTTGCCACTGGATTCAAGATAGCCTGGCTGATGAGGGTTTTGAACCCGAAACCGGTCCCAGGATGCTTGTTTCCGGTCCAGGGAAGACATGGCTTGGCAGTTCGGGCTGGACTGTTCCCATGAGGCACAGGGTCAGACTGATTTGCATATGGCCATGTCTGAACTGGTGTGGTGGAGTGAGCTAAAGAATGATGATGGATTAAACCCAGATCTGTTGACTGGGGGTGAGTGTTTGATTTGCTCTAACGCTCCGTCCATCATCCCCTTTGGTATCGCTTTGTTCGCCCTAAGTTGGCAGGGTATGCCCAGACGTGGGTCCCTTGCTCACTTTGCCACTGGATTCAAGATAGCCTGGCTGATGAGGGTTTTGAACCCGAAACCGGTCCCAGGATGCTTGTTTCCGGTCCAGGGAAGACATGGCTTGGCAGTTTGGGCTGGACTGTTCCCATGAGGCACAGGGTCAGACTGATTTGCATATGGCCATGTCTGAACTGGTGTGGTGGAGTGAGCTAAAGAATGATGATGGATTAAACCCAGATCAGTTGACTGGGGGTGAGTGTTTGATTTGCTCTAACGCTCCGTCCATCATCCCCTTTGGTATCGCTTTGTTCGCCCTAAGTTGGCAGGTTATGCCCAGACGTGGGTCCCTTGCTCACTTTGCCACTGGATTCAAGATAGCCTGGCTGATGAGGGTTTTGAACCCGAAACCGGTCCCAGGATGCTTGTTTCCGGTCCAGGGAAGACATGGCTTGGCAGTTCGAGCTGGACTGTTCCCATGAGGCACAGGGTCAGACTGATTTGCATATGGCCATGTCTGAACTGGTGTGGTGGAGTGAGCTAAAGAATGATGATGGATTAAACCCAGATCAGTTGACTGGGGGTGAGTGTTTGATTTGCTCTAACGCTCCGTCCATCATCCCCTTTGGTATCGCTTTGTTCGCCCTAAGTTGGCAGGGTATGCCCAGACGTGGGTCCCTTGCTCACTTTGCCACTGGATTCAAGATAGCCTGGCTGATGAGGGTTTTGAACCCGAAACCGGTCCCAGGATGCTTGTTTCCGGTCCAGGGAAGACATGGCTTGGCAGTTCGGGCTGGACTGTTCCCATGAGGCACAGGGTCAGACTGATTTGCATATGGCCATGTCTGAACTGGTGTGGTGGAGTGAGCTAAAGAATGATGATGGATTAAACCCAGATCAGTTGACTGGGGGTGAGTGTTTGATTTGCTCTAACGCTCCGTCCATCATCCCCTTTGGTATCGCTTTGTTCGCCCTAAGTTGGCAGGGTATGCCCAGACGTGGGTCCCTTGCTCACTTTGCCACTGGATTCAAGATAGCCTGGCTGATGAGGGTTTTGAACCCGAAACCGGTCCCAGGATGCTTGTTTCCGGTCCAGGGAAGACATGGCTTGGCAGTTTGGGCTGGACTGTTCCCATGAGGCACAGGGTCAGACTGATTTGCATATGGCCATGTCTGAACTGGTGTGGTGGAGTGAGCTAAAGAATGATGATGGATTAAACCCAGATCAGTTGACTGGGGGTGAGTGTTTGATTTGCTCTAACGCTCCGTCCATCATCCCCTTTGGTATCGCTTTGTTCGCCCTAAGTTGGCAGGGTATGCCCAGACGTGGGTCCCTTGCTCACTTTGCCACTGGATTCAAGATAGCCTGGCTGATGAGGGTTTTGAACCCGAAACCGGTCCCAGGATGCTTGTTTCCGGTCCAGGGAAGACATGGCTTGGCAGTTTGGGCTGGACTGTTCCCATGAGGCACAGGGTCAGACTGATTTGCATATGGCCATGTCTGAACTGGTGTGGTGGAGTGAGCTAAAGAATGATGATGGATTAAACCCAGATCAGTTGACTGGGGGTGAGTGTTTGATTTGCTCTAATGCTCCGTCCATCATCCCCTTTGGTATCGATTTGTTCGCCCTAAGTTGGCAGGGTATGCCCAGACGTGGGTCCCTTGCTCACTTTGCCACTGGATTCAAGATAGTCTGGCTGATGAGGGTTTTGAACCCGAAACCGGTCCCAGGATGCTTGTTTCCGGTCCAGGGAAGACATGGCTTGGCAGTTCGGGTTGGACTGTTCCCATGAGGCACAGGGTCAGACTGATTTGTATATGGCCATGTCTGAACTGGTGTGGTGGAGTGAGCTAAAGAATGATGATGGATTAAACCCAGATCAGTTGACTGGGGGTGAGTGTTTGATTTGCTCTAACGCTCCGTCCATCATCACCTTTGGTATCGCTTTGTTCGCCCTAAGTTGGCAGGGTATGCCCAGACGTGGGTCCCTTGCTCACTTTGCCACTGGATTCAAGATAGCCTGGCTGATGAGGGTTTTGAACCCGAAACCGGTCCCAGGATGCTTGTTTCCGGTCCAGGGAAGACATGGCTTGGCAGTTCGGGCTGGACTGTTCCCATGAGGCACAGGGTCAGACTGATTTGCATATGGCCATGTCTGAACTGGTGTGGTGGAGTGAGCTAAAGAATGATGATGGATTAAACCCAGATCAGTTGACTGGGGGTGAGTGTTTGATTTGCTCTAACGCTCCGTCCATCATCCCCTTTGGTATCGCTTTGTTCGCCCTAAGTTGGCAGGGTATGCCCAGACGTGGGTCCCTTGCTCACTTTGCCACTGGATTCAAGATAGCCTGGCTGATGAGGGTTTTGAACCCGAAACCGGTCCCAGGATGCTTGTTTCCGGTCCAGGGAAGACATGGCTTGGCAGTTTGGGCTGGACTGTTCCCATGAGGCACAGGGTCAGACTGATTTGCATATAGCCATGTCTGAACTGGTGTGGTGGAGTGAGCTAAAGAATGATGATGGATTAAACCCAGATCAGTTGACTGGGGGTGAGTGTTTGATTTGCTCTAACGCTCCGTCCATCATCCCCTTTGGTATCGCTTTGTTCGCCCTAAGTTGGCAGGGTATGCCCAGAAGTGGGTCCCTTGCTCACTTTGCCACTGGATTCAAGATAGCCTGGCTGATGAGGGTTTTGAACCCGAAACCGGTCCCAGGATGCTTGTTTCCGGCCCAGGGAAGACATGGCTTGGCAGTTTGGGCTGGACTGTTCCCATGAGGCACAGGGTCAGACTGATTTGCATATGGCCATGTCTGAACTGGTGTGGTGGAGTGAGCTAAAGAATGATGATGGATTAAACCCAGATCAGTAAACTGGGGGTGAGTGTTTGATTTGCTCTAACGCTCCGTCCATCATCCCCTTTGGTATCGCTTTGTTCGCCCTAAGTTGGCAGGGTATGCCCAGACGTGGGTCCCTTGCTCACTTTGCCACTGGATTCAAGATAGCCTGGCTGATGAGGGTTTTGAACCCAAAACCGGTCCCAGGATGCTTGTTTCCGGTCCAGGGAAGACATGGCTTGGCAGTTCGGGCTGGACTGTTCCCATGAGGCACAGGGTCAGACTGATTTGCATATGGCCATGTCTGAACTGGTGTGGTGGAGTGAGCTAAAGAATGATGATGGATTAAACCCAGATCAGTTGACTGGGGGTGAGTGTTTGATTTGCTCTAACGCTCCGTCCATCATCCCCTTTGGTATCGCTTTGTTCGCCCTAAGTTGGCAGGGTATGCCCAGACGTGGGTCCCTTGCTCACTTTGCCAATGGATTCAAGATAGCCTGGCTGATGAGGGTTTTGAACCCGAAACCGGTCCCAGGATGCTTGTTTCCGGTCCAGGGAAGACATGGCTTGGCAGTTCGGGCTGGACTGTTCCCATGAGGCACAGGGTCAGACTGATTTGCATATGGCCATGTCTGAACTGGTGTGGTGGAGTGAGCTAAAGAATGATGATGGATTAAACCCAGATCAGTTGACTGGGGGTGAGTGTTTGATTTGCTCTAACGCTCCGTCCATCATCCCCTTTGGTATTGCTTTGTTCGCCCTAAGTTGGCAGGGTATGCCCAGACGTGGGTCCCTTGCTCACTTTGCCACTGGATTCAAGATAGCCTGGCTGATGAGGGTTTTGAACACGAAACCGGTCCCAGGATGCTTGTTTCCGGTCCAGGGAAGACATGGCTTGGCAGTTCGGGCTGGACTGTTCCCATGAGGCACAGGGTCAGACTGATTTGCATATGGCCATGTCTGAACTGGTGTGGTGGAGTGAGCTAAAGAATGATGATGGATTAAACCCAGATCAGTTGACTGGGGGTGAGTGTTTGATTTGCTCTAACGCTCCGTCCATCATCCCCTTTGGTATCGCTTTGTTCGCCCTAAGTTGGCAGGGTATGCCCAGACGTGGGTCCCTTGCTCACTTTGCCACTGGATTCAAGATAGCCTGGCTGATGAGGGTTTTGAACCCGAAACCGGTCCCAGGATGCTTGTTTCCGGTCCAGGGAAGACATGGCTTGGCAGTTCGGGCTGGAATGTTCCCATGAGGCACAGGGTCAGACTGATTTGCATTTGGCCATGTCTGAACTGGTGTGGTGGAGTGAGCTAAAGAATGATGATGGATTAAACCCAGATCAGTTGACTGGGGGTGAGTGTTTGATTTGCTCTAACGCTCCGTCCATCATCCCCTTTGGTATCGCTTTGTTCGCCCTAAGTTGGCAGGGTATGCCCAGACGTGGGTCCCTTGCTCACTTTGCCACTGGATTCAAGATAGCCTGGCTGATGAGGGTTTTGAACCCGAAACCGGTCCCAGGATGCTTGTTTCCGGTCCAGGGAAGACATGGCTTGGCAGTTCGGGCTGGACTGTTCCCATGAGGCACAGGGTCAGACTGATTTGCATATGGCCATGTCTGAACTGGTGTGGTGGAGTGAGCTAAAGAATGATGATGGATTAAACCCAGATCAGTTGACTGGGGGTGAGTGTTTGATTTGCTCTAACGCTCCGTCCATCATCCCCTTTGGTATCGCTTTGTTCGCCCTAAGTTGGCAGGGTATGCCCAGACGTGGGTCCCTTGCTCACTTTGCCACTGGATTCAAGATAGCCTGGCTGATGAGGGTTTTGAACCCAAAACCGGTCCCAGGATGCTTGTTTCCGGTCCAGGGAAGACATGGCTTGGCAGTTCGGGCTGGACTGTTCCCATGAGGCACAGGGTCAGACTGATTTGCATATGGCCATGTCTGAACTGGTGTGGTGGAGTGAGCTAAAGAATGATGATGGATTAAACCCAGATCAGTTGACTGGGGGTGAGTGTTTGATTTGCTCTAACGCTCCGTCCATCATCCCCTTTGGTATCGCTTTGTTCGCCCTAAGTTGGCAGGGTATGCCCAGACGTGGGTCCCTTGCTCACTTTGCCACTGGATTCAAGATAGCCTGGCTGATGAGGGTTTTGAACCCGAAACCGGTCCCAGGATGCTTGTTTCCGGTCCAGGGAAGACATGGCTTGGCAGTTCGGACTGGACTGTTCCCATGAGGCACAGGGTCAGACTGATTTGCATATGGCCATGTCTGAACTGGTGTGGTGGAGTGAGCTAAAGAATGATGATGGATTAAACCCAGATCAGTTGACTGGGGATGAGTGTTTGATTTGCTCTAACGCTCCGTCCATCATCCCCTTTGGTATCGCTTTGTTCGCCCTAAGTTGGCAGGGTATGCCCAGACGTGGGTCCCTTGCTCACTTTGCCACTGGATTCAAGATAGCCTGGCTGATGAGGGTTTTGAACCTGAAACCGGTCCCAGGATGCTTGTTTCCGGTCCAGGGAAGACATGGCTTGGCAGTTCGGGCTGGACTGTTCCCATGAGGCACAGGGTCAGACTGATTTGCATATGGCCATGTCTGAACTGGTGTGGTGGAGTGAGCTAAAGAATGATGATGGATTAAACCCAGATCAGTTGACTGGGGGTGAGTGTTTGATTTGCTCTAACGCTCCGTCCATCATCCCCTTTGGTATCGCTTTGTTCGCCCTAAGTTGGCAGGGTATGCCCAGACGTGGGTCCCTTGCTCACTTTGCCACTGGATTCAAGATAGCCTGGCTGATGAGGGTTTTGAACCTGAAACCGGTCCCAGGATGCTTGTTTCCGGTCCAGGGAAGACATGGCTTGGCAGTTCGGGCTGGACTGTTCCCATGAGGCACAGGGTCAGACTGATTTGCATATGGCCATGTCTGAACTGGTGTGGTGGAGTGAGCTAAAGAATGATGATGGATTAAACCCAGATCAGTTGACTGGGGGTGAGTGTTTGATTTGCTCTAACGCTCCGTCCATCATCCCCTTTGGTATCGCTTTGTTCGCCCTAAGTTGGCAGGGTATGCCCAGAAGTGGGTCCCTTGCTCACTTTGCCACTGGATTCAAGATAGCCTGGCTGATGAGGGTTTTGAACCCGAAACCGGTCCCAAGGATGCTTGTTTCCGGTCCAGGGAAGACATGGCTTGGCAGTTCAGGCTGGACTGTTCCCATGAGGCACAGGGTCAGACTGATTTGCATATGGCCATGTTTGAACTGGTGTGGTGGAGTGAGCTAAAGAATGATGATGGATTAAACCCAGATCAGTTGACTGGGGGTGAGTGTTTGATTTGCTCTAACGCTCCGTCCATCATCCCCTTTGGTATCGCTTTGTTCGCCCTAAGTTGGCAGGGTATGCCCAGACGTGGGTCCCTTGCTCACTTTGCCACTGGATTCAAGATAGCCTGGCTGATGAGGGTTTTGAACCCAAAACCGGTCCCAGGATGCTTGTTTCCGGTCCAGGGAAGACATGGCTTGGCAGTTCGGGTTGGACTGTTCCCATGAGGCACAGGGTCAGACTGATTTGCATATGGCCATGTCTGAACTGGTGTGGTGGAGTGAGCTAAAGAATGATGATGGATTAAACCCAGATCAGTTGACTGGGGGTGAGTGTTTGATTTGCTCTAACGCTCCGTCCATCATCCCCTTTGGTATCGCTTTGTTCGCCCTAAGTTGGCAGGGTATGCCCAGACGTGGGTCCCTTGCTCACTTTGCCACTGGATTCAAGATAGCCTGGCTGATGAGGGTTTTGAACCCGAAACCGGTCCCAGGATGCTTGTTTCCGGTCCAGGGAAGACATGGCTTGGCAGTTTGGGCTGGACTGTTCCCATGAGGCACAGTGTCAGACTGATTTGCATATGGCCATGTCTGAACTGGTGTGGTGGAGTGAGCTAAAGAATGATGATGGATTAAACCCAGATCAGTTGACTGGGGGTGAGTGTTTGATTTGCTCTAACGCTCCGTCCATCATCCCCTTTGGTATCGCATTGTTTGACCTGAGGCACAATGTTATCTGTCAAGCTTTCGCTTTTAAAAGTTGAAACTAAAGTCCTCGGTATGGTATGAGCTAATAGGTTGTGTTCTTCTAATTCTTTCTGATCTAGTCCAACCAGTCGGGTTTTATACCCCACTAATTGACGAGCCTCCCAGTACACACCTCCATAATTGTACTGCAAAAGTTTCCTCTCTGAATGCTCCATTAGTGATTGGTCCATTGACAACTAATAGGTGTTTGTTTCCATGCATTGGTGCTTTCTTTTCAGGTACCTCCGTGTGATGGGGGCTAAATCCAATTTTATTTGTCTCAACTAAAATTTCATTGGTAGTTGGTAATCTGCCATGCTCTCCTGGGTTATGGTTTTGTACAGAAGCATTACCAGATCATTCTACATCAGAGGCCAGGATCCCAATTGAAGTCTTATCCAATAGTAAAGTCTCCAGAATTTACATATCCATTTTATGCAGTCTACTCAATTCACTCTTGGCTCCTAACAGAAATTGGAGGAGAATCACAAAATAGTGGTGGATTAGCCTAAGATTATGCTCTCCTTCATTGTAGAAAAGTGGCACTCCAGGATAAACTAATTAAGGTAAAAATACTGCATCAGATGTATTATCTAAGTCCTCTGTTGTCTGTGATAGGGCTTATATCTGATCCGTCCTCTGTCCATATGGGGATTCTTTTAAAATTCTGTAAATTAGGAACAGTCATTTGATTTAGGTGTGGCAGTCACTCTAAATCCCAAAATGGCGATTCTGGGAATTCAGGGCCAGATCGAACTTCCTAAACTTAAAATGACTTTATACAACCAGAGATTGATGCCGGCTAGAACGGATATCATATGGGACAGGGGTTGAGATTGAGTCCCTAGATCAGGTAAGGAAAGAATGAGCATGAATCTGTAAGTAGTATTTGATGGTCTGTCATATCGAATGAAAGCTGATAGGTTGAGTACTATGAGAAGTTGTTTGTCATGGTCATCTATAAGAAGCAATACGTCAACCAAAACCTGATGAAATGCCTTTGTCTGGCTGCATCATGGTTGAAATCAGATTGGAAAGAGTTAAAGTGATTGTGGTTGAATATTTGCGCTAGGAGTTGGGAAGAAATCGCTATTATAATTATTTTCTACAGGAAGACAAACTATAATTCTTCTGGAATCATGGGGAAAAAATGTAAATAATATTTACAGATGAAATGTTATAAACTTCAAATTCAAAAACTGAAGAGAAGCATGTTCATTGCTTTTTAATGAAAACTTCTACAAGAGGCTGCACTTTGGGTTAAGAGCTGCTTGTTTTAAGACCACCAGCCCTGCAGCAGACAGAATGTCCTGCACTGGCAGTTCATTTTCTGCACATTCAATGACTAAATGCTCATTTTCCTTCCTGAGTTTTTTTCTAGGCCCGTGCGGTAAGCTCTGCTCAGCTAGTGGAGTATGCGGAATTCGGACACTCCGCGCTCCGTGGAGGAGCACGGAGTTCCTGAATTCCGCCTTCCGAGGGCGAAGCTGGAGTTTTTTTTTCCGTCCACACGCTCAAGATTTGGTTTGGCACTCACTTGCGAGCGCCACAATACTCTCGGCCCGCTAGTGAGTGCGCAGGAGACTTCACGCTCGCACCGCTACCAACACATCCATCTCGGGTAGCTTTTGTGCTCGAGAAGCAGCTAAGGAGGCTTTTCGAGTGGATTTTCTTCTCCAGCGCACCGTTGGAGTTTTTTTTGTGCGAGAAGCCTTTTTTTCCAACAGGAAAGAAGTGCCCCAGAGAATCCAACTTCCTGTTCCGGTCTAGCAGGCTCCTCCCAGTGCTTTGTCCATCTCCTGGTCACATTTCATTTGGATTTTGAGCTGGAAGGATCACTCTCCATGTCTGCTGCACATATATATTTGGAATTAAGGACTTTATATTTGAGATTTCACAAGTAAGTTAAAAAACTCTTGTATAAGGGTGTTGTTTGTTTGATAGAGGGCATGCATCAGTATTTGTTTGTTCTTTTATTCGATTTTTAAAGTTATTGTAGTGGGTGGCCTGCATTCTTTCAGTAGGGGCCTAGCTATATTTTTTAATTTAATTTTTCTTCTTTTGTAAAGGAACGGATGTTGCATAGTTCAGTACATTTTCTTCTTGTTTGTTAAATTTGCAATATTTATTTATTTTACTATTTGGCCTAGTCTGTCAAGGGGCCATTCAGTAGGCCCAGGTCAATGCTAGTCATGGGTGCATAAAACAATTGTTTATGTGGTAGATGTTGTTTTAAAACATCATTTAGGGCTCCGATGGCATTGGATTAAATAAAAAATGTGTTTTTTTGGTGTTTCACGGTATTTTGTGTACAAAAAGTGCGTATGTAGGGTAATATTTGATGCCTTGGGAGGATGTGTGCTGTTGTTAAATTATTATAGCTCCATTAATTTTCATTTTTGGCATTACTGAACTAATGGTAGTGTTTTCTTCAGTGTTACCATGCCTCCTTTGTCTGTCCAATGTGTGTGTGTTTGCCGTAGACCACCATTGATTTGTCTTTGTTCTCCATTCCATGTGGTCAGGGGCCATTTTGTGGAGTCTGTGTCCATAGGCCTGAATGTGCTCTCTTTGTTTCGAATGCCTTCGTGCTTTCTGTTATTGTTTTGCCATGTGGCTAGCAGCCATTTTCTGCATCCTGCCAGTGTGCCTTTGCCATAGTCTTGCATGTGTTCTTTCTTCCCTGTGCCTCCTTGCTCAGTGTTGTTGTTTGACCATGTGCTGTGTGTGTTGCACTGGTGTCAAACTGAAACTCTGAGTCCTCTTGTTTTTTTGCTCTACCTCTGAGTCTTCTTGGTATACTACTCATGAAGCTTCCTTCCGTCCTTCTCCTTAACTCTAAAATACAGTTTCTGTTTTAAATTCCGCAGGTCTTCTCGTCTCCTACATGAACGAAAGGCGAAAACCTGAGCTCAACACTTCTGCTTACCTATCGGACCAGTCCAGACAGGCACCCAAGAGTGATGGATATTCCCAAGTCGAATGCAGACGCACCACTTAATTTTGCAATACAGTATAATTTTTCTTTGGAGAACTGGGTAGGTGGGTTCACTCCTACATCATTTTATTTTTTCCAACCTAGAAGACAGAACATTTAGATATCTGATTACTAGGGTCTCTGAGGCAGAAGGACTGTTTGCAATGCATTTAACTGCACTGTGTCATACTTATTCCTTCGTTTCCTTCCACAACAGATTGATGAAGATGATGTGCTGCTCTTCGCCCAGATGAATGTTGTCCTTGTGTAGTATTTGCCTTGGTCAAACCTTTCCCCAAATCCCCTTTCCCATCCATTCATCAAACCCCTAACCCTCTTTCCCCGGCCTGTGTGATTTATTGAGGTGTGGCTTAATTTACACCATTAATAGATCACACACATGGTGAGGCGAATGTGGTGAAAGCAACACCAACTCACTGCAGGAGCTTCTATTACCTAAGCAATAGCCGACACTGGCCCCATTTACCCACCCGTGCATAAAAATTATCTATATTTTAGCAATAGAACGAAGAACATCAATCATCAGCACCATCATTCAGGCCTTGAGTTGCGTAACCATAAATGCCTTACCATATCCACTTCAGACTTTGAGTCCAGTTTTCATGACTCAAGGATTTCGTAACTTTAGTTTTAATTAAGTAGTAGCTCCCCATTGCTCAGAAGTTACTATTGCTATTTTTTGATATTTTAGAATTCTTTGTTGTGTCATGTAGTAGTATGGTCTCAATTCTTTGTAAAGCTTTGATATAATTTATAACCCACTAACTCAGTGTTTTTATTTCCATTTTGTTGCCTGCGATGAATAATCCTTCCGATTAATCCTACAGTTGGAGCTCACCTGGGTGGAAGTGGGACCTCACTTGTGAAGTTGTGATGCCCTCACTGTTATTACTTCATCTATATTCAGGTAAGACAACTATGGAGTGTAGTGAACTAGTTAAGTTAGTAAGTACGTAACTAACTGCTACTGCAATTAATCATTTATCATTAATCATCTCCCTTTTTGCAATGCATTGATGCATACTACACATCACTGTGAAATAGCTTGGAACTGTACGAGCTACATAGAGAAAGTCACAAAGAACACAAACTCACTGATATCACTGTTTCACTTTTGTGACAGGAGGACAGAAGAGTCGGCAATGGCTTCTTAATCAGCCAAAGCGAGCAGCGATGATGAGTATGATTAGGTAGCGCTGAGCACCTGCCTAGCTGAAACTGGATCACATAATAATATTCTTAGCACAAACTAAATGTAACATACCTCTGAGTGTGAGCAACATGCTATTCTGGAAAAAATGTTAGCATTGCAAAACATAAACACAACTATAAATAATAATACTCACCGAGCCCCGGGATCTCAACATCGAGCAGGTTGAGCAGTTCCTGCTCCAGGTCAAGAATATCCACCGAGCAAAGCATCAGCTGCTGGAAGGTGCGCTGTACCTGGCTGGTGAACCGCAGGCACCGGCGCACCCTCCGCCAGCGCAAGTGACACTCCCGCAGGGGATATCCACTGCCAGGCCTGCTGCCAGAATGGAGGGAGGTGTTGCTGCACAAAAAAACTAGTGCTGCCACCTCCTCCTTGCTGAAGATAGCCTGGGGCTGCACACCTGGGTGGCGGCGGCGCCCGCAAGGTAGGAGGCTGCTGCTGGCTGTTTGGGGGGGGGCCTGGCGCTGCCGCTCCCCTGTTCGCACTGCTCTGCCATGGCGCCGGGTGGGGTCAAGATTGGAAAAGGACGGAAGTAAAGAAGAAATAAGGAAGTAAAGGGAAAAACAACCCAAAAAATAAAAAGTCACGAAAAAATGTAAAAAACGTCAAATACACAGACACAAGAACACACACTAATACAATGAATGACAAGCATTAGAAATGCATTAAGTCTTGCATTTTTTTTTGTTCCAGCCATTCACGTTGTAAATGGAAATATCTTTTACCCTTGTGTGATCACAAAAACAAAAACACATAAGCCACCAATGTCCACTTTAACAGGAGTGGGAAACTTGCAGGCAGAAAAACACAAGAAAAACACTTCCTGGTGTAAAAGCAGCACGAAATGAGCACCCCTGGCCATACCTATGCACCATTTACAAACAATCAAAGTATTAAATATAAATCTTGTTTGCCAGCCTATATATTGCATGTAGAAGTAACAAGCTGAAGCACAGTGTAAGATTCTTCAGCGAGGGGAAGAAAAGAGAGTTGTTGGGGGAAGGAGGGAGGACAATCACCTCAATCACCTCCAAAGCAGCAGACGGGCACTGATTATGTTTGATTAATCTGTGCTTGGTCCCTGCTCCACCGAGGCAAGTGACTGATGTTTGGGCTGCGCTGGCCATTTAGGAGGCAGCAAAGAAGACTGAAGCTGGAACTAGCAAATAGTAGGCAAGGGCGGGCTTCACGTCCTGTACTGAACACAATAGTGTCTCAAACAAGCGCATGTGCTCGCAGGCTCGACCCTATGAAGTACTATTGACTTTGAATTACTGTAACCTTAGGACGTAGTTTAAACATACAAGAATGACTAAAAAGATTAACAAAAAGGACTAAGACTGCAAAGAAAAAAATGGTAAAATAAAAGGATTGGCCAAGTTCACTTCTTTTTAGACCTATAGCCTCATGTGACGAGACATCTAACACACATGGCCCAATGCCCCATGCTGTTTGTTGTGGTGGGTGGAAGCAAAATGTGAAAAAATGTGAATGACAGCTAAACAGACTAATGATGCTGAGGTCTGGACCAAAGCTCTTCTAAGCATTGTTAATATGTATGTATTTTTAGGTATGGAATTGACCAAAGCCTTTCGATTTTAGGGGCTTTCAGTAATCCATTGGTCTGTTGTTGTGCCACACACATTTTTCTTCCTCCCATTACAGCATGGGGCATTTAGTCAGCCCACCTCAGCCATTGACTAATTTCACTGTGAGTGACAGCATTCTGCTTTTTCACATGGGGCACAACTCTACATATAAAGTA
The DNA here is from genome assembly GCA_963921515.1 of Calotriton arnoldi. Classification (NCBI taxonomy): domain Eukaryota; kingdom Metazoa; phylum Chordata; class Amphibia; order Caudata; family Salamandridae; genus Calotriton; species Calotriton arnoldi. Next base: position 1,025,603 of record CAWUFW010000626.1, read on the forward strand.
GTTCACTTCAATGGAAAGGGCTACAAGGCAATGTGTGCTTTTTGAGACCAAAAATTGATTTTTGTTTACAGGCAACGTGTTTTTTATTTATTTTTATGGTCAGGGTCTCTGCACCTTCCACAACAATAAAGTTTTATAAAAGAAATGACAAAGCAAAACAAGCACTGGAAAAGACATAAAGGTTGGAAGTCGATGGCAGACCTATTGGCTTTGTCAATGCTTGTTTATTTACGATTTTTACCAAAGTTGTCTGGAGAGACAGCTAAAGCAATATCTAAGCCTGGGCTAATAAAAACAAATGCCCTCCCACACCACTCGTCTAGCTCTCCAGAGGTGGTACCCTTGCATTCTGTGGGAAAAAGGGATTGAAGAGGGAATTGGGGCAGGGCTGCTTATGCATTAGGATCCAGACAGCTTGTCATGGCTTCAGCCTAGTCTTCTAGTCTCTTTTTGTGGTGGAATGTTAATACTTGCAAAGCGGATGACCAGAAATGCTGATCACAGGTGAGCTGGGGCCTTTGCTGTTGTGATCCTATAACCTGTTGACCACTCCAGACATGAACATACGTGAGGGTTTACAATCTTCTGAAACCCCTTTGACAGGCCAAGTATGAGGCGTTTGGACTGAGCTGTCTTGAGACTGTTCGCAATTGTTCTGCAGCGCAGTGAGGTTCTCTCAGTGACTTATAAGCACTTAATAAATATAAGCAAATATTTTGATGTTGCTATAATTCTTTTAATATCGGTATCCTTTAAGGAAGGCTGAGACTGATGCAGACATTCTGATTGCGTAGAATGGTGACATTAATTGTATGCTGTCGAGCATTAACAGCTATCAATAGCCCTTCTTCTTATTATGTGCCTTTGGCTCGGGCCCATAAATGGGCAATTAACAGCCTACATTGTTAACGCTCTCGGAAGCAAGTAATAACATCAGGACTACCTTATGTGGAGCAAAACCTGCACTTACAACGTGTGGCAACGTGGGGTGCCAGTAGCACGTACATAAAATCAAAACAACAAGAACATTCATTGGAAAAATGTCCAAAAAGGAGGTAAGAGCGCCGTATTTCGTGAAACAGAATCATATTTTAACACCATGCTTTTCCCACAAGCCCTTGATAGGGTGTGAACACACACTGTTCAGCTTTGTAATCCTTCCTGCTTTTTTCACTTTTTGTGCGAGTGAAAGTCAGCATCAGCATCCGCAGAGGGCTTTGCGCTTTTCCCCTTTCACCATCTACATTTATTTTATCATGCCAGACTTAGAGCGAGCCTTCCCCTGGTGTCTGTTTCAAAGCAGTGGAAATTTCCACAGTGCTGATAAGACGCGGCGGCGGGCGGGAAGGGGTGGATGAGGAAGCAGAGATGCCACCGCATAACTAGGCTGGTGCTCGCTTTTGAAAACTTGTGCCACCTTTTAATACCTGCAAACACACGGAACGAGCGTCGATTCAATAATTCGGCACCCTGACATAAACCTTTCACACCGAGAGAAAGCAAAAGACGTTGATGAGATGCTTAGAAACACCATTAACGAACAGCTCATTTTAAAAATGTTTACATTTTATAGTAAATGGGTACTTTACTCTGTAAGAAGTTATGCATTTGGAGTATACGAATGTTTGGGGGGTAGGGGCCATGGGAAGCAAGCGTTGTAAGATAGGCAAAGCCAACCATAAGATGGAGGTCCTATTTTAAGGCCTGCGTGGCTGAGAGGCTTCTGCTTTAGCCCCCAGTGATGATGTCATGGACCAGAGGAGGATGGCTGGTAAAATTCCACTCATTCAGTCACCACCGAACTGAGGAGTTTTTTCTTCATTTTTAAATAAATGTGTTCAGATGCAGGGAGGGGAACCCCTTATCTAGTCATTTGATACTTTCAAGGCTGGCTAAAGGGAGGAAAAAACATACAGCCTCTGTAAAATGTGCCTTAAAAAAAAAAAATGAAACGCGGATGGCACAGGAAGTGACCACGTCAGGAGGAGAAGAAAAAAGGGAGGATCAGGAGAGTAGGGAGCAGGGTTGGATGTGGCGTAATGGCCAGAGAGGCCGAACTGTAAGCTGGGAACACGAATATGCGATGTTACAATCCATGCGATACATCGCATGCCATTACAATAAAAGTCGTTACAACGACTTGCTGTAGGGGGCGCTGGATGTTGCAATAGTATAATTTACTATTCCAACTCCAGTCTGTGCAACAATAGGGAAGGTGTTGGATTTTAAATCCAACACCTTCTGCCCCCTACAGCAAGTCGCTGTAACAACTTGCATTGTAATGGATTGCGATGTAACAACGCGGTCGTTGTTACGACCGCGTTGTAATGGCATGCGATGTATCGCATGCGATGTAAAGGATGTCTCCCGGGAACACGCTTCAATTCTCGGCGTCGGCCCTGCCAATTGAATGTGTAGGTCTGTATTGCAACTGGGGGTGGCAGGGGAGATTAAGTAGCGGCTTAGCTGAAACACCAAAGACAGGCAGGGCAAATGAAGAGGAGTTTCATACAGCCCATGCACAAAGTAAACATAGCACTTAACAGGAGTAGAGGCAGGCCAACAAAAAAAAAAACCAGACGGGAGGCGGGGCCATCGCACGCTGTGAACGCTATGAAGGAGATGCAGCCGACCAAAAGAAACCATTAGTGAAATTGCCATGGAGCGGGAACAGACACAGAAAGGAAGGACCAACACCGGCAAACACCAATAACAAGCCAGCAGTTCTGAAATACACAGATAACAACCAATGGTAATCGGTGGGAGTGCCAAAAGCCTACAAAAGAGATACAACAGGTCCTAAAAATGAGAGGTGGAATAATTAGGAGGGTGGAGGATTCCAAAGATTAAAGAGGGATTAAAAAACAGGCCCACCTGCATAAACAGAGTAAGAAAACAAGATGCCTGCGCCCATGCGAACCGCATGGTGGCGTTCGCACACAATTTGGAACACGAGTACATGCTCCGCGTTGCGTTTGATGGAAAACGCAACACAAACGGGCATAACGAGAAACTCTGCCCGCCCGCAGAACTCCGTGTAGCGCCACGTAACAGAACCCTATGAACTCCGCCCAGTCCTAATTTTTTTCTATAGTCTGCTCCCAACACTCCTGGCCTAGAGTATAGCCATGCGCTTGAAACAGCGCTTCCAATGTGAAGCAAGTATTTCAAGTGTGGGAGAAAGATAAGCAAATGGGATGGGCAATTTCAGTGCCTATTTTCAAAGCTCGACCACAGTGAAGTTTACAGTTACCCCCACTGCAAGGCTTTGAAGTTCAAGACGTTGAACGAGAACAATTGAATATATTAGTTTATTCACGGTTTTAAGAGATTAAACTGTACAAAGTATCAATTTACAATCAAGGAAACATTCTCCAAAACACTGCCGTGGTTTTTTTTCTAAACATTTTGAAAAAATTAAAAAAGGATACAGCATACATTACATAGTTATGGGTTAAGCCTAATAACAAACAACAAAACACATCAGTGTCATTACTAAAACTCATACCTCCCAAATGCAAATTAATAAAGAATCCCCTCAACCACAACGCAACAGGCAGTCCCTCAACACATCTAAATCGCTTTTCAAAGACACTTTAAATAGCCTTCACTGACTAATCTTTCCTTGCCAGACCTTCTTTTACTCCTCAAACTAATGCACTCCATGGCAGACCTAAACTTATCATTTAAAAGTATGTGCCATCTGCTGAGATGTGGTGACTGAAGGCTATGCTTAAGAGGCCGACGGTGCCTTCTCTAAATGTTACACAGACCCTGCCTGCTAGCACTTCTCAGCATAATTTTTTTAACAATTTTAAAGGATAACTTAGAAAAGTTTTTAAACCTACCTCTAGATCCATATACAGCACAGTACAAGCATCACAACAATTTACCTATCCCCCCAGTTGCAGACTCACAGAACTCCACCAGCTAAATAATGTATGGCACGTTGCTCCCATACAAGTCATATATAAATTACAGACATATCTGGAAGGCTACTACTTTCAGTGGCTTCACCTGAAGCTCAAACCTGAGTTCACATTCCATTTTTTCATGTAAAACAGCAGAGCAACCAAAGCTTCTGCACTGGATTATGTGAAAGAGAGATAGCAGGATAGCACCATATCTACTAAGTTATGGCACTGCTGCTGTCATCCCCTGCGCTGGCACGTTAAGCTGCTTTGGGACGGAATGCACACACCATAGTGCAATGGTGTGCATGTGAGTCCTAGCATAGGCATCATGCTAGACGTGATGTGAGGTACAGGTTTTGTACTGGAAATGTACACTTCCAGTACAAAATAGTGTACACTGTACATTACAACAATCATGCAAAGTTAGAAATGTTTTGAGGAAAGAAACTTGTCAAACATTACGCCTCCCTCACGGACGTGTACATTTTCAGCACAAAGACCTGTCTATCTTTTTTAGTAGATAGGGCTTTTTGTCAAAATCCGTGGTGGTTGCATAGCAATGTCCATGTACCACTCATGGGATGCACCCTTGACGTAAAGTAGTGCAAAGCGCTCCTTTGCATTACTTAATGGCTACTTTCCAGCGCATATCAAGTTTGGCGCTGGAAAGTAAATCCTAATTCAAGACTTTGCAAAGGCTTGCATAACTTTTTTGACACCGCACCAGTGCAAAGCCTTGATAAATATGACCTTGGTTGTCTAAACCATAGTTTGGCACCATGCAATACACACAGCATATTTAGTTGGTAGATTTCTACAAATGGAGCATGCGTGGCAGGATAGAAGTCAAAGCTAAACTTTTTTAAAGGTACAATTTCCACTTTCCTTTCATTTTATTTTAGTCCTCATGTGCGACAAGAGGAAAGGAGCTAATGGTCACCTTGTTCTGATCAATGCCTCGTTCAACATTTCCTTTAGGAGTTTCCAAAACCCAACTCTGTACTCCTCCCTTTGTTAATTTTGTCTTTACTCCTCGGACCTCCAGACTAGCAGCGACCCCGCTTTTAAATTATCCTCCCATTCTTATCATTTGCATCATTCCAAAAAAGGTTCCCACATCTTAATCCATTGCTTTGACCCATTAACACATTCAAATCTACTAATGCGCTGTGCCGATCTACCCCAATCAGTGCACGTCGGTGAGTCAGTGGACACCCATTTCATGCACATTTCTCTTCGAGTAAATAAAACTAATATAAAAAGCAGCTGTTACTGTAACTTCCTAAGTCTTCCGTCAGACCCTTCACCTTGGAGAATGCCGAAAATAACTAGTTAAAGGCTTACCCTTTTCAATATATTTGTTACAATCTTACCCATTTCCTAGATATTCAGACACTGCCAAAACAAGTGAACGTCGTCTACTTTATCTAGGCCACAATTAGGGCAGCACCTCGGCTTTTGCCCTGCCAGCTTCAACAGCTTCTTCAGGGACCAGTACACCCTATGTTTTGTAAATGAATGATTTCTCCTAAGAGGTGCAGATTTTACAGAAGCCCAAAGTGTAGACATTGATACTTGCCATAGGTGCGTCAACTCCAGCGACGGCAGGCCCATTCTCCACATTTCCTCTGGCAGTGTGAGGGGCCAGTCTTTATCTTCTACCAGCAACCAATGCCATTTTGACATCTCTTCCTTCTGAGAGAGAGTACTTTGCAGTTTCTCTTCCCATTCTGTATTTCTTTCCCTGGAATCTCCCTGTTCACCTGTCCAGCTTGCCAACTGATAAAACTTAAATTTAGAGAGCCTGTTGTCTGTGAGCCAGGATAGTGTTTCCCATGTCGACAGGGTACCCCCTCCCTCAATTGTCCCCACCTTGTTATTCTGGCATCTATTAAGGGCCTATCTAGTATATCCTGCAGGCAGCCTGGTGTTCCAGGTGAGTTCCATATATGAGCAGGTTTGCTATAATACAGAATTCCTAAAATCCGCCTAACCTGCGTTCAAACTTTACACGTGGCACTCAGAGGGGCAGGTTTATGAGCCCCTTGCGCCACTTTTGCGCCGCCGTTGCGTCACTTCTGTGACGCAGCGGCAGTGTAAACTATGCACCACGTTGCGCCCTATTTACAACGTGACGCATCTAGGGAGATGCGTCACGTTGTAAAGCCCTGCGCCACATGAAACCTGCGTCAGGTTTCATGTGGGCGTTCCGGCGCAGGGGGGGGGCGTTCCGGCGCAGTAAAACCTCGGAAAAGTGCCTGAGTGAAATCTACAAGATTCCACTCAGTCACTTTTCCGACGCCGCTGCGTCAAAACCTTGCGCCTGCTTGAAGCAGGCGTAAGGCGTGACGCACCACGTCATGTATGGGCAGGCCACGAGCATTACTGGAGTTGCGTCACGCTTGCGACACGACTCCAGCAATGCGCCACCCTTCCGACAGGAGATGCGTCATGCATCTGTTTATCCTTGCGCCACGATGCGCCGCATTGTAAATGCGGCGCATTTGTGGTGGCGCAAGGGTAAACTTGCGTGACGCATCTTACCTGGCGCATCCCTGCTGATTTGCAGGGATGCGCCAGTCGTCATAAATCTGCCCCAGAGTCTTTAGACTGATCTTCTTCAAATATTTTGGATGGCCAAATTTGAAGAGGAAGTAGTCGCTTTCTCCTGGGACATTTTTGGTTACGGCTCGATAGAGAGGGGAAGTCTGCTGAAAGCCTCTCCTTAGAAGAAGCCATACATTTTTCAGTTGAAAAGCCCAACAGTATAGCTGGAAATCTGGGAAGGCTATGCCTTCTTCTATTTTGCACTTAAGCCTTTCTTTCCAGGCGATTCTTGCACCCTTAAAAGCCCATTTAAAACGACACAGGTCTCCGTGTAATTTTCTAAACGATTCTGCCCTAAAGCTCAAGGGTATCGTGTTAAAGCTGAAGGTGAACTTTGGAAGTATCATCATTTTAACTATATTAGTTCTGCCAAGCATTGAAAGAGAGAGATATGCCCATGTGTTCAGCAGTTTCTTAGTTTCTGTCATAAGTTTGTTGAAGTTTACTTGGGCCATCATGTCAAAATCTTTCACCGACTGAATCCCTGGAGATCTAATTTCCTACTTTCACAAAGAACTATCAGAGGGGGCATTCCATGTCATAAATTCTATTTTTTGCTGGTTTACTAAATATCCCAATACCCTACCAAAGTTGTTTAGTGTATGTAGAGTAACAGGGAAAGAGCTTGGTAAGTCTTGCATGTAGATCATCAAATCATCCACAGATAGGCCGCTTTTTTACTCAATCATGATATTAGACAGGAATGATCTCCTGATTTTTCCTGATCCTAATTGCTAAGGGTTCAATGTATAGGTTGAAAAGCAGGGGGGACAAAGGACACCCTTGCCTGTTCCTCTCCCTATCTGAAATTGCTTTGTTAATTTCCCATTAACTAAGATCCTTGCTGATGGGTCTCTATAAATAGCCCTAATTGCCCCCAGGGACTTTTCTCCTAAGCCGTATGGCTGAATTACTTCGTATAGGAAGGGCCAACTCACCCTATCAAAGGCCTTAACAGTAAGAGGGGACTTTCTATCTATCGCCACGTCAATTGCACCCACTAAATTGTGAGTCACTTCATGTAGTTGTCTGCCTTTCATACAACCCTTTTGGTCTTCATCCACAAGCCCGCCGATCACCTTCTCCAGCTTTGTGGCTAGAATATGTGTGTAGATTTTATAATCATTGTTCAGCAGCGATATTGGTCTATATATTTCACACACTTTAGGGTCTTTATTGGGTTTTAGAAGTATACTAATTGTCGCTTCGCCCCATGAGCGTGACTGGGCAAGGCCTCCCAAATATATTATAGTTAATAGCCTAGTCAGGACCGGAGTACGTTCGTCTTTAAGAGCCCTATACAGCTAATTTGGTAAACAATCCGGACCTGGTGCCTTCCCCTTTTGTAGCCCTCTAATTACTCTTTCCACAACCCTACGCTTATTTTCTGGTTTAAGCTCTGCTTTAGTTCTAGTTGTAATACAGGGAGAGCATCATCCTTAAGCCAACTATTTATCTGTTCTGCGACTTTTACTCTATGTCTGAGTCTTCTAAGCATCGCTCGCCAGTCTCCTTAATTATTATTTCCTTGATCAGATTTTTAGAATTTTCCACTCTCGTCTTCCAGGCCAATAATTTCCTGCAACCTTCCCCATATTCATAGTGGGCCAGTTTGCTGGCCTTTCACTTACTCCGTACAACTCGTTATAAGTACTCTAACAATTCACTTCTTGCATCTTTGAGTATATTATTTAAGGTTACCTGTTCCCCAACATTTTCACAGCTGTTTAAGCCCCTTATGAATCCCCTCGATCTTCAATTCAAACTCTCTCACTCTATGCTTATTTTCCTTTCTTTTGTGTGCCGCATAGCTAATTCTTTTCCCACGAATAAAGGCTTTATAAACATCCCATATGATATGTAGTGAAGAGGAATCTTCATTTATCTCAAAAGACTCTACTGTGCCCTTCCTTAATTGACTAATGACTGATGGGTCTCCAAATAATGTTCTATAGAGTTCATCTGCGTGGGGCAGATCCCTTATCCAGAAGGAGCTCTTAACTTCCCCGCTGAGTGATCAGATAAGTGGTCCGGCTGATATACTACTTCTTTTACTTTTTGTCTCAGCCTCATGCATATAAAAAAAAAAAAATCGATCCGGGAGGCATGGCCATATTTATTATTATAATATGAGAAGCCCATTTCTTGGCCCACCCTCTCCCTCCAAACATCCACTACATTTTCACTTGTTTAAGCCCCTTTGAATCCCCTTGATTTTCAATTTCAACTCTCTCACTCTATGTTTATTTTCCTTTCTTTTGTGCGCTGTGTAGCTAGTTATTTTCCCCCGAATAAACGCTTTATACGCATCCTATATGATATTTATGGAAGAGGAATCTTCATTTATCTAAAAAAAACTCTGCAGTGCCCTTCCTTAATTGACTAATGACTGATGAGTCCCCTAATAATGTCCTATAGAGTCCATCTGGGTGGGGCAGATCTGTAATCTAGTAGGAGTTCTAACTTCCCCGCTGAGTGATTGGATATGTGGTCCAGCTGATGTACTACTTCTTTTACATTTTGTGTCAGCCTCATGTTCACCCAAAAAAAATCCATCCGGGAGGCATGGCCATATTTTTTATTATAATATGTAAAGCCCATTTCCCGGCCCACCCTCTGCTTCCAAACATCCACTAACCCTAAATCTTTCATCATATAATGAGCACTGTCCCTCATCTTGGGGGAGTTAACCACTGATCTGGTAGTAGATTTGTCTAGGGTCGGATCTAATAGTACATTAATATCACCTCCCATCACTATATGATTCCCAATCTTCACTAATTGACTATACAACTCTCGGAGAGGTGCTGGGTCATCGATATTTGGACCATAGTATCCTATGAAAGTATGCCCTGGTGTATGTATCTTAGCATTTACAATCAGCAGTCTCTCCTGAAGATCAGCAACATAGTTTTCCACAGTAACTTGTACTGAGTTTTTCTACAAGATGGCAAATTCTTTTACATTACACTGCAGGTTTGTGCATGCAAATTGGCTAATCCATTTTTGCCCCTTTAATTTTATCGCATTCTTCTTGGAGTAGGTGCGTTTTCTGCAATATTATGACATCCCAGTCTGATTGTTATAAGTATTCTAGGATTCTCCTCCTCCTACTTTGTACCCTAAACCTATTTATGTTCCATGTCAGGACCCTAAAAATTATTTTTTTAATCATTTTATCTTTAGTCCTCCTGGCTTTCTGATTTCTCAAACACCTTTTGTCTCAAATTAGGATTGAATTTTTTTGTTTTTCTCCCACATACTCCCCACCCAGTGATCATCCTGTCTATTCTTCAGTCTTCTTTTGTGCACCCACCTAACCCTCCCCCTTCCCCGCCCTCTCTGGGGAACCCTCTAAAGAACCATGCTAGTTAGTTTACGGTACCCTTTAGCTTTGTCGCTCCGATGTCTAATTATGTTTTGCTTTTATCTGTTGTATCAAGCTCTCACCCTCAGTAGGAACTTTTATATTGTGCATTTTATTGTCCCACATTATCCTTAGAGTTGCAAGAAACTTCAATTGAGCAGTGGCGCCCAGGGATCTGAGTTCCTGTATATACTTCCCCAACTCCTATTGCCTTTCTTGAGTCACTCCGGAGATGTCTAATCTGATGCGGAAGGACAGCTCGCCTTTTTTAAAACTGTTAGCCTTCAGGGCTTCGGATAGACTCTGCTCTTTCAATGAATAGATTTTAAATTTGACCAGTATCTTCCTTGGTTTTTCCTTATTCAGGCTTATTATAAAGGAACCCCAATGAATCCTCTGTATATCAGCCTCCAGATCCTCTGAGACTAATGAAGGAATGCACTCCTTGATCAGGTTAATCACAAACCCTTTTAGATTTCCCCTTCTGCTCCTTCTGGAATATTTAGGACTCGTAAGGTATTCCTTCTAGCGTTGTTCTCCAGGGACTCTATCTTGTCTCGTAGATCTTTTTCCCTGTTTTCAGTGTGTGAATTTCTTTGCGATTGGCATCAACCTCCTTATTTAATACCTCTATAGAGGTTTCCATAGAGCATAGTCTCTCTGTGAGGTCAGTAATTTTGAGCTCTAGACTGTCACAGGCACCTTATATTTTAGCCTGATTCTTTCCAGAGATGGCAAATTTATACTTAATCTCCTCCGTTAGTGCTACTAGCAGGGATTCTATACCGGGTTGCACTGAGGTGTCCTGCTTTTGGCCTCCAGCGGCAATTGTGATTTCCATTCCTTATCTTTCCCTGGGGATTCCTGAGAAAGTGCTTGAAATCTATGTGTGAGCACTAACCCTACTCCCTCACCTGGGCTCTGTTGTCTTCTTTCCATGTTACAACTAACAGCTGATGGGTCAGATGAGTCAGATTGGTAGGGGTTAGGTTGTCTCCTCTCTTCTTGTTTGGCCTGTACCTTAAAGAATGATTGCAAGGAGGGCGTGGTTTTGACTCTGCCCCTGGGGTTTGCCGGGTCTGCTCAGGTTTCCCTTAGTTTGTGCTTAATGCCAGGCTGTGGTCATGGGGCCTATGTTGTGCTGCACACACTCTCTTGAGAGCGGGGAGTGATGACAAAAATGGGGGGGGAGACTATTACTTTGCTCTGTTGTGTTTTACCACTATCTGTCCCTTCATAGTTCAAGACTTGCAAGTTTATGTCTTAGTGCATATCTATTTTTATTACCTTGAGTCTTTACCAAGTCTGCTTCCACAGATCTTTCTGCATCCAGTTGTAGTGTTTTTCTGCTTTGGGCTTTCCTCGTAAAGACAGGGAAAGTGACCGCATCCCGGGGCTTCCCCTTACTGCCCAACACTGTTCCCCGTGTTGGACTCATAAGTTGTTCTCCTTGTTTTGCTTTGGCGCCTGACTTCTGGAGCACCGACAATGCTGCAATGTGCAGCTGCCAGCCTATGCTGATGCTGCCCAAAGATCCCCGGACACTGATTAGAGCAGAGGCTCGTCAGTCTCTGCGAAGCTCCTGAGCCACCTGCAGCCAGAGACCTGCCCCATCCAGCGTTGCCTGCCGGCCTCCAGCATCGCCGCCACTCACCCCAATGAGACTCCGGCACATCCAGCCACCGCCGGGCAAGAAACCAAAAGAAAAAAGGCAAGCAAGAGTGGGAAAAGAAGCGCCGACAGAGCCTACTGAAACCGCAAAGGTAAGCAGGTTATCTCATTTGTGCGATATTCAGCCCATAGCACCGGAGAGACGGGAGCTCCTGGCCGGCGTGTTAGCTAGCCGCCATGTTACCTTAATATTGCCTAATTTTTTGTGTTGTCAATTTCCACTTTCATGTTCACAAATTTTCATCCATGTGAGGAAGCTGCGTCAGCATGAAATCAAATATCAGCCGAAGGTAATCATATTTAGTATAGACTAAAAAAAAATCAGAAAGCATTTTACTTATATCTCTCTTCTTTCACTTGAGATTACATCACCTTAGTTTTATTTTGATTTTACATACTCAAAGACCTGCAAGAGATGGCTAGAGCATAGTATCCTCTTTAGAGACCTATTGGTGAATAATACGTTGGAATAGTACCATTGGTATATGCAAAATAGAGCAGATGATGGCTTCGAAAACAAATTATCCTCACCCACTACTGATGGTGAGTACTGGATATCCAAAGTGAACATGAGAATGGCCAGAAAACAATATCTTTTTCCCAACATCTTATCTATACCAATGTATACGGAATTACTTGTTCTGCAAAATGAGCAACATTTTCACCATAGAGCATGGAAATGGAAAATACCAGAATACATATTTATTTAGATGCACTGAGGTAGTGTGTTGACCGATGGAGAATGTCCCAGCCACCAGACTACCACCGATACTGAAAACACAGCAGTAGATATACAAATCTACACAGTCAGAGGTCATCTATTTCCCTGTAAGAGTCCTGTACGAACACAGGGGCATATTAGCAAGGGCTTGCGTTAATATTATCGCCGCTTTAGCGTCCGTTTTCGGACGAAAAGCGGCGATAATATTATCGCTCTATCTACAAGGACACGCTAGCGCGTGTTTCCTTGCATTAGAGCCCGGTCTCATGCCGCCTCGCATCCCTAATGAGATGCAAGGTGGGCGTGCCTCGTGAAACTTCATTGTGGAATATCGCTAACGGGGCTTCGCGATATTTACAACGAAGCCCCGTCCGGCATAGCGATATTCATTTCAGCGCTAACTCACCCTTAACGCTGCTTCCAGACGTCTGCAAAAAACCGGTGTTGTGTATGTTTTACATTGGTGGTGGATTATGCTGATACGACCACATGGTCGTATCAGCAAGATTATCGCCGTATTCATGAGTTCAACGCTTGTTTTCAGGCGATGTTGTTGCCATTTCCCCCGCATCGCTGGAAATTTATCGCCCTGGAGAAACGCGTTGTAAATAACGCGCTAACCGGGTGATACATTTCAGCGATAGACGGCGATAAATACAAAAGCGCTAAGCGCGCTTTGCGATATTTATCGCCGTCTATTGTTGATATGCCCCACAGTGCTTTACAGCTTAACAGGTGTCTGACATCCTTTTAACAAGGCTTCTTGCAAATAGAGAAATAGCCAGCTTCGCAAAAGACTATAGTAAATAAAATGCTTAATAGTCCAGCCTTGTACAGTAAATTATAATTGTAATTGTATTTATTAAGCGCTTACTACCCCTGACGAGGCGTCAAAGTGCTTTTTGGCGAGTATCACGCTACTCCGGAACCCAAGGTGTATTAGTGGTGGATTAGTAAAGGGAAATATAAGTTGTTATTTGGAGTGGTGGGCATGTGTGATAAGCAATGTGCCGGGACAGAAATTGTCTTAAAGCATAAACTGCTGGCTTGCATCCTTCCTGGGACACCCCAGGATGAAAAGTGGTCTGCACAGATACTCTTGGTGTTAAGGAGAAGAGCACTAGTCAGGAGGTAATTTGCACACACGCATTATATTTGTTTTGCTCATTATGGCCACTGTCATGTTATCATGGGTGCTGTTGTGTTTTTCATTTATCTTCCACACATTGAAAGCCAACAAATTGAGATCTAGTGGAGCCTTCACAGTGCAGCTTTCCAATTAGCACATTTATTTGTGTTAGTTCTGAAGTACTTAGTCGTAAATCTAAACAATGACAGTCCATTGACAAGGAGGGGGGAAGTGTGTTTAGGTAACAAGAGTAATGCAATTTGACAAAGTTTGCATTTAGTGCGTATTTGCATTCTTCAAGAATTAGCAACACCATTTGCTCTTGCATACATTTTATTTACTGTTGCTTTTACAATGGATTCATAAGCAGATAAATAAATTGCAATCAATGTAAGTTTGTAAATTAAATGACTTCCTAGTGATAAAGTTAAGTTAGTGTTTACATGGACAAAAGACGCAGATTCATAGCTTTTGGGGAATCATTAATTATACTCTTTTAAGGCATCCAGTCCAGAGGCTGCGTTTTCTGCATAAAAGTACTAAAAGGACATTATATGTTGGTCTCATAAGTGACTGCTATAAAAAGAGCATGGCTTGGCCTACCAGTCCTGGCACCAAATTGTATCAAAATTCACAGTGAAGCAAGCCAATAGATGAAGCTAGCTGACACTATGACCTATGCTCTATGCTGTGGTGGGCGGAAGCAGAATGTGAATGAAAATACAAAGCCAAATGGATGAAGAGGGCTGACTGAAAGCCCCGCTAAGAATTTTCGTGAAAACAAAATGCCCTGGTTAACACAAGACCTAAAAATCAGACAACTGACGTACAGCTTTGCTATTATGTAGTCAATGGAAGCATTCACTAGCAAACTGAAGGCCAAACATAATCCTACATTTATAATTCAAAAAGTGATATTTATTTCATACTTTCATTCTAAACTGTAAAAGTAAATAAGTGTTTCAGAAAGTCGAAAGAGCAGCAAAAATCTCGGTGCAGTATTGATGGCAAAAGCAAATGATCATGTAGATTTATTATCAATTCTGGCAAAGGCCACGAACCTACTTAGAGGGCAACAGGCTTCAGTAGGAAAAAGATACATCAATCTGAAAAATCCTTTTCCATCAAGTAGCTTTCAAAGTTACCACAGTCCCAAAGGAAGGAAACATTTATAGAGAATAACAAACAGACAACGTGATTTTGAGCAAATATTTGAGCAAATATTTGGAAATGTGAGTTTAGTAGAGAGCATTCACGCTCAATAAAGCTATGAAATAAGATGACATCTGGATGATGTGCATAGCAATACATTGGCTAAATCTAAAAGGTCTTAATGACGTGGTGCTTGAAAAAAGGTGTAACTAATTTACGACTGATACACAGCTACACAATTGAGTTTACTCCAAGACATGCGATTCCATGAATTTTCAAATGCTAGACAATAAATATGTACCATGTTATTGAAAACAGAGTTTAACAAGAAAATGAGTGACCCATTTCACTTGAATGCAAGCATTTTTTAAAGTGTATGACTCTATTGTGCTGCCCCCATCCCCGAAGGCAAAAGGTTTATAGTCTCTCAGCGCACTGCGCCATTGGCCCCTAGGGGCATGTTCCTCTGTGACTGGGGGTGAGTGTCTGAAAAGTTTCAGCGCTCCGTCCATCATCTCCTTGTGTTTGTCATGTTCCTTTTATTGCCAAATTCCAATTTATTTTGTTAAAATTGACTCATGAGTGTCTCAGTTAATAATATTTCTTTATTCTTTATTGAGGTAAAATATTATTTTCAAACAATTTATACAATAATAGTTGTTTCTTAAGTCCGACTTTTTCAATGATTCGAAATATTAAGATTACTTTCCATCGGTGCCCCTATGCATTTCGGACAGAAATGTCTTCCATTTATTGCCTCTATGCATTTCAAACCGAAATGTCCTTCCTTAAGGGCGTGGGTCCATTATAAATTCATCTGATAATAATAATATTAAATGCAAAACCACAGAGATTAAGGATAGCAAGCAAAAAGTGCATTATAACTGTAATAACTGATATTTTTAACTTCTTGCCAGGAATGATAGGCAAGTGGGATAATATGAGCAAGAAATTAATTAGTCAGAAAATGTAAACTATATAATAAATGCCATGTGCTTGTTGCAATTAACTGCTGACCCAACTAACCCCTCCACTTGCATGAACTGTCTGGTTTCATATATGTTGGTTTATGAACTGTGATCAGGTCAAATATGTCCTTTCATTATGATGCCATTTCACACTGTTAGTATATTACAAGCAAATTTGCTTCAGTAATGAAGAATATTGTCATAACTGTGGCTTGCACGAAAAACGTGTTGTTAGTTCATTGTGTGGGCTAGTATTTAAGGTCTTTCAATGTACTTTCATTTAAATACAGTCAATTAACGGAACATGATATTGTTTCTGGCAATGAAAACATCTACATTGCAAAACAAGCCAAAGTAACTATCAGGATCAAATAACCCCAGTTTTGCGCAGAGGTCCTTAGGACCCACAAATGAGTAACAAACTGAACTGTCTCAATCATATGCTTCTGCTACATATCTCTGGGGCGAAGTACTGGAAGTTGATGCTACGTGCACAAGGCATTGAGTAGCAATTGTAACATTTGTACCCAAATTCTATCCTATAGGTTGTTTGCAAGATCACAGAGACTAACTTCGGATAGTTGTAGTCTCGATGGTACAGTTGCCAAATGGAAGCTATCTTGCAACATAGACATAAAAAGCAATGATGGATGAACATTACCTATAGACATACAATGTGAATGATTAACATTATTCTGTCAAACCAACCAAATAGTATGGCTGACAACTACAGATCTTTTTGTGAACATATAATGTGTAACAAAACTGAGCTAGTCAACATCATAACAGTCCATGGAAAATGAAAACAACTTCTAATCAAAAACAATATTGGCTAAGTATTTGATATGTTGGATCACAGAAAATAAGATATCTCCTTTCTACCATTATGTCCCTTAGGTTGCAATTTGTCCAATTTTCTTATCCAAAATATATCCCTTTATAATATTTTCTTATGTCCTTGTCTTCTGGAACCATTGCTATTTCAACAACTTGGGATCTCAGTTGCCTAATGCTGTGTCTGTGTTCAATGAAATAGAAGGCTTAATTTTGTTTAAGATTGTTAGTGCCAATATTGTTTTTGTGTTCTGTTAGTTTGATTTCTTCTCAGTTTCCTAATAAATACAAGTTTTTATGGATATTTGAGTGCATATATGCATTTCAAAGTGTCATAGATAGCATTGTCTACAATTTGTAAAATTCAGAACCCAGTTTTTCTAGTGTTTTTGTGTTTTTCCATGACAATTCCATCATAGGACATTCCCGAATTCTTTAGGTGGGTGCCTCATCCTGTGAAGGTGGAACTCACATTAAAAATACAACTCGGTTCCATAAGGAAATAGCGGGCACTCATGGGTTCACAATGCACAACTTTAATCAGGAGTGTAGATGCGTTTCAGCTGATGGAAGGTTCACCAGAAGTCTTGCTTGGGAATACTTGCAAGGATTTTTTCAAATCTGGACTTAGGGACTTTGTTCAACACCTCTGCACTGGTACACAAACAGCGCTAATCATTTTAAATATTACTTACATGTAGACCAAGACTTTCGCGACCCACCAACAACCAGCTCATGACCCACCAGTGGGTCACGACCCCCAGTTTGGGAAATACTAATGTAGTTAGGAGTATTAATCTATATATAAAATATATAAATGCAGTGATATTTTAAATGTATTAAATATTAATGTAATGCTAGGAAAAATGCATATTATTTCAATCTTATTTAGGCATTAATGCATTATTTTATTTTAAATTATAAAGATGCATTTTATACCTAATTTAGACAGTGAAGACACTGCTTTTTCATTTATTAGGGAGAACATTTTGTAGGGCAATGGAAAAAAGAGGTAACACCTGCATTACCATGACCAGTGAAACCTTTTATAAACCTGCTGCATCACTTTTGGACGATTTTGGACTAATTACATAAGGAGTCAGCAAACATATCTCTCCATTTATAAGAGACTGTGAAGTACTGAACAACTCCAGTGTCAGGTCATATAAAGCACAACACTGTGCGACTTAGGTTAGATTTCAAAACAATAGATATAAGTACATAATTGCATAATTGACTTATCTTATGAACCTTAGGACATGATTTAATAAAAGTGCATGAAAAGATTTTGCTTGTAATGGTTTACATACTGTATGTTCTGTAGTTTGGCATGCACATCAATATTCATTTATTTCTGTGATACTTGTTTTATTTGGCCTCAATGAACAGCTGAAAAGAATAAAACTGCCGCAGCCAGCTTATTTATCATTTTAAAAGTATTTCAGGCATAATAAAGTTGCAGTTTTGCTTAAAGAAGTGAGCATTGATTGTAGAGCGCAATCACTAGCAAAACTTCCTTCACTGGGTGGAAGGTCTGGTAATAATAGCCTATTGCAAACAAGTTGTAACTTGACATAACTGGAATACATAGTGCTGCACGATAACAGAAGTACCTTTAACAATGTCAAAAACTGCATACCGCAGGATTGTCTTCCCTGCCCCTGTAAGCAGGCAATCAGTCAGCTGAGACTTACATCACAAGTGGATTACGTCAGGTTTCACAATGTTGTCTTGTTTTTATAGCAATCACTATATTATAGAATAAAAATATAGGAAGCAGTCCTGAACTCCCACAGTTAAAACTGCAGATCTTTTATGTTAAAAACACTTTTGAGTGTCTTTAAACACAAAAAAAGTTTTACTTTATGTTTGGATGGCATAACTGTTTTCTGAGAGCTCCCAGGACAAGTAAAGGCTTTTCACAAATTAGGGTTTAAACGTTATGACGATGCAGTAAATGCACCACCTAGTGGGCGCCAGACTCAGCACACCCGTCCTGCACTCCAAAGGCTGGTGTAATTCATAAGGGACTCGGCTCAGTAATTGAGACCCTGGCGCCCCAGGCTGCTTTTGTTGGCGCACCGGGGTATCGCCGGGCACGGTTTGGTGACTACTGACATATTGAGTAGTAGCATACAGTGGCGTGACGTAAAATGTAAGAGCATATAGTGGAGTAGTGTACAGTGCAGTGGCGTACATTGAAGTGGTGTAGACTGGAGTGGCGTTCACTGAATGGGGCAGAGTGTAATAGCATACAATAGAATGGCGTACAGTGGAGTGGCTTCCAATGGAATAGCTTAGAATGGAGTGGGGTAGAGTGAAGTGGTATACACTGGAGTGGCATACAGTGGAATAGCATAAAGTGAAGTGGCATACAGTAGATTGGTTTAGAGTTGAATAAAATGTGCTGGAGTATCGTATAGCTTAGTGACATATAGTGGAGTGGCAAACACTGAAGAGGCGTAGAGTGGAGTAATATACAGTGTAATAGCGTAGAGTGGACTGGCGTAGAGTGGAGTTATGTACAGTGTAATTGCATAGAGTGGAGTGGCAGAAAGCTGAGTGTTATACAGTGGAGTGGCATTACATAGAGTGTAAAAGTGGAGTAGCTTACAGTGGAGTGATGTATAATGGAGAGGTGCAGACTGGCGAGGCGTACAGTGGCATGGGGTAAAGTATAATAGCATCAGTGGAGTGGTGTACATTGGAGTGGGGTCCAATCAAACAGCGTAGAATGAAGTGGCGTAGAGTGGAGTGCCATACACTGGCGTGGCGTAGAGTCGAGTGGCATACAGTGGAATAGCATACAGTGGACTGTTGTAGAGTGGAATGGCATACAGTGGAATAGAGTAGAGTGGAGTGGCGTACAGTAGAATGGCATAGAGTGGAATAGCTTATAGTGGAGTAGCATCCAGTGGAGTGACGTACAGTGGAACGTCGTAGACTTGAGTAGCGTACAGTGGTGTTGCATACAGTGTATTAGTGTAGAGTGAAGAGGAGTAGAGTAGAGTCTCATCAGTGAAGAGGCATAGAGTGGAATGGAGTAGAGTGGAATAGGGTATAGTGGAGTGGCTACAGTGGCGTTGCATATGGATGTATGCGAAATTTAGTAGCAATGTAAATTATGGTGTGCAGAGTAACGCACTACCTCGAATTACGCTGCCTTGCGATTCTCCAGATTTACCAATCAACGCAGGGTCACACATGGTGGCCTTACCTTCCTTTGTAAATCTGACTTAAGTATTGCACTGCTCATGCGGCACCATGAGTGACGCAAGGGTACTGCAATCCAATAATACAGCTAGGCCTTATATTTTGGGTCATGGTATACTATGAACACTTTACAATATGCCATGGTATAGGGCGATGACAAGCCAGTATATAATTCAGTAATGTCTGTTTTTAGAGAATGAAAAGGCAACCATATTATTTTTACTACACTTTGGCTGTGTTCAGTGATAGGGCATTAGATATAGGTAAGTAGTAGGTCCTATCTATTACCACTTTATTAAAATGGTAATAGGTAGGGAACTTTATTTATATTTTTTAATGTATTTTTAACCTTTTCCATGCGTCGGACGGCAACCGGCCTTCCGACGTCACGGTGGGCGTGTGCGTCAGACGGCCGGGGGCCGTCCAATTTGCGCATGCGTGGAATTCGTCCGCACAGCGGGGGAATGTGCGTCGCGTCGAAGCGGTTAAATAAGTTTACGGCCATGTACCATGGAAGTTAGTACAGCATGACAGATATCACTAAGTTTGAATGCCTTATAACTTAAAAATACTTACCCTAACTTACTGCAGTACCCAAAAACCATCATCTCTGCACCATAATGTATAATCCTGCCAAATTTCATGTAAATCAATTCAGCCATCAAATAAATATATGGAAAATCCGTTGGTGAAAAACCCGTTTTGGGACGCCCTTTTATCTTTACACCCTCTTACCGATTCACCAGAAAAATGTACATCATCTCAAAATGTAGAAAATGCTATACGTCTGAAAAGTTTTGTGGTGATTAATCAAACTGGTGGAAACTTTTAGGGAGCTAATATCCGAGGAATACCTATCTTTGGGAACACTAACTATAACTACAGTGTGGCAATCAGATTTAATGTGATTTCTTTCTTTTTATCTATAGTATTTGTTATTTATTTGTTTATTGGTTTACATAATCATGTGATCATAAATGTCTTTTTTAGTTGTTTATGTAGTAATTCTGAAGCTTTACATATGCAGTCTAGTTTTTTTGGGCTTCCTTATTACTTTTAGTAGGATTGTGCTACACATGAAGCACATGAATGAAATCCAATCAATGAGTCTGATTCACAGAACTAACTTACTACAAAATCCTAAACTTACTACTATTTTGGTATTCACAGAAGGCACTTACTCATTTTGGTATTCACAGAAGGTACTTACTCATTTTGGTATTCACAGAAGGCACTTACTCATTTTGGTATTCACAGAATGCACTTACTCATTTTGGTATTCACAGAATGCACTTACTCATACTAAATTTATGTCCGCACTCGGGCCGGAGATTCCGGCCCGGTGGTGGAGATTCCAGCCCGGAGGTGGAGAGTCCGGCCCGGAGGTGGAGATTCCAGCCCGGAGGTGGAGATTCCGGCCCGATGGTGGAGATTCCGGCCGGTTGTGGAGATTCCGGCCGGTGCGGACATAAAGTTAGTATGAGTAAGTGCATTCTGTGAATACCAAAATGAGTAAGTGCATTCTGTGAATACCAAAATGAGTAAGTGCCGTCTGTGAATACCAAAATGAGTAAGTACCTTCTGTGAATACCAAAATGAGTAAGTGCCTTCTGTGAATACCAAAATGGTAGTAAGTTTAGGATTTTGTAGTAAGTTAGTTCTGTGAATCGGGCCCAATGTTGTTATAAAAATTAAGAGTATCTTTTTTTTCCCTAATGGCTAATTATCATGTCCTACATATAGTAGTTTGTGTAGCTCACTGCTAGGTCACGTTTCTATTTTGTTGCAGAGGAGTACATAAGGAAGATGGTTTTTGTTTAGCTTGTTGGGCACAGTTTTTTTTGTGAGCCAGAGAGCATGCAAAGAAATTTTTTGTAAATTAATGTGTATTCTATTTGTTATGTATTTGTTTAAAGGTTTCCATTAGCATGTGACCATAAATGGGTCTTTCAGTTGTTCGTGTAGTAAATCTGAAACTTTACAGATGCAGTCTAGTGTATTCTTTGCGCTTCCTTGTTATGTTTAGTAGGATTCTGCTACATATGAAGGCCAACGTGAATGAAAGACAATCATTATTATTGTTATAGAAACTGAGAATATTATTTTTTTCCTAATGGGCAATTATCACTGCTAGGTCACTTTTCCATTTCATTGCACAGGAGTACATAAGGAAGATGGTTTTTGTTTGGCTTGCTGGGCAGTTATATTTTGTGAGCCAGAGAGTATGAAAAGAAAACGTTTGTAGATTAGATGTATTCTATTTGTTCTGTGTTTGTTTATGGGCTTCCGTTAGTATGTGACCATAAATGGGTCTTTCAGTTGTTCATGTAGTAAATCTAAAACTTTACAAATGCAGTCTAGTTTATTTTTTGGGCTGCCTTGCTACTTTTAGTAGGAATGCGCTACATATGCAGGCCAAAGTGAATGAAAGTCAATCATTGGTATTGTTATAAAAATTGAGATTATTATTCTTTCCTAGAGGCCAATGATCATGTCCTACAAATAGTAGTTTGTGTGGCTCATTGGTAGGTAAAATTTTCATTTTGTTGCACAGGGGTGTATAACAAAAATGTTTTTTGTTTGGCCTGTCGGGCAGGCCAGTTTCATTTTGTGAGCCAAAGAGCGTGCAAAGAAAACTTACGTAGATTAAGATGTATTCTATTCAATATATATTTGTTTATAGGTTTCCATTAGAATGTGACCTAAAATGGGTTTTTAGGTTTTCATGTAGTAAATCTGAAACTTTACATTTGCAGTCTAATTTCTTTTTTGGGCTTCCTTGGTACATTTAGTAGTATAGTGCTACAAGATATCACTAAGTTTAAAAACATTATAACCTAAAAGATATTTACACTACTTACCTGTACTACCCCATAGAATCATCTGCACCCCCTAATATGTAATACTGCCAAATGTCATACAAATCAAGCTGACGGTTTTCACACTACTTGAAATACAAAAGTCTATGGAAAATGCATTGGATTTCAATCCTGTTTTGGGACACTCCTTTTTACTTTGCACCTCGTTGACCAAACACCGCGAAACTTTCAGTTCTCCCAAAATGAAACAGGGGCAGCAGGTCTGTAAAGTTTTGCACACATTCGTCAAACAGGTGCACAGTATTAATGGACAAAAATCCCAAAATTCCCTATCTCTAGTCAGCCTAACTATAACTACAGAGTAGGCCTGGGCGGTGAACTCCACTCGGTTCGCGGAGTTTTCTGCACTCCACGGAGCTCGTGGAGTGCAGAAAACTCTGCTTCGCGTAGTGCAGCGGAGATTTTTTCCCGCTCGCGCTTGCGAACGGTAAGTTCGCGAGCGCGAGCTGCCGCTCAGGTAGAATTTCTACCCGAGCGGCAGGAAGACCGGCGCGAACAGCAGTTCGCACTACACTCTGCCACTTGTGGAACTTCGCAGAGTTTTTTTTTACCTTCGCGGAGTTCTGCATAGCAAAACTCTGCGAACTACGCCCAGGCCTGCTACAGAGAAGCTACTGCCCTATATATGTGTGTGTGTGTGTATATATTTATATATGTATATGTATATTTATAATTATATATATTTTACATTTAACCACTAAAAACATCAGTCGTATATGTAGAAGTCTAATGCAACAAGATGATAGTTCTCTGTAGCAGTAGTACAACATTCTGGAAGCTGAAGTAGAAGGAAAAGTAATACTTTGGACTGGTGGTCAGCAGAGGAAACTTTGGAAGCAAAATACAGAAAAGAATTGTGTGTGTACACACCCACATGAATGTGTCAGAGTAAGCACACCTGCGCAAGCACCTTTACTGAATTTATGGTTGGAGACAAAGAGACTTACTTACAGATTACAGTCGGGTCCACTGATCTGCCAGGACAGCAGATGGATTTAATTTACTTCACTTTCTTCACAGAAGACCATACAATATTTAGAGATCTCCACCAGACAGATCTTTTCGCCTTCACCAGAGCTGCCATTGTGGGGGCTCCTTTAAAGGCACTGAAAGTGCAGTGAGCAGTTTTCATATTTAATGCAGCTGCTCAGCAGAGTTTGTGGTTCTTAATACACAGATTTACAACATGAAGTTCATTTAAAAAAACTGAAAATAAACGTTGCCTACATGCTCAAAGCTTTTTCCCAGTGAGTGCGGGCAACTTTTAGCTTTCATCTTTGGGACCATTAGGCTTTACCTGGCAGTCAAATAGAGGAACAAAGCACAACAAAACATCTGCCCCAAATAGTTTGGACTGTCTGAGCTACTTTGACTGATGGCCCAATGTCAGTTGGGCCATCAGTCAAAGGTTTTCGCCAGTGGAGCCAGCTGAGGCTCCACCAGCTGAGGCTCCACCAGCAAAACGGTCCTCAGGCTCTAGGCGGAGCTGAGCAGTTTACCCAACTCTATATACAGCTGGCGAACTGCGAGTTTGGTAGACAGGGTACTCTGCCACATACTCATTTCCAAAACTCTCGACATTTTAATTTTTATCAGTTAATATGTGCTTAATGAAACAATGCTGAAAGTGAATAATGACATATCAGATTTTACATATTTCTGTGCATTTTTCTATCTGCAGCATTGAAATAAAATACTAAAAGCCCTGTTAAATGTTTTCACAGTCAAAAGTAAGAGGGATACGTGTAGCTAAAATTAACATTTTAATACAGCTATTGAAATTAACATTTTAATACAGTTTTTGAAGTGCATACAAGTGTCCTTTAAATTATAAAAAATGTAATCCATTTTTGTGAATGTCTGTTGTTTTGAAAGCATGCTAAGTAAATGCATAGCAATAAATAATATATTATGGATTTATATGGCTCTCTTAACACTACAAACCTATATTAACTAGGCCAATAAGCAAAACTGATACATTTGTATAGTGTAATTGGCATATTGCACTTATTTTCCAACCTGGATTAATTTTCTGAATCCATTCAGCAATATACATTGATTTTTCAGTTAGTCTGTACAGATCTACTGATGATGGGACCCTACTACACCAGAGACTCAGGACATCAAACTAACCAAGATTCATATCACAATGTGTGACTTAGGATGCCTTGAAAGAACTTCCATTGCTGCTCGCCGTGCATGAAACAGGTACTGATGGTGAGCAAAAT
This sequence comes from Calotriton arnoldi, assembly GCA_963921515.1. Classification (NCBI taxonomy): domain Eukaryota; kingdom Metazoa; phylum Chordata; class Amphibia; order Caudata; family Salamandridae; genus Calotriton; species Calotriton arnoldi. The sequence goes on from CAWUFW010000626.1 coordinate 1,050,286, forward strand.
CTATGTACAATTTTGTAAGACTAAACTAAAGGATCAGTCACAAATAAAAAAAGATTACCTGCTTTAAGAAACAACAAATTACCTTTTTATTTCAACATATATTACCGAACAGATTTGGGGAAATATTTCCAGGAGGAAAAGATGTGCAACCTGCCAACTACACTACCCTGTACGATTTATCTCCTGGGTATGCAGGTTTAGCTAAGAGAAAAAGCACATGGCTAACTATATCAGCAATAATAGAAGCATTAAGTAAAGTGCTGATTATCCTATTATCTGCAACTGTCTTGTATAAAGAGCTGTAAGAATTGCCTGGATTGTTACGACACTGGAATGTCACCTGTCTTACACACATTTTACTGTAAAAATATGACAGAGAGTTCAGGTTACATGAACAATTACTTTAAAAAACTACAATTTAATAGTTATGTACTGATATTGAGCTGGGTATAAAAAATAAAGTTAATTTCAGAGCCCTGAGTAAAGGACCTACAGTTAGATTTAAAGGTCAGGCACTAGTAGGTGTTTTTACTTAAATGATCAGAATGACTTTGAATACTGCAGGGAGAACATACATTTTTCCTTAAATCGTCAGCCCTGCAATGCGTGAATACTTGCAGAAATATTCATCATCTGCCCAGAAACACAATGAAAGGAGAAGTTATCTTAGTAAATAATACTAGCAAACAATATCTTAGAAAAACACACTTTTTGTAAACATTTAGATGCCTACAAGTAAGTAATACCTATATATATTACCAAGTAAATAATAACTATATAAAGAATTACAAAAGTGAAATTTAATATGAGGCCTTAAAATATTTTATAACAGATGCAGAGCAGCACTAATTGAAAAAAGAAAACATAAAAGGTGGAATAATGTTACAGTATTTATAAACCACTTAACATTAGGAATTTGCTTCCATTAATGCCGGTTGTTTTTGGACTTATACCCTGAATTTTCACTCTTTCATCAAGATGGAAAATTATGACATCAATGAGCCTGAAGAAGACTCTAAATGTTTAACAGTAAGAGGAATATGTGGGCTGGAAATATAATGTTCCAATATGAAAGTGACAAATCTAATGGCAACCAAAGAGGATCCTAAAACAGTTTGATTAGCCTTTCCTTAGTGATGTACACCTTTTCTTTCTGAACGAAGGTCTCCAACTCAGTAACATACAGCACTAACAACTGTATCAATTACTTACTTTACACATAAGTTTTCCCTAACAATCCTTTCACCCAAAAACTAAATGTGTGCTTAGTCAACCCAGTAACATGTCAAGAATTCAAAATCTATTTTGTCAGAGAATAATGTCTTATTATACATCAGCTCAGTATAGCTAGATTATTATATTACACAAAAGCTGTGAGAATGTGCCATTTTGCTAGGAGAAATAAAAGATGATTGAGATTTATAGTTGGGGAGGATGTGCTATATTGACTGCACCCTTCTACAAACTGGCGGTAGCTCATTTTGAGTATTGTGAGCGGACCCACAGTGTGGCAGTGGTCAGACCACCACCACGACTACGGTGGTCCTGTGGACCACCATACTCGTAATCAGGCCCTTAAATGTTTTGAATACAGAGCATAGATTGTTATCACAGTACTATTTGAGTAGCGGAATGGGAATCACATTTTCAAACAGCAAAGTATGTGTTTCAGCTGATTTTAATGAGTGGCTTAGAAACAACATATTCATAGACTCTATAAACAACGGAATTTGATGGTTTTAAACTAAAATGGCAGAGTTACACCACCAAATGTTGACTAACATTATCTTCAGGCATTTTTATAGCACTTTCATCAGTCACCAGCTCGCCTAAAACCTTTATTGCTTGTTTCAGTGAGGTTTGTTGGTGGAGATCATTAAGTAAGGTTTTGACATGGTTCGAACAGACACAGTGTACAACTTACCTTGGAAGACACCATAATCCTTAGGCTGGGTGTTACATCTCGTGCTTGGGAAAACTCACGGAACACCATGGGAAAATTCTGTTCCATGGAATTTGGTGAGTTCAGGCTGTGACAGTTGGCTGGCCACCCCCTTCCTGTGACATCCTAAAAATAAACCTCTTTCTATCTATTGTCTCCAAGGAGGTTCATTTCACTGGTAACGAGGCTAGCCTGAGAAAGGTAAAGCCTCAGTTTTTGCTGAGTCGTTCCATGGTGAGCAGGTCTTGACCGTGAGGTAGAGAGATATAAAAAAAACTGCAAGTCACAAAAGACCATAGTATACCCTCCTGTGGAATCTGATAAAATAGATGGTCTCTGGAAAGAAATTGGGTGCAATATTTCGGGGTCTTACTATGTGCTGGGTACAGTTCCCAAATGTGCTATGATAATAATTGAATATTTTTCCAGATGGCTGGAGTCGAATTAAATAATCTGGTTACCTCTGCAGACATGATCAAGTTCTCTATAGAAATTGTGGCAAAGGGACGGTATTCCAGAGATCATTGTGATGGACAATGGTGTACAATTTGTGTCTCAGACAATAAAGGATTTTTTTAAAGGTGCTCTTCTGTATATTATTCCCAAAGTAATGGCCTAGTTGAGAGGTGGAAACGTACTTTAAAGGAGGTTTTACAGTTGGCTGTTCAACAAGGATATCAATGGAGAAGTGCTATAGACAAGCTAGTGTGGGCGTATTGCACCACTCCCAAAGGGGTCACTGACAAAGTGCCTTTTGAATTAATGAGAGGAAGGAAGCTGAGGGTGTTAATGTCTAAGGGTGTGAAGAAAGACAGTTTGCATAAGGAAAAAGAAGAAGAGATGCAGGATGTCGTTTGTAAAGGAGGCTTTCGTGTGGGTGACTGGGTGCGAGTGAAGAAAGGAAGGATGGTGGAGAAGGGATTGCCCAAGTTTTTTGAACTGCTGCATGTGGTAAAGGTAAATCCCTACACTATTCTCGAGTGATGGGAATGTGTAGAATTGTAAGAAAGTGGTTAAATGCCAGGATGCATTGTAGAAGGTGCGAAGGATGGAAAGACCAGTGGCAATAGCACTCCTAGATCCCAAGGGCTCTATGCCAAAGGTTCATAAAAGCACCAGGATCGGCAAAGGTTTATGAGAGGCATTAATCTATCCAAATTATGTCAAGAAATGTTAGCTCAGATTCCATACTTATTTGCTGTTCAAGGACTTGTATGATATTCTAAAGTCATCTTTATTTGTTGTTCAACAATATGTGTTAATCTAAATTTAGTTCTGTTAATTGTTGAGGAGGTAGATTTGTTGCATTTCAGGCTTAGGAGAACTCATGGAATACCATTAGAAGATTCTGTTCCATGGAGTATGGAGAGCGCTGACTGCGATAGTTAGCTGACAGCTCCCTCCCTACGAAATCATATTCAATATACATCTTACCTCTTTCTATATATTGGCTCCAAAGAGGTTCTTTTCACTAGGTCTATACGTATTAGTGATGTTCAACATTCTAAAATAGTTAAAAACTCACACAATAGACAGGTGAGAATGCCAAGCTTAATAGCAAATTTTAAATGATACGCAAACTAAAAATCCTACCATGGTATGTTTCTCTCGATGAAACAGTGCACTCTTTACTGCACAGACCATTAGTTCAACTCCCCATGCACGACCTCGAGACCAACTTCTACCAAAAGATAATATTCTGGATGGGACGACAGACTGTTTGAGGGAAAGAGCCAAGTATACCAAGTGGCCTACAGGTAAACTCTTCTCAACAAACTTAGCAACAAAAATACAAAATAAAAGTAGGACAAGAAACCACGGGGCAGATTTACAACTTCTGGCGCATCCCTGCAAATCAGCAGGGATGCGCCAGAATAGTTGCGACACGCAATTCTCTCCTTGCGCCACCACGGATGCGCCGCATTTACAATGCGGCGCACCGTGGCGCAAGGAAAGGCCGATGCGTGTTGCATCCTGTGGCGCAAGGGCGGCGCATTGCTGGAGTCGTGTCGCAAGCGCGACGCAACTCCAGCAATGCTCGTGGGCTGCCCATACCTAACGTGGTGCGCCACTCCTTACGCCTGCTTGAAGCAGGCGTAAGGATTCGTCGCAGCGCAGTCGGAAAAGTGACTCAGTGAAATCTTGTAGATTTCACTGCGTCACTTTACGAGGCTTTCCTTCGACGGAACGCCCACCCTGCGGAGGAACGCCCACATGAAACCTGACGCAGGTTTCATGTGGCGCAGGGCTTTACAACGTGACGCATCTCCCTAGATGCGTCACGTTGTAAATAATGCGCAACGTGGCGCATGGTTTACGTCGCCGCTGCGTCACAAAAGTGACGCAACGGCGGCGCAAAAGTGGCGCAAGGGGCTTGTAAATCTGCCCCCACATACTTAACCAACAAGCTCAGTTTAATGAATGCTAACACTTAACATCCTGTAACTTAGCATTCATTGTTTTGGAAAAGCTTGCATTTAGTTATTGAGTTTTGGTATTCACCAGTCTTTGTCAAATCCACAGGACCTTAAATATGACTTTTCCATGGAGCCAGTGTTAAGTAAGTTCTCTGTGGTAAAGCAGAAAGTTCCAGCTATTCGGCACCCTTGACCAACTCTGCAGGACCTTTTTGCAAAGCATGCAACTTAATTATAGCCAACATAACTAAGCCTAAGGGGAAGGAGTTGCTGTAACTCAATATAGTCTATCAACAGCAATAACTCAGCATGGATCACTTTTCAGGAGTTTCAGCAGGAGCCAGTGGCAAAAAAGGTGAGATTTATTTTTCATCGAGGATCTGTGCTACTCTGAAGGCTTTGTAAACCACAATCAAAGTACTAAACAAAAGCTCACAAGAAACACCTGAGGCAAAAGCAGGCACAATATAACTTGTGAGTTAAAATTGCAAACAGACTGTGTACGTGTTTTTTATAATTTCTTATGGGCGAATGTGCACTTGTCCTCCTCCACCATATATGCTTATCAGGAGTCTCTATGTGGAATCTTGGTTTCAAATACACATTAATGTCTTAAGGCAGCAGGGAGGAAGGAAGAGGGAAACCATGCGAGGTTTGCATGTAAACTGATGGCAGTATTTAAGAAATAGTGTCATACTGGAAAATGTTATTTTTCAAGGCTGACTTAACTAACCACACAAGAGGTATATAAACATCCTATTGGTAAGGTGGTTTTATATTTCGGACCAGCTTGAACAGTAGGGAAGAAAGGAAAATCTAACGGTGATTACTAAGTTCTAAGAAGAGTTATTGTTGAGACATTATGTTTTATTTAGCAGTATTTCTCTAAGAAAAATTGTAAAATAAAAAAAAAATGAGGTGGGCTTGGTTACAATACTACATCCTAAAGTGTAAAACAAGTATAATAAACTAAATATCTAGACCTCGTGCAGCGATTTCACATACTGCTTGATTTCAGCATCTGAAGCTTTAATGAATTCTGGGAAAGTTCTCTGCTCTGCTACTGAGGCGGGTCTTACTGAAACACACTTAAAAAGGTTTCTTTTTTTGTCATAATTTCCCATACATCTGTGGACTCGACCTCTTATTAGTCTTGGAAGATCCCGATCCTAAGTACAAAAATGACAGAAAAAGAACATTATTTTTATGTAAGAGTGTGTTTTAGTAATGCTTCATAATACATATACTTTGGATTTTCATCAAGCAGTGCTCAAGAGAATGGTCCTTATTTAGAATACTTAAAGTGCATTACATGGATGAAAGTGACTTTGGAATTACGTTGTTCATAACAAGTGATTGGTTAAATTATTCACCTTATCTAAAGCACTGTCAGCAAGCATACAAAACGTCTGGGGTGTGTGTGTGTGTGTGTCTGTGTGTTGTGTGTGTGTGTGTATATATATATTTTGTGAGAAATTAGGTTGCTGGTTGACTATTGCGTGAACCTGAGTCAGACAACAACCACAATCCCTCTTGCAAGGTGAACCACTGAAAGTCACTAAATTAATCTGTACTTAATTCTGTGGGGCTTGGCAAACAAGCAGTCAGGCTTAACTTAGAGGTAATGTGTAATAAATAATGTATTTGACACCAAAATGACATAAATCCAATAAGTAGAACCAGAGAGTTGATTTTAGAAGAATTGAAAATATCACCAAAAAGAACTAAGCACCAACAAGGGATATCTGGTCACGCTGGATCAGGACAAAATCAAAAGTTCAGGCCGACCGTAATAGTACGTGGGCCAGCTACAGGGACCAGATTTGGCCCACTTAGAAAAAGTACATTTGTCAGACCTGTCAGCCTTAGGGTGGTCTGCCCCCAAACCTTTTGCATGTTTGCCTCCAATTTTGCTGATCTTTTTTTGCTGGTTTTAGGACTCTGGGCGCTTTATCACTCACAAATTCGTTTTTCACTACATTGAGGCCTACCCCTCCCATAGGTTAATATTGGGGATTCCTTGATACACCTAATACGTATAATTCCCAATTGGAAGGAAGTAGAGCTGCCATGTTTAGCACCTATGGAATTGTAATGATAAATTCTCTTTAACAGTAAAGTCCTATTTATCATTACAATTCTAAAAATGCCACTATTAGAAAGATAGCAAAAGACACACAATTGATGACGGAATGCAGAACAAATCAAAACATTCACCCCCAGTCAAGAGATCTGGGTTAAATCCGTCATTCTTTTGCTCACCATGCCACCCCAGTTTAGACCTGGCCATATGCAAATCAGTCTTGACCCTGTGCCTCATGGGAACAGTCCAGCCCGAACTGCCAAGCCAGGTCCTCCCTGGACCGGAAACAAGCATCCTAGGACCGGTTTCAGGGTTTCACCCCTCATCAGCCAGGATAGCTTGATTCCAGTGGCACAGTGAGCCTGGGACCCGCGTCTGGGCATACCCGGCGCACTTAGGGCGAGGAAGCAAAAGACACACAATTGATGGACGGAATACAGAACAAATCAAAACATTCACCCCCAGTCAAGAGATCTGGGTTAAATCCGTCATTCTTTTGCTCACCATGCCACCCCAGTTTAGACCTAGCCATATGCAAATCAGTCTTGGCCCTGTGCCTCATGGGAACAGTCCAGCCCGAACTGCCAAGCCAGGTCCTCCCTGGAACGGAAACAAGCATCCTGAGACCGGTTTCGGGGTTTCACCCCTCATCAGCCAGGATAGCTTGATTCCAGTGGCATAGTGAGCCCGGGACCCACGTCTGGGCATACCCGGCGCACTTAGGGCGAGGAAGCAAAAGACACACAATTGATGGACGGAATGCAGAACAAATCTAAACATTCACCCCAGTCAAGAGATCTGGGTGAAATCCGTCATTCTTTTGCTCACCATGCCACCCCAGTTTAGACCTGGCCATATGCAAATCAGTCTTGACCCTGTGCCTCATGGGAACAGTCCAGCCCGAACTGCCAAGCCAGGTCCTCCCTGGACTGGAAACAAGCATCCTAGGACCGGTCTCGGGGTTTCACCCTCATCAGCCAGGATAGCTTGATTCCAGTGGCACAGTGAGCCGGGACCCACATCTGGGCATACCCGGCGCACTTAGGGCGAGGAAGCAAAGACACACAATTGATGGACGGAATGCAGAACAAATCAAAACATTCACCCCAGTCAAGAGATCTGGGTTAAATCCGTCATTCTTTTGCTCACCATGCCACACCCCAGTTTAGACTGGGTTTAGGCTGGGTCCAAACTGGGGTGGTGTGGTGAGCAAAAGAATGATGGATTTAACCCAGATCCTTGTGACTGGGGGTGAATGTTTGCATTGTCCAGCATTCCGTCCATCAATTGTTTCTTTTGCACATGTCGCCCTAAGTGGGAAGGGTATGCCCAGACGTGGGTCCCGTGCTCACTACACCACTGGATTCAAGCTAGCCTGGCTGATGAAGGGTGATGCCCTGAAACCGGTCCCAGGATGCTTGTTTCCGGTCCAGGGAGGACCTGGCTTGGCAGTTCGGGCTGGACTGTTCCTACAAGGAACAGGGTCGAGACTGATTTGTATATGGCTGGGTCCAAACTGGGGTGGTGTGGTGAGCAAAAGAATGATGGCTTAAACCCAGATCCTTGTGACTGGGGGTGAATGTTTGCATTGTCCAGCATTCCGTCCATCAATTGTTTCTTTTGCACCTGTCGCCCTAAGTGGGAAGGGAATGCCCAGACGTGGGTCCCGTGCTCACTACACCACTGGATTCAAGCTAGCCTGGCTGTTGAAGGGTGATGCCCTGAAACCGGTCCCAGGATGCTTGTTTCCGGTCCAGGGAGGACCTGGCTTGGCAGTTCGGGCTGGACTGTTCCTACAAGGAACAGGGTTGAGACTGATTTGCATATGGCTGGGTCCAAACTGGGGTGGTGTGGTGAGCAAAAGAATGTTGGCTTAAACCCAGATCCTTGTGACTGGGGGTGAATGTTTGCATTGTCCAGCATTCCGTCCATCAATTGTTTCTTTTGCACTATTAGAAAGATGGCATTTTTCTGCTCGTAGTCCTGTGTGCCTGCTGCCTGTCTCCAATACACATATATGGTGGGTGACATCTGGGCTTTGTGCATTCCCTCTAGACAGTCACACGCAAAGGGAGTTTAGGTGTGATTGATGGGCCATCCACATCCTGATGGGCCATCCTGGGCAGGATGGGAAGGAGGAGCTGGGCACAGCCTTACACTTACACTTGAATAGGCTGTGTCCTGCTCCCACACCAAGGACTGCTTTACCCCCTGTTGTTAGTCTGGAAGCCGGGAAGGAGGGGAGGATCTCTGTGCACTTCAAACGCCCTCTTTGAAGTCTCCCCCACTTCAAAGGCACCACAGATCTTCGCAGCAAAAATTAAAGAAAAAAACAAGTGCAGGCTCCAGCGCTTGTTTTGCAAAGGGCCCAGGGGTGGGCCAGGTCCCGGGGGCAGTTTCTAAAAAAGGAGGTGGGCGTACGGGCCCCCCTCCTGAGGCTCTATGAGCCCCGGGGAACCCCACCTCCCTGAAAGAGGCAAAATAAAGATGCGAAACGAGCAGAAAGAGGAAGAATAAAGGTCCAAAGGAAGCAGAAAGAGGCAAAATAAAGGTCAGAAACGAGCAGAAAGAGGCAGAATAAAGGGCAGCAACGAGCAGAAAGAGGCAAAATAGAGGTCAGAAACCAGCAGCATGAGGCAAAATAAAGTTGAGAAACGAACAGAAAGAGGCAAAATAACGGTCAGCAACAAGCAGAAAGAGGCAAAATAAAAGTGAGAAACGAGCAGAAAGAGCCAGAATAAAGATCAGAAGGGAGCAGAAAGAGGTGGAATAAAGGTCAGAAACAAGCAGAAGGAGGCAGAATAAAGGTGAGAAACGAGCAGTAATAGGCAAAATAAAGGTGAAAAACGACCAGTAAGAGGCATAATAAAGGTCAGAAACGAGCAGAAAGAAGCAGAATAATGGTCAGAAACAAGACGGAAGAGGCAAAATAAAGGTCAGAAATGAGCAGATAGAGGCATACTAAAGGTCGAAAGGAAGCAGAGAGAGACAGAATAAAGGTTAGAAACTAGCAGAAAGAGGCAAAATATAGGTCACAAACCAGCAGCAAGAGGCAGAATAAAGGTCAGAAATGAGCAGAAAGAGGCAAAATAAATGTCCAGAGCGAGCAGAAAGAGGCACAACAACAGGCAGGATGAGCAGAAAGAGGTCACTGAGCATTCATGAGTGATGTAATATGTGAGGTCATAAGCAGTGCATTGCGGGGGCGTAAGTTATAGTTAGCTCAGGTAACTATAACTGATGAATTTCACTGGTTGTGTATGAGTGAAATCTGAGCCTAACTATAACGTCCCTGTAACCTTTGGGTTTTTTTCAGTGAATTTCTAAGGTTTTTTAAATTCTATTTTCTAACTATAACATCCCTGTAACCTTTGTGTCTTTCAGTGAATATATATATATATATATATATATATGTATATATATATATATATATATATATATACACAGTTGTGCATTTGAAGTGGGGAGAAGCTTCTAGAGGCATGCCTTTGAAGTGCACAGATGTCCTGCCTTCCCTGCCCTGGTTCCAGATTAACTACAGTGGGTATGCAGCACTTCGTGTGGAGAAAGGGCACAGCCTATTCAGGTGTAAGTAAGGCTGGGCCCAGCTCCCGCCTCCCATCCTGCCAGTGGACACACCTAAGCTCCCATAGGAGGAATACACAAATCCCAACATCCAACTACACCCAGTCATGTGACCAGGAACAGGCTGCAGGTACCAAATGGCTAAGGCAAGAAAATGTCAACTTTCTAAAAGTGACATTTTCAGAATTGTAATTTAAAATCAGACTTCACCATATGTCCAAATTTTATTTTTTCGATAAACAGATTTTATTGAATTTAGGCCACAACAAGTGGTGAAATTGAACAGTTGACACACATGAATCACAATACAGAAGAAGAAGCTGCGACTGTACAAACTATCGACCGGCAAGCAGTACATCTTAATTAGGATAGTCATTGTTGCAAAATTCTATATATATTACAGCCTCAAATAGGTTGACCCAACCACTTCCCCATACCCGCCCATGTTTATGGGGACAGCCCCTAGCCTCATAGACCACCAATCTAAACCTCGTCTCAATCCTGATAGGGTAGGGGGAGCAGGGGACATCCAATGTGCAGCAATGTCTTGTTTTGCAACCAGGAAAGCGGTGCCCAGAAATGTTCGCTCAGTCCTCTTTCCCCTGGGCCCTCTATGCATCAAGCAGTAACAACACGGAGGAAAGGGAAACCTCCCACCCAAGGACATCTGATAAATCCCTGGTCACTCTGGTCCAGTAGTTCTGCACCACAGGACAGGACCACACCATGTGGTAAAAATCTGCTGGGTCAATTTCACATCAGCGGCAGGAGGGGTTAGGGCGAAGGCCCGCCTGGTATATGAAGATCGGGGCGAGATAGGCAAAGTAAAGGTAATATGTTTGAACCAGCCGCAGTTGAGAAGAAATCGTAAGCTTGCGAGGGGCTATCAAGGCGTCCTGCCAATCTTCGTCTTCTATGGGACCCAACCAGCCCTCCCATCGGGTTCTGAGATGTTGCAGTATGCTGGGAGAGTTGATTACCAGGGTACGGTAGATCTGAGAGATTTCTCCCCCCCTCAGGTTTCCCATTAGGAGTTTGGCTTCCAGGGGGTTAAATTCTGGGAGAGTCTCAGATGTTGGACATGAGTGAGGAGAGCATGTCGGAGCTGAAGATATTTATAGAATTGGGTATTTGTATGGGCGTAGGTGTGTTGCAGGTCTTGGAAGGAGCATCTGTGTCCCGGACCACACGTCTCCCAACTGTGTGATTCCAATAAAGACCCAAGCCCTAGAACCTTGAAGCCACAGAGGGGTCTGCTGTGTGAGCTTGGCCTCCCATTGCACATGCCAAAGTGAAGGCGAGGAACACCACTTTAGTTACCTGGGGCATGGAGATAGGAACCGGGGAGCCATAAAGCATGGCCTGTAAGCGAGCAAAACCCAGTATTGACAGTTTTAATCGGTAAGCAGGGTCTGAACACCCCCAATTAAACCAGTCATGAATGACAAGAAGGTGGGAAGCCAGGTAATAAAGATAAAGATTAGTCATTCCCAGGCCACCATCATATGGGCCTCGTTGACAGCTTGTGAGAGAAAGACGTGGTCGGGATCCACGCCACAGGAACTTTGTTGTGGTTCTATCCATACTGCAAAACCACGTCCGAGACAAATGAAGTGGCAAATTCTGAAAGATGTACAAGAACCATGAGAAGATCATTATCTTATATAGAGCAGTGCGCCCCATAACATTCAAGGTAAGGGATTGGCATCTAGTAAGATCTGCTTTAGCTTTCTGAGGCTGGAGATTGGGGTTCCAAATGAGTTCTGGGTGTAAAGTGACCCATATGTCCAAATATTTGAAGCTGAGTCGACGAAGAGGAATATTAGTCTGCCAATCAAAGCAGTCTCTAGATGCAGACAGGGGAACTAGAACAGACTTAGCTGGGTTAATCCTAAGACCTGAGGCTGCCTCAAAATGCTTCAGCAGTCGTAGACAACGGGGACCACTGATGGCAGGGTTCACAAGATATAGAAGGACGTCGTCCATGTATAAAGCTATGCGGTCCTCGTGGCCATCACCACAAGTCCATCCGACACAAACTGAGTGTCTGTACTGATGAGTTGAGCCAAAGGCTTTATTGCCAACGTGAAGAGGAGTGGGGATAGGGGGCAACTCTGCCTAGTCCCTCACCCTATGGGGAAGGTAGCGGAGAGGACCACATTAATCTGGACTCAGGCGGTAGAGGTGGTGTAAAGGGCACGAACCAAGCCAGTCCAAGTTAGCACCGACTGAAGATAGTCCCAGTCCACCATGTCGAAAACCTTTTCAAAATCAATAAAGAGTAGAACTAAGTCTTAAGTCAATCAACAAAGGTGGGCCAGGGCCAAGTAGAGCCATCAGAGGTAGTGTCTCGTGCTCCGGGACGGTATAAAGCCACACTGATCTGGGTAGCGGAGAGGACCACATTAATCTGGACTCAAGCCGTAAGGGTGGTGTAAAGGGCACGAACCAAGCCAGTCCAATTTAGCACCGACTGAAGATAGTCTCAGTTCACCGTGTCGAAAACCTTTTCAAAACCAATAAAGAGTAGAACTAAGTCTTAAGTCAATCAACAAAGTTGGGCCAGGGCCAAGTGGAGCCATCAGAGGTAGTGTCTCGTGCTCCGGGATGGCATAAAGCCACACTGATCTGGGTGTATCAGTGTAGTCAGACATGTTTGAGGCGATTGGCCAATACCGTGGCAAAATCTTTGACTTCGCAGTTCAGGAGTGATATTGGGAGGTAGTCCGTACATGATGCTGAAGGGTGGAATTAGCACTATTGTGGCAAAGTCCAGTTCTGAGGGAAAGGAGCCAGCGTGGCAAACCTCACTATAGAGAGATAGGAGATAAGGTGTGAGAATTTCTCAGAACGCAGTATAGTATTCCAGAGGAAAGCCATACGGGCCGGAAGTCTTGCCAGACGCCACACTAGACAGCACCTCTCCAACCAACTCGGCCGTAAAGGGTTCATCAAGCATGTAAGATTCGGTAGGAGACAGAGTAGGGAGAGGGACGGCGTCGATTAAATGACTCTAAGAAACCGCATTTCTACCCATAGGAGTCAAATATAGTCTCCTATAGTAGTGGGCAGACACCTGTGTGATCTCAGGAAGGGCATGACTTGGGTAACCAGTTTCATCTGCAATTTCAGGTATGATCCTATTTATGTGTTGACGGGAGGCCAGTAAGTATACCAACTTTCCATTTTATCACCCCAGCCATAAATCCTGGACGTTGCGCCCTCCAAAGGTGTTTGGCAGCTTCAAGGGAGTGTTGACGGATTTCTTCGCGGATGAGACCTAAATGACGGGAAACATCTTCTTGGGGGTCAGATGCAAGATATTGTTCTAAATGGAGGGCGCTCTTCTCCAACTGGGTAATGTGAGAGGAACAGTCATGCTCCGGGGCCCTAATACACCATTTGGCAAATTCCTGCAGACTCACCCTGCTAGCTGTCCACAAGGTGGCAAATTTTGTGATGGTCCCTTCGTTATTACGGAAATCAGCTTGGAGTTCTGTATAAAGCGACTGAACAAAAGTCTCATCCTGGAGATACCTGGCACTGAGACACCACATAGGGCATTGTCCTGATTTGGGAGTTCCAAGATGAAGAAGGAGAGGAGAATGATCTGAAATCCCACAAGGTAATATTTGGATTTGGGTTAGCTGTCGGTAATCAGGTGCAGGCAAAATAATTAAATCTATCTGTGAGTGAGTGTGATGGGCTGCTGAAGTGTGTGTAAACTGGCTATGTCGTGGGTACCACGTCCTCCAGGCATCACACAGGCTCTGGTTCCGGCAAGGCATTGAAGTCACCCCCTATTATTATAAGGCCCGGCGGGAGGTTGAAGAGAAGTCTGGAAAGGTCTTGGAGACAAGTGCCAAGAGATACAGGTGACGCAAAAACGCATACCAAGACAACCACTTTTCCCTCTAATGTTCCTGTCAGGGCGATGAAGCGGCTCTGCGGGCCATGCATTTCGCGGGAAACAATGAAGGGGAATGAACGCCACAACAGGATAGCAACTCCTCGGACACCACGGGAGTACCCTGCGTGGAAGACCCTATCATATCCCTTACGTGACAGGAAGGTGCAGCGTTCTCCCATAAGATGAGACTCTTGAAGTAGTAGCAACTCAGGGAGATGGCGATGGGCAAAAGTAAGAACTGCGGTTCGCTTTACTCAGGCCAGCAGACCGTTAACATTCCATGACAATATTCGAAAGGTCATGATTATGGAGGATGGGAGGCACTATACGCAGTGGGCAATGTAAGAAAGGGATCTGCCAAGGTTCAGCAGTTGGGTGGAGACTGAGCCTGACTCATTGTCAGTGGAACTGCTCTCCCACCCTCGCAGCTCCACCATTAAGTGAGGCCCTCTTGAGCCCCTGCACTCCCGTAGTGTTGGTGTTCGAGGCCCTCCTCCACCCGCAGGTTATACCTGCGCCTCATCCCTGGTGGTCCAGTGGACCTCTGACTCCTTCTCTCGCTCCGCTTTCTGCCTCCTTCATCCTCTCCTTTCTGCTCCGTTTCACCCTTTATCTTTTTCACCCTTTTACTCTTTCGATCACTTTTCTTCTGCTTTCTGCTCCGTTTCACCCTTTATTTTTTTCACCCTTTTACTCTTTCTATCACTTTTCTTCTTCATTTTTGCTTCCTTTTCCCCGTTTTTCCCACTGCTGCTGCCCCCGCGGCCCCTCCCCCCCCAGCGCGACCAGCCCGAGCCAGTTCCCCTCCCCGCTCCCGCCTTCCAGCTGTCCAGCCCTCCCCGACCCCTACTTAATGGCGGCTGCTGTGCGGCCGCTGGCGCGCCAAAGGCAAACCCATCTGCGCCCGTCCGCGACCCGAACGCAACCAGCGCCAGGAACCCTGGACCTCCGCATCGCCAACGCTACAACCCAGCGGCACTCCACGCACTCAACCCAGGCCGCAACAACAACTGCAAGCTAGCATCACCAGCCGACACCCACGGACCTTTCAGCTGTCACCACTGCTGGCACACCTGCAGCACCGCCAGGATCACGGATCCAGCACAACCCGCCCGCAAGAACACAACCGAACCGAAGACCCTGCAATGAATCCTCCTCAACGTCCGATCCCTCCACAAACATGCCACCGAATTCTGGGACCTCCTCGACAGCACCACCCCGGACATAGCATTCTTCACCGAAACCTGGACCAACACCACCTCGGGACCGGACGTCGCCATCGCCATTACCCAAGGATACAAGATCTCCCGGAAGGACCGCCCCATCCACCCTGGAGGAGGAATCGCCATCGTCCACAAATCCACCCTCCGGCTGAGCACACTCCCCGACGAGCCCACAGACCTGATGGAACACCTACACTTCAAGATACAGGCCAGCCCTACCACCACCCTCCGAGGAACTCTCATCTTCCGACCCCGCGGACCATTCACCAACTCCATCACGGACATCATCTCCCCGCAAGCCATCGCGTCCACCAACTACACCTTGCTGGGAGACCTCAACTTCCACCTCGACAACCAACTAGACCCCAACACCACATCCCTCCTGGACAACCTCCACACATTGGACTCCGCCAGAACGTGTCCGAACCCACGCACTCAGCAGGACACACCCTCGACCCCCTTTTCACAATAGGAAACTCCATCACTTTCAGCCACACCACCGAACTCCCGTGGACAGACCATCGATGCATCCACTTCACCTTCAGAACACCCACCATCCACAGACACCAGCACCTGCTCCCACAAAGAAACTGGACCAAAATCACCGACGACCAGCTCACCTCCTCACTCGGCAACTCCACCCCAACCACGGTGGAAGACGACGACCCCAACACCGCAGCCCGAACTCTGCACAGATGGATCTCCGACAGCACCAACACCTTAGCCCCCCTCAAGAAGAACAACAACACACACGCCAAAAAAGCCAGATGGTTTACCACTGAACTTCGAGAGTCCAGACGCACATGCCGCCGCCTCGAAAAGGCCTGGAGGAACTCCAAATCTACAGAAGCCCACAACAACTTCAGAGCCGCCACCAACGCCCACCACCAACTCATCAGAAACACGAGAAAAACAGCGATCAAAGACAGAATATCCACACACGCGCACAACAGCAAAGAGCTCTTCAGCATCATCAAGGAGTTCGGCCAAACCCACCAGCGAGTCTACTGACATCCCTCCCTCACAAGACCTCTGCAACAAACTCAGCACCTTCTTCCACCACAAAATCAGAACATTTAAGACAACTTCGACAAAGACAGCCAACACACTGAACCCTCACCAGCCACCCCCGACACCCTGAAGCCAACGATTGACAGCTGGACAGCCCTTACCACCGAAGACACACTGAAGACGATGAAGTCAATCCACTCCGGGGCCCCCACGGACCCCTGCCCCACCACATCTTCAACAGAGCCGCCGACACCATCCCACCCATGCTTCGCCACACCATCAACCACTCCCTGGCGAACGCCTCCTTCCCCGATGACTGGAAACACGCAGAGATCAACCCCCTCATGAAGAAGCCCTCGGCGGACCCCACCGACCTCAAAAACTACAGACCCATCTCCCTGCTACCGTTCCCAGGGAAAGTCATTGAGAAAGCCATCAACAGCCAACTCGCCACCTTCATTGAAGAGCACAACATCCTCGACTCCTCCCAATCCGGCTTCAGAAAAAACCACAGTACAGAAACCGCCCTCCTCGCCGCAACAGATGACATCCACTCCCTCCTGGACAGAGGAGAAACAGTAGCCCTCATCCTCCTCGACCTCTCAGCGGCCTTCGACACAGTCTCTCACCGCACCCTAATACGCAGACTTCACGACGCAGGGATCCGGGACAAGCCCCTCGACTGGATCCACTCTTTCCTCTCCGGCAGAACGCAGCGGGTCAGACGCCCTCCTTTCCTCTCAGTCCCTACACCAACCACCTGCGGAGTCCCCCCGGGATCCTCCCTCAGCCCCACGCTCTTCAACGTCTACATGGCTCCGCTCGCCCCCATCATCAGAACCCACGGACTCAACATTGTTTCATACGCAGACGACACCCAACTCATCCTCTCCCTATCCAACTAACCCAACGCAGCCAAACACAACTTTCAAGAAGGCATGGAAGCTGTCGCCAAATGGATGAAAAGCAGCTGTTTACAACTCAACACTGACAAAACAGAAGTACTCATCATGGGCCCACACCCCGATGCCTGGAACGACACCAAGTGGCCCCCCGCCCTCGGAAGCCCGCCCACCCCCACAGACTACGCACGCAACCTCGGAATCATCCTGGACTCCGAGCTCAAAATGGACCTCCAGATCAACTCCGTCGCATCCTCCTGCTTCGACACCCTCCGCCTCCTACGTAAGACCTTCAAATGGATCCCCCTCGAGCACAGAAAGACCGTCACTCACGCCCTCGTCACCAGCAGACTTGACTACGGCAACGCACTCTACGCCGGAATGAACAAAAACCTCACCCGCAAGCTACAAAACATCCAGAACGCCGCCGCAAGACTGGTCCTCAACCTGCCAAGACACTGCCATATCTCCCAGCACCTGCGCACACTCCACTGGCTCCCCATCGAGGCTAGAATCACCTTCAAAATTCTCACCCACGCACACACAGCCCTCCACAACATCGGACCAGCATACCTGAACAGCCGACTCGAATTCCACGCACCCCAAAGGACCCTACGATCAGCCCAGCTCTCCTAAGCCGTGGTCCCCCGCGCCAGAAAGACCAGATCGGGAGGCTGCTCCTTCTCCTTCCCCGCGGCCAGAGCCTGGAACGCCCTACCGCTCCACCTCAGACAGACGACATCACTCCCCATCTTCACGAGAAACCTCAAAACCTGGCTCTTCGATAGACCTCCTCCTTGATGGACTGGATCCTGCACCTCCCCAGCGCCTTGAGACCCTTACGGGTGAGTAGTCGCGCTTAACAAACACATGATTGATTGATTGATTGATAGTGCACTACGAGAGGTTGCGACTACAAAATCGCAGCCATTGCTATCGTGAAGGTGTGTGTCAAAACCTAGAAAGGTAGGAAAAAGGTAAACAAATACACAATGCATAATATAGCACTGAGGAAACACCCACTTACAAATAAGTCCTCACCCCCAACTCCCACCCCTACCCACACTTCTACCCTAGAAACATCTGTCGCCCTGAAAATGAGAGTCATGAAGAAAAACAATATACACAACAGTGTGGTAATATCAAGGGAAGCAAGCCCATCGTAGTAAAGGAGAAAACATTAGGGTGATAGCCGCCATGCTGCTTGGCGAGCATCTCTACTACGAGAACATATGAGCTACTGGAGACACATTTGAGCAAACACATCCAGAAAGCAAACAAGACAGTTCGTAGAATTCGGTTTCATACAGATGCCGGGAACACAATCCCAGTTAGATTGTGGGACTGCGGCACAGGCCAGAGTCTGTGTGAGGAGCCGCTGGCGGAGAAGGCAGCGAGTCTGGAGGTTTGTCCACTGTCAGTCTCCCCTCCGGAGGCAGGACTCGAAGCAGGCCGAGGCAGTGACAGCAGCCGTGTCCGGGGAGGACTATGAGGGCGACTTGGATCGAACAGGTCTTCTGCTCTTCCGAGATCAAGTGCGTTTCCTGTGAGCTTTAGCAAAGAACCATTTCCCAAGATTGTCAGCAGAGACAGGTTGACGCAATAAAGAGGATGCATAGCCATAAAGCAGACGGTGCTCGGTAAGCCATTGCCAGGCAAACTCCGAATAATCAAAAAAGTATGATTTGTTGGCAAAAATTACACAATGTCTAGCTGGAAACAACATGTAGGAGAACTGCCTCTGCTGCACCTCGCGGTTGTAATCAACAAAAAGGAGGACTTTAGCACGACCACATTGGAGATCCAAGTGTAGCTGAGCCTCTCTGAAGATAGTATCTCTATCTCGGTAATTAAGGTTGCAAGCAATTATTGGTCTGGGTGAGGCTCCTGGTGGAGGTTTGGGGGTTTCGGTGCGCCCTCTCAATCGCAAACCAGGATGACAAACATTCAGGGGAAAGCCAAGATTTAATCCAGCATTCCACAAAGTCAGTCATCATTTGGCCTCGATATCTTCGGGAACTCCCACGATGCGTACATTGTTACGCCTGGAGCAGTTTTCTGCATCCTCAGCGTGCCTGTGAAGCTCCGCCATGCGAGTAAGTAATGTAGAGACCTGGGCTTTGAGTGGAAACGTTGTCCTCAACTGTGGAGATCTGAGACTCAGCCTCTTTTATGCGTGCAGTTGCGTTCCAAATGTCCTGAGGCAATAACGCCACATCCATCTTCACCTCTCCAATTTTCATCTCGACTATGACCTGTGATGTCTGGATAGCTTGAAGGATTGGGGTGACCTCATTGGATGGAGAGGTGGATTTATCTCCTTCTGTAGGGCCTGGAGGACCACCGATGTGTCCAGTAGTGTACTGGCTTATGCGTGGCTGGGAGGTAGTAGCACGGGCAGATCTCTCCTTACTCATCATGTCAAGTCTCAGAACTGACAGGACCTACAGCAAAAGGGAGGTTGACTCACTTGCCACGAGGTCGCAGCAGTACGAGTAGTCGGTTCCCTGGGTATGGTGAGTATTTCCTATAGCAGGCGAGAGGTGGGACGTCAACAGTGGTCAGAGGCCGGGCAGCACAAGAAGCACTTCCTCCTGAACACTAGGAGTCATCGCCCTGTAGCCGCGCAGTAAGGCCTGGGAAGCAGTGATCACCTCAGTAGTGGGATTCTCCGCAGAAAGAGGCATAAACCCAGTCCAGAGCAGGTGGACTCAGCCCCGCCACTAGTTCAATCAGGTGAGTGCAGAGGTTGAAAGGACTGGTCCCCACAGAATTCACTGTTGTCAGGTGCCTCGCACAAAGAGGGGTGTAGCGGGTCCTGAGGGGGGCCCCTACAAGCACTCGCAACAAGCAACTCGGCGCCAACGCTGGCAGTTAGCAATGCAGTCTAGATGGCCAGCACCAAGGAACTCATTGCTCCACTAGTCCAGGGCACCAAGCCACATAAGGAGGGATGAGGGCCTCACAGGTAGCTACGATTACAATGTTCATTATGGCTCCAAAGGAGTAGGAGTGCTCACCTGACACTCCATGCACTTACCCAACTCAGGCCGCTGTCCCGCGAGTCGGGCCGGCACAGCATTCAGGCGAGGGGCCCCTTCACAACTCCAAGTTGTGCCGCATTGATTGGGAGACCGCGGCCAAACCGTGTCTCCAATTTGGGGAGAGGACCAATTCCAAAAACCGCATCACGGGACCTCCACAGCTTCTCATATGAAAGATCGGGCTCCACTGAGCTCCGTCTCACTGTCCAATCTCCAGGTGTTCCACGCAGGCTGGGGCTCCTCACCTCGTGGGGCTGACCTTGGAGCAGTCGTCAGGAGGAGTACCGGCCCCAGAGTCTCAAAGCCCTAAGTAAGTTTTCTTCTAGATCTGGGGTGGGTGGGGAGTATCAGCCACCCCACATGCAGGCCGGCCACCGCTCCTAGACTGTGGGCAACGCTGTGGGTCAAACCGCTCCGTCAGGCACTCCAGTTCAGGGAGGAGGGCGGTTTCGAAAACCGTGTCGCTGGACCTCCACAATGTCTCACAGGAGGCCCTGGCTCGGGAGTCAGGAGTGAAATGTCAGGCTCCGCCGAGCTTCGTCTCGCTGCCCAACCTCCAGACGTTCCAAGTGGCCTCAGGCTCTTCACCTCGTGGGGCCAGCCTTGCAGCAGTCGTCAGGAGGAGAGCCGGCCCGGATTCTCAGCGCCCCAGGTAAGTTTTCTATTGGATCTGGGGGTGGGAATATCAGGCACACCACATGCTGGCAGACAACCGTTCCCAGTCCGGGGGCAACGCTGGGTGTCCAACTGCCCCATTAGGCACTCAGGCTGCCCCCCAGACAGGCAGGCCTCCCGCGACTCAGTCTCTCTCCACACCGCAAAATACCTCCGGCAGCCGTGGCGTCTGCTCTGGCCCTCCACCTCTCACCGGGCGTCCCACAGTCACTTGCAAAAGAGGGCCTGGCCCCGGCACCTAGGTACTCCTGTTGTCTTCAAGGAGGGTCAGCAATGGATGGCACGTTGCGTGGCTGTTCATGGCTTCTGGTAGTCAAGCTGCGCCACAGGGACCGGTGCTCAAGCGAGCGTCTGGATCCTACTGCTGAGATACTCATTGGCGAGGAGGTGTCAGCTTTGCTGGATTGACCCAGGATCCACTCGGGGATTCACGAAGGCGACTATAAGTCTGGATTTATGTCAGATATAAGGGGTTAGAGTGGAGCTGTTCTAAGAAGCGGCCACCATGTTGCCCGCCCAAGCCACGCCTTTCTTAGTCAGGATTTTAAGTTGTGGTTCCAGAGGCACCAAACTTGAAGGGGAACTATCTCCCCATTTGGATATTACACTTACAAAATGTAATAAGGCAACTCCAATGTTATCCTATGGGAGAGATCCAAAATGAAGTAATACGGAAAGAGCAGGCTCCTTGTGCAGCAGCTACACAGACATTTTACAATGAACACTGTTAGGGTTGCATATATTTTACCACATGCAAGTGGATGCGTGATTCAGTAATGACTGACATTAACTTTGCACATGTGTATAGGGTGGCAGATGAAAAGTGGTCTGCAGACTCTAACTACGATTGATTTTGTGTAAATTAAGTGGGGTGCTTCGTGTGCTGTGAAATGCCGTTTTGTTTATTTTAACTATTCTCTCAGCAATGTGATATGCAATTCGAGAGGTGCATATTGTGGTTATCGATCATGTCAATATTTGGTGTGGGAGAAGCATGAATTTTCTCATTAACGATGGTGATCAAAGAAGCAGAATATGAAGACTGCAGTTTGTGCATTGTGAAGGTTAGAAACACAATTATGCTTGACGTTTTGCTTCATACTAATCGTTTATATGCAAATGTATTTCTCACGAACTAGCTGCACTGACATGATGTTTTTTAATGTTTATCAGGGAACCTGTCGATATATGCAGTATTTTACTATACATTTCTTAATTATGTCTATATCACTTCAATCACATTGTGAGTATTTAACTGTGCACAAAATAGCCCCGTTCAATGTGACAAAGGCTATCCATAGTCAAAATGTTTCCTGTGTTTTCCTGAGGCAATAAACCGGAATTTCCTTGCGTTTCCAAGTGCGTGGCCTTGTCTTATTAAGGGGAGGATTGTGGCATTTATCGGCGCCGGAGGAAGTGCCATTCCAGGCACCACCAGTGGTTTGGAGAAACCAGGCACTCCACAGTGTTTAGATATATATCAAGTGAATATACGTATGTGTGTATATATATATATATATATATATATATATATATATATATATATATATATATATATTCATATATTCACTGAAAAAACCAAAGTTTAGAGGGATGTTATAGTTAGGATGACATTTCACTCTTACAAAACCAGAGAAATTCAGCAATTATAGTTACCTGAGTTAACTATAACTCACGCCCTGCAGTGCACTGCTTATGACCTCACATATTACAACACTCATGATATGGTCAGTGACATCACTGATGACATATAGGTAACTATAACTACTGAATTTCTCTGGTGTTGTACAAGTGAAATGTCAGCCTAACTATAACGTTCCTGTAACCTTTGTTTTTTTCCAGTGAATTACTAAGGTTTTTTAAACTATATATCCTAACTATAACGTCCCTGTAACCTTTGTTATTTTTAAGTGAATTTCCAAGTTTTAAAAAATCTATTCCCTTACTATAACGTCCCTGTAATCGTTCGTTTTTTCAGTGAATTTCTAAGGTATTTTAATGTTATTTTGTAACTGTAACCTGTTACCTTTGGGAGTGAGTGTGTCAGTGAGTGGATTAGTGTCTCAGTGGGTGTGTGAGTGACTGTGTAAGTAGGTGATTGGGTCTATAACTTGCTGATTCAGTATGTGACTGGGTCTGTGAGTGGGTTGTGTCTGAGTGGGTGTGAGTGGGTGCACAAGTGTCTGAATGGGTCCCTAAGCGAGTGTATCAGTCTTTGAGTGGATCTATGTGTCGGTGCATGAGACAGTAAGTGGATCTGTGGGTGGGTGTCTGAGTGTAAGTTAATGTGTGAGTGCATGCAAAAGTTTCTAAGTGGGTCTGTGAGTGGGTGAATAAGTGTCTGAGTGGGTTACGGGTAGCGGTTAGTAAAATAAGGAGTTCCACAAGTTACTAGTACTGCTATAGCAGTATGTTGTCTTGCATTCAGTTAAAGGTTTCAGGATCCTGGATCCAGTACAGGGGGACCTAAGGCAGGGATCGAATAGGTGGGGGGAGGGAACAGGGCTGTCCAGTCCCGAATGTACGCAGTAGAGGATGTCATAAAAGACACACTCTGCACTGGGTTGGGTGGTTGCGGGTTAGAATCTAGATTAGAAAAGTACAGGCCCCCTGCGAATGGCCTAACATGCTTATATTTCCTGTCGAACTGTATCGTTTTGACTCTGAACAACTGCTTAATAAAAAGAGTTTAAAAAAAAAAAAAAGTGTTTAGCTGACTTGGTGAATAACATATGTGAGTAGCTTATGAATGTTATTGCTGCAGTACTGCAAACATAGAGGGGCAATACTCTATGGTTTTCGTTCCGATCATGTGATCGGAATGGCACCGTGATGCGGAATTGCAGATTTAACAACATTTCAAATACACCCAAATCAGTTAAACCACTTCTGGCTGTGTTGGAGGAAACAACAATGGCTGCATTTTCCCAGCAACATATATTTGGACAATGGCAGAAGGTACAGCTGGAGCTTCACCTGCAGAACCAGACAGAATTGAAGAGCAAGAAGAAGAGAAAAAATGGCAACAACTTCGAAAAAAGAAAGTCCTGTGTGGCAATTTTTCACAGTACCAAGTGGCAAAAAAAGGTGTCTGCGCGGTTTGTGAAATGTAAACTATGCAGCAAGGAGCTGTCCAGTGCATGTGTCTCCGCACTATTCATGAGAGGGCATACGTGCAGATGATTAGGGAGAGAGATGCTATGACCAAAGATGCCGCCCTGGAACATCAGGTCCTGCAGAAATCATGATTCATGCCAAGAATTGGGGGCATGGTAACGCACCGCGCCACATGCCACAAACTTGTTACTGCAAAGTTGAAAGATGTCACCGACTTTTCTGTTCAAGTGAAGAAACACCAAAAAACTCAAAAAAAGGTTCTATATAGAATGAACACTGACTCAAATAAAGAACTGTGTGTGAGTTATTATTTGTATGTACTTTTCCATGTATGTTGATATGTGTCTTTGAGTGTATTAGTATATGCATCAGTATTTCCAAGGATGCATTATTGTATGCATGAGTGAGTACATGTGTGTGTCCGTGTATACTTCAGTGAGTGCTAGGGTATCTCACGGAATGTATGAGTAAGTTTGTGACTATGTAAGATAATGCACAAATGTGTCCATCATTGTGCCAATGTATGTATTAGTGAGTTGTTCGGTGTCCGAGTTTGTGTGTGAGTATGTCAGTGAATAGATTAGTGTCTCCATGGGTGTGTGAAAGTATCAGTGATTGCAACTGTATCTTAGGGGAGGGTGAGAGAGAGTGTTAATGTGTTAGAGAATGAATTGGCATGTGCATGGGTGTGTCAGTATATGAATGAATGAGTCCTAGGGTGTGTCACTGTGTGTATGAGTGAGTGTGTGAGTATGTTAATGAATGTAGTGGTGTGTGCATGGGTTTATCAGTGTATGTATCAGTGTGTCACAGGGAGTGTTAGTGTTTGTATGAGTAAGTGTGTGAGCATGTCATTGAATGCACCAGTTTGTCCATGGGTGTCTTTTTTTTTCTATAACTGTTTTTATTGTTTTATTCTGGAACCGTACATCATCGAGACAGTCAATACCATTTCGATCAGTATAAATTTACAAATAACATGCTGTATACATCGCAGGATATTCATCTTACGCCTCGTGATTTTAAACTAAAGCGGATTTTCATTATACCCACAATCCCCCCTTTCCCGTACCGGGGGTCCTCCCGGCCCGTGTCTTACTCTGCAGTGGCTTCGAGCGGGTCGGTAGTGTGAACTGGTTGACAGAGCATCCCCCTACTTTCATTCCACTTCCCCTAGATCTTTGTCCATTTATGTGGGCATCCCCTACTTTCATAGACCGCCCTCTCTGCTTGCATACACCAGTCCATGTCGTTCGCCCAGTACTTGAATATCGGGCTGGACTCGGCCCCCCATTGCCTCGCTATGTTGCGTTTAGCTACCATAAAACCTAATGTGGCCCAGAGTCTCTCCCCCCTCGTCAGGTCAGTTGTACCCCAGACATTTAATAAACACGTTTGGGGTGAGATCGCTGACTTCCTGCCACAGAGTTGGTACATGTGCATGGCGATCTTGTTCCAATATTCCCCTATTTTGGGGCAGCTCCACCATAGATGGAAAAATGTACCCTCTAGGCCACACACAGACTGGGACAGAGTGTAGAGGTGTGTCTGTTCATTTTGACTAGTGTAGCACGTGAGTAATATGACCTGTGTAGCAATTTCAGTTGAATCAGTTTGAATCGGGACCGAATCACCACTCCCCTTGTTGACGCCAATGCCTCCAGCCAGTCCTCGTCGTCCAGTCTGCCCACGTCCTCCTCCCATTTGGATCTCAATTCCTCTAGCTTGTCCGGGGAATTATTTAATATCTTTCGGTAGGTGATTGATATTGCTTTCATATTCAAATAATCATCTAAAAGCCTATCTTCTAAGGGGGAGGAGACCGGAAGGTCCGCACCCCGCGAAATAGTTTGGCTTATTGCACGTCTGACTTGGAGGTATCGAAAGGCCTCTGTGGGAGCCAAATTGTAGTCTTTTTGGAGGTCAGCAAAGGGTCTAACCCTCCCACCCACCCAGAGGTCACCCACCTTGGAGAGGCCGATGAAATCCCATTTATCAAAATCTGGTTGGTTCCCCAGTAATCCCAGTGCTCTAGAATCCCACAGCGGTGTAGCCAAGGTTATTTTGTCATTCCAGCCCAACGCCCTTGATGCTGTGTGCCATATTTTAATTGTTGATGATGTTGGGGAGTGGAGTGGTATTGCGTGTTTCCCACCATAGATTGCTCTGGGGTATCCCCTGGGTGACATGTTGTGTCTGTTCAGGTTGTAGGCTGGATCATTGTGGGCTACATGTACCCATTTATTAACTACTGTCAATTGCGTTGCCCAGTGGTATGATTGCAACGCAGGAAGCGCGAGCCCCCCATCATACCAGCTTTTGGTCAGTTTGTGTAGCGCAATTCGGGGAGTTCCGCCATCTCAGAGGAGTGTCTTTAATTCAGTTTCTACCGCCTTGAAGTACCACATATGGAGTATTTTGTAAAACATAGATAAAATGGAAAAGTGCCATCATTTTATAGAGGGCTGCCCTGCCCAACAGCGACAAGGGTAACGACCTCCAGTGTCTCACGTCTTCCTGCAAACGGCGCAGCAGAGGGTCTAGATTCCGGCTCTGAAACTCCGATGGTTCTCTAATTACATAGATCCCTAAGTACTTAAATCCGTCTGTCACCACCCGGGCCTCACATTCCTTAGGAAGTCTCGGGTTTCCACCGCACAGGATCTATATGAGCAACTTATCCCAATCTATGGTGTATCCAGAATACTTTTGGTATAGGGTGAAAATGTGTAGCACCCTGTGTAGGGAGGAATAAGGTTTAGCCAAATAAAGGAGTATATTGTCAGCGTAAAAAGAAATTCTATCTTCCTACTCTCTTGTCCATTTAACTCCTCTAATAAGGGGATCGCCCCGTATCCAGGCTGCTAGAGGTTCCAGCACCAAGGCAAATATTAGTGGGGATAGGGGACAGCCCTGCCGCGTACCTCTGCGGAGACTAAATATTGACGATCGGCCCCCGTTTACCGTCACCTGCACCAGGGGTTCAGTGTATAGCAGCCTGATCCATGCTATGAAACTACTCCCAAAGCCCATCCGCTCTAGGACGGAAAACAGGAAGGGCCATTCTATCATATCGAAAGCTTTTCTGGCGTCTAATGATACTACTACTGCCTCTTCTCTAATACTTTCGTCCCTTCCTATCACTCCATGTAGTCGCCTAAGGTTAAGCGCCGTGTTTCTGTCCGGCATGAATCCTGATTGGTTGGGGTGGACCAGTTTGTGCATTAACGGGCCCAGGCGGGTCGCTAGGACCTTGGCAAGGATCTTTACTCCTGCATTAAGCAGAGAGATCGGCCTGTACGAGGCGCAGTTATCCGGAGGTTTCCCTAATTTGTGGATCACGACTATATTGGTGAGTCTCTGATTTTCAGGGAGCTTCCCTAGCAGGACACTCTCCTGAAACATTTTCAGTAAATATGGTGCAGTTGTGAAAGCCGTCACCTTTTATAGCTCAATCAGTAGGCCATTGGGGCCCATTGCCTTCCCTGTTTTTAGTGCATGGATCGCCTTTATCACTTCAGTTTCTGTCAACTCCAACTTTAAGCTATCTTTATTGGATGCATCAAAGGTGGGTATATTGAGTGCATCTAGAAGTTCCTTCGCCTCAGCTTGCTTAATCTGAGTTGAGGACGTATAGAGTTGCTGGTAATAAGTTGCTAAGGTATCTGCGATACCATGCCTATTACTGACACGCTCCCCCGCAGCGGAGGTGACCTCTAAGACTCATTGTGAGGCCTGTTCCCGCCTGTCTAACCATGCCAGCAATTTACTAGCTCTATCCCCTACTTCATATAGTCTGTGTGAAGTTGCTCTGGCTTGGTCCTCTGCTATGTCCCTATATTGCTTCTGCTTGATCTGTAGTTTGTGCTGTGATTCGAGGGTATCCGCCCGCAGCAGCTCTAATTCAGTCCTCGTAATCTCGTTTTCTATCTCTGTAAGTTGCCTTGCCTTTTCCTTCCTGTGCGCGGCAGCCAGGGATATGCCTTGACCCCTAATTACAGCCTTGAAGGCCTCCCATAGAATTTGATGTGAGTTCACCGACCCCTTATTTTCCTCGAAATAGTTGACTGATGTTTTTGATAAGTCTTCCCTGATGCTTGGGATTTTGAGATACCATGGATTTAATGCCATGTGAGGCCGTCGGGTGTGGGTACACCTCCATAGGTCAACGTAATTGGAGAGTGGTCGGAGATACCCCTTGGGAGGAGGTTTATCTCACGAAAGAGGGACATTTGATCTGCCAGCCCGAAAATATAATCTATTCGAGACATGCTCCTGTGTACTCCCGAGCCAAACATCTATTAGGCCGATCGCCGATAAGAACTCGGCAAGCGCTTTGCCTGCGTTGTCTCTTTGCCTGGGCGGCCAACGATCTATTTCTCCATCTAGAGCTGCATTGCAGTCACCTCCAATCAGTATGTCACCGTAGGCAATTTCACTAGGTGGGCACCTAGATCCGCTAACGCAGAGGAGTGGAGCCGCGGCGGAACGTAGAGCGAGACGATGTGCAAAAGTCTACCGTCCCAGCTTCCAGACAATGTCACGAATCACCCAAGTGGGTCAGGCGTCACAGCTCGAACAGTAAAGGAAAATGCCTTCCGTACTAATATGCCCACCCCTCTTGAATCCCTGGTATATCCCATGTGTGCTGCCAATTTGTAGCCCCATGTATTAAGCGCGCAATAGGACGTGCCCTGTATATGAGTTTCTTGGAGCAGTGCAATATCTGGTGCTCGCCGCTTAATATATTGCAATACTACTCCCCGTTTGATTTTGTCCCCTAGTCCATTTACATTCCAAGAGAGGAGCACCAGGTGACCAGCGGATGTTACACTATTGCCGTTTTCGTGCATGCAGGTGCTGTGGAGATATGGTTGGGGATCTGTCATCCCCTGGGGATGTAGTACTCAGTCCCCTGCTGTCTCTAGAGGGGCTGTCGCTGGCAGCCTCTCGGGTTATCCCCAAATAAGACAAGATGTCGTGCAGTGTGTCCCTTGGGTGTCTGTAATGTACGGGCCGCTCCAGTATTACAACTATGCGTTTAACACAACTAAATTCTACAACATACAAACTGTTTCCCGGCACCCCCCACCCTGCTTCCCTGCAATGTGGACTCAAAATTGCCCACCCCCCCAAATTTGCAGAGTGCCTGTAGACCCTGCACCCTATTTCTCGATAGTGGGGAGCGCGGCCAACCGCCCTTCCAGGTGTCAGAGCTCCCCCTCCCTCCTCACACTAAAAACAAAATGTCCCTGCAGCAAACTTATATAGTTACGATTTAAACAGTTCTCAGGACTCTGCCGGCGTAGATCCATCTCCGGTTTCGGGTTCTCTTTTCTCTGCAGCCCAGGATTGCCATTTTTTATCTATAGGGACTCATACACTGAAGGGTAACATTGGCGGCTGATCTCGATCTGACCGTTCAATGATTGTCAGTATCTCCGCCCATCTGTATTGACTGTGCAGTGGGCTGATGCTGGTTTTCGTTGATTCTTTTGTTAGCTGACTCTGTCTCCTCTGTGCGGTGTCGTCCCGGCTGGCGCCATTCCTTCTCTTCCTGTCGCCGGCAGGAGTTGTTCCTGTTGTCCCCCGGTTTCCTCCAGCCTTCAAGCCAGTCCCATGCCTCCTCTGGGGAATCAAAGAACGTTTTTTCCCCTCTGCCACCACCAGAAGCTTGGCAGAGTAGAGCACCGCATATTTCAGTTTTCTCTCTCGCAGTAGTTTCTTAACTTCCAAAAATGAGCGCCTAAGATTTTGAACCTTGACCGTGAAATCGGGAAAGAAGGTAATTTGCGTGTTTTCATAGCGCAATGGAGGCGCAGATTGGGCGGCCAGTAATATGGTGTCTCTGTCCTTGACATTGAAAATCCTTGCCAAAATAGGTCTGGGAGGCGCGCCCGGGCGTGGCGGACCCCCCGGTATTTGATGGGCACGTTCAACGGAAAAATAGTTGGAGAGGTGCCGGGGCCGCAGATGTTGCGTTATGAGTTCCTCGACGAATAGATCCGTTGACGGGCCTTCTGCTTTCTCCGGCACTCCCAAAATGCGGACATTATTTCTGCGTGCGCGCCCCTCATAATCTTCCAAGCGCATTTCAAGGGCCATTACCATGGATTGAAGGTGTTTCACCTGCGTCTCGAGTTCTTTAGTGGATGTAGTGAGTGTGAGTATAGAATCTTCTGTTACTTTCACTCGAGGTCCCAGATTTCGCAGGTTGGCGTGCATCAGTGATACCTCCGCGGCCACCGTATCGATCTTAGTCTCAAAAGTTGTACGAATACCTTGAATGGCAACCATCAGGTCTTGCAGTGTGGGGCTGTCTTCCCCTGATCCTGACTTTAGGCGATGCTCCTCTCCCTCCACAACCAGAGTGTCTAGTTTGGGGTGAGTAAACTTGTCCAATTTGGTTTGGTGGGAAACCTTTGCACCTTTATGAGTTGCCATAATTTATCTTGCTGTCATACAGGTTAGACACCTCTCTTTTTGCCAGTGTTCCTATGTCTGTCTGGCGCTGAAATGAACACAACAATAGACCTCTCAGTGTGCCCCTTCGCCTCTGTATTACCACCTTCGAAGGCCCAATCCTCACGTTATGGCCAGTGGTCCAGTTTGAACCCCTGCTTTGGAGCCACTGCAAATACACTGGATTCTCCTCCCAGAGCAGGGTGTGTTCCACAGTAGTGTTGACCCCTTACTGTCCTTATATTCAGTCGAGGGGTATGTAGTCAAGTGGGGGCCATCGAAGGCAACAGACTCTGGGCCGAGGGTTTATAGCTGCAGCAACCCGGTCAGAAATGGTTGCGCAGCTCACTCATGCCTAATTGCTTTCCTTGCCATCGCCTAGCCTCCAGTGCAGACTTGTCACCTCTTTAGCGGCCCCCGGGGGGCGGCACTCCTCCACGTACCCCAGTGGCACCTCCGGTACCAGAATAGACCAGGGCACTCACCGACAGGCCCGGGGCCCTGGGGACCTCCACTTCAGAACTCCGAGTGTGCGCCACGATCCTCGGCGGCCCCCAGTGCTCCGAGCCCACGCGGGGCACCCCAGGAGTAACGTCATTTCCGAACCACTCAGCCAGCAAGGTTGCGCCTCTCCCGTTCTCAAGATGTTGCACAGGCAGTGGGTTCGGCTTTTCTCTCCTCCGACACCACTCCGGAGGGGCACGCCCTGCGCGCAATCCCCGTGGTCTGGCCCCGCTGCAGGCTGCGACCGCTGATCCTGGGCTTCCGAGTCTTGTTTGGACCCCAAACTGCAAGGGGTCGATGCACACAGTGTCTGGACCTTTCTGGCTGTAATTGACAGTCGCTGCGGCGGATAATTGATTGGATAGACCGGGGACGCAGCGGGTGCCCGACGGAGCTCCCTTACAGCGCGGCCATCATGGTTCGCTGCTGGCCATGCCCCCCCGTCCATGGGTGTCTTAGTCAATGTGTCAGTGAGTGTCACGGTGTGTTATAGTGAGTGTGTGACTGTGTTAATGAATGTATTGGAGTGTGCCTTAGTGTGTCACTGTATGTCTCGTCTCAGTGTGTTGCAGGGTGTGTCAGTGTTTGTATCACTAAGTATTAGTGTGTCACTAAATGCACATGTATGAGTATCGGTGTCTTCGTCCATGTGTCAGTGACTCCTAAAGTGTTTTGGTCAGTGAGTGGGAGTGTGAGTACTGTATGGGTGACTTAGTGGCTGTGTGAACGGCTGTGTGGGTGAGTGAATGGGTGTGTCAGTGGCTGTATGGGTGACTGAGTAGGTGTGTAAGAGGCTGAATCAGGGAGTGAGAATGCATGACTGAAGTACGGGTGAGTGAATGGGTGTGTGAGTGGCTCTTTGGATGAGTGAGTGCATGTGTGGGTGAGTGAGTGGCTGTGTCAGTTCGTGTATGGATGAGTGAGTGTGTGTAAGGGACTGTATGGCTGAGTGAGTGTTTGTGTGAGTGAGTGTATGGTAGAATGAGTGGTTGTGTTAG
The DNA here is from genome assembly GCA_963921515.1 of Calotriton arnoldi. Taxonomy (NCBI): domain Eukaryota; kingdom Metazoa; phylum Chordata; class Amphibia; order Caudata; family Salamandridae; genus Calotriton; species Calotriton arnoldi. The sequence continues at coordinate 1,082,159 of CAWUFW010000626.1, forward strand.
GGACAGTATGGGTGAGTGTGTCTATGTGTTACTAACTGTATCAGTGACTGCATGTATAGGTGTCTATGTGGGTGAATGAGAGGGTGCTTGAGTGTTTGTATGTGTGATTAAAAAGGTGTGTGACTCTACGTACCAGTGTGTGAGTGGGTGTGTGAATGTTTGTATTGATGTGTGTCTGGATGTCTGAGTAGTTGTATCACTCTCTGTGTCGGTGTGTATCTTAACAATGTAAGTTTATTGAGCAACACATAAAGAACGAATTAAGAGATTACATTGCTGCTATAGATGTTAGTGTATGCATGAGTGCGTGCCTGGGTGTGTCAGTGTATGTATCAGTATGGGTGTGTTAGTGTATGAATCAGGGTGTGCTGGGTGTGTTCATGTAGGCATCATTATGCGCTTGGCAGTGTCACTGTATGACTCAGTGTGTGCCTGGAAGTGCTAGTGTATGTATCAGTATGTGCCAGGGTGTGTCAGTGTATGCATTAGGAGGTGCCTGGGTGTGTTAGTGTCTGCATTGATGTGTGGCTGAGTGTGTCAGCATATGCATTAGTGTGTATAGGTGTGTCAGTGTATGCATCAGTGTGTTTTTGGATGTGTCAGCGTATGAATCACCGTGTGCCTGGGTGTGTTAGTGTATGTATCAGTATGTGCCAGGGTGTGTCAATGTTTGCATTAGTAAGTGCCTGGGTGTGTTAGTGTCTGAATTAGTGTGTCAAACTATGCATTAGTATGTACCTGCGTTGAGAGGGTTTGTATAGGTATATGAGTGGGTGTAAGACTGTCTGCATTGGTGTAAGTGTGGGTGTGACAGTGTATGTATGAGTTTGGGAATGGGTGTAACATTGTCTATAGAGTGTACAAATGGGTGTAACAATGTCTGTAGAGCATGTGAATAGGAGTAACAGTCCCTGTATGGGTACAACAGTGCATGTGAAAGTATATCTATACATGTAAGTGTGGGTGTAAGAGTCTCTGTATAGGTTTGTCAATGGATATGACCATGTCTCCATCGGTTTGTTAATGGATGTGACAGTGTATGTATAGGTGCAACAGTGGGTCTGACAGAGTTTGTATGGGTATGTGAGTGGGTGTTAGAGTGTCTCCATGGGTGTAACTGTGGGTGTGAGAGTCTCTGGGTTTGGGAATGGATGTAACAGTGTCTATAGAGTGTTCAAATGGGTGTCTCTATAGCTGTATGATTGGGTGTGAGACTATATATATACATGTAATTGTAGGTGTGAGAGCCTCAGTTTCTGTAGGTGTGAGAGGATCAGTTTCTGAGTGGGTATAACAGTGTCTGTATGGGTTTCAGAATGGTTATGAGACTATCTCAATGGGTATGTTAGTGGCTGAGAGAGTGTGTGCATAGGTGTAACTATGGCTGTAAGTGTCCCTGTATAGGTTTGTCAATAGATATGACCATGTCTCCATGGGTTTGTGAATGGGTGTAACAGTGTCTCTGGGGTATGTGAATGGGTGTGACAGTGTCTGGATGGGTATGTGTGAGAGTGTCTGTCTGCATGTGACACTAGGTGTGAGACGCTGTCTCTGCCTGTCACTGTGGATGTGAGTGTGTGTCAGAGAGGCTGTGAGAATGGGTGTGACAGTGTTTCTCTGAGTGTAAAAGAAACTGCAAGACTATTTGCCTGCCTGTTTGAGTGGGTGAGCAACATCTGGTCAGGTCGAAACTAGGAATTCACAACCAATTGATAACTTGACCTCTGCAGATGCAGACTTGTTGACAAATTTGCATGAATTAGCACAAGAAGGTACAACCAGCTCCAATGAGATGGGCAGTCCAAGTGGCAACTTCTATTGCACCGTTCAAACCAACTTTAAACCAAGGTCAACCTTGCTACCATTGGCAGTAAGGGACTCCTTGGACATATTTGGCGAATTGGTAACGGCGGAAATTAAAAGTCTGAAATTCAAAAATGAAAGATCAAAGAAAAAATACAGGTATCAACAAAATCAGTACAACAAATTAATGGATAAGTTGCAAAGAAACGAGCAAATTATCATTCGAAATTCCGATAAGGGAGGGAACATTGTTATTTGGTCTCGCCAGGAATACATGAAAGAAGCGTTATCCCAATTGAATGACACAAATTGTTACAAGAGATGCAATATGCAAATTGTGCGAAGCTCATGGAATCAATATCAAAATTAAATGTATGGCGCAGTGCAGGATTGATAAGCATTGATGAATTGAAATTCTTGAAAAACGAACATCCAATAATGCCTGTAATTTATCTGATACCCAAGCTTCACAAAAATGTGTCAACACCACCAGGCAGACCAATAATTTCTGCAAGAGGAGGTCTGTTAGAAAACACCTCTAAATATATAGATTTCTTTTTGCAGGAGTATGTCAAAATGTTACCTTCCTTTGTACAGGACTCGAGTGATTTTTTAAGGATATTGAATACCTGCAAGTGGGACTCTGGTTGTCTGTTAATGTGCCTGGACGTAACGTCGTTATACACGAGTATCCACCACAAAGATGGAATCAGAGCAATAGAACATTATCTGAGTTCCAGACCATTGAATTTATGTCACCATAATAGAATGTTGATTGCAATGATATCATACTGTCTTAGCAACAACTATTTTTTGTTCTCCAATCAGGTTTTCCAACAAATAAGAGGAGTAGCTATGGGGGCTTGTTTTTCCCCTAGCTACTCCTGCCTCCATATGGGTTGGTGGGAGGAAATGATTTTGAACCGAGAACATAAGACAATGGTAGAAGGTCATGTAAAGATGTGGTTACATTACATTGACGATTTATTCATAATATGGCAAGGCACAGAACAGTCAGCTCTAGAGTTCGTTAGTAAGATCAATCAAAACAATATTAACCTTCATTTCACGGCCAATATAAGTAGTACTCATGTATATTTTCTAGATGTGGAGGTTTACATAAAAGATCAAAGAATCCAAACTAAACTATACCGCAAACCAACTGCTGGTAACAGTTTATTACATGCGACGAGCCATCATCCTCGGCATCTCATACAAAGTATACCATACGGTGACATGCTGAGGATACGCCGTGCATGCAGTAATGATCTTGATCTTGTAGAGGCCCAACATTTGAGTAAGGAAAGATTTTTGGAACGTGGCTATGATGAGAAAACGATAAACATAGCCATAAGAAAAGCCAATGAGACTGACAGGAATAAGTTACTAGAGAAAAACCCACCAAAACCAAATGTAATAAACATAGTTGATCCTGAAACCAGACTTATTTCAACTTTCAGCCGCCAACAAAATGCTTTACGCAAAATTGTTAACAAAAATTGACTGGTGGTAAAAAGTGATCCTGTAATTGGTAGATTACTGCCAAAAAATCCTAGTATTGTGTTTAGAAAATCAAAATCCATGCGGGATTCATTAGTCAAAAGTAGTCCGGAAGTTACAAAAACAACCAATTGGCTTACTGCTCGCAAAGGGTTTGTAAAATGCAATAACTGTCGGGCATGTAGATATGGAACGAATAAGACTGCATACATAACCCCGTTCTCAGAGGAATCTGTGAAAATCACCAAATTCCTTACATGCCGTACTGAATATGTTGTGTACGTGTTGGTTTGCTCTTGTGGGTTGCAGTATGTGGGCAGTACCAAGTTACAGGCCCACAAGCGGATACTGCAACACATGAGAGCAATTACTAACAACGACCCAACATATCCCATAGCAAGGCATTTTAAAGAAATGCATGACAGTGATCTTAACCACCTTACTTATTTTCTGATAGACTCTATTCCAGTTTCCAGACGTGGGGGCAATAGAGAAGCAAAAATGAGACGTCTGGAAACCCAATATATCATTGAATTAGACACAGAGACCCCGAATGGACACAATTCGAGTGAAGATTTTTACACTTGGTTGTAAACAATAGAGTCATGATATTTATATCAGAATAGTACAATATTGGCCAATGTTTTCCAGAAAAATTCACATATGATTAATTGATGAAACAATGAAATAATGAAAATTATAGATTCAGTCTGCTGCTATTAGAATTCATGCTACAAATTTATACGTTGAATAGATTTTAATTTCTATGAATATAATTCTTTTTACATTTTAATTTATTTATAATTTAGGAACAGTGGTTTAGTTCCTGGGTAGCACTTGGTCAATTTTATACACTTTTTTTAAACACATTAGATTGACATAGAAAATGAAAAAATGCTAAAATAATCCATATAGTTAAAATGTACCTTATGGATTAAATATGATCATTTCAGCCATAATGGATGGGGGTCAAAGTAATGTGATAAATAAATGTATTATACAGATATCAAATAACATACCTTTACCTCACTAAAACATATGATTTTTTACAACAATATGTTTTAAAGTATGTGTTTTTAAATGATGTAATTTAAAACATACCCAGAAAAACAGATTTTATGTATTTTACATGAAATTGGTTTTAAATGTATTTATTATGCATTTTAATGGATTTATCCAGATAATATATATTTATATCTATATATTTATACTTATATTTATATATATATTTATGGCTGGCTTTTGCACAAAATCTAAAGTTATTACAAACATGAAAAAAAGCAAACAAAAGTTAGAAAACATAAGAATGTAAGTGTTTTTTCCATGTCTATGTAATAATTATCACGTGTATGGCACTGTGCACTTTAAATTGAATGCCTTGGCTCATAACGCGCGTCATGTGATCAAGGCCGTGTTTGGCCGAAACGCGTCAGTGCGATTGTGGTGGTTGAGCAATAAAAATACCTGCAAGCACATCAATTGGGTTCGTGTCCGTCCTTTCCCGAGCTAAGGGAAGCAGAGGAGAACGGCGTTCGCTATATATATATATATATATATATATCTATATAGATATATATATATGTATATATATATATATATATGTATATGTATGTATGTATAGATATATATATAAAACCGTCCCCAAAAACAAAAATATATATATAATATATATATTTTTGATGGTTTCCTAGAACTGCGGATCCACCTGTGAATTTACACGGGGGCCATGCTGAGCCCCACGGGTAGATCCGTGGATCTCAAAAAAGGTCAAAAAAATTGTACACACAATTTAGCGTAACAATTTATGCTTACAGCCCACTTACATCCCCTAAATGGGGTTAGAGAATCTCTATCTTGACCCCTTCATAAACATTACAGCTGAAATTTCAACCGGGGACCGTTTCAGTCAGGTTACGACAAGCCAATCTGATTCTTTCTGTGTTGCTTGGAGCCGTGGATCGATCCTCAGTGGATCCGCAGAGGGTTTGCGTCCCTATATATCTATATTTTTTTACCTTTGATATCTCAGAAACTACTGAATGGATTTATACCAACTCACAAAAAGCATGATCTATGTAACCCAATATAAATTTCTCCTAAATTTGGTGTAATTCCGTCCAGCAGTTCGGGCTGTAGCCTTGTTCAAAGGTCATTTGGGGAATTAACATGGCGAAAATGTGTTTTGGGACCCTCTTTTTCTTGGCCCCCACTTCACACACCACCCCGATACTTTCAACACAGCAGCTGAACCAGCTAAAGTAGACGTTCTGAATATTTCGTGAAGATTCGTCAAGCGGGGCCAAAGTTATTGGCAAAACAAAAATGCTCTTCCTATGGAAACCAAGTCCTAACTATAAATACCTACTGCCGACCGCCAATAGGTAATATATATATCAGAAGGATTCGCCAGCAAATATATAAAGAACCACCGCGTTCTCCCAAAGATGCTGCTGAAATCGTGTTTATTGAAGCTACAGCTGCAAGCCCCCATGCGTTTCAGCATGTAGCCTTTGTCACCAGTCAATGTATTAGCGGCCACATACATCTTACCAACCCACATCATAGCGTGAATTATATAAACAATGCCATCAATACAGCAGCCATCTTGAAAATCAATTTCTCCTATGTATAAAGGATGTCTGCAATTACAAAGCATGATCATTAAAGCAGTAAACAAATTAATCACAAAACAAAATATAACATGTTCATTTTTATTATGATATGCACAAAAAATATCTGTGCTTCCAATTGTTGGTGTGATTGGAAATAATTGCTTATCATGTACCAAAATATGACATGATTGTTAAAGTTATAAAATTACCCCCAACACATGTGATTTACTCATCTCTCTACAAGGTATTATCCAGTTTTGTGTTTGTATGTTTGATCATGCTACCACCATGCCGGAGCAGTACATTAAGCTTAGACCTGGGAGACTTGGCAATTATGGCAGTGATCAAACTGAGCTTTCCTACTAAAACATTGCATTTCCACATATTGGTTTAACTTGCATCAGTTTTTCTTTAAGGTACACGCATCACATTTATATGCAGTTTCCCAGTAGGTTAAAAACAAAGTATTTACAGGATATTTTATTCTTTTTATGTACCTGGTGACCCACTCCTCAACTCACGATCCCTGCTCATTATATTTATGTTCTCATTTTGCATAGTTTTTCTATAGACTTCAAGAGACCAATCAGATAAGCTTTCACCTATGAGCACGGCTGCCTAATTGGCAGTACAAGCTGAACTAGCTGTAGAAATAAGCCCATAGATAGAAGAGCGCAACTAAACGTACCCTTGCAACATCATTTTCTTTTTTCTGATCCTGGGTCTTGTTTGTACACTCATCTCAGCTTGTTCTATTAGTAGGGCAGCCCTGATCATAAAATAAGCTGAATTGACTATCGAAAATAAGCCCAGAATCAAAAAACAAACCTGCTAGGTTAGCAATACTAACTGGCAAAAACAGAACTCTAGCAGCTTTATTTCTTTGCTGATCATTCCCAGAGGAAGGTCTGTGGGCAATAAGGAAAGGTCTGCCAGGCCGCAAGTGGCCCGCGGGCCGTACTTTGGGTACCACTGACCTAAAGCATGTAACAGAAGCCTCAATGTTTCATGCCTAATGATACTCTTTGAACCTTATTTGGGGAGAGGATGTGGCCTTACGGCTAGTGTGGTCGACCTCGACGCTGGGGAACCAGGTTCAAGTCTCGGCAACAACGCTCAACATCCTGTGATTCTGGACAAATCACTTAGGGGCACATGCATCAAGGTATTTTGCGATCGCAAACAGTGCGATTCGCAAAAATCAGCCGTATGCGATTGCGAAACAGCCTTCCCTAATGCATGAAAGTTATTTGGATTCGCAATGCAGGTAATCACAATTTCTTGTGATTACCTCAATTGCGAATGCAGATAGGGAATCGCAAATTGTGATTCCCTAAAGCATATGCAAGAAGCCTTTCCTAAATGCGAACTGTGCATTTAGGAAACGCTAATTAGCATCAACTTCAAGTTGGTGCTAATGTGTGCATACTTTGAAAAATGCACAAAACTGCATTTTTCAAAGTGCCATGTGGTGCACACAGTGCACCTGTGTTGTGTTAGGGGTGCCTCAGAGGGGCCATAGGCCCCCAGGCACCCTAGCCTTTGCATTACCTAATTTGCAATTACCAATTAGGTAATCGCAATTTAGGCAATGCAAGACCATTCCCACCTAAGGCCTGGAGGCTAATAGGAAAGAATGGAGTATCAAAAGCAAATAGCGATTCCCTAATTGCGATCGCGATTCTTAAGGAATCGCAATTAGAAAATCGCTATTTGTATCCTTTTTTGATGCACTGCATTTTGCGATTACCAAATAGCGATTTCTTAAAAATCGCTATTTGGTAATCGCAAAAACAAACTTTGATGCATGTGCCCCTTAATCTCCCCGTGCCTAACAAAAAAAAAATTAATGTGTCCGTCTGTAAGGCAACTGGTGCTATGTAAAGCGCTCTGATACCTTCGGGTAAAGTTTGCGCTATATAAAACTCCAGAAAAACAAACATTTGGAGTGAGGCAGAACCGGCACCTAAAACTAATTACACAATTACCATAATTAATCACCAATTAATTAATATTAATTAACAACCAATTATTAATTCATTAATAATACATTACTTCACACACTTAACACTATAAAATCTCAATTAAATAAATATTAATAAATAAAAAATAATCAATAATTTATTATAATTAAATTACTTCCCACCCTATTCCCCTATAAACCCACAACCCGCTATAGAACTAAATACATCACATACATTTAAAATATATACTAAAATACATAACACTAATTAAACAATCGATATTTTAAACAACTATAATTTTGCAACCGATATTAATGGCTTCTATATTTTTAAAATCGATATTTCTTACCTTAAATCGATATTCTTGACCATGATATTCCTGCTGTTGCTATTTCTTACTCACGATATTTAGGACCCGATATTTCTGTAGGTCAACATTTCCAACTCAATATTTTGACTGTACACCCACAATAAGATAACCTGTGCTCACCCTCTGGTAGCTTGGCACAGAGCAGTCAGGCTTATCTAAAAAGGCAATGTGTAAAGTATTTGTGCAACACACACACAGTAACACAATGAAAACACCACAAAAAGACTCCACACAGGTTTAGAAAAACAGAGAAAATATTAATCTGAGCAAAATGAGACCAAAACAACAAATATCCAATCAGTAGAAGTCAAGATAACAATTTTGGAGGATTAAATCAAAAATAGTGCTTCGAAGTCACTAGTGGTCAAAGGGTTACTTGAGGTCGTGAGTGACCATTGCAAATCCAAAATTCAGGTTGACAGCGATTGACGGCAGGCCAGCTACTGGTGCTATGTAAAGCGCTCTGATACCTTCGGGTCAAGTTTGCGCTATATAAAACTCCAGAAAAAAAAAAACATTTGGAGTGAGGCAGTAGTGGAACAGTTGGCAAAACTAATGCTTGTCCCATCTAGCCACCTTTTGTATTCCCCACTTCAGAGTGCAGGGGAAGGTAGTTTTTCTAACCAAAAGCTGTTGCCGACTGCACGATTGAGAAAAACCATTGGATGGACTCTACATCAATGAGAATTGTGTCACATGGGCTGTCTAATTTAAGGGTGCTCATCTGACTCAATCACCACCTGTTAGTTTGCAGTTCAGGTCTACTGTGTATATGGTGGTGGTCCCTAGAGGAAATGTGTGCAAATATCTCTCATATTGGGAGAAACCTTCAAGTGATCAGACTTAGAAGTGCAGATAGTTACATGATGCACCATGGTATGTGTTAGAAATGGGATTCCTGGTTGGCTGAAGTATGAACCCAGGCGAGGCAGGAACCACCACTCTAGTCAGGATTAGCTAGATACACAATAAGGGTTCACTGACACAACATCAACCTCAGAAATATGGATGTAAAAATTATCGATGTAAAAATATAGAATACAAAAATATCGACTCCCTATACTTAAACAGGTAAGTACAAAAATATCGGGAAAAAATATTGATGTAAAAAATATAGTTGTAAAATATAATAATAAATATTAAAAATATTAAATAATAAAATTAATTTTAACAAAATAAATTAGATTTAATATACATTTTAACAAATATAACAAATACACTTAAAAAAAAGTTAAACACACATACATAATAATTAATATATATATATTTACTTTAAAACAATTAATAAACAATTAATTTTAATTTATTTTATCATTTTAAAACTATATAAAAATTTACAAATATATATATAGGGGTCGATTTCGACCTCGCTCGACAGCCCTCCCAAAGCCCTCCGTAGCCTTGCCTTGCGACAGACTCGTTCCCGGAGCCGGTCCGCCAAACGAGGCAGTACGATGCGCAAATGTGGGCATTTCCCGAACGACACGTACGCTCCGAATCGAGCAACATTTCCCGTACGAGCCGGCTCCGTCAACACAGATTGGACTCGCCCGGAAGCATTACCATAGCAGTTTCCAGCCGGGCAAGTACGATGCGTACATCCTCCGCGCCGAACAGGTTGCCACCTCCAGCACGTCACAGCATCCGGAAGCGCAGTACATCAGGACCGATTCGTGCCACAACACGAACACCGCGTACGAGACGAAGCTGCCATTTATCCGATCGCCCATGTCATCCCTGTACTGTACGCCTATGACCGAATCAACAACCGGAACCGACGCGTACGTTTCAGACGGTAAGTCAGACACCTACCACCCACCAATACGTGATGATCCAGTGAAAGCCAAAACACACATAAGGGGTGGCTGCCCACACCCCAGCACAGTCCACCCCAGAAGGGGTGGTTGGCTATCCCCCCAGCACAGCCCACCCCAGAAGGGGTGGATGCACATCCCCCCAGCACAGTCCACCCCAGAAGGGGTGGATGACTATCCCCCCAGCACAGTCCACCCCAGAAGGGGTGGATGCCCATCCCCCAGCACAGTCCACCCCAGAAGGGGTGGATGACTATCCCCCCAGCACAGTCCACCCCAGAAGGGGTGGATGCACATCCCCCCAGCAAAGTCCACCCCAGAAGGGGTGGTTGGCTATCCCCCCAGCACAGTCCACCCCAGAAGGGGTGGATGACTATCCCCCCAGCACAGTCCACCCCAGAAGGGGTGGATGCACATCCCCCCAGCACAGTTCACCCCAGAAGGAGTGGATGCACATCCCCCCAGCACAGTCCACCCCAGAAGGGGTGGATGCCCATCCCACAGCACAGTTTACCCCAGAAGGGGTGGATGACTATCCCCCCAGCACAGTCCACCCCAGAAGGGGTGGATGCACATCCCCCCAGCACAGTCCACCCCAGAAGGGGTGGATGACTATCCCCCCAGCACAGTCCACCCCAGAAGGGGTGGATGCCCATCCCACAGCACAATCCACCCCAGAAGGGGTGGATGCACATCCCCCCAGCACAGTCCACCCCAGAAGGGGTGGATGCACATCCCCTCAGCACAGTTCACCCCAGAAGGGGTGGATGCACATCCCCCAGCACAGTCCACCCCAGAAGGGGTGGATGCACATCCCCCCAGCACAGTCCACCCCAGAAAGGGTGGATGACTATCCCCCCAGCACAGTCCACCCCAGAAGGGGTGGATGCCCATCCCACAGCACAGTCCACCCCAGAGGAGGTGGAGGGCAAACACCCCCCCTACTCCCATGCCAGGTTTGTGTATTGTGCACAAACATCTAGATTCAGTGGCACATTAGGCAAATAAATGCTGTTACTTCTATCACTCTAGTGAACAAAGGCCGATTGTGGGGTACAAACCCCCAGCATTGACAAGCAAATAGGGTAGATGGGGTATCACCCCCCATCAGTGTGGTGCCCAAAAGATGAGCATGGGGTTCAAACCCCCTTCTTTAGCAAGCACATAGGGGACATGGGGTATAAACCCCCCCCCCCTCAGCGTGGTCACCATAAGGTGATAGGGGGATCAAACACCCAGCATTGACAAGCACATAGGGGAGATGGGGTATCACCCCCCATCAGTGTGGTGCCCAAAAGATGAGCATGGGGTTCAAACCCCAAACTTAGCCAAGCACATATGGGACATGGGTTGCAACACCCCCATCAGTGTAGTGAAAAAAAGGTGAGTGTGGGGTTCAGACTCCCAGCATTTGCACACAATCATGTTTGACTCTCTGAGACATAAAACCACTAACAATGTAGTGACAAAGTAGTGGTTGTGTGCCAAACGAACACATATCTGTTGAGGCAGACATAGTTGGGCCTTACAAAGACAAACATGCCATGTGGAGACAAGCATTGCCATTGCGGGCTAACACTGCCACCAATGTTTATTTTGACAATGGAAGAAGTGACCACCTAAATGCACAAACACGCATTTGTTCACATACAGACACACATACAAAGGAATTCCGCAAGAAACTAAAGTGTAGACAAGATCCTGTTCCACACTGTGGCAGCAATGGCAAATCAAGACCATGATCAATGGCCAAATTGAAGATGTTGGACTCCCAGGGACAGTGGCTAAACAAACAAAACCATACATCCAATCACTGCTAACAAAGCCAGGAGAAATACGCGAGTCAAGATGTGCCAATACAGCCAGCCAACCACACACTGCAGAACAAACACAACATGTGTGTGTGTAAGTGTCCCTAGGCTCCCCCCACCCCGGTGTTGGTCTAAACTCCACTGAGACATATGCGTCATAAGTATAACACAGATGCATCTCCACCATTGTGTCACAGACTATTGGCAATTTGGCATTGTTTGATGTGCAGGTCAACAACAGTCATCTGTGGAACAATCTTGGTGGAACTCCAAGCAACACATCAGGAGACTGACTCACCATCCCTGGTAACCTCAAGGCCACTACACTGTGCTGACAGTATCCTGTATGATGATGCACTGTGTTGCTAAATCATGATGTGGACCATACTCTTGAGCACACTCACTCTTGTGCACTGTGTCACGTGTCTTGTCACAACACCTTCCCTTACACATACCCAAACATCACTCACAGGGCATGGCCTGTAATGCAAGGCCACAAGGGAGCTAGGGGCCATGCCAAGAGGCGAGTCATATTTGGCCAACAGAAACCCCACACAGCTTGATCACACACAATGTGCAGCAGCTAAGCCTCCATTGAATGGTGACATTGCACATGCACCCATGAAAATACTAGGGGTGGTGGTTGGATCTGTGTTTTACAAACACAAGACACATAGCTAGGCATAACACATGTTTGAACATGTCACTCCACTTAGGACGGATTACATGTGCCTAACGTGAAATGTAACAGACACATAGCGAAAGCCAACACTGTCCCGGAGCAATGACACACTCAAGGAGACCTACAAATAAGACACGTTGACATCAGGTGACAGGGAAGGGAAGAATATGCTGAGTGTGAGCAGTCATACACACATACAAGTGGCAAACGCATGAAAACAGAACAAAGATAAAAATAACTTGCTAATGTTGGTAGCACAGATGTGAGTAGTGGAATCCTGAATATGTCTAATGTGAGTTTACACACAGCGCAGGCACTTATAGCAACCAAACCATGGCGGTCACCAGATGGACTCAATTTGTCCCATGCACCCACTGACACTCACTGTCAAATAGGCTGTCAAATCAATGGCCAATTTTGCAAGACTCGCTGACAGGAACATATGCAGGGACTACAGTCTTGGTAGAAAAAGGGCTTTTGGCACCACAAATTAATGCTCACAGAACACATGCCATGGGCTTAGGAAAGGTCACAGAGTAACACACTGCCAAGAGGTGATTTCACTACTGTTGAAGTTTTGCTGTGTCAAGCTTGGTCTAGGCATGTGTCTGCCTTGTCAGAATGAGACTCAGACATTGACTAAACTATCACAACACACAGAATACTTTGGTCCCATCATCCTGTGTACAGGCGTGATTCCCAAGTTGGCGACACGTACTCAGAATCCATGTATACCAAGTGGCACCTGGGACACAGATGACTTGTTCATCATCAATGCGCTAATATGCATGACCATTGGAGTGGTGCATACCATAACAAACAGTAACAAGCATTTACAATGCAATAGGTCTCGCAATGACATTATTTTGAGCTATTGGCATTGTAAATGTCATTGTTTTTTTTTTCCCTTCGTGAAGCATTAATTTCTGTCCAGTGTAGGCGCTGCATAGAACCCCGAATCGCTCCCCCTTTTTAACATATGTGGAAATGAACTCTGGACGTGAAAACGACAAAACATGTCTATCGGAAGGGGACTTCAGAGTCTCTCTCATTGGCCGGCTATCAAGGCTGAGAAGTCACTATATGGCAGCAGTTTTTCTTAAACCAGCGGGGAGGGTGCCTCGTAGCACCGCCTGCTCAGGGAGTAAAAATCCGAGCACAGATCAGAGGACGCACATATAGAAACGTGGTGCAGAGACAGAGCAGAAATGCACTGCAACTCTGCGACTGCCTGGCGTTGAATGTGGGGGGAGGGCTATTGGCTTTGTCGATGCTTATTAATAAAAGTTTAACAATTATCAAAAGCTAGTGCTGTGCTGGTGCATTAAAAGATCACAACTACGGGCTCCCCGAAAAAATATTTCCACGCAAGAGCCCTGCATGGCAGGGGGAATAAAGATATATCCTGTTATTTCGATAAAAACACTACAGAAGGCAGCTGGCTCTGGAACATCTCAGCTGGGCCCTTTAATCTGCAGAGCCCGGCCTCAGCTGACCCTGGTGTCTGCACAGACCTGCAGCTGCGCCCCCACTACGGGCTCAGCTTGCGTTTTTAGCTGCCACAATGGGAACCTTTCCATTAATTTAAACGTATTACAGACTAATTTTATTTTCTCTGCTGCTTCCAATATCACGTGCTGTAGTGAGCTGAACCCCAGCTCTGGTCACCTTGTAGCCAAACAAAACACTGAAGAGGGGGTTGTTCCCATTCTCAGACCTCGCAGCCGGAGAGCAGTGGCGCTTTCAAGCGTCTGCGTCTCCCTTCAGAATAATGTCTCTTCGGCAGCGCTGGACAAGGTCAAGAGAGGAGCGAGGTGGGTGTGTCTCTAGGAGGCATGGGTTGACAACTAAATGTACTCGAATGACAATCACGCCTTATAGGCGAACAATGCGCTTCACCAATAGAAGACAGAAATAACAAATTGTTGATCATTCGACCAGGGGACTGGCGTGCAAAACCTGTCTTTTATACTTCTCGGTGTGTGATCTTGTGCTATCCGATGTCCCTTGAGTGTCCGAACTTTTGAAAGAATACATCGCAGTATTTAGCTCTATGAAAGTAAACCTAACCAAGCGCTTGATGATTGCACGTTTTCAAGACTTGGGATTTGCTGTAACAACTAAATGTATTCTGGGAGTGTTACTCCTAGGTCGCCTCAATTGAACTACATTTCCAGGCTAGTCGGTTAGTGACTGGGCTGACATAAGATGTCCCTGGAGGCACTGGGCCATCTGTTCACTCGTTAAACAAGGGAGGGCGAGACTACTAAAGATAAGAAATACCTTCACGACAGCCGAAAAGCAGACTATCCAGTCCGGATGGGCCGGACGAAAAGGAGAAAGGGCGGAAACCAAAAAGGCTCAGTTCCAATCAGAGGCCACCGCTTTACATAAATGATGACGCCAGCCAATGAAAATAAGGGGCGGGGCTTCAAGTCCCCTTCTGAAATCTCCTCATCCACAATATGTCTCGCAGAGCGAGCAGCGCATGCGCGCTGCAACGCTAGGCAAGACCTAAAAATGAGTATAAATGTCAAGCACAACATATGTGCTAAAGTGTACGCCAAAGATGGGAGAGGTTGTGAAAAGAATGTCACACTCCTTGTCAAAAACAATGTTGCTTGTGACAACCAGCCATTTCAGCCTACAACAACTCCACAACACATTGTACTAGGACACATATCACATGGCCCCAACAGCGCTGGGATGCCTGGCTTCACCCTGGGGGTGCCCAGGAGTGGACATTTCACAGGGAAAAGCCAGGAAGGGTTCCACAGCGGTATGCGTACAGCGCCAGGACACCCCTTTGGGGGTATAAGTGCGCTTTACAAGTACAAATTTCATTTCATTTCATTTCATTTCATGGACCTCTGGCAGTCCATCACATCACTCTATCCTGATTTGGCTGAAATCAATGTTACAACAGCATTTGCAGTACAATAATCAGCAACATCATGTACACCCAAAAAATTAGCCAAAATAACAAAAAATTGCTTTATTCAGCATTTAAATTTGAAAACACGAATCTTGCAAAAAAACAAGGCCAATGGCCAGCCCATGTCAATGAGTCCTTCAGGGGCTATATAGGATGAGTTCCCATACATTGCTTGCCTGCACTTACATCACTAGGGGACAAATCCCCAAGGAGGGGCATCTTCTGGGGCAGGCCAGGCACCACAGGGACAGGATTAGGGTGCAGCTAGATGGGTAATGGGAGGATTGGGGGCAACTAGAGTGTCTGTAGCAACTGCAGTGTATAAATAAGATTGAGGGGGTGCTGGAGCTACTGTAGTGGACATGCTGGACTGAGGGGGTGGGGGCTCCACTGCAGTGCCCATGTCAGATTGTGGGGGTGGGGGCTCCACTGCAGTGCCCATGTCAGATCGGGGGGTGGGGGATCCACTGCAGTGGACAGGTCAGATGGGGGGGCCAGGGTCTCCACTGCAGTGTCTGGAAGTGACTGAGTGTGTGGTGTTCTGGGAGTGGAAGTGCCTGTGGTAGGGGGTGAGGGCCTAATCATCTTGGGGATGGTGTAATGGTGTGTGGGTTAACAGGGGATGGCTTCTGGTGTGTGAACTCTGGGATGGGTGCTCTTGGGTTGGGCGGAGGTAGCTTTGGGGGGTGAAGTGTAGGATGGTGGTGGGGTTTTTCCTTTCTTCGTCCTGGGGGATGTACGGGTGGGGGCCTCAGTGTACCTACTCTTAGGGGAGGGTGTGCGTGCAGTGGGGGATCTCCTCTTTGTGCGTGGTGACCTCATCTTCCCCTTTCGAGTTGGAACAGATATGTCAGTGGGGAAGAGGCCTAGGTCACAGAGGAAGACCCTCTGGGAAGGGGGGAGTTGCAGGAGTCAAGGGTAGGGGTTTTGGAGGGAGAGGTAGCTGAGGAATGCGCAGTGCTTGTGGATGGGTGTGTGTGTTTTTTTGCCCTATCCCCTGTGTGTGTGATGTCAGTCCCCTGAGTGTGCGTGCCTGTTTTATTTGACTTTGTTTTGGGTGGCTGTGTGCTGCTTGTGTCTGTTGGGGTGCGTGCATGTGCCTGTGCTTGGGTCAGGTAGGGTAGTGGGGACTGTAGATGGGGCAGAGGAAGGAGAGGTGAGGGACTGCCGCAGGAGAGACACTGCTGCCGTCAGTGAGGAGGCCATGGACTGATTTGTCCGCTGTAGGGCAGACATGTTTGCTGAGATGCCCTCCATGTATGACACGAATTGTGTCAATAGACCGGTGTGAGCATGGAGGACACTCAGCATGGATGTCTGCCCCACTTGTAACTGTTTCAGCAAGTCCACTGACTCCACACTCAGGGCAGCAGGGGTGACAGACGCAGGTGGTGCGGTGCCTGGACCAAAGGAGACATGCTCCCTAACACGGGAGGGTCCACGGACCTTTGGAATGGGAGCAGCTGGGAGGGTGGAGATGGTGGTGGTGGCAGGGACAGACTCTGTGGGTGCGGCCTCCGCTCTGGTAACACCCACCACCACAAGGGAGTCATCACTTGAGCTGGATGGGTCATCAGCTGATGTTGATGTTGTTGAGCGTGCTTCAGTGTGGCTCCCCTCACCCTCTGTGCCACTGGGTCCCTCATCTTCCTCCACAGTGGACCCCGTCTGGCTAGCTGCTTCCTCCTGGTCCGTGGAACTCTCTCCTCCAGTTGGTGTTGATGATGCTGTGAACAAGGAGGGGAAACAGATTCACATCAGTCATCTGCATATACTTGACACTACATTTATGTTCCCAACACATCACAGAGCAAGGCCTTGCATAATGTCAAAGCCACTATTCCTTAACTCACACATATGTAAATAGGTCATCTGTCAGTCTGCCTGTGAATCATGGTTACCAAACACATGTTGGCAATGGAAACATCTGTTAGATGTATCTCAATTTAAACTATGTACATGCCCAACAGGGCACTGTCTTGCCTGTTGTCTTGTCTGTAATGCTCCTGAGTGTCAGGGCTTAACACAAACATGTCCCATCTCATGCAAGGGAGTCTGGAATTCGGCACGCAAATGGGATGGAGAAATACCAAAGTTTACATGATGAACATACTCACATCCACAGTAACCAATATGGGCTCATGTCGTGAACTCCAATGCTAAAAGGTCTGCATGCAAGACAACTGACAAGTACAAAACTGCATCTTAAACTGTTTCATGTGCCACACTATGCCACAGTCCTGTCTGCCTAAACAGTCTGTACTGACTCTCGTTACCGGGCCAGTGAATCAAGATTTAACAGTCAGCCCCAGGTCACACTCAAGTATACACTATGCAAGTAACATCTGTAGTGCACAAGTATACATGTCCCCTAAGTGCTACATAGAATTCGTACACTTTGGCAAGCTCATGTTGTTTAACTGAGACATTTGAGTATATGAAGTCTGATATCTCAATACAGGAGCATTTTGCATACTCCCAAAATCAAAGTAATGCAGCATACACATATCTGTTTAAGCCACCAATATGCACAGTCAAGGGATGAGACACACATGATTTGTCCTGTGTATCTGAGCCAATTGACATACATGAGATTTCTGCCCATATCCGATACATTGGCCACATGTACCATCAAAATCGCTCGTCCTGTACACACTAACACAGAGTCAGACACATGAATCTTCATTTGCAATGGTTACAGTGTTGCCTGACACAC
Source organism: Calotriton arnoldi (assembly GCA_963921515.1). NCBI lineage: Eukaryota > Metazoa > Chordata > Amphibia > Caudata > Salamandridae > Calotriton > Calotriton arnoldi. The sequence continues at coordinate 1,100,366 of CAWUFW010000626.1, forward strand.
AAAAATGGGATGTGACAGTGTCCCTGATGGCCTGAGGTGGCTTACCTGTCCTAGGTCCATGTGAAACATGGGATTAGTGGGAGTACGAGGCTGCTTACCATGCATTATTTGATCAAACACAGTTCATTTGTCAGAGACACCAACATTGGTCTTACCTGATGCACGTGTGTGCAGTATTCATGTCACAAACCTGTGTTTAGCCCAATCATCTCATCGTCCATTTAGGTATGTACCACACAGAGTACAGGTCATATGTCTGTCAAGATGCTGACACATGTCAGACAAGCACATCACTCATGACGGTCAACTCAATGCACCTGTCGTACATGGTGCTGTACACAGTGACCTTGGACTACAGCTCATACACAGGAGTCTAGTGACACATGTCACAGACGGAAAGGGACACACCTGGGCATCAGATGACAATGGGGCATCTACAGTTTTGGCACACAAGTGTTGTCTCAGCATACACACAACTTGTGATAGTGTTATCAGGCTGAGGGAGTGCAACATGCATGTCAGACATAGTACAGCTAACTGGCTCAAACTCACCCCCTCCTGTAGTGTAGCTCCTATTTCCCTAATAGGCTCTGCGCATTGGAATAATATATCCTATAGGTTTGACATAGGACTAAGGTCAGTATGTCCCTATCGAGTATATTAAACTTAATTACTTGTGCCAGCTAGCTCAGAGGCCACTAGAAACTCCTTGACAACAAGAAGGGAGTAGTTTCTGGCAGCCGCAAAACATGACCACTATGTTTCCCTTTAGAATCAGAATGTGTCCCAGAATCGTGGAAACAATAGATAACTATTTCACTCAGCTCAATCGTGCATGCTTAGTTTTCTCCGAGTTACACAGGAAGAGTAGACGGGCGTTTCAATAAAAGGTTTTATTGAACAGTCTTGTTTCTGGTATAAGTAAAATGTGCTGTTACGATCACAAGACAGTATGCGAGATAAATAATGTACAGTGTGAGCAGTAGAAATAAATAATACTGCGATAGCATTATCTTTTAGCGTATATTCACATACATAAATAACATGAGCTAAAAATGCGAGTACTCATACGATGCGTTTCTAATCTAGTTCTACCCCAATGTACCTAACCTAACCTAGGTGTAGGGAGAGGTATGAAGTAGGTGAAGTATTCCTTACTATGGTATACTAAGAGTATGTTAAGCCTAGTATGCCTAGTATGCCAAGAGTCCCTCTAGGTTCTTGTCAGCTCCATACCTGAAGAATGAGAGAGGTAGGAATCTCTTTGCCAGACTCGAACTCCAACACCCCGCAAGGGAAGTCAGATCACTGGAAGCTGGGCTCTCTGCGTGCAGGGATGACAGCATCTTCTCAGTGCGTCAGGCCGGGAAACGGGCTCCTCTGAAGTCGAGGTCTCCTCTAGTTTACAAGGGCTAGGGAAGGTATATTTATACCTGAGAGTACCTAAGAATGTTAGTATTGACGTGAGTCGGACAGCGAAAGACGTCATGAATGAACCCCTAAGGAATAATGGTTCATGCATAATATATGAGTCCTTGAAGAAATCAATAGACCTGGGCTAGGGAAACTCCCGCAGCCTAAGGGTCTGTTCTTCACGAACTCGTTGTGACGTTAGGGTGGACGGATGTCAGAGACCATGCCTGTATTTGGAGTGCACGGTTTAATGCCTAAATAAGGGCTGGGATTTTATGCCTATATAAGGGCAGCGCGAATTGTGCCTATATAAGGACATGATACTGGAAAGCCCGTTATGGACACCCTAAGAGGAATACAACACCCACTCCACTTTCGTGTATACGATAATACTAAAATGCTAAACATTTAAAATGCTAAACATAAAATGGAGTACCGCATATTTAAAAAATATTTCTTAAAAGCATTAAAAAACATAGTAAAAATGCAAAAGGTACTGTACATTTGAAGCAAATGCTTTTCATTACACGCATAAAGTTCGAAAATAAATGCAATTGGAATGAAATAAGCAGTAATATTTACATGTGACAGAAAATGATCGATAAATTGTTCAAAAATCAAAGTCATTTCATGTCATGAAAATTAATGAACTGTTTTAGACACACAAGATGACTAAGTGTCTGTGGAAGTACCGCCATTTTCGTTCGAAAAATGGGAAAAAGTTCAATTTTGGTAGAGTTCCAAGTTTTTGTAGAATGAAGGCCAAATTGTCACTGCATCTCTGGAACACTGTATGCTGAATCAGAGTCAGTTTACGGGTCTGGTGTAAACATGAGATCATCTATTTCTATAGACAAAACATCATCCACAGAAGTTGGTGTCAGTTGGAACACCTCGTGAAGTAGGTTAATCGCACAGAGATGTGAAGCATCGCTTTCAGCATTGGTCGCCGCAGCAATGTTCGTGTCCGATGTTACCTGTGTGCCTGTAGATCTTTCTCGTACCTCAGCAGCAGCCGGAAGCGTCTGTGAGATCTCAATGAATGCAGACATCAGGATTGGCAGCCTCTGGGGACAACACAGAGCATGGGCCGTTATCTGGTCCAGCAGAGTATCGATATCCGTTGGCATATCCGATGGATATGTTAGACAGGTGTCCAACACGCATTCTACACCGCATAGCAGGCATCGTAGAACAGGTAAGATGCAATCTTGCCAGATTGGTCTGAATGACAGGAACCATGTGGTATTAAGGTCCCGTAGACGAGTCATGCCCAATAGCTGTACTATTCGCTCACGGCACTTTCGTTCAAGGAGAGCTTTCTCCATTTCGCTCGGAGTGATGTCTGCGAATAGGCTGGCCATAGCGCAATAGCAGGAAGAGAAATAGAATTCCGGCAACAAGTGCTAGAATTAATGGTATGCCACCAAACACCGAATGTGCAAAGTTTGGGATGATTCCGAGTATTGCCTGGAAAGGTGCTAACAGACCGGAGCAGATGCTCTTAAATACATGTACAATTCCGGTTGTATCAGACATATTGAAGATACGTCCTATCATTTCTACGAAATGTATAGGGCAGTTTGTACGTATTAAAGTCTGTATCTCAGCCGAAGTCCTTGCAACTTGTAGATCATAGGTTTCTTTGGCCGAGGTCAAAGGCACTGTTTGCTGTAAAAGCATGGCTTTCATTCTGCTCAAAGTATCAAATCTTATAAAAGAGACGTTCAGCGAAGGCCATAGAGGCGACTCCCTGACTGTGTCTATTGGGGCAAACAATACTTGCATACAGCAAGTGACCCTGGAGTTGACCGTTACTAGATATGGGATGCCTGGCAGCATGCCGCAGCAACTCTGATCATTCAACATGAGGTAACTCCCATTAGAAAGTTGTCCAAACGTTGGATTAATCACAGCAGCTGGTGTACCCTGCTGATGGCAAGACAAATTTGCCACAGAACCATTACAAGCCCCGTGTAAGGAAATGTCCTGACATATAAGCGAACCGCTTAGTGCACTTTTACAGTTTGTACCGCTCAAAAACACTTCACGATCCCCACTCCAACATCTATATGTATACGGTAAATCCCAAGATGTCTTAATGTATTCCTTACCCAACCTTTCATATTTGCCTGCTTGCATTTGTCTGAGGCAATACTGAAACTGAAAAGTAGTCACAGGTAGTGTGATTTTGCCATGAATAAGCCATTCTGTAGCTGGTTTTTCTGCCACTGTGAATGGTAATTTATCCAGTTTTTCAATGCTCAGCACTGTATACCTTGCTCCTCTTTGTGCCAATTCGATCTGTTTATCAGTGAGATTGTATTCTGCAAACAGAGCCGTTGTGTTGATAAAACGCCAAGGCACATAGCCCGCTCGCAAAGATTGCAGCGTCCAGCTTAATAACACAATAGAACGTAATTGAGACTGGCCTTGTTGTAACATCGCCAAATCTTGTTCTAGTATGTCGATAGCACAGGATACAATGCCGTCCAGTGAATATATTCTGGAGGACAAAGTTGTTAACCCATTGTCGACCACAGAGAGTGTTTTTTCTAAATTAATACGATCAAGTTCACGTATTCGTTCTGCAGCCTCCATCTGTGATACTTTCCATGCTTCATTATAGGCAGCATAAATGCTGGCATATATGAAACGTTTTTGACGCGGTTTTCTTGGTCCAAGCAAGAATTCCCTAAGGTCTGCGTCCTTTTTAAGTAAGGTTAAGTGTTGTTTCACATCCTGTAGTGTAGACTTATGCAGCCAATCGAGGCATAATTTTCCTACACTGTATGTTGCTACTACCCCCGGATGTTGTCTTTGGACATATCTTGGGTCTGGCCTATTAATAGTAAAGCCCTGAGTTTTATTCAGGAATCTTTCCTGACAGTTATTCGTGTCTGTGGGCCAGATCAACCATTTTTCCCAATCAGGATTAGATCTGTTGAGTTGTAGTATATTGTCAACTGTCACCACTGCCTGTGTATCGTTATTATTTGCAGGTGCTGGTACAGAAGGTGTGTTCATCTCTTTGATCTTGGCTAATCCAAGACAAGATGTTTGTTGGATGGTTTCATTCAAAAACATTATTTGTTCAGGGATGATACAGGCTCTAAATAAAGCTTCTATCCCCTGCACTTGCCAATCTTTAGTACCCCACACAGTTTTTGTGTCTATTGTGTCCATCCAAAAGTCAAAACCCTGTCTAGACAGTTGGGCATTAAATAATGCAGAATAAATCTGTTTTGTATTTGTTAACATAATTTTCAGTCCTGTCTTGTTTACATTTTTATAGTAAAACATTTCTGGATCAGATGTATTATAACCTGAAAAATATGGAAATTTACTAGCAAATGTTTTTGAACTACCTTTAGGTGGTGTAGGACAATGTTCCCATTGGTTAAACATAAACACATTTCTTGGATATGCAGTTTTATGCAAATAATGATGACCATAGTGGTTATAACAATACAGTTGTTCATAGTCTGATGAACCCTCTAAATATTCATTTTTAGAAAATGCAGCAGATTTTTCTAGGTCAAACATTATGTCATTAACAGTCTCAAAGTCCCAATCATCAGAATAGGTACTGGACGAGATTAGATCACTTAGTGAAATTTTAAACAAATGTGGAATGTTCAATTGTTCCGTCGGACCGAATATATCAAAATCTGTTTTGTCCCACACTATACCATCGTGTATAGGAACAGCTGTGATGTTCACTGATGACAAGTCTCTTGCTTCACGATGGGAAGATTTATGAGGTTTCAAAAGTACGTTCACGCCTGTTCACATGGATGTATCTGCCACTTATAAGCACGCTCACAGTTGTAACCAAAGCTAGCCAGAGCAGGAAAACAAAAAGTCCAGATATAATCCAGAATTCAATCCATGGAGAAACCAAATAAGTCTGTTTCAGAAAGTGAAGAAAGTCTTGTACTTGCTGCTTGAATTTGAATGATGCTGGCGTCGTTTCAGGTTCACTCGGTTCTTCTGAGAACGTATCAAAGTTAATGAAATAGCCAGAAGCAGTTCTATCAATTGTTGGAATTGCATCAGGATTTGTAGAAATCACTGGAACCAGTCGATCACTTGCTACGTTGGTGTAGACAGGTGTATTTGGACGAACTGTTACTTGGTGTTCAAGAGGGATGAGTTCCATAGCGTTGTTGCCTAGTCCTCCATCTGTTACAGCTGAATTCTCGATTGTTATCAGTCTTTCAGTCTGAACCTCTTGGATACTAGCGAGAGGAGTGCGTCTGCTACTAGGTCGGAGTCCACGAGGCCTACTATTTAGTATTGGCCACATACTGTGGTTTGATGAGGTTGATGGACACAAATCTTTCCTCCTTTCTTCCAGCAAGGGGCGGCAGAAGTACTGTTCTTGTTCCTTGAACTGCTAGGACAGGTACTGGTTGTCTGTAAGAAGGTCCAAATTCCTTCTTGTCCGCAATTTTTTCTCTGACTAGATCCCCAACTTTTGGAATCCAGACAGGCCTTGCTGGGACCGCCGATTTTTCCCCAGTGGTGGTTGGCTGTAGGAATACGTTGCTTTGTTTCGTTCTTAACTCATTGAGTTCCTGAAAAACAGCCAAACGATCTTTGATATCAAAAGGTTTATTTTCCACCACTGTGCCTACGTGTTCAAGGTCTGGTACCCACATTCTTGTCCCAAATAGGACCTCATATGGAGTGACCCCCCCTAGAGAACTTCTTGGCAGATTATTCAATGAGCGTTGGACCCCACTAAGGTGTTTGACCCACCCATCACCCGTACCTAATACCTTAGCTGTTATAGACTGCTTTATGTCTCGGTTTTTCCTTTCCACAACCGAATTTCCCTCAGGATGGAATGGAGAGGAGTACCGCAATGCAACGCCCAGACTGGCCATGGCTTCTTTGTAAGCCCGAGAGCTAAACGCAGGACCCTGGTCAGAATGTAGCGTGCCTATTGCGTATATGCCGATAAAGACTCGCAAATCTTTTATAACAGTTCGAGCGTCAGCTGAGCGCTGAGGCCATAACCATAGGAACCTAGAGCATGAATCCACTGCAACCATGATATATTTATAGTTACCGTCCCTGTGCAAGGGACCGCAGTGGTCCAGGTAAACACAAGCTAATGGTTTGTCTGAAATTAACAGGGGTGTCTGCGCAGGACGTTTCACTGTTGAGACTTTCATCTGTTGGCAAATATCACATTCTAAAACATAGTTTTTAGTTTGTTTCCGAATGCCAGGCCACCAATATCTTTGCTTGAGTAAAGATACTGTTGCTGAAACACCTGCATGGGCAGAAGCTATCCCTTCTTGTGCTGCTAGGATTAGTCCTAATCTGCGTTCCTTGTTTGGAATTACCCTATCCCCCACTCCAGGGATTCGAGCAAAAGGAACGTTGTTCGCATCAATTACATAAGAGTACTTGAGTGGAAACTTTTTTGGTAACGCTGCACTGCTGCCTTTGCTTGAAGCATTGACAGCCAACATTATCTCACCATCTATTTTTGTTTTTGAACGAGTGATCGCAGCTACAGAAGCCGTCTGCGCATCCCCCTTTGCGGCTTCATCAGCCAATGAATTCCCTGCAACGTGAACGCCATCACGTTGATGACTCAGTGTATGATCAAGTGAGCCTTTGGTAGTTCGTTTTTCAACTGAACTACTTGTTCCCAAAGCATTTTGTGCTTTATTGTGCCACCTTTCGCATCTTTGAAACCATTTTCAAGCCAGTTTTGTATATAATCATTATACGACTGAACACAGTAAAAGGAATCGCACACTATTAGTGTGGGGAATTCTCGATCTGTACTCTCAAGTGCCAGTTTGAACGCTTGTAGTTCAGCTCGCTGAGCTGGTCAATCTCCTAGAGACTGAGTTTTTGTGACCATAGGTCTGAAGATGCCATTTCGCATGCGACCTTTAACGATTGCACACGCTGCACTGTAAGCTTGCTTACTCCCTATTGCGGGTTGTGCGGATCCGTCAGTGTAAATTATGAATTCGTACTGATCGAGAGGCAGAATTTCAGTAGGCAGAGGACATTCATGTTCATATTGCAGGAATGCTTGTGTTTTTAAATCTGGATCAAAAACATATTCAACATCTGTTGCAGCAAGAGAATTAACCCATTGTATCCATCTTGGATGTAATGCTTTAGCATTTGGAATGCTTGCTTTTGTAACCGCTTCTAAAGCTGGTACTGGGGTGACGACAATAATGCGTTTCCCTTGGGCTAAGGCTTTTTCTTTTGCTACAGCGGTTTGAACTGCTGTTAGAATTTTTTCAGTTGAACTGAAGCGCATTTCCGCTTGTGTGTACAAATGAGATTTGTATGCTATTGGTATTTTCTCACCCTCATTGAAGGTGAATCCGCATTGACCCGAAATTATTCGGATCACCAAATTGCGTTGACTTACGCGTGTTTGTAAGTGTTTAGTTGCTAACATGTTAGCTTGTAGTGAACGCAAGATTTCTGTGTGTTCTTGTGTCCAGTTTCTGATCGAAAAATCAGGTTTGATTAATGCGTAGAGAGGTTTAACCCTTTCTGCGTAATTTAAAATGTATGTTCTTCCAAAATTTAGGAAACCCAGGATGGATTGTTAGTTTTTTAGCATTTTTGGAGGTTGGAGCAGCGCACACTTTTCTAAAAAGTTAGCTGCCAAGCTCTTGCCTTCACTTGAAAGCTCATATCCTAGAAATAGGACATTGAGATGGGCAATTCTGGACTTTTTAAAGTTGAATTTGTAGCCCTCAGAGGCGAAACCCAGTATAATGGTGCTCACCCTGTTCAAGTGTTTGTCCAGGTCATCGTTTGTCAGATAAATGTCATCGATATAGGACAATGCCTCATTGTCATAAATTTGTAGTCACTCCGTTACCCTCGCTGAGAATAAACCTGGGCTGTTCTTGAACCCTTGTGGGAGTCGACAAAAGTGACGCTGGGTCCCCATTATGGAGAATGCTGTTAAGTACCTGCTTTCAGGTGCTATGTTTTGACAAAAGAAACCATTTGAGATGTCTAATGTTGTTTTAATTTTTTTACACACAATGTTATTCATTAATGCTGTGCTATGTGCATTTTGCACTGCAAAAGTTGTAGAACAAGTGTTTAGGTGTCTGTAGTCCAAAACTAGACGATATGTATTGTCTGGTTTGGAGACAGGAAACAAAGGATTGTTCATTGAGGAGGTGCATGTTTCAATCACCCCTTGGTATTCAAGTTGATCTAAGATCTCCCTGACCTGTTTTTTTAGCTTCTTGCTTTATTGGGTACTGCCGTTGTGCAGTTGGTTCATGTTTCAGATGTATTTTATGGTGAGGCGAGTCCTCATCCCATCCTACATGATTTTTATATAATGCTGGGGCCTGGGCTACTGCCCATTTCCTGGCATATGTATATTTTAGGTGAATTGGAATATGGTTGGAGAAGGCAGGCATAATAATGTCCTCGCCATGTGGGCACTCCCTGACAAATTGTGGTGGCCAGTCCTTTTCTGCTAGAAGTATGTCATAGCCCTTTGATAGTCTTTCCCAAAAAGTGCTTTCAACTGTCTAGGTTTGTCTCCCTCCATCCGGAGTGTTATTTCATATAACTTTTGTGGAGTACTAACCCTGGTGTCTACAGTCTCTACTGTGATGTACTCATTCAAGTCCACTATCTCCAGAAGTTCCTTCAGGTTCTGGCGAACTATTGTGACTTCTGCTGCACTGTCCAGCATTGTCTGAGCCCATTCTCCGTTCTTGAGTTGTGTTCTCAGTATTCTCGGCATGTCTGATCTTTAGACCTGCTACTTTCTTTTTGGAGAATTGAGGTTTTGTTTTAGTTTTTGGAGCGTGTTTGTCGTCTTTCGATTTCACGCCTTCTTCTCTATGTTCCGTCCGTCCTCTTCTTTCCGAAGTCTGTGATGAGATCTGAAAGGGACGAGAGGAACGTGTATCAGTATCTTAATACCTGTCAGGTTTTCTCAAATTATCCCTATTCCTGAGGTTATACCTCCTTTCAGAGGGCTCCTTTTGAGGAGACCTACCTCGGGATTGAGAACGTTTCTCGTTTGAATTTTGTTTATTAGTTTCCCACTTCTTTTTAGAAGATGTAGGAGTTTGTTTAATAGAGTCCTTCTCAGGACTTTCAGATAGCTTCGGCTTCACTGGTCTTCCACCCAAACTATCTCTGCCTAATTCTGCATAAGATTGTTCTATTATTCTGGGTAGCTCTGTTTGATGTTCTGTAACATCGAATTCCCTTAATTTTTGGCGGATCGCCACTGCTGCTGCCTCCCCTTTAATATTAGATAATATTATTGTTGAGACCTGGTCGAAATTTTTCAGTAATTTCATACCTAAATTTAGAGCAGGCTCTGCCGCGTATTCATTTTGAATTTGTTTGAGGACATCAGGTATTACCGCAATTGACGGAATGCCATGTGTTTTAGTATAGATGGCAGCAAAGACTGAGCCCCATGTGGTACAGTCTTCCAGTTGTGGTGTGATCCCCATTGGTAAACTGATTGTTAGGATTCTGTGTTTCTCATACGGGCTAGTATTTGGAAATACTGCTTCGATTTGAGTAATTTTTTGAGCTATCCAGAACGGAATTTGCTCACGTTTTGTGGGCATTTTCCCATGACTGCGTATAGAGTCTGTGGTGTAATTTTTAGTGTATTCCCCTGTTGGGGAGTTTGATTTGGAATTGTTAATGGTTGCTGGACTGTAAAAGTCCGCATGACATATTGGACCAATTGTCTGTAAATTTTTATTAACTCTGTGAGTTGAGTAAGTAATTCCTCGTCTGACATCTCTTCAATGTTAGGATGAGGTGTGTAGCCGGCTAGAATCGGCCATGTTGCTCCTGGTCTACCTAGTGGACCGAGCCTAGTAATGTTTTTGTGATGTTTTAGGGCGCCTTTAAACCAGAGCTGATGCTCCTGGTATGTTAATGGAATTTCAATATCCTCGAAAGGAATGTATTCCTCTGGTGGATCATCTTCTTTGTAGAAGTGAAACATGTGTGTTACTGGATTGGATTCAGGAAATATTACCCATGAATAGAATACCTCTGTCTGAAAGGATTCATTTGCCTCTATCACGAAAACTGCTCTACCTCCTCTTGGCGGTAGGCCATGTTTTATAAGTTTTAGAGTGATGGCTCTTCTTAAGTTTTGAGGGATGTCTATAACACCATCCTCGGTTTCATTTAAACCTGTAAAGTTAAAAACTGCTGCTTGGGCTGGATCAGCCGCAGCTCCACCGTTTCCGGTTTCAATGTCGGAGTCAGGCATTTTGTTTTTTTGAAAAATGTAGAACAAGTTTCAAGGAAACAAAGATAAGGTGCACAATATTTTGGAACACTGTATCCTTCAACGTTGAGCAAACCAAACAGCTAATATATAGGGTGTTTCCCTATATAGCCGTGGTGGATACTTAACCCTGCCCACTCCAGACGTCTTTTGGAGTATATGGGTAGGGGTCTCTGAGAGAAAAAAGCACGGCTGAGTTACTCAGTATCTAACGTTGAATTACCGCCTTACCAAACCGTTGGGCGCCATGTAGTGTAGCTCCTATTTCCCTAATAGGCTCTGTGCATTGGAATAATATATCCTATAGGTTTGACATAGGACTAATGTCAGTATGTCCCTATCGAGTATATTAAACTTAATTACTTGTGCCAGCTAGCTCAGAGGCCACTAGAAACTCCTTGACAACAAGAAGGGAGTAGTTTCTGGCAGCCGCAAAACATGACCACTATGTTTCCCTTTAGAATCAGAACGTGTCCCAGAGTCGTGGAAACAATAGATAACTATTTCACTCAGCTCAATCGTGCATGCTTAGTTTTCTCCGAGTTCCACAGGAAGAGTAGACGGGCGTTTCAATAAAAGGTTTTATTGAACAGTCTTGTTTCTGGTGTAAGTAAAATGTGCTGTTACGATCACAAGACAGTATGCGAGATAAATAATGTACAGTGTGAGCAGTAGAAATAAATAATACTGCGATAGCATTATCTTTTAGCGTATATTCACATACATAAATAACATGAGCTAAAAATGCGAGAACTCATACGATGCGTTTCTAATCTAGTTCTACCCCAATGTACCTAACCTAACCTAGGTGTAGGGAGAGGTATGAAGTAGGTGATGTATTCCTTACTATGGTATACTAAGAGTATGTTAAGCCTAGTATGCCAAGAGTCCCTCTAGGTTCTTGTCAGCTCCATACCTGAAGAATGAGAGAGGTAGGAATCTCTTTGCCAGACTCGAACTCCAACACCCCGCAAGGGAAGTCAGATCACTGGAAGCTGGGCTCTCTGCGTGCAGGGATGACAGCGTCTTCTCAGTGCGCCAGGCCGGGAAACGGGCTCCTCTGAAGTCGAGGTCTCCTCTAGTTTACAAGGGCTAGGGAAGGTATATTTATACCTGAGAGTACCTAAGAATGTTAGTATTGACGTGAGTCGGACAGCGAAAGACGTCATGAATGAACCCCTAAGGAATAATGGTTCATGCATAATATATGAGTCCTTGAAGAAATCAATAGTCCTGGGCTAGGGAAACTCCCGCAGCCTTAGGGTCTGTTCTTCACGAACTCGTTGTGACATTAGGGTGGACGGATGTCAGAGACCATGCCTGTATTTGGAGTGCACGGTTTAATGCCTAAATAAGGGCTGGGATTTTATGCCAATATAAGGGCAGGGCGAATTGTGCCTATATAAGGACATGATACTGGAAAGCCCGTTATGGACACCCTAAGAGGAATACAACACTCCTTGCTGCTGTCTGGCCTTCAACTGCCCATCCAGGTCAGGGAAGACCACTGTGAGTATCCGGAGCATGTGGGGGGTGAGGGTCGGTTGTCCGCCCCTCTTGCGAGGAGGTGACAGCTTCAGCTGGACTCTAGCAATCCTCCGGGTCCAGCCACGGAGGTCCTGCCACCTCTTCTGGCAGTGGCGGATGCAGCGTTTGAAGACCCCCACAGATCTCACAGCCCGGACGATGGTCAACCAAATCTCCTGCTTCTGATGGACGTCAACCTGTAAGGATGACATAGTGACACACCATTACTACACATGCAACATGTTTGTATATCACACACGTGAACATATAGGTCATTGGTAGTAGGGCAGAAGATGCATCAAGGTTTTTAAAGTATCAGCAGGGGCAGTTGTCCTGTGTGTAAGCCTGCCCTCACAACATGAGTACAGTGCATGAGATGAAATAGCACAGGAAACACTTTTACTTCACTGTCCCTGTCCAGTACATGATTCAACACACTGTGAGAATTACAATGACTCTGTGTGCATGCATGTCCTTGGTGATCAGAATGCTAGTAGTGTCTGTTAGGAAACATGGTGTACTGAGAAGTCAGTGCAATCAACACTCACCTGCTCCCCTGGTTTCCCATACAGCTTGCTGTACTGTGGAAGGAGGCTGTCCAGCAGAGCCTGGTTCTCCTCCTCTGTGAAGGCTGGTGCCCTCTCCACAGTACGTGCCATTGCAGACTCCAGAGGATGCAGAGACAGCAGCAGTGGTAGGTTGTGATGTAGGCAAGTAGCATGTAGTGCAGGCAAGTGAAGTCTCTTGGGAACAGACAGCCTTATATATGTGCTGCAGAGGCGGATTCTGTTCCATGGGTCCAAAGAGATAGGTCAGAGACTTTCGCATTATCCGAATTTGTCCAATCCATCACATTGCACGCCTCGGACACGCCTACCGCGTCCTTCAAATTTTACTACATCATGACACTATAGATTTGGATGCATTGTTGTTGTTGCCCAACCGATTTTGTGTGCACGCGATTCGTACACCCTGCTAAAACGCGTCTGTCCCCATAACGACCAATATCCAATGTGTGAATCCGGCTCGGTCTAGCAGTGTACGCCGCGTCTTTTGAATAGTCACCTGCGTCTGTCCCCATGACGAGCAATAGCCAATGTATGCGTCCGGCTCGGTCTAGCAGTGTACGCCGCGTCTATTGAATAGTCACCCGTGTCTGTCCCACAGAGGGCCAATATCCAATGTATGCGTCCAGCTCAGTCTAGCAGTGTACGACGCGTCTTTTGAATAGTCACCCGCGTCTGTCCCCATGACGAGCAATAGCCAATGTATGCGTACGGCTAGGTCTAGCAGTGTACGCCGCGTATTTTGAATAGTCACCCGCGTCTGTCCCCATGACGAGCAATAGCCAATGTATGCGTCCGGCTCGGTCTAGCAGTGTACGCCGCGTCTATTGAATAGTCACCCACGTCTGTCCCACAGAGGGCCAAAATCCAATGTATGTGTCCGGTCCGGTCTAGTAGTGTACGCCACGTCTTTTGAATAGTCACCCGCGTCTGTCCCACAGAGGTCCAATATCCAATGTATGCGTCCGGCTCGGTCTAGCATTGTACGCCGCGTCTTGTGAATAGTCATCTGCGTCTGTCCCACAGAAGGCCAATATCCAATGTGTGCGTCCGGCTCGGTCTAGCAGTGTACGCTGCGTCTTGTGAATAGTCACCCGCGTCTGTCACCATTACGGTTTAACAGCCAAAGGGTGCCATGCACACTATTTTTGCTAGCCTCAGGTGCTCTACACCAATCAATAAGCCTGTCACACAGTATAGGAAACCACATTTCCTGCTTCATTACAGGTGTGGGTACATAGCTTCACATTTCAGATTGGACAGAGCTCTTTGCAGCACACACTTCCATGATGAGCCATGTTTCATGGGGACATAATCCATTGTGTGTGATGCACATCACAACTGTGAGTGGCAACTTTGCAGATCACCACCCTAGGCATGGACACAGTTTCAGGGGCCCATTGTGTGATCACATGTTACATACACCCTGAATTACAGCTGTAATGGACTGTGTGTTACAAGGTTTTCCAGAGCTACTATTGTGGGGTTAATCCAGGTTATTTGCGTATTGTGCTACACACATAATTCTTGTTGTATGTTGTAGATGTAAATCGTTTAACACATCCATCTGTATTTGGCATGTGAGTTGCTGTTGTGTCTGTGTGTCACAGACATACATGTTTGCCATGCAAACAAATTTGGGAGCACATCATGTGTGTTTCATGGGTGTGATGGTACGTGTACATCAGACGTTACATAATGACAGTGTCCATGTGGCATTACAAGATCCCTGTGTGTGGACCTCACAAACACATGTCATTTGGACAACACATCTATCTTCACTAGTCACTGAGGTGTGTTTGGTATGTGACATTTGTTCAGATGTACTGGGACAGACCCCATAGATTGTTCACAGCACAGCATCGCACTTGTTGTTTAACCATCAGGAGGTGAAATGTTCGGCAAGGGGCACATAGCTGGCATATGTGTCCATGCTCAACAGCACACACCGGACTTCATTGAGTCTTGCTATGATGTAGCATGAGATATTCTGCATGTTAATTGCCAGATATGAAAGGGAAATGATATTCTTTCTTTGCCCACCTATGTACCACAGGAGACCAGCTGTCCACAGACCCTTCCCAGACCTAGCAACCATGGCTGAACGTGACAGCATCCGACGTTACCGCTTCCCCAGAGCACTAATTGAGGATTTGGCAGAGCAGTTGGCCCCACATTTGCAACCTGGACGGCCATATCCATCAGCGCTGACCCCCAAGGTGAAGGTGATGGCAGCCCTACATTTCTTTGCCACAGGAACCTTCCAGTACACTGTGGCTACTGCTGGTGGGATGTCGCAGACAATGTTTAGCCGTGTGCTCCGTGATGTTTTGGAGGGAATGTTGAATTTGCTGAACCAGTACATCAAATTCCCGGCACCACGACAAATTGCTGACATCAAGAGTGACTTTTATGCTCTGGGAAGGATGCCAAATGTCATTGGCTTCATAGATGGTACACATGTTGCTTTGGTACCACCACAAGCAAATGAAGTGACATACAGGAACCGTAAGCATTTTCACTCCATCAATGCCCTGGTGGTATGTCTGCCTGACATGACTATCTCACATGTCTGTGCACGGTTCCCCGGATCCGCACACAATGCATACATCATGAGGAATAGTAGGATCCCACAGATGATGTCACAGCTGCAAAATCAGCGTGCCTGGCTTGTCGGTGTGTAATGTCTGTTTACCTTGTGTGCTTTTTGTATCTCGGATTGTTCCCTCTTTTCAGAGCAATGATATGTTTGTTTGTTGGTATGTAGGTGACTCCGGGTACCCCAACATGCCATGGTTCCTGACACCACTCAGAAACCCTGTTACCCCTGCTGAGATACGTTTTAATGAGGCACATGGGCGGACCAGGCGAGTGATAGAGCGGACATTTGGACTACTGAAAAGCAGATTTCGCTGCCTGGACCGTACAGGAGGGGCCATACAATATGCACCAGAAAAGGTGTGTAGAATCATCATTGTGTGTTGCATGCTACACAACCTGGCAGTGAGGGAAGAGCTACCTCTCATCCAAGATGATGACGACCAGCAGCCTCCAGCAGGGGAGGATCCAGCCCTGGGTCATATGGCCAGTGATGATGAGGTTGAGGGGGATGTTCGGACACAGCTCATCAACAACTTTTTCTCATGATTGTGAGTATACAGTGATGAGTAATCTAAGCTTTTCCTTTGCCTGATGTGTATGTAGTGAAATGTCCCTGCATACGTGTCGCTGCATGCTACTTGACATCATCCTTGCAGTTATGTGTCCATTGAGTTAGTATGTTCACCATTGCAGTGTTGACATGAGTCCTAGGTTGTTTTCACAAATCATGAGACTTGTGTATGGAATGTCTATTGGAGATGTATGCAGCTATTTTTGTATTTCAAGTCTGTTGTATGTCTGTCCTTCACAGGGTGCTTTGGCTGTTGTCTGGTGACATGTGACCTCCAAAACACACAATGCTGTTACAGAGTGCAACTTTTCTTGGATACAGGAGGCGGTGCCACACACTCACGTACTGACATTTCTGACTCTCTTGGTTACTTTGTGCTCACTGTCACGTGAGGTTACCTTGCATCTATTTTGGAGGCAACATGTTGTGATTGTGTAATAAACCTGTGCTCCACATTGGGGTGTGGCTCGCCTGTATACACACATCCAACATTAATTTGCATACTGTACCTGTGGTCTGATTGCCACTTTCTCAGAATGAGTTTAGTGTATGTGCATTTCAGTGTCTTTTCAGTTCACAATAGTGGAGGCAATGAGTATGTGGGCCATGGGAATTTTGTGTTGTGTTGACCTAGTAGTGTGTATCTCTCATATGTGTCACATCACCATGACTCACAAAACTGTGTTTTAATTGCTGTAGTTGTTTTCCTGCACAGTCTTTGTTTAGCTGGTCATCATCTCTATGTCACAAACCAAGTTTAATTCACAACAGATGCAAGTATTGTGTGATTATGATTTAATTTAGATGCATGTGTGAAAATAGTACACATAATTGATAGTGCTGTACAGTGTGATAGAAATCCAAAGTTCACAGAGGAGTTGTTAGTGTTAGTAGATACAATTTTCAAGTCCACAGTCATTTGATTCATTGTTCCAACTTCGACCCTCCATCACATGTGGGAGAGTTCAGTGACAGTCAACAAGGTGAACGCTTTGCACACAATGGAGGATATCAGGAGCAGGTGTTCACTTACTTGGGGGTATGCATGACCATCTGTCTCTCACTTGTCCTTCTTCGGACCCCTCTTCTTTTTTTGAGGGGGACCCTCAGGTGCAGGCTGCTGTGGTGCCGGGGACTCTCCGCCTGAGTCCTCATCCCTCCCTGTGGCAGTTGCAGATGTTGTGGCAACAGATGTAGTGGGCACACAGGGAGGTGTGGTCATGTTGTCAGCAATCTGGCGGAGGCATGTGAGTATGTCCCTGTGCACCGCAGTGAGGTCATCCATTTTATCCATTTTGGACTCCATCCTAGACATGTGGGTCTCCATCCTGGGCATGTGGGAGTCCAATTTGGAATGATGGGCAGCCTGCTGTTGTTGCATGTCCTTGAGGATCCCCACTACCTGGCCAAAGTCTCCGGTGCATTCTCGGTTTGCATTTATGATGCGTCCTAACTGTGGGTCATCTTGCACAGCAGCACCATCTTCAGGACGTGACCTCACCCTGCGCACCCTCACCCCACCCCTACCCACACGAGCAGGACCTGCCGTTGCAGACACAGACAACACTGAGCCTCCTTCACTGTTGACACTGGCGGTGTTGTCCGCCAACTCCAGAGTGCCCTGTGTAGCTGTGCCGTCTGTGTTTTCTTGACTTGGTCTGTCTGTGTTGGTAGAGGTCATCTGGGTGTTGGCAGATGTAGCAGGAGTGGTAGCAGGTGGTGCAGACGTTACAGCTGCTGGTGCTGCATGCTGATCCACACCAGAGGGGCCAGGTCGTTCGTCGTCGTCCAAAGAGGACTGAGAGACATCCACACAGGAGAGCTCAGGGTCAACCAGAGTCTGGGACTGGGATTCTTGTTCTGTTCCTGCAGTGTCCCCAGCAGGCCCTGTGGGTAGGAGAAACACACAATGTATGTTGTGGTTCTGCACACATCAACGGATCACACACATTACAGTTGCTATTGTACTTTATGATGAGTGTATGTACATTGCATTGTCCTCAATTGTCACAGACAGAGGCCTATATTGGTTAAGAACATTGTTATTACAACCTGAAGTGTTTGAGTTGCACGTAGAGCTTTGTGCATGAACAGCTCATGTATTGATTCATTGACTGTACATAGCCATTGCAACTCAAGTGCCATCCTGTGCCTGACACAGGTGTGTTGTTCTTGTCAACATTTGTGCTTTAACAATGACATACGTGCACTTCCTCTTATGATGTGTTGCAAGATTTGTGCATGTGTGCTGGCATTTGTGCATGTATTTTTGAGTCACATTGGTGTGTCTAACGACATAGTCACAGTCCGGTATGTATGTGATCAATTGAGATATACTATTTTGTTATATGTGTTCCTAGTTCTCATCTCATTGCACACATGTGATTGTGTTACCGTAGCAAATGATGTTGCTGCAGAGCTTTGTACGTGATAACGTCATTTATCTTGTCAATGTCCTCCATGGAGAGATGAGTTTACCAAGGCTTCTCTCTTGCTTTTCCATGCTCATAACAGTGAGGGCCAGAGGTTTGTGTGTTTGAGTTATGCTGCTGTAAGTTGTACGCCTCCTCCAACCCAGTCCAGATTACTCCTTGTGTTGAAAGTGTCAATGAAAGTGAGGGGAGTGTTGTGTCAAGGATGCTGACAACGCTGCATGATGTAGGAGTAG
Source organism: Calotriton arnoldi (assembly GCA_963921515.1). Lineage (NCBI taxonomy): Eukaryota > Metazoa > Chordata > Amphibia > Caudata > Salamandridae > Calotriton > Calotriton arnoldi. The sequence goes on from CAWUFW010000626.1 coordinate 1,119,007, forward strand.
AATGCAGCTCACAACAGCGCTTTGTGTAAATGACACCATGCAACAGTGTCAGCTATCTTTTTGTGGCCATTCCATTCACTGTCAGGTATCCCTTGTCAATGATGTATATGTAGCTTCGTGTGTGTGTTTTGATATGTGCTATGTCTGCATCTCACCACTTGTCCTGTACTCCACACACACCTTCACAGCCAGGCCAGGGAGCACCCCTGGGACAATGTATCCCCAGACAGTGAGTGGAAATATACAGTTAAGCTGGCTGTGAGTGTGCACGTGTGTGAGAGGGCCAGTGCCTAGGTGTGACTTGCGTCCAATTCATACCTCAGGCCCATGTGTCAGCCATCTTGCAGGGCATTTACTTTCACTGTCATGGAGTGACTGCTCCCAAGAGTGCTGTTTGTTCTGGCTGAGGTGTGTGTAGAGCCGGCCTTGATAGCAGTTGGAGTCATTGCAGAACCTCCTTCTCCCCCAGAGCCCAGATAATCCCCCATGAACCATGCTTCCATTACAGGGAGTCAAAGATTACGTTCAGGATGTCAGCCAGTGGTGTCCTGTTGTTTGTTTGAGCAGTACTCCCAACAGGGTCTTGTGCTCCCCACAGCACAGCCCAGTGTCAGCCATCTTGTCAGTCCTTTTCCACTCCCTGTGAGCTGAGCATGGTTGAATGTGGGCTTGATGGACCATGTGGGAGGAGGACTGTTGGCTGTGACTACGACTCCCATCATGCTTTTGGCTACACCCACCTTTCCAGAAAACCCAACCTTCCTTCCTTCCTGTGAATCAGCTTCCCTGTGAGGTAGTGTAACAGTGCTGGCAAGATGGCTGACAGTGGTGTCCTGGTGTTTGTTTGAGCAGTACTCCCAACAGGGCCTTGTGCTCCCCACAGCAGAGCCAAGTGTCAGCCATCTTGTCAGTCCTTTTCCACTCCCTGTGAGCTGAGCATGGTTGAATGTGGGCTTGATGGGCCATGTGGGAGGAGGACTGTTGGCTGTGTCTACGACTCCCATCATGCTTTTGGCTACACCCACCTTCCCAGAAAACCCAACCTTCCTTCCTGTGAATCAGCTTCCCTGGGAGGTAGTGTAACAGTGCTGGCAAGATGGCTGACAGTGGTGTCCTGGTGTTTGTTTGAACAGTACTCCCAACAGGGCCTTGTGCTCCCCACAGCAGAGCCCAGTGTCAGCCATCTTGTCAGTCCTTTTCCACTCTCTGTGAGCTGAGCATGGTTGAATGTGGGCTTGATGGGCCATGTGGGAGAAGGACTGTTGGCTGTGACTACGACTCCCATCATGCTTTTGGCTACACCCACCTTCCCAGAAAACCCAACCTTCCTTCCTGTGAATCAGCTTCCCTGTGAGGTAGTGTAACAGTGCTGGCAAGATGGCTGACAGTGGAGTCCTGGTGTTTGTTTGAGCAGTACTCCCAACAGGGCCTTGGACTCCCCACAGCAGAGCCCAGGGTCAGCCATCTTGTCAGTCCTTTTCCACTCCCTGTGAGCTGAGCATGGTTGAATGTGGGCTTGATGGGCCGTGTGGGAGGAGGACTGTTGGCTGTGACTACGACTCCCATCATGCTTTTGGCTACACCCACCTTCCCAGAATACCAAACCTTCCTTCCTGTGACTCAGCTTCCCTGTGAGGTAGTGTAACAGTGCTGGCAAGATGGCTGACAGTGTTTGTTGGTGTTTTGAGGCCAATGCCTTGCTGTATTTGTTAGTGAGTTTGTAGATGTTATGACATAGTTCCATATTACTCTGAGATTGCAGGTATTGTGTTTATCTAACTGGCAAACACATCACAGGATAATTAGCTTTCGGTTGATATGGCTTTGCTAACAGTGATTGGTTTCACTGTCCCCTTGACAGTGATGTCTGTGTGTGTGTATTGCCTCACAATATTAGCTAGTTGGTTATGTACTCACCAGGCTCTGGTATTCCTGTTAATCCATGGAGGCCCTCCAGTGGAAGGATGGCCCGCACCTTCTCCTCCCAGGAAGTGAAGTGCGTAGATTTTGCAGGAGGGCCACCGCCGGTCCGCTGGCTCAGGGCATGGTCTCTACCAATCAGCTTCTTGACCCTCCTTCGCACATCATAGTACCTGTTCCTGATATCCTCCATTGTGCGCAGGCAAGGTGCTTGTGCGTTCACCTTGTTGACAATCCTCTCCCACATCTTTGTTTTTTTGGACATGGTGGTCTGTTGGACCAATGTGCCAAATAACTGTGGCTCTACTCTGAGAATTTCATCTATCATGACTTCCAACTCACTATCTGTGAACTTTGGATTCTTCTTTGGGGGCATGGTGATGGCTGGTGGTGGAGATGGATGTGTGTGTGAATGTGAAAGTGAGGGTGAGTGAGTGTAAGTTAAGCTGGGTGTTTGTGAGTGTGCTTTTAGAGAGGTGCTAGTGGTGTAAAGGTTGTGTGGTGGGTGAATTGTGAGTGTGTATCTCAGTGCAGTGTAGTGGTGTTCTCTGCTGGCAGGTCTGTAGAATTTGCAAGGGATCATGGTAGGGATTTTGGCCCTTTATGTAGGTTGAGTTGTGGATGTGTCTTTGATGGATTTTTTTGTTTTGTTGCCTTTGACAATGCTTGTTTGGTCTTTTTCTGTCTGTTTCTGTTTGATTTAGTTGAGCATGACGGAGACGTTCAGTTGACCACGACGGAAGCTTTCAGCAGCATTTGCGGGGTAATCCGAGTCGGTCCCACTCACGTTATGCTATGTTGCAGCGTTCGCGTCGGTCGCGTCGGGCTCTTTTACGGGCGACTCACTGGTTTCCGTACGTGTCGGTCGTACGTATTGTGCTCTTTGCGAGTCGTTTGTATTTCACACGCATTGCATCGTACTATGCCGGTCGTACAGCACGTGTACATGTCGGTCGGAATACAGTCCCAGTCCGTGTCAGTTGGTACGGTTTCCGACCTGGATCGGAATTGGCCCCAAAATGTAAAAACAAATACTGGTATAAATTAAAACATTAAACTATTTAAAACATTTTAAACTTAAATTTTCCACTACAGTGATGGATAGCGGAGGGGTAAAAATTACTATTCCCACTCCAGTGAATGTAACAGTAGGGAAAGTGTTGAATACCGGAGGGGTAAAAATTACTATACCCACTCCAATAAGTCCAACAGTAGGGAAAGTGTTGGATAGCGGAGGGGTAAAAATTACTATTCCCACTCCAGTGAGTGCAACAGTAGGGAAAGTGTTAGATAGCGGAGGGATAAAATTTACTATTCCAACTCCAGTCAGTGCAACTGTAGGGAAAGTGTTGGATAGCGGAGGGATTACATTTCCTATTCGCACTCCAGTCAGTGCAACAGTAGGGAAAGTGTTGGATAGTGGAGGGGTAAAATGTAATATTCCAACTCCAGTGAGTGTAACAGTAGGGAAAGTGTTGGATGGTAGAGGGGTAAAAATTAGTATTCCCACTCCAATGAGTGCAACAGTAGGGAACGTGCTGGATAGCGGAGGGGTAAATTACTATTCCCACTCCAGTGAATGTAACAGTAGGGAAAGTGTTGGATAGCGGAGGGATAAAAATGACTATTCCCACTCAAGTGAGTGCAACAGAAGGGAAAGTGTTAGATAGCGGAGGGATAACATTTACGATTCCAACTCCAGTCAGTGCAACAGTAGTGAAAGTGTTGGATAGCGGAGGGGTAAAAATTACTATTTCCACTCCAGTGACTGTAACAGTAGGGAAAGTGTTGGATAGCGGAGTGGTAAAAATTATTATTCCCACTCCAATGAGTGCAACAGTAGGGAAAGTGTTGGATAGCGGAGGGGTAAAAATTCCTATTCCCACTCCAGTGAATGCAACAGTAGGGAACGTGTTGGATAGCATAGGGATAAAATGTACTATTCCCATTCCAGTCAGTGCAACAGTAGGGAAACTGTTGGATAGCGGAGGGATAAAATGTACTATTGCCACTTCAGTCAGTTCAAAATTAAAACAAGCATTGGCAATGCCAATTGGTCTCGCCATATTAATGAGTTTAGTTGTGTAGTTGCTATTATAAATATATTAATATACTGTGTTTAGTATCAGATGAATAAGTTAGCAGGTTAGCAATGACTTCAGAAGTAGCAAAATAGTAATGCAGCAGTTTTAGTAGTAAAGCAGTTACAGCAGGAGCAATAGAGTAGTGATAGCAGTTAACATTAGAGCATTGCTAGTAGTGTTAGCAGAACAGCAGTATGAGCAAAGTTAGTATGATAGCAGTGTCAGCAGATTGAGCAGTTTAGCAATAACAGTAATATAAGGAGAACAAATACAATTTCAGCAGGAGAATAGTAATAGGAGTAAGATTACAGAAGTAACAGTGGGACAGTATTGTGAGCAGCATTATTAGAGTAGAACTGCACTAACAGGAGAACAATAATAAAAGCATTAGGAGAGCAGGAACAGCAGTGGTATTTGTAGATCTTTAATAGCAGAGTTATTGTGAGAGTTGTGACAGAAGTTCTAGGTAAGCAGTAACTGCATTATTAGCAATAGACAGCTACAGCGGTATCAGTAGTTAACAGGATAGCAGTAACAGTAGTAAAGGAGAAGAACACAATAGCAGCAGGAGAGCAGTAACAGGGGTGTGAGTAGATTTGTGACAGCAGTGTTAATAGCATTAGTAGAGTACTGTGTGCAGTACCAGGGGAGCAGCGGTTAATAAGTTACCAGGAGAGCAGTGATAAAAGTTAGCAAGAGAGCATTAATAGTAGTGTTAGTAAAACAGCAGTGATAGTAGTGTGAGGAGTACAACAGTAACAGAAGTGTGAGTAGGACAGCAGTAACAGAAGTGTCAGGAATAGCAAAGACAGCAGTAGGCACTCACAGCAGTATTAGTAGTTAACAGGATAGCAGTAGCAGTAGTAAAGGAGAAGAACACAATAGCAGCAGGAGAGCAGTAATAGGAGTGTGAGTAGCTTTGTGACAGCAGCATTAGTAGTAACAGTATAATTCGTAAAAAGTAGTGAGAGCAGTAGCATAACATTGGTGTCAGTAGTATGAGAAGCAACAGAGTAATCACAGCAGTGACTGCAGAGCTAGGAGGATAGCAGTGATAGACTGCGCACGATAAAAGTGACAGCAGAGGTTACAGAATAGCACTGACGGGAGTATCAGCAGTTATCAGTAGAGCAGTAACAGGAGTGTTAACAATCAGCAGGATGGCAAAAACAACAGTATGAGGAGAAGAAAGACAGTATCAGCAGGAGAGCAGTGATGGGGAGTATAAGTACAATAGAAACAGCAGGTAAAGTACCATTAGTAAAGTACAGTCAGCAGGAGCAAAAGACCAGTGGTTGTAGAGTTACCAGGAGAGCAGTGATAGCAGTTAGCACGAGAGCATTAATGGTAATGTTAACAAGTTAGCAGTGACAGCAATATAAGCAGTACAAAAGTAACAGTAGAGCTACAGGACTAGCAGTGACAACGTTGTGTCCAGTACAACAGTGACAGTAGATTAGTACGATGTAGTGACAATAGTCAGCAGATAGCAGTGTTAGTAGTAAGCAGTGACAATATAGTTAGTAGGATAGCAGTAACAGTAGTGTAAGTAGTACAATAGCGACAGCAGTGACTAGTTTTAGTAGGATGAAAGAGAGAGTAAACTTAACAGAATAGCAGTAACAGCAGTCTGCACAATATAGCAGTGACAATAGAGTTAACAGGATAGCAGTGACAGCAGTTTGCAAAATAGCAATGACAGCAGAGTTAGCAAAATTGTAGTAACAGCAGAGTCAGCAAAAGAGCTTGAAACTGCAGTATAAGGAGTACAACAGTAACAGCAGTATAAGCAATACAGCAGTGACAGCAGATTTAGCAGAATAATAGCTGTGACAGTACAATTTGCAGAAAAACAGTAACACGCAAGTGAGTAATATAACAGTAACAGTAGAGGTAACAAATAGCAGTCACAGCATAGTTACCAGGACAGCAGTAATAACAATATAAGCAGGATAACTGCTACATTAGAGTTAGTAGGATAACAGAGTGAGCAGTACAGCAGTGACAACAGATTTAGCATGACAGTAATGTGAGCAGTGAGAGCAGGACATCAGTGACAGCAGAGTTAGCAGGACTTCAGTGACAATTAAATTAGCAGGACACACAAACAGCAAAATTAGCAGATTAGTAACAGCAGTGTGAGGAAAACAAACAGTAGCAGGAAAGCAATAATAGGAGTGTAACTACAGCAATGGCAGTGGGACAATAGTGTGAGCAGTATTATTAAAATACTGACTGCAGTAGGAGGAGGACAGTATTGGTAACAGTAGGAGAGAAGTGAGAGCAGAACATCAGTGACAGCAGAGTTAGCAGGATAGCAGTGACAATGAAATTAGCAGGACACGCTAACAGCAGAATTAGCAGGATAGTAGTAACAGTATTGGGACGAGAAAAAACACAGTATCAGGAAAGCAATAATAGCAGTGTGACTAGAGCAATGGCAGTGGGGCAGTAGTGTGAGCAGTATTATTAGAGTAATGACTGCAGTAGGAGGAGGACAGCATTGGTAACAGTAGGAATACTTCCTTTCTTCACTTCCCACCGTTTTCCGCAAAAGCCGTGAGACCCAACTTAACAGCCATAAGGGTCTACTAACGAACAGCCGTCCACATACGCAGTTGGCACAGGACACAAGAATGACACAAATTAAGAGTCCGACGATAGGAGCAATAGACAAACTCCAAACCAAGCAGCAGGCACACGATCAGGAGCGGTTCAACTCGATCAATAGCGCACTTCCAAAGCGTGCTCAAAAAATAGTTTTTAACGTATTTTACACTTTCGCTACCGGGAAAAAAATATATTTTGTTTTCATTTGCAATAACTAAAAATAATTTATACGTTTTTAATTCTTACAACACAAAATTGTTAACACCATTAATTTCTTTTTAAAAAGGTCACAATTATAACTACCAACAACGCTGCTTTCATACAACAAATAAACTTACCTACAACGCTGCCAAATGAACACCTCCTCTTTTCACTTCCCACTGTTTTCCCGAAAAGGCGAAGACCCAACTTAACAGCCGTAAGGGTCTACTGACGAACAGCCGTCCACATACGCAGTTGACACATGACACGGGAATAACGCAAATTAATAGTCTGACGATCAGAGCAAAAGACAAACTCCAAACCAAGCAGCAGGCACACGATCGGCAGCGGTTCAACTCGATCAATAACGCACTTCCAAAGCGTGCTCAAAAAGTAGTTTTCAACGTATTTTACACTTTTGCAAACAGAAAAAAAAATATTTTGTTTACTTTTGCAATAACTAAAAATCATTTATACGTGTTTAATTCTTACAACACTAATTTGTTAACACCATTTCTTTAAGAAAAAAAGCTCACAACTACCAAACTTACCAACAACGCTGCTTTCAACTCTCTAAACATCACGCACTTGCCTGGAACATGAAACAAAACAAAGCACATAAAAGAAAAAGATTTGACGCATGCGTAAAATAGCGGTATGGACAGGTCAGGCAAAATAGAGTTCGTATTCAGCCAGCCAATCCCAGGACAAAACAAGCATTTAAAATGCAATAGGACTCGTATTTATACGTGACCTATTGCATTATAAATGGAAGTGCGGCCCTCGAAGAAGGCACGAACGGGAGGGGTGGGGGGAGGGGGTGGTGATACGAGAAGTTACGGACTGCGGGAGGGAACGGGGGGGAGGCAGGGGAACAGAACTGTTTTGAAAGTAAAGGGGCCAATAGCCATGGAGGGACAAAAATGACGTCATGGCCGTCAGGAGGCGGGACTAACTTGCCGAACACCAATCAGAATGCGGCATTTACGATTTCGGCCAATTAAAAAGGTAGCTGGAAAGTGGGCGGTGCTTCCCCCACTATACTGTATACAGCATCTCTCGACGAGACAGCGCATGCGCTGCCTAGGTGAGACCTAAACATACAAAATATTTAAAAAAATATTTAAAAAACAAAATAAATATATAAATATGTTAAAAATTCAATTGCAAACATATTTAATATTAAAAATAAAAAAATAAAAACATATTATAATGGTAATTCATATGACAAATACCTACAAATATTATATTAAATAAAATAAAAAACTTCAAACAAATAAATATTTTTAATTAGAAAATATTTAGAAACAAAAACATTAATTATTACATAATTTTCTTTTATTTCCTACCCTATAACACCACACAAATCACAACCCACATCTAAATTCAAACAAAAATGTACTTCCATAATTAACATAATTACTTACCAATTAAAGAAATATTAATTAAAAAACAAATTAAAACTAATAAAAATGTATTAACTTCCCACACTTTACCCCTATAATCCCCACAACCCACAGCTAAAATTCAACTATAAAAAAATTAATTACACAATTAAAACTCTTTTTCAATTAAAAAACTATTAATATTAAACAACTAATTATAAAGAAAGTAAAATGCATTTAATCCCCACCTTTTACCCCTATAAAAGTAAAACCCACCCACAAAAAATAAACAATTACCCTAATTAAATACCAATTAATTAATTATTATTAATTAACAACTAATTATTAATTAATTAAACACAAATTACCCTTTACCCCTATAAACCACACATCAAATACCTAAAATTAATTACACAATTTCCATATGTAGTTACAATTAATTAATTAATATTAATTAACATCTAATTATTAATTAATTAAACATAAATTACTTCCCACCCTTTACCCCTAAAACCCAACCCAACAGCACGCACCTAAAATTAATTACACACTTCCCATAATTAATTTTCAACAAATGAATTAATATCAATTAACAACTAACTATTAATTAATCAAAAATAAATTACTTCCCGCCCTTTACCCCAATAAACCCCAGAACATGCACCTAAAATTAATTACACAATTACCATAATTAATCACCAATTAATTAATATTAATTAACAACCAATTATTAATTAATAATACACTATTTCACCCAATTAACACTATGAAATCTCAATTAAATAAATATGAATAAATAAAAAATAATCAATAATTTATTATAATTAAATTACTTCCCACCCTATTCCCCTATAAACCCACAACCCGCTACAGAACAAAAAAACGCAAAATTTAATTAAAATAAAATTAATAACTACTAAAAAATATAAACAATTCCTATACAAAAAAAATACATCACATACATTTAAAATATATACTAAAATACATAACACTAATTACACAATCGATATTTTAAACAACTATAGTTTTGCAACCGATATTAATGGCTTCTATATTTTTAAAATCGATATTTCTTACCTAAAATCGATATTCTTGACCACGATATTCTTGCTGTCGATATTTCTTACTCACGATATTTAGGACCCGATATTTCTATAGGTCGACATTTCCAACTCGATATTTTGACTGTACACCCACAATAAGATAACCTGTGCTCACCCTCTGGTAGCTTGGCACAGAGCAGTCAGGCTTATCTAAAAAGGCAATGTGTAAAGTATTCGTGCAACACACACACAGTAACACAATGAAAATACCACAAAAAGACTCCACACAGGGTTTGAAAAACAGAGAAAATATTAATCTGAGCAAAATGAGACCAAAACAACAAATATCCAATCAGTAGAAGTCAAGATAAGAATTTTGGAGGAATAAATCAAAAATAGTGCTTCGAAGTCACTGGTGGTCAAAAGGTTACTTGAGGTGGCGAGGGACCATTCAAATCCAAAGTTCAGGCTGACAGCGATCGACGGCAGGCCAGCTACAGGACCCAGACAGGTCCCTCTGAACAAATATCTCGGATGGAGCTTTTGTCGATGTCAAGAGACTACTGACTCATCGTTGAGCCTCGCAAAGGGGTCCCGTGTCGTCGTCGAGTTCCTTTGAAGTGAATGCAATGCGTTTTCATGGAGCTTCGCAGAGTGTCGAGTTGCACAGGCTGTGGAACCACTGTCGCCGGATAGCCTCTGCGTCGGCGTCGAAGGGTGATGCAGTAGAATTTCTCATGCAGTCGATGCAATGCATCCGATTTTGGTGAAAACAGCTGCAGAACCAATTTCTGAGGCCCAGAGCTTGGAGGGGCACCTCAGGCAACGGTAGGACTCACAGAAGGCAGAGTCCAGCAGCACCATCAGAATTGTAGGAAGTCTTTTGTGTCCCTGAGACTCCAGAACAACAGGAGGCAAGCCAGCAAGCCCTTGGAGATCACTTGGAAGGTAGGCAGAGTCCTTTCAGCAGAGTCAGGGAGAGGCAGGCAGCAGGGCAATAAGCGGAAAAGCAGTCAAGTTGAGTCCCTTAAGTAGCACAGCAGTCCTTATTACAGAGTTTCAGTCAAAGATCTAGAAGTGTCTGATTTTAGGGGTTCAGAGACCGAGTACTTATACCTAAAAGTGCCTTTGAAGTTCAGGGTGACTTCAAAAGAACTCTCTGAAGTGCACAAGGATCCCTTTCAACCCAATCCTGTCTGCCAGGCTACCTGTGAGGTTAAATCGGTGCTTTGTGTGTGGACAGGACACTACCTACTGCAGTGTAAGTGTCAGTCCCTCCCATCCCTCCCTGCCCAGCAAGTCCCATTAGAATACAGATGAGTGCTCAGAATGCAGATGTGCCTCACCTTCCTGTGTTCATTGATGTCTACAGGGAATGCACAAAGTGTAGCTGTCACCCAACGTGTATTGGAGACAGGCTGTCAGGCACAAAGAGCAGAAAATACAGAGAACTGTCCACTTTCTAAAAGTGGTATTTCTAAAACAGTAATGTTAAATCCAACTTCACCAGTAAGGAGGATTTATCATTACCATTCCATACATATGAAACATGAAAAAACTACTCCTCTCTGATCAGGAATGACAGCTTAAAAGTGTATTAAGGAATTGCCAATGCTAACCTATGAGAGGGCCTTGCCTCACAGTAGTGAAAAACTAAATAGGTTGTTTGTCACTACCAGGACATGTAAAACATGAAGGTACATGTCCTACCTATTACTTACATAGAACCTTGCTCTTAGGGTTACTTAGGGCCTACCTTAGGGGTGACTGATATGTAATAAAACAGGAGTTTAAGGCTTGGCAAGTAGTTTTAAATGCCAAGTTGAAGTGGCAGTAAACTGCACACACAGGCACTGCAGCGGCAGGCCTGAGACAGGTTTGAAAGTCTAATTCTGTGGGTGACACAATCAGTGCTGCAGCCCACTAGTAGCATTTGAAGTACAGGCCCTGGGTATATGATATACCACTTTACAAAGGACTTACAAGTACAACAAATATGCCAATCAGGCATACACCAATGCCATCATGTTTAGGGGAGAAGCACATGCACTTTAGCACTGGTTAGCAGTGGTAAAGTGTTTCGAGTCCTTTGGTCAACAAAAAGAATCAGCAATAATGAGAGGCAAAAGACAAAACATTGGGGTAAAGACCAACCTAAGGATGACAGGTCTAACAAGTGTCCCCCAGCTGAAAGTGGGGAGATCTACCCAGCTTCTAGGGAGTTCTCATCACTATGGCGGAAAAAACTGGACATACAGTCAGCATTGTCGTGGTCTACTCCTGGTCTGTGTTCCACCCCGAAGTCCTTACACTGTAGGGAAAGGGACCACCTCAACAATTTTGGATTCTCACACCTCATTTGCATGAGCAACTTGAGGGGCCTGTGGTCTGTCTGAATCTGGAAGTGAGTTCCAAACAAGTATGACAGACCACAGTAAAAGCTTCTTTCACAATACCACTTCACCGCTGTTCCCTGTGGAGTAACGTCCTGGAGATGAAGGCTACAGGTTAGTCTAGGCCCTCCTCATTAAGTTGGGATATTACTGCCCCTACACCATGCTCTGAGGTATCTGCCTGAATGATAAACTCCTGGGAGAAATCAGGGGCCTTGAGTACAGCAGGTGTACACATGGCTTACTTCAGGGAGTCAAATGCAGTTTGGCATGCCTCTGTCCAAATCACATTACCGGGTTGCTTCTTCGAACTCAGCTCAGTCAAGGGGGCAACAATGATGCCACATCCCTTGACAAACTCCCTATAGTACCCAGTGAGTATAGTACCCAGTGAGGCCCAATAACTATCTTGGCCTGAAGGGGTTGCACCTTCCCCCTTCCCACCAGGTGTCTCAAGTACACCACAGACCCCTGCCCTATTTGGCACTTACTTGTCTTGATAGCCAGACCTGCCTGTTGCAGAGCTTGAAACACATCCTGGAGGTGAAAAAGTTGGTCCTTCCAGCTGCTACTGAAAACAGCTATGTCATCCAGATAAGCAGCAGAGAAGGCCTCCCTACCAGCAGGGACCTGGTTCACCAGCCTCTGGATCAAATCCAAAGGGCATCACTCTGAATTGGTGTTGGCCCTCTGGAGTAGAGAAGGCTGACCTCTCCTCAGTTTTAGTCACAGAATTTAGCCCTCTGTAATCCACACAGAACCTCAGTTCAGGTGTGGCGCCAGCTGGGGCATATTTTGGTACCAGAACCACAGGACTGGACCAGGGGCTATTGGAGGGTTCTAGCACTCTAAACTCCAGCATTATGTACACTTCAGCCTTTATGTTGGACCTCACCTTATCTGACAACCTGTAAGATTTATTTTTAACAGGGAGGTTGTCCCTTGTGTCCCCATCATGTGTACACGGTGGGTAGTCCCAGGGATAAGGGAGAACAGAGAAGTGTCTTGCCCCAACACTTGGTGGCAGTCTCTCTGTTGTTCAGGAATTAAAGTGGGAGAAAGGATTACTTCTTTCACAGATCCATCCTTCTCCTTGGAGTCCAAGAGGTCAGAGAGAGAATTACTCTACTCTTCCTCATCAATCACCAACAGTATGGTGAGCTCAGAACTCTCAAAGTGGGGTTTGAGGTGATTTACATGCAGTACCCTGTGTGTTTGCCTAGGGGTCTTGAGGTCCACTAGGTATGTGGCCTCACAATTTCTTTCAATCACCTCATATGGCCAATTCCAGAGCTCCTGGAGGGCCCTGGGCTCTACCAGCTCCATTACCAACACTTCCTGACCAGGGTGAAATTCCACAGTGGTAGAATTCTCACATGCCACTCCTTCATGATATCCTGGCTGGCTTCAAGGTCACTGGAAGCTTGCTTCCATAACGTAGCCATCTGGCTTCTGAAGGCCAGCGCGTATCTCACTACATTCTGGGGTACCTTCCTGGGAGCTTGCTCCCACCCTTCTTTCACCAGACTCAGAGGTCCTCTGACTGGGTACCCACACAACAGTTCAAAGGGGCTGAAACCCACTCCTCTCTGTGGCATCTCACAGTAAGCAAACAACAGGCATGGTAAGAAGGCATCCCGATTTGTCCTCATGACCTCTGATCATGCCTTTCAGGGTCTTGTTGAACCTCTCAACAAGCTCATTGGTTTGTGGATGGTAAGGGGTAGTGAACCTGTATGTTACCCCACAATCCTTGCACATTGACTGCATATTAGCAGAGATTAAGTTTGTGCCCGTCAGACACAACTTCCTTGGGGAAACCCACTTGGGTAAAAATACCCATCATGGCCTTTGCCACTGATGATGCAGTAGTAGTCCTCAGAAGGATTGCCTCTGGGTACCTAGTGGCATGATCCACCAGAAACAGGATGAACCTGTTGCCTGATGCAGTTTGGGGATCCATAGGCCCTAACATGTCGATGCCCACCCTCTCAAAGGGAGTTGCTAATGAAAGGCAGTGGGTTAAGGGGGGATTTCATCTCTGCCCTGTCTTCCACTTGCCTGGCTGGTCACACAAGTCCTACAGAACACATCTGAGAAATTCTTGATTCTAGGCTAATAGAAGTGGGGGACAAGCCTTGCAAAAGTCTTGTCTTGGCCTAGGTGTCCTACTAGGGGAATCTTGTGAGCCTACCAGAGGAATCTCGTGAGCCAGCTACAGTAGGAAGGCCCTGTAGCATGGGGGGACCACTAGGGCCCTTGATGTCCCATGCTCAGGAGCCTTAGGCGCACTGTACAGGAGGTTGTCCCCCAGTAAATGTGGTGACTAAAAGAGGCATCACCTGCTGCTTGGGCTTCAGCCTGTTGCCACAGGCCCACAAGGGTTGGGCACTCCCTTTGCGCCCTAGAGAACTCCTCCTTAGTGGGCCCTCCTTTCACATGCCATCCAGCAAGCTCAGACAGATCACCAAGGGAAGCAATGTTTCCCTCAGTGGACTCCGGGGCGGCCAACGCAGGTGCCCCATCCATCTCACTGGAGGTACATTCAGGGACTGGATCACCATATCCTCTGCATTGTCCCTTCTTTTTTTTTTTATAAAGTTTTTATTGATGATTCAAACTAGGATGATAAAGGTACAGCATTTTCCCTTACATGGTGATATAGTACAAAAGAAAAAAGCATATCACAATTACAGTACAAAAGAATGAAAATGGAGCATATTCCAGGTCTATTTTACGACATCTAGGCTTTGATAGGGTGCATAGATACTATTCAATATATGCCCTGATACGATATATAACAGCAGACATCTACTAGCTGCGCGGGGATATAACAGTGCTTAGTGTCTCCCCATCTAGTACGCCCCCGCGCCGTTGTGTTGGGGTTGTGTTGCGGTATCAGTCACCTCCGTCGTCATCAATAGGTAGCTTTGGAACGGTTGCCAGATGTCTAATGGTCTGGCAGCTGGTGGTTGCAATTTAGAGTATGTATCACTGGTAGTGTTACAGTATGTCATGCTCCGTAACCAGCCCTGCAATGTGGGGGTCTGCTTACTACTCCAGTTAATGGCAATTTCTCGCTTAGCAATAAAGAGTGCAATAGCGATAAAACGTCGTTTACATTTAGGGAGGCTATATATGTACCCAAGTAATGCCATGAAAGGTGTGGGTGTGACCTCAATCTCGACCATACGGGATATTTCTGCAAAGACTGCCTGCCAATAGTTCTCTATCTTGGAGCACGTCCATGTGATATGCGTAAAATCGGCATCCGGGAAACCACATCTCAAACATACGTTGGGACGAGAGAGATCTATACGATGCATTTTACTGGGTGTCACATATGCCCTCCACAAGAATTTAAAATGCAACAACTTGTGCCGATGGTTGGGGGAAACCCGGCATATTTGAGTGCAACACCGGCCCCACTGAGGATCCGTGATTGAGTGTCCAAGGTCACGCTCCCACGCCGCCCTCACACCTGCACCCCGACCAGGAAGCACAGAGATCACTGCCTTGTACATTCTCGCCGTGAGGTGACTGCCATCTCCATCTTTAATAACCCCTGTCAATATTGTAAAATCTGGTGGTTCTAGTGGGTAGCAGGGCATATTTGCTCGTAGTGCCCTCTGAATTCTTAGCAGCACGAAATGGTCCAGTACTGTAGCATCACGGAAACGGGGATCTTCAGTGTGCGAAAAAACGTGACCCTTGGGGAAAAGGTCGCCAAACGTCACCAGAGTACGCTTCACTAAACCTTCCTGTAATATAGGGATCCAGCTATTCCCCGCCAGTGACAATGCAGAAGAGTACAGCATACGGAATCCCGTCAATGTTTTCAGCTTATGCCATGCCCAGCTAGTCGTGGATAATGTTTGAATATTGTGCGGGTCTCGTGGAAACCCAACCGGCAATAGGGTGTTAAGAGGTGCCGGCAGCGCCAAGTCTGCTTCCGGTCTGTGATACGGGATCCTGACATCAATATGGTACCAGTGACGGGCAAAACTAGCCTGCGCCACTAGATAATAAACCCGGAAGTTCGGGACCCCAAACCCACCCTTCTCATATGGGAGCATTAGCGTGTCCCAGCCGATGCGGGGTTGCCTTCCCCCCCCATACCAGTCTTATCAACAGTGTACGAAGTTCTGAAAAGAAACTATTATACAATGGAATAGGAATGTTTTGAAAAAGGTACAGGAATTGTGGAAGGACCACCATCTATATTATGGATTTTCTTCCAGCCATCGATAAGGGTAGAGAGAGCCAACGCTCTATGTTATGCCCTAATTTTTCCATAACCGGGCCATAATTCAACTGCAAAATGCGATCTTTTTCTCTGTGAAGATGAACCCCAAGGTATTTCACCGACTCATCACACCAGGTCAGCGGGTACTCCACTGATCTATTGCAAGGTGCTACTGTTAGGGGAAAAACTTCCGATTTTTCCCAGTTGATATGTAATCCTGACAGGGCGCCGAACCTAGTCACTTCGCGAAGCAGCGGTGTCAAGTTGTCATCCGTGTGTCTCACATATAGAATGATATCGTCAGCGTAGAGTGTAAGGAGTAGGGGTCCTGTGTTAAATTACAGCCCACGATGACTATGCTTATCCTGTAGATGCCGTACCAACAGGTCGAGGGCAATCACGAACAGCAATGGGGACAGTGGGCACCCCTGTCGCGTACCCTGCGTAAGACTAAACTCCTCGGTCAGCGTTCCATTGAGGCGGATGCGGGCCGTGGGCAGTGTGTACAATAGTTTAACCACCGCCAGGAAACGCTCTGGCACCCCAAGTCATCCCAATGTAACATACAAAAAAGGCCACTCCAACGAATCTAAGGCCTTTTCTGCATCAAGCAGTACGGCGACTGCTGGGACCATAGGTGCTATTCTATGCAGTGTGGCAAACAATGTACGCAAATTGAGTGTTGTAGATTTATGAGGAATGAAACCCGACTGTGCTGGTGAAATCAGTTTCTCAACAATAAGTGCAAGCCGAGTCACCAGTACTTTGGCTAGTATCTTATTGTCAAAGTTTAGAAGTGACAATGGCCGGTACGAGCTGCAATACCGCGTATCCTTCCCAGGCTTTGGCAGCAATGTTATAACCGCCTCCCTCAGAGTCGGCGGGAGCATCTCCGCCTCCACTGCCTCTTGATACATGTCAACAAGATAGGGAACAATTATAGTCTTATATTTCTTGTAGAAGCACCCCGTGAATCCATCAAGCCCGGGCGCTTTTGAGCCATCCAGCTCATCAATGGCCTCACTAATTTCATCCTCCGAGAAGGGCTCAGCAAGGAACTCCTGATGCGCCTTCTCCATCCACACCAGTGCTATCTCGTCCAGATATCCACTATAGTCCGCATGGCACCCGGAGACCCGAGACTTATACAATGTAGTATAGTAGGTAAGCGCCTCCTGAAGGATACCCAAATTACCAGTTATACGTGTCCCCCCCTTATCTACTAATTCCGCTATGTATGTTGGTCTGCGAGACTGTTGCATTATTCTAGCTAATGTTCTGCCCGGCCTCTCGCCCTCCCTGTACCGTCTGGCGATTGCGTATTTTCCGAGGTAGTGAGCTTCACGCTCTGCTGCCTCCCGAAATTCAGACAAAAGCGTTGCACGTCGCTGCAAGTCGGGGGACTAACCTTGGTTGCCTCGATGCGATCTAGTTCAGTGAGCTGCCCTTCTATCTTTGCTAGTGTTCTCTAAGTACCCCAGCACTTTTGGATATGCATACACCTCTTATGTACACCTTAAAGGCCTCCCATAGTACAGTCTTGGACTCCACTGATCCCTCATTTAAGGAAAAGTATTCTGTGACCGCCTCCCCAAGTTCAACCGCAAAGACAGTGTCTCTTAGTGCCATGTCAGGGAACCTCCAAGGGCGCTCTACCCCCCCAGCCCTGGGGACTTTCAGCTTGACCATAACTGGAGCATGGTCAGACAGCGTCCGCAAGAGATGACTAACAGCGTCTATCCACAGCGCCACCCCTTCTGAAAGACACCAATAATCTAAGCGTGTCCATGTGTCGTGGGGTGCAGAATAATGAGTGTAACCATCACGGTACATACAATGAAATCTCCAGGCATACACTAATCCAAACCTACCCATGGTATCTAATAATGAGCGTCTTGCCCTGGGCTTGGTGTCTGTCGTGTGTGCTGTGCTATCTCGCACCGGGTCCAGCAATAGATTAAAGTCCCCCTCCCCCCAAATATATATGGTCTGCTCCCAGACGTTCCATGGCTGTGTGAACAGTGTCAAAGAAGCAGGGGTCATCAACATTTGGTGCATATACATTAGCAAGCAACACAGAGTGTTTGAGCATACATCCCTTAACCAACAGGAAGCGTTCACCAGGATCCCGGCATACTTCCACCTCCCGAAACGGTACCCTCTTATGTATCAATATTGCAACTCCACGAGCGTACGAGCTATATCCAGCAAAATACCTGTGAGCCCACCCGTTTGACGCCAAAGATGTCTTAACAGCCGATTCTAAATGTGTCTCTTGTATGAAAACAATGTCCACCTGGTGGCATTGCAGATAGTTTGTCACCTGCTTACATTTACGGGCATTATTTAGACCCTTAACATTCCAGGACATTATTGTAACATTGGCTTCTGCCTGCACCCTATTAGCCATAACCTATACCATGCCAGTTCAGCCTGACAAGACCCAACTGCTTATGTCTATACTGCAATTGTACATTGTGAATGAACCATGTTATATATTTCTGCCCAAACACACCATGTCCCCCCTCCCACCACCCATCCCCCCATACCCAACTTCAGGGGGAGAACCCATCCCCATGCAACAATAGATGAAAACAAAAACAAGCAAGGTGGTGGTAAAATAGAACCATTTTGAGATTGCATCAAATAAAACAGGTGCATCCGCACTCGGGGGGGGGCTACGCCGCTTCTCCAAATTCTTGGCACACTAGTGCCTGGCTATGTGGCTATGATTCGTCCCTGGTGGCAGTGTAGCTAAGCAAAGAACAAAATGGGAGACCCAGTCGGTCCCGTAAATACTCCCACATTCACTTACATATTGATAGGCGGAAACTGATAATAAAGTTATTTAACTGCTGGTAAAGAGATCAGCACTGGCTCCAGAGTCCGGTATATTCTGCGACTGCTGTGGAAAAGGTGATCCGCGCTGTCTGTCAGACTTAGAGTATTTTTGGCAAAACTCCTGGGCCTCATGGGGGGAGTCAAAAATTTGCGATCGGACATCCACATCAGCTTATAACCTTGCGGGGTATAACATCCCATACCGAAGTCCCAATTTCCGATGTGCTTTCACCCCTGCGTACTTGCGGCGCGCTTCCTGCACCATCGCAGTGAAATCTGGGTACAAGGA
This sequence comes from Calotriton arnoldi, assembly GCA_963921515.1. Lineage (NCBI taxonomy): Eukaryota > Metazoa > Chordata > Amphibia > Caudata > Salamandridae > Calotriton > Calotriton arnoldi. The sequence continues at coordinate 1,138,019 of CAWUFW010000626.1, forward strand.
GATGGATGAAAATGCCAGCTCAGTTGCCCCTTTTTCCGTGCCATACGTAAAGCGGTGTCCCTGAAGTTGAGAAGACGGGCAATGATTGGTCTTGGCGGGCAGTCCGGGTTCAGACGCGGCCCCAAGGTACGATGCGCTCATTCCACCACGAATGGTGGTGAAGGATTCGCTACCAAAAAGATCCGTGAGGAGCGTTTCCACGAAGCGGTCCAGCCGCCCCGTGTTGGTGGATTCGGGCACCCCCACTATACGGATGTTGTTGCGCTGCCCTCTCGCCTCCAAATCTTCATTTTTAACGGCTACTGCTCTAAGGAGCTTCTCCATTCTGTCCAACTTTTTGGTTGTCTGGGCGGCGCCATCTTCTATATCAGAAATCCTGCCCTCAGCCATGTTTAAGCGCCCGTCATGCTGATTAAGTCTGGCACCCATAGACTCCAATCTCTTGTCTAGGGCGTCAAAGGAGTGTCCAACGCCCTGAAGCCTGCCCGAAACTCCAACAGCATGGTATCCGGGCCGGCCGCCTCGGTCGCGTGCGACATTCCGCTTTCCGCCATGTCGACCCGCTGCGCAGACGTGCTGGTTCCAGGCGCTTTAAAGGACAGAGTAGTCTGCTTAGGGTCCTTACGACCCATGCCACCATCCAACACTTTCTAGTGATACGTCTTGTGTTACTGGTTCGTCTCAGGGGCACTCAATGATGATAACGCACCCAGCTGAGGCAGTCTAAGGTCACAGGACAATCCCACGCAAAGCTCTGTTGTGGCGCCATAATCTTATGCAGTTACATACCTCTTGTGAGGGCCTGGAACTGGCAGCCTCCACTTTGCGCCACTGCAGTGTCCCTCACCCTGCTCCCAGCGCGGTTATCCTGCAGTCTCTGCAGCCAGAGATCAGTGCTATCCACCAGCTCACAGCACAACCGTTATGCCAAAGTACCAGTCCGCAGTCACCACTGAGGATCATTCTTTGTTTTGGGGGCATCTAGGTCCCATATTGCTCCGTGGGTCTGCTGCCATAACATCACATGGGAGGGGCGAGGAGGGGCCGCAGTGCCGGCACAGCAAAGGGTATGGGCGCGGGGGGTCACCTCGCGAGTCCCGCAGCTCACGGCCCGATGGCCGGTCCCCAGGCTCACCCAAGGCCCCTGTCGCAACGGGGCCTCCGGGGAACATCTGCGGGACTGCTTGAGTGTGTCGATAGGTCTGCTGTGTGCCCCCGCCGCAGTCACTCACCCCGCCGATGCTCCACAGCCAGGATGCGGCGCCGTCTCCGAAAGTCGCGATGCGTCACAGGCCGGTCCGGGTCACTCGAGTCCCCGGCTTCCTGCTAGATGGTAGGCCGCGCCACGCCCGCTTCAGTCTCTTCGGTGCCGATCCGCACCGCGCCCATATTTCGGATCGGTCTCCGTGTCGGCTGCACCTCCGCCCCTTCCTACAGCACAGCACTGCTCGGCAGGTCCACCAACGCCACCAGGGAGGACATTTTCAAGAGGGTCCGCGGCGGAGCTTCAAGCCTGCGCGGCCATGTCGGTCGGCGGCTTGGCCACGCCACTGCCTTCTCCCTTCTTAACAGCTTGCTGGGCCATTGGGCCATTCGCAGCGCAGCTACCAATGATTAGACAACCCAGAACACGGTCTCTCTCAGGACTCGCGGGAGCAAGAACACTCTTTCATAACTCACTCATACTTGTCCACAACGGGCGTAATAAGAGACACTGTATAGTTTAAAATGTTTATTTCAACTATCGTGCTCTAAGATACAGTACACGTGCCAGTACTATCAGCATAATGCATAAGGATAAAATAATAAGCATGGTTACAATTCTATAGAATACAAACGGGGAAAGCATTTTATAAAGACAGTGGATATAGGACTAAATGGCCTTACCACCCTCCCCGTGCTAATAACTAGTGTATTATAAAAATAGATCATCTATGGGCTTTGTCAGGCGGACCCCCATACCTCAATATCTAGATGCAAGGTTTACATCATCAGACAAGCACAGCTCTTCTCCCTGGAAAGGTTTTTCTCCAAGTGTCACAAACAGTGAGTTCACAATATTAAAAGCACACAAATTTCTCCAGTGCAGCTGTATTCTGTGTTATGTCTAAGTGCGAGGGGCTGACCAGATCAGCAAGAACAAAGAACGTTGTTTTTCGACCTTGTACATGTTGTGCAGACGCAACCCACAGGGAACAGGAGAAAAGGTGAAAGGCAAAAAGGCAGACAGTTCTAATATAGCCTGGCACAAGCAGAGTCTGGAAAACAAAGTCACAAAGTAACGTGTGCAAAAAGGCATCATGGCATCCAGGCCTAAGCTAACTTAGCAATGTAGGCAATGAGGCCACAAACCACACTACAAGAGGGACAGAGCTCAGACTGGAAGGGGACCATTCCTTCCTCTAGCCAAGAACACAAAAGGTACCACTTACCATGAGTGAGCCCTGGAGGATGGGAAATTATTAATGGACTTCCAAAGTGCAGAGACTCCCCACTGGAGATGGAAGCCCATTCTATGCAGGCACTTCTAGCTCAACTTGTGTTCCAGTGTGTGAAAACTGCTCTTCACCAGATGACTGTGTGAAGCGAGCAGTCAGAGATCGTGTGACACACGGTGGCACTGTGTGAGTTTGCAGGTCGGAAGTTGGCCCTTGATTAACCTGCTGATATGCATTTGCCAAGAACACTTCTCATTTTCATGTGCATTAATGAGCCTGGGAGCATTATGGTTGTGTCCAGGTAGCCCGTTCAGAGTGTTGAGAAATAGCACCAACAACTTTTCCCAAGGTTGAATGTTTGTGCCCCTTACATTATGCTGGTGTTCGATTTTCCTTGACTCTTTGTGATATGTGTTTGTGCACTCACATTCCTTTTAAATAGTTGATTCACGTTACACATTGGTCTGAATGCAACCTCTCAATATTCATCCATACCTGCATTATTCTTGTATTTTTGTAACACAATCGTATACATATTTTACGGTTTGTTGACACTGTTTTAGCGACTGCTAGCAATCTCCAGCTAGGTGGATCAGGCCTCCGTGGGTGGTGTTGCTGGTACTAGATCTTGTGCTAGGACTTGTAAGATATTCTAGTTAAATACATTTTCAAATCTTTTATTGGCTTATTATACTCATAAACAAACCTGATCTGTTTAACGCACACTTCTGCCGGCAGTGATCAGTTCACTGCATTTCCAAGATACAATGGGGCATATTATCAAGGACTGGCGATACCTATCGCAAACGCCAGTTAGCGGCAGTTTTCTAATTGCTGCCTAACCCTTAAAACTATCGCCATGTTAGCGGCGTATTAACAAGCCGTCGCTACATGGCGATAGTAACAGGGAACTGCGGTGAAGACTCCCGCTAACATCAGCGCGATGGCGATAGGAATTCCGGCGTTAGCGGGCGATAACTAGCGATAGGCCCATTAGCGGCAAGAAAACTCACGTTAGTCAGCCCAACTTTAGTTTTCTTGCCTCTAATGCAAAAAATTGCCTATCAGTCAACCTCCAATAGTAAATAGGCATAAAATACAATAACATGCAGAATGGAGCAGCCAGGGCCAAGTGCAGCACACATCAACAACCCCTGCAAGCCAGCCAACATCCAGGATGACCAGGATGAGACCCATGATGCCCCGCTGGACCTGCGTCTGGATCCTTGATGCCTTGCTGGACCTGCGTCTGGATCCTTGATGCCTCGCTGGACCTGCGTCTGGAGCCTGGAGTGGGATGTTGAGGAGCTGTGGAGTCAATGAGCCGTGGCGGTAGACATTGAGGCGCGGCGATCGCCTGTACCTGGTGGTGAAGTCTGGCAGGACGCATGGAGACACGTTGCTGACCTGTGTGAGAAGACCGCCTTGCGACCCTTGGAGCTGTGAATGGTAGAGGCGCTCCTGTGCACCAACGTAGTGAGGTCCGCATCGCATACTACGATCCACCACTACACCGGGGTGCACGGAGGGGATTACCAACGGTGTGTGCCGTCTCCCTGCATCACAGGCCGGATGATGTTGGGCTGGCCGTACGCTGTGGAGGTTGAGGCCCCTGTGCTACGCCGAACTTGTGCGGCGTGAGCGCTGCAACGTCATGCCTAAGGGGGCCCTGCTGCATCAACTGCATCTGGAGGTCCACCAGCGGACAAGGCGGTGACTGCTGTACCCAGCCTAGTGAAATCACACCTGGCTGATGCTCCTGCTGGCTGAGTCACAGATTTGGAGAGAGTGCAGTGGATTGCGCCACGGTGTCAATGTCCAGGTAAGGAGAAGGTGAAACGCGTAGCGCAGGAGGGCCGGGGGCAAGTCGCTCAGGCCTATCACACGTAGATGACGCACCCCCAGTGGCGGCGCTTCCGCTATGGCGGAAGAGCGTTGCCCCACTGCCTCAAGCAGTGCAGAAGAGGAACAATCATCACATGATGATAACTAACTGATGTAATCATGCCATGTATCCTCAGGTTGGGACTACTCCAAACACGGAGCAGGGCCTAGGCGGATTGGCATGCCCACTCAACTGCGCAATGACTGTTTGGTCGGCCCACTCAGGCCGCCCAAAGCAGTCATGCGCACTTCCCTGTTCGCAATGCAGGCTGCATTACAGCCTGCATAGAGAATATCCGGTCCCTGGCTGCATGACTTGTCCCGTTGCCAATTACCAATCCCACCGCCGCATCGCAGCGTTGTGATTGACTCAGGGGAGGGAGCCTGGCTGCCTACTTCCTTTTCCTGGAAGCAGACGCAGGAGAGCAGGAGCTACGAAGACACGGGACCCGGCTTCGAGGTAAGACTTCCCTCATTAAAAGTTTTGCAACACCCGCTCACACACACATCCCCGTGTCCACGCCCCATCCAGTGTTCTTTCCGGCGTTTACCACCTCACAGCTGTCCAGCCCCCCCCAGCACTTCTCAATGGCGGCCGCTCGTACCACTCGTGTGCCAAAGGCACATACGTATTAGCGACGCATGCCATAACACTGCATTCAATTCCAATGCATACTAATACTAGGCACATTGCAACAGTAGAGTAGGTGTTGCATAGCGGAGAAATAAATATCACTATTCCCACTTCAGTGAGTGCAACCCAAAACTAACCTTTGCACCCCACACCCAACCGTGAACCCAGGAATACTTTTTTGAGCCCCCAAAACACACCCAAAAATTATATTTTACCCCAAAACACACCCCAATTTACATATTTTACCCCAAAACACACCCCAATTTTTATGATTTACCCCAAGACACACCCCAATTTTCATATTTTACCCCAAAACACACCCCAATTTTTATGATTTACCCTAAGACACACCCCAATTTTCATATTTTACCCCAAAACACACCCCAATTTTTATATTTTACCCCAAAACGCACCCCAATTTTCAGATCCGACATCCGAAACCCATACCCACACGAAAACACTTAAAATTACCCCATTAATGACCTCACAATGCGTTGTAATCAAATGCGATGTAAAGGCACCTGCGTTGTCGGAGTTGCGTTGTTAATAATGTACTGCCTGCGTTGTACTGGACGTCTCCCGTGCCAAAGGCAACCCATAGACTAGCCCGTTTGCGTCCGTCTGCCCCTGGACCGCGCTCAGCACCAAGGAGCCTTCCTCTTGGACACTCCACCGCTACGACGCCAGCACCCTCCTCGCCATCAACCCTGGACGCCACCTCGCCTGACAGGACCAAGCTCTGCTCCGGAACGGACATCGCCATCGCCATCACTGACGGATGAGGTATCACCCACAAGGAGCACCCCGACCGTCAAGGAGGAGGCATTGCCATCAACTACCGGAGCACACTCCGACTGACCACGCACTCTAATGACCTAAGGGTGACCATGGACTACCTCAACTCCCAGATCCGGACCAAGCCCAAGCACATCCACTGCGGCACCCTCATGTGCAGGCCCCCCGGCTCTTGGCCCCCCATTCTGAAATACCATTGTTGACCTTATTGCACTCCAGGGTCTCCCATCCACCGACAACATCCTACTCGGTGATCTCAAGTTCCACCTGGACAACCCCAGTGAGCAGAACACCACCGCCTTCTGGGGAAGGTCCCCTACATCAGACGCAAGCAGCAACTCACCTCAACAGGCCACATAGCAGGACACACGGTCGAGCACGTCACCTTCGCCAGCGGCAGCTTCAACTTCAGCCACAACACCGGACTCTCCTGGACCGACCATCATTGGATACATCACGTCTTCACCTTGCCCACCGGACGCCACCGCCATCATCGCAACCCCTCGCAGCTGGATCAAGGCCACCAAAGGACGTCTCGTCAACTCTCTCCGCACCAACACTCTGCCACTGCTTCCAACCGATGACACCGCTGCGCGCAACCGCCACCGATGGTTCTCCAACAGCGCCGACATTCGGGCACCCCTCATGAATGGCACTGCGTCAGTGCCTTCCGCCTGCCTGATGGCAGGCGTGAGGGTGACGCAGTGCCACAGGGATAGGCTGGCCCCATGCATTGATGGAGTTGCGTCATGGTTGTGACACGACTGCAGAAATGCGTAACTATAGCGCAGACAGATACGTCAGGATTCCAGACGTATCTGTCATTACTTGCGTCATGGAGCGCTGTCCAGTGAATACAGCGCATCCATGCTGTCGCAAGAAGGGCGTAGTGAGAAGTGTTGCAACGCTGTCTTGTCGCAGCGCTGCAACACTTTTCATGACTAGGGCCCAAGTATGCCCACTATCTTGTTGATGGTGCGCATTCCTGCACTGTAGTTTTGTCGCAGGGCAGCACTGCAACATTGCTTGCAGCGCTGTCCAGCACCAAAACCTGCGGAGATGAGGCCCCAGGTGTTAGCTCCATTTTTAAGACCTGCTATTTTCTGGTCTTAACAAACTGGCTCTAACTGCAGTTAGAGCCAGTTTTTTGTGGCTTCAGATGTTCAAGGATCCCCTTGATAATATGGAGTAGTGGTGTTTGCGGGCGTTTTTGCCCGGGAACGCCTCTCCTGCATATGATTAGCGCTAACAGTAGTGGCGATCTATGCAGAGGACGTTTCGCCTAAAAGCTGTTGCTAACGGCTGTTAGCGACAGCTTGCTAATACAGCGATAAAATTATCGCCGCATTACCGGCACAAAAGTGCCGCTAACGCGGCAATAACTGCTTGAGAATATGCCCCACAGTTTCTTGCAGAAGGGTGACAATTAGGAGGAGGAGCGGGAAAGAAGGAAAGAGTGGGGAAGAAGAAATGATAGAGTACGTGGGAGAAATGAGATGGGGGAACGGAAAGAGGGTAGAGGGAAGCAGAGAAGGAAAGAAAGGAGGAAGCAGAGAGAAATATGGAAGAGGGTATTGAAGAAGTCAGAAGGACTTGGAAACAAATATGTTTACCATCTTAGAAAAGGAAGCAGTGCCCCATTCCCAACTTTTGCCCTGTTCCATTGATGCTTTTTCTCGAGGTGATAGCTGTAAACAACATTCAATGACCTACTGCTTTCCTGCTCTGCCAACTGTCTGTTGCTACTGTACACAAAGTACAGATGGCAAAATGTAACAAAGAAAAGAAGGGAACCCTACAGCCCACAAAGAATCTGCATTTGGCAAAGAGCAAGCAGCGCGGGGGAATCAACCGAGGTGAGATGCACCACGGAAATTTATGTTATGGTTCTGACCTCCATCTATAACCTGCACAACAGAAATTCAAACCATAACTCCCACAAAAAATGCAATTCTCACCCTTGATGTAACTAATACAATTCAACAGTTGTAAGTAATCTTAAAATTGAGATTAAATATCATATTACATTTAACACTGTGAAGCAAACAACAATGAATGTGGTAGTAGTTATTGGTTTGAGTAAGCATTGTGAATTATGTTGTGCTTTTTGGTGTTGTTACTTATTGGTATAAATATTGTGAGGCCAAAAGTAGTACAGTCGGTGTGCCAGCAATGGTTTCCATATCTCTTTTGTGAGCTCTGGGTTGCATTCCTAGCCATAACTTGCGAATTTCAGTGTTTTTTTAGATTTTGATTCACAACCATAACTCCGCTTTAAAAGTTTTGTTTGTGAATTTTGGGGTTATTTTTAATCTTTATTTAGGTGTTATAATCACGGCTAACCTTAATTTAAGATTATACAATTTGGTAAACCCCCTGCCAGTCCCCATTGTGCCAACATGGCAATTGTTGCAGAGATCCAAGACATTTAGGGGGATATTCTCAAGAACGTGTGATAATTATCGCAAAATTAGCTTAACGCAACTTTGCACATTGCAGTCTACTGCGGGAAAATAATGCTTCGTTAACGTTGTATTCTCAACACGGCGGTACCATGCGATAGTCTCACGCTAACGTGTCAAATGACCGCAATAAAATTACCGTGACTGCAAAAAAACGCGAAACACGAACGCGAAAAAAGTTGCGATGTGGCCAACCGCGATAAAAAAATCAGGGATAACCAGCGACAGGCCTGCAATTCCCACGCGTCATGCGGGAAAATGCACTATAAAAGCACCGAAAAACACAAACAAAATAATTCAAACTGCGTAGCCCAAGTACAGAGGACGACCAGAACCCCACAAGCCCCCAGGAGGACCAGCCTGGGACCTCGGGGTCACGGAAGGGCAAGGAGAACAAGACGAGGAAGACGAGGTTCAGTCCGCAGGAAAACAGGATCATCATCACGGAGGTGATAGAACACCACCAACAACTGTTCGTCACCTCCAACGTGTCATTGGCAAATAAAAATGCAATATGGCAGTCCATCCTGGACAAGATTAATGCAGTCGGAGTGAGGAGGAGGACAATTGGAGAGGTCAAGAGGCGCTGGAATGATGTGAAGCGAAAAACCAAGAAGAAACTCGCTGACAACCATCAGGCAGCAATGCAGACTGGAGGTGGCAGACTAGCAGAACACCAGGAGCTGGATGAGATGGAGGAAATGGTGGCCACAGTCATCAGTAGGGAGACGGTGGCAGGAGTTGGGGGTCCGGACACTGCTCGACATGACCTGTCACAACAGCACCAGGGTGAGTATCGAACAGGGACTGGGGGGACGGGGGGAGATGGGCACAATGGCACACATGCACAATTAAGTAGAGCACACTGCACACCCACAATGACTCTGGATCATGTCCCTGATCCCCTTGGCACACTGCAGCACACATACAAACAGCAAGCAGGCCCCCGTCCACTATGGGCACAAAGGGGTCCCTCCCCACACAGCACCAATCTCACAACCAACCCATGCACACGTGTCAAAACCAGCAAAGCTGCGTGTCTGTGAGCCAACATGACAATGCAAGTGACACTGCATGACGAATAGCATGGCTGCAGTCCAATTACCATGACATGGTGCACGCCACGACACTGGGGTGGCTGAGTGTGGAACACATCCGGAAAGGAGCAGGTCACACTCTGACACATCCACGTGCACAAACAACCCCTGACGTCAACAACACATCTGTGGATAAACCATGCCTAAGAGTCCAAAATATGAACAAGAGCCAAAATTAGCCAAGTCTGCAACATCTCAGCACTGTAGAAGCACAGAAGTCAAAGGCACACCGCCTCAAAGGGATAAGGGGCAGCAAAATCACAGCTGCAGGGGCGACTCTCCCACAATGCAGCACACACACATAGCAATAACAGCACATCAACATTGACGACAATGTGGTACAAAGTGCAACACTTTCACTACAGAACAGAGGACACAACTGGTTCCGCTTGTGCGTAGAAACTGGCCAATCACATCTGCCATAGCAGGAAACTGTGAGATGAAAATGTACGTGTACAACCTTACATCCGTGATGTAGTTCAAATGTCCACTGTCCCACATCAAATAGTCAGCTCCTCCCAAACAGTCCCAATGTACATTGTCATGCAGTCTGTATGTAAACTAGAACAATGCATCAACATACATGTCAACACAATGTTAAAATGCACATCCCCTTCACATTGCAGAGGGACAATCAACACCTCCTGCAGAGCAGACCAGACTAATCATCAGTGATGATGAAGAGGACCTCCACACCTTCAACACCGACGCCCTACAACAGCTCATGGACATCTTAGTCAACCCACCTCCAGGAGCAGGGCAGCCCAGCTGCATCGAGGAGACCCCACCCCCTGCACAGACCACACAGCAGGAAGCACCCACCACCACGGCTGGCTCCCAGTACCCCACCGAAGCACACATCGCATTCCAAGGCCAGGTGTTAGACTGCCAGAAGGAGGTGGCTGAACAGGTGCGGGTGGGTTTCGACCTCATGGCAGCCGAACTAGATTACATACGTGGGTGTCTAATTCCCATCAGGGACCACTTACACTCCCCAACGGACACCCACACTGCGACAGAGACACACACATTTGCACATTTCCAGTACTGAACCACGCCCAGAGCCCCAGGATAATCATTCACACCCCTACGCTGTACTTGCGTACGCCGGCCCAGTCCACTCCTCTTACGTATAAAGGGGGGACGACAAAGCTACATGTCCAAGGTCTTACCCACTGCCTGAGGTGACATGGTTGCGTCCGCTGTACACAGCACAATGTAAAGTGGTAGGGCCCGGGGCCAACATGCATACGTAATGAGCACACGGACACACTTTGATAGTTAGTTGAACTGGCTATGGGTACGTGCGCCCGGCCACTTTTCATTACCAGGGTCACCTGACCAGTGACGCCTTTGCTGGATGGGTGTGGGGTGAGTGTGAGCCAGCCCTCAGGGAGTGGTTGGTGCTGGCAACAACTTGAACAGTGATCACTATTAAAGCGGAAACAGAAAACACCAACATAACACAAACAACTGCGAAGCATCATGGTGGTAGCCGGAGCAAGTACAGAGGTCACCCAATATTCAATCAGAAGGGTCCGTGAGTTGCAGTGCACTGAGGTAGGGGCACCAGAGCTGAGCGTGCTCATGAGAAGAAATTGTCTAGGATTGTGTCCCTTCGGGATATTCCTGCTGCAGCTGAAGTGGGGTGTGTTACACCTGCCTCATCTTCTTCATCATCGTCCCAGGTCTTCCCCGCTGCCTGAGGTGACATTGTTGCGTGAGCTGTCCATAGCACAAGACTCAATCAGGAAGTGTCCATGAGTTGTGGTGCACTGAGTTAGTGGCACCTGAAGAGCTGAGCAGGGTATCAAGCTGATGATGGCATCCAAGACAGGTGTGAGCAACTCTGATAGTCTGGCTGTAAGACTCTTTCGACTCTGGCAGTTGTTGGTTGGAGGTGGTCCTGGCGGTGGTGGCGTGTGCAGCCAGCGGTGATGCGTCGTCCGGGCAGGTCAGGACTCGATTTGATGTGTGAGCCCTGGTGGACCGCAGTTGAGGCCGGAGGCAGCGGTCAGAGCAGGGCCACAGACCCATGGCGTTGATGACCCCCAGGCCATCGACTCAGAGGCCATCCAATATTCAATCAGACAGGGTCCATGACTTGAGCTGCACAGAGTTAGTGGCCCCGGATGCACTGCGGCCGGCACAGGCACACCGCCACTGGACGGTGACTTGCGGTGCACTGAGGTAGGGCCACGAGAGCTGAGCGGGTCCTCGTCGAAGGTGAATGTCGCGGAGTGTTTCGGGGGACAGTGGAAGGTGTTCTTCCAGGGCATGATGCAGAGGGCAGAACCAAGCAGAAACAGGCAATATGGAGGACATGAATGCTACAGACTCATTTTTAACACCAAGTCAGTATCAGCTACATGATGATGAAGACAACCCCCAGGCCATAGACTCAGACGCCACCAAAGTTCAACCAGAGAGTGTCCATGAATTTCGGGGCACAGAGTTAGTGGCACCAGAGCTGAAAGGGGATGCAGTCTGCGATGAGGCCTGTACAATGGTATAAACTATGCCATAAAAAAATCAAGACTCAGTTCCAAATGTGTGACCTACTTGACCGCAGTGTAGGCCGGAGGCAGCAGTCAGCAGGGGCCCACAGCCACGTGTAGTTGGCTTGCGATGCACAGAGTTAGTGGCACCAGAGCAGTTGTTGGTAGTGTTCGATCACCTCCATAACGATGATCCTTTTTTCCTCCGGACTGAACCGCGTCTTCCTCTTACTCCTCTCCTTGCGTACAATGATATGAACTCGGCCATTGAATAATCAAGACTCAGTTCCAAATGTGTGACCTACTTGACCGCAGTGTAGGCCGGAGGCAGCGGTGGAGTACGTCAACGAGAAAGGAGTGCTGGGGGCCTGTGTTGCGGAGGCCAGCGATGATCTGAGGAGGCTGCCAAGGTCGCGGGCCTCGGGCTTGGAGCTTGCACTGGCACGTGGTGGGCCTTCTTTGACACACGCCGGTGTCGGCAGGTGAGCAGTGAGGCCTGGGTGCGCAGGGGCGGCCAAGACGGGCCTGGGGACCAGCGGCCTGGGGTGCAGCAGGCGCACAGGATCGCAGGCACCACCGCTCACAGCGTCGGCCTCGTGGCGGGGTGAGAGGCGCCGCCCTGGCAGACACGTTGGCCATTCCGGAAGAGAACCATGCCAAGCGCAACGTGGTTTATATTCACACCCCTACGCTGGCCTGGCATACGCCGGGCCAGCCCACTCCGCACACGCTTACAGAGGGGGACGTAACAAGCTACATTTCCGCGATCTTCCCCACAGGCTGAGGTAACATGGTTGCGTCCACTACACTCCAAACACCAGCAGTGTATGTCGACATGGAAATGTCTGTGGTCTGCATACTCAAGTCTGTCCAGCACATCCATGCCACACTTGGCATTGTGTACATTCTCATTCATGGGTCACTTGCCTCCTTCGCACATGCCTGGTTCCCACCTCTCCCCACATTCTGCTATTGTGTGGCTGTGGTGCCATGCCGTTGTTGGCTTGTGTACATGGCTAGCCCAGGTTACCACAGTAAGTTGTGTTGTCGTGTCTGGTATGTGGGCATGTTGTTTGTCATGTTGTATGTGATTTTGTAACGTGTGCATTCCCAGAGTTGTGAGTTGTATGTTGGTGGAGTTGAGGTGTGTGGTGTGTTCAGTTGGTACTTACCGACGAGCATTGCATTTGCATAGATGCCAGCCTCAAAGCGCTGGTTGAAGATGGACTGTTGGAAGATGAAGGAATCATGCACACTGCCTGGGTAGTTGGCGACGGCATTGGTGAAGAGTCCCCGGTGGTCCACTATTGCCTGCACATTGATGGAATGCGTGTGCTTCCTGTTGGGGTAATTGTGTGCAGTGGCGGCAGGGGGCATGAGGAGTACATGTGTGCCCCCAACACGTGTGGGAAGCCAGCTATGGCGTAGTTCCCTTGCTTGGTCCCGAGCTGTTCCTGCGCAGTGTGTGGGAAGTAAAGGTGCTGGTGTACCAAGCTGATGATGGCATCCAAGACAGGTGTGAGGAACTTGGATAGGGCTGGCTGTGAGACTCCTCCGACTCTGGCAGTTGTTGGTTGGAAGGTCCCAGAGGCCAACAAGCAGTAGCGGCCCGTGGTGGGATTGCTGCCGGGCGCTGACGTGGGGTGGGGGAGGGGCAGGGTGGGGGGTAGTAAACTACGGATTACGCCCATTAGAGGTAAGTAAACATATCAATAAATAAAAGAATTTCGTTGCGCGCGCTACATCGCAAAATGCGATGCAGCGCGCAACGAAATTCGCTTTATTTATTTATATGTTTACTTACCTCTAATGGGCCGTAATCCGTAGCTTACTACCCCCACCCTGCCCCTCCCCGCCCCACATCAGCGCCCGGCAGCACTCCCACCACGGGCCGCTACTGCCAACAAGTGCAGCACAGCCAGCAGCTTTGTCTGCGGAGGGATGTTAGTTGTCCGCTGTGTTGGTACCGTCAGCCTGTGGGCAATGTGGGTGAGGATGCGGAGGATGGTTGTCCTTTTGAGCCTGTAGTGGGCAATGACATCCTCTGGTGTTAAGTCTGTGAGGCTGGTGCGTTTTCTGAAGGTCCGCTGTCTTTGTCTGCGCTGCCTCTGTGGTAGTCCGGGGGGGGTGGGTCAGGGGAGACGGGCCTGGGGGTGGTGGCGGTGGGTGTTGTGGCCCTCTTGGGGCTCCGAGCTGCATGATCAGTAGCTCCATGGCATCTGTTGTTCTTCAGGTGTGGCTCTGGGCTCCCTTTTATGGTGCAGGTTGTCGTCCGACTTAACACCAGGTAAGAGCAGGTGTTAAATCCCTGTTGCTAACGCGCCTTATCGCCTGTTTTGGGATCTTATCGCCGATCTGGCTGGTCGTTGGGAATATTGCGAAGTGGTGTTATTGCGGCTTTTTCCACAGGAACGCCTACTCTGCATCTCATTAGCGTTAGTTGCCGGTGTCATCCGTGGCGATGTTTTTTGCGGCTGCTATCGCAGGATAACTGGCGATATCGGCTGTTAGCACCAGCTTGTGAATAGGGCGATAAATCTATCGCCACTTTGGCTGCGATAAAGTGCCGCGAACTCAGCGATAAGTCCTTGAGAATATGCCCCTTAGTTTTTCTTTGAATTCTTTGGGTATTTCGATTATATACTTCTTCCAAACGTTTCCTGCAGCCACGGCTATACATGGCAAAAAAAAAACAATATACATGGGGGGGTTGACTGCACAGCCAGACCGTTAGCCAGGGCTTGTTTTTTCCTTTACATTGTTATGGTTTGCAGACCATATCACAGGGTTTGCAAGCCTGCTACGACACACAGAGCCTTGTTAGACCTTACTTGGGGGTCCTCGAACTTCTTCTAGGCCTGCGAAGCCCGCAAAAGGTCCGCAGTCCCCAGGGGCGTAGCTTAGTCAGTAAGACTCGGGGGTGTGAGCTTCAGATTTTCCCACAATCACGCTGGCATATCATGTTAATCATTATATGAAAAGCAGCGCATGAGGGGAGCTTAAGGACTAGTAAAAAGGGACAGGAGTGTAGATTATGAGGGGTAATTAAAACACAGTATTAGGTAAAATAACCAAGCTTTAAGACAATCCAAACAGACAAGAGTGTATGTGTGTGTGTTTTTATCTGAGCAAGTATTTAAAAATGGCAGGTGAAATCTAACAGACACCTTATCATACTTGACTGAAAGCTCCTGAACCTAACTATGTAATAAATAATACATTTATTAGGGGGGTATAACACACAAAACACCCCCCTGAAGCCATGCCCCAACAGTCCCAAAGAGTTGGGGCATGGCCCTGAAGCCATGCCCCAACAGTCCCAAAGAGTGCACCATGGGTTTGCAGACCCCGGCCATGAAGCTTGCCATGGATTTGCAGTCCCTAAGCTTGAATCTTGCTGTGGGTTTGTAGTGCCTGGTGAGGGTTTGCAGTTTTTGGGGATCACCTGGGTGTTGCAAAGCCGACCCTTCTGATGTCCGTAACACCAATGAAAGATTGGTGGGGTTTTTGCACTTTTATTCACAGCGGGGTTTTCTTTGGGCTCCTGCATGGCAGCCGGAGCCAGGGGGTCAGGGAATGCACCCTTTACCCCTTTATGGCCATTTAAATGTTTTTTTTCAGAACACAAGGTAAAGTCTCTGCATCCAGTAACGGTGGCGCAACATTTTTGCTGAAGTTGTAGCTAATCAAAAGGATTCAGTTCCTCAGAGTCCATTTTGTGTTTGAGAACCTTAAATAGATGGAGGACAAAAAGCTCCTTTGTCAAATCATATTAAATAGTTTTAAAAAAAATTTATCTGCAGAGGTTTACGAATCCGGGTTCACGAACCTCTGAGGATTAACAGTTCAGATATCACTATAATTTAACCATTTCAAGCCCATCAAATGATTTTTTACATGCTAATATATCAAAAACTACTGCACACATTTACAACCAAACCAAGCAAAGCTACTTCCTCGTGTAAGGTTCTACCTTGTACCAATTTGGTGTAATTTCATACAGCCATTTTGTGCATTGGAGAGCAAAGATTGCTATAGAAATAAAGATGGTAAATAACACATTTTGGACCTCCCTCCACCCTGTTTGACTGGGACCTGGTTTGAGGGATCTGCATGAAACTGGTCCTGCCGAACTCAAGGTGAATGACAATATTTACTCGAAGGTTTCATGTAGATGCGATTGGAAAACCTAACCTATCCTTAACTACAGAAGCACAATTGCCTCTTCTGTAACAGGTAGGTATGTGTGTGTGTGTATATATATATGGTTGTTGATGGTTCAGCACTCGCAATATTAGTAACAATTGATCTGTTTAAGTATGAGTTCAACATGAATTTCATTACATTCGCACCAATAGTATTCTTGAAAACATAATACACAACATGAAATCAATACATGTAGCGAAGATGTCTGTATTCATATCACTCTTTATTCATTTTCTTCATAAAAACACGCTATTGCATAGTATTCACAGTAGTGTTGGATTAGAAATATTCATGTTTGTGTATTGCTTCATGTAAGTTAGCATTCGCGGTACCATTTTCTATTTAGATGCCATTTTGAACCATGATCAAAACTAATTCATGGCTGTTTTCGAGAAAAGGCCTCCGTTATGTTTCGTTTATGCAATGTTTGGTTTTGCTTCACTGATGAATGGACTGTTCTTATTAGCACATACCTTTCTCTCTAGATAGAGGCCCTCTCCCACTTGTCTGTTGGCAGGAGCTGAGTGAAACGACCTTGTGAGATACGAGAACCGAAACTTATTTTTTGTATTTCACTGTCCAGCTGCATTTGCTTGGAAAATTCCACTATGGGTGTGCTAGCCCTGTTACGATATGTACATAATGTAACTTTATGCTTGTCGATGTCAGTCCTTCTGCAGCACTCTTAGGGACTGGGCTCCACTCTGAATGTATCTGAAATAAACAGTTATTGGTTTGTATTCTCTACTGTCTGACCGACTCTTCAATTGTACAGAAGGCAGAGAGGTGGTCTGAGTGACCCGGGTGACCCGAAGCGGGTCATTTCCTTCAGTTGGCGCCCGAACAGGGACTCCTTTGGGTTATGCCCCATTCCTTGTCTGTAAATGGAGGGGAGGACGGGAGCACCGTCAGGTCGGACTAAAGGCTCAGGGATCCCTGCACGAAGAGTTTAGTACTCGCAGCTGCTGCCTCTGTCCCACCGGGAGGTGCCCCGCCCAGTGGTCATCCCAACTGGAGTCCTGAACCAAAACCCTTGGATCTGACCGTTTGGTCTGAAGAGTCGGCAGTGGAGAATCGGTTTGTTTGTACCACTGATATCAAGTGAGTTTGTTTTGGTTTTTCGTGGATATGGTACCATTGTGGTTTGAGTTTGGTATGGTCTGATGAACGTTTTTGGTAAAAGTGATTGCAATTACTTTGCTGGGTAAAAGTTACTGTACATCTAGAGAATCATGGACTACTGGATCCCTCACAGTCTGGCTTTAGGGCTGCACATAGCACCGAAACAGCATTGGTGGAAGTCATGGATAACATCAGACTAGCCCTGGACAACGGACAGTCAGCCATGCTCATCTTGCTGGATTTGTCAGCCGCCTTTGACACCATCTCCCACAGCATTTTAAAACAACGGCTCTGGAAGGTGGGTGTCAGAGGTAGGGCTCTAAATTGGCTTTGTAATTACCTGACGGACCGGACTACTACTGTTCAGATCGGAAATATGGTCTCTCACAACCGACCAGTAAAGATGGGAGTCCCACAGGGCTGTATTTTGAGCCCTCTGCTCTTTAATCTTTATGTGGCACCGTTGGCTAAGGTGGTCAGATCCTATGGTTTTGATGTGGTGTCTTACGCTGATGACACTCAGCTTCTGATCACCCTAGGTCCTGATCCCATCGATACAAAATTCCGCTTCAAAAACTGTATGATCCATATAGATGACTGGATGAGCGCCAACCATCTACAACTGGACAGGAGCAAGACCGAGGTCATCCTTTTTGGCAGGGCACAGGAAGTTTGGTCAGAGGACTGGTGGCCTCTCAATCTAGGTCCCTGTCCATCGCCAAAAACAGTGGTACGAAATCTGGGTGTGTTGATTGATAATCAACTATCAATGAAAAATCATGTAGACCACATAATCGGTACTTGCTATGGAATTATGCGTAGGATAAGAAACTTTTTCCAGTTGATCCCAATTGAATCAAGGAAGCCACTGATTCAAGGCTTGATCATAGGTCATATTGACTATGGTAATGCCTTGCTGGCCTCTATCAATGAAGAACTCTTGTCCAGGCTACAGGTCCTGCAGAACACAGTGGCCAGACTGGTACTGAACCTCCCTTCCAGGTCTCCATCAGCCCCTAGCCTGAAACACCTCCATTGGCTTCCCATAAGGAAACGTACTCGTTTCAAAATCATCTGTCTAGTACATAAAACTATGCATGGAAGAGGACCCAGCTATTTGGCAAAAAAACTTAGCTGGTACAGGCCAACGAGGTTGCTTAGATCTAGCACTAAATCCTTTCTTACTTCATTTAGAGTACGTACTGCAAAAAGTGGCAGGAGATCTTTTTCCTTTCTTGCCCCCACTTTTTGGAACAAACTTCCATCTCATCTGCTCTCTATCACAGAGCATAATCGATTTTGCAGAGAATTAAAAACATGGTTGTTTGATCACTAGCAACATTCCATCTTTCTTTCAGTAGGTTTCGGAGTCGTACGCTAGCGCCATGAGACCCTCGGGTGATATGTGCGCTCAATAAATATACTTGACTTGACTAACAAACTTGTCTTCTTGTTCAAAATGCCTAGTTTTAGCAACATCTTGTATTTGTGTTGACGTGGTTGTTCTGCAGATGCTCGATTGGAAGAAGCTCAGCCGATGCCTCCTGAAGGCAGCCCTAATTTTGATATGTATCTGAAGCATGGTCTTGGCCCTATTATGTTTAGTACATTATGGCACAAATATACGAGGGACAATGCTGAGTTGCAGTGGCCGTTGACGGTCACTTTTGACGAACAAAAAATTGGGTTTTACAGGAGCAATTATTTAAGAAAAGAAGTAGACAGTCTATGTTTGATTCCCTCAGAACTTGGCAAAAGGAGGCTAGACAGAGGCGGTTGAAGATGGAAAGAGACGCACGAAAGGGGAGGATGCAAACCTTAACACAGAAAGCTGTGGCCTATGACAAAGCAAAACAGGAGTCTGGAACTGAATGTGAGGACAGGAGATTTCGGTTGCACAATGATAAGTTTTATTTAGTTAAGGAAGAAGACGATGCTTTTGTAGAGGAGTTGTTAGATGCCCGACCCCCGCCTCCTTATGCCCCACAGAGGATATATCCTGTCGTTCCTTTACAGCCACAGCAGCCTGTTACGTCTGCTTCGACTTTTCCTGTCCTCCTTTGCCCTCACCATCCTTGACCACTGTGACTTTTAGTACCCCTCCTGTCTCAACACCTGTGCCCGCCTCTCTTTCTCCCCTGGCGCAACCACCTGCTACAGTTGTACCCCTTGATTCAGCTGCGTCTCCTTCTTTGGTTATTCATCCGCCGTCACTTTTAGATGCTGTTACACCAGTGAGGGGGTTCGAGGATAGGGATCGGATGAAATTCAGGGATCGAAGGGGTCCAATGGTGCGGTCGGATGTGGGGGAAGATGAGAAAAAAGTAGTAGCTGAGCAGGCTGTGTGGTGGGCCAGTAATGCACTTTATAGCGTCGAAGATATTTGGAGTGTTACGCAAGATTTTGAACCCTTTATACAGCAACATGCCCTTAAACATATGTCCACTACATTGATCAATTTCTGGCAGACACATTTTGGAACGGAAAGCCCCTCAAATGCTATTTGACATTAAAGATCGTGTATATGCAGCTGATCTGGGGCCAGGTTCAGTGTTTGGAAATATTGCGACTTTAGTTGCCTATGGCGTCCCAATTTCCTATGCGAGAGGTTCATTCTATATATCACCCAGAAATTCCTTTGATAACGGACCAACACGGAAATATCCCTAGACCGGTTGTAGCGGCCCGTTTTCAAGAGCAATGGGTTTATACTCCGTGGAAAAGGAGTGAGGTTTTAGTTCTTAAGGCTCATTTGCCCGATCCCAGGAAAAATCCTACAGCCTATAATAAAGAATTGACAGAGGATGCTTCTTCTACTGTGATGACTCTTGCCGATATAGAAATGCTTTTTGGTCTCTTAGTTCCGGTTGATGTTTGGAGACAGGTTCATACTCAAGATCATATCGCATATACATGGGATGTAATAAAAGGTTGGGATCAGGAAAGGAAGCCAGATGATAAGCCTTGTGCTGAGATACTTGCTTTACCTGGTCATATTATTACATATATGCACTCACTTATTCCGCCCAAGAAGGTGAGCTGGGATAAATTGACGGCTTGTCGACAGAAGAAGGATGAAAGTGTGTCTGATTTCTTTACCCGATTCGAAGATACATTTTTGGACTGTAGTGGGCAGGATATGTCTACTGAGGGAGGAGTTCGATTGTTTGTCGACAGGTTCGTTTCCAATCTTCTCTCATTTGCAGGCGTCTGAAAGTACTTGGTCCACGTCTTCCCCCTCAGTTATTTTGAATATGGCTCAGTACTATGAACATCGGGATCAGGAGGAGAAGGATAGGACTGATAAGAAACATAAGGATTTAAAGACGAAGGTGTTGTTGCAGCAAGCATTTAGAGGAAATAGTAGGGGACGGGGTGGTCCTTCTAGACAGCTTCCACGTACCAGTAGACAGCCTTCAATGACACCGTTAGGGCCGAATCAGTGTGCTTATTGTAAGGAGGAGGGTCATTGGCGTAGCCAGTACCCTGTTCTTTTGCAGAAAGTTGCGGCTCCTACTGGACGATATACCGGTGGGAGAGGTCGTGGGACAGACAGAGCTCAGAATGCTACTGCTTCACAGGGCCCTGTGAAGCAGGGTCGTCCTGATAATAATTATTTTGATGACACTCATGATGGCCAGTATTATCATGATGATTATGACATGGATGAGGTGACTGGTATGTCCTATAGCTAGGACAGCCAAGGAAAGGGAGAGGGACCAGTTCCGAAACCTGTAGATCAGCGTGGTCCTTATGTCACGGCAGATTTGCAAGGCTCGACTAAGGAATATTTGGTGGACACAGGTGCGACAAAAATTTCTGTTTCTCGACATACAGTCCCTGGGGCAGCCCTGTCTGGCCATTATAGTGTTTCAGTAGGTTTTTCAGGTTGTTAGCCCCGTTTCACACCCCCTTGCATTGACTGTTGGTACTTTTACTGTGGAGCCTCCATTTTTGTTGACCTCTAATTGTGGTGAGAATCTGATGGGTTTGGATTTGCTGAAACAGTTGTATGCTACAATTTATTGCTCTCCTGCGGGTGTCTATATCACGATGGGTCCGGATGCGAGTACTAAAACAATGTTTGTCCCAGGACGCACCCCTTCCGGCTGAATTTGCTGATGTCCCACCCACTCCATGGGCTACAGGTGACACAGATGTAGGGCTGTTGCATATACCACCAGTTTCTACACAAGTCAAAGAGAATGTTGTCTTGCATCGCATTTTGCGATGCAGCGCGCGCAACGAAATTCGTTTTATTTCTTTGTATGTGTACTTACCTATGTCCGCCGTATTCCGTAGTTTACTACCCCCCACCCTGCCCCTCCCCCGCGTCACCGCCCGGCAGAACACCCACCATGGGCCGCTACTGCCCCAGTATAAGATACTGCAGGCAGGAGAACGGCTCTTCTTCAGATTA
Organism: Calotriton arnoldi; assembly: GCA_963921515.1. NCBI lineage: Eukaryota > Metazoa > Chordata > Amphibia > Caudata > Salamandridae > Calotriton > Calotriton arnoldi. Next base: position 1,159,575 of record CAWUFW010000626.1, read on the forward strand.
TTCAGGATTTGATACAAAAGGGGGTAGTTGAGGAGACATCTGGCAACATTTGTAATAGTCCTATTCCTCCGATTCTTAAAAGGGCGCCCTCAGGTTCCTCCGGGGACGCTGATGATGTTTATCGTTTTGTGATTGATCTTCGGGAGGTTAAGAAGATAGTGGTTCCACAGTTTCCTGTGGTTCCTGATATCACTGCGATTTTGACGATGATTCCTTCTACTGCTAAATTCTTCTCAGTTATTGATTTAAAAAATGCTTTCTTTAGCATTCCTATCCATTCAGACAGTAGATATTTGTTTGGGTTCACACTGACTGGTAGGAGCTTTAGATTCTGTCGGGCTCCTCAGGGCTATACGGAAAGTCCTAGTATTTATAGTCAAGGATTAAAAGGTCAGTTGGATTCCTTGTCGCTTCCCTCAGGTAATGTATTGGTCCAGTATGTTGATGATCTACTCATAGCTTCTGATACGGAACAGGGTTGTAGAGATAGTACAGTTAAATTGTTGTTGCATTTGGCTCATCATGGACATAAGGTTTCCCTTTCTAAATTTCAGTATTGTCGACAGGAGGTCACCTATTTAGGTCACCTACTGTCGAAGGTGGGTAGGAGATTGACCTCTGAGCGCATCAGTACCATTGCTAAAATGCCCATTCCGCAAACTCAAAAAGATGTGCGCGCTTTTATAGGTATCACTTCCTACTGTCGTCAGTGGATACCTAACTATTCTTTACTAATTAAGCCTTTGCTTGCATTAACAACGAAAGAAGTGCATGAGCCTTTGCCTTAGACGCCCGAATGTCAGCAGTCTTTTGAGCAATTGAAAACTGTGCTTTGCTCGGCTCCGGTGCTTGGTACTCCTAACTATGACAAGCTGTTTGTGCTCTATGTCCATGAGATGGCTGGTTGCACGCTTTCTGTCCTAACACAAAAATTTGGGGATAAGCAACGGCCATGTGCCTGTTTCTCTGCTGTGCTTGATCCCGTCGCAAGGGAACTCCCGAGTTGCCTGAGAGCGGTCGCGGCTCTGGCTGTTTCAATCAGGCAATCGGCTGGGCTCGTACTTGGTACTGACCTCACAGTTATGGTACCCCATGCTGTGGATACGCTTTTGAATAAGACAAAGACAGCACCTCACCAGTGCACGTCTTACTGGCTATGAATTGGCATTGTTTGCTAAGCATATTACGATAAAAAGATGTGCTTCTCTGAATCCAGCCACGTTACTACCCCTCCCTTCTGAGAATGATGCAGTTGACAAACATGATTGAATCTTCCGGACGGAAGAAGAGACGAAGGGACGGGTAGACCTGACTGATGTTCCCTTACCTGACCCCCAAGGAGAACTATATGTCGATGGCTCTTGTTTTAAATTACCAGATGGCACCACGACGGCAGCTTATGCTGTCACTACGTTACGCACAGTGGTAGAGGCGTCACGAGTCCCCTATCAGTCGGCTCAAGCTGCGGAGCTCGCTGCTCTTATTCGAGCTTGCGAATTGAGCGAGGGACTGGTTGTCAACATCTATACTGACAGCCAGTATGCCTTCGGGGTCGCGCATAATTTTGGGCAACTCTGGGCAGAGAGGGGGTTCCTTACTTCTCATGGCACCAAAATTCAGCATGGGCACCTCATATTGAGGTTTTTGTCTGCTTTAACGCTTCCTAAGAAATTGGCTATAATCAAGTGTAGTGCCCACAGGAAGGTTACTGATGACATGGGTAGGGGAAATGCTTTTGCAGATCAGACAGCTAAGGAAACAGCCCGAACAACGATGAAACGCATGTTTGTAGCAGGTCCAGCTAGGTGGGTCCCTGAAGTTGTCATGTTTGAGGATACTCTTGAAAGTGTAAAGGAAATACAAAGTGAAGCGGCAATGGAAGAATTAGCGGAATGGCAGGAAAGTACAGCACAGTTGAATGAGGAAGGATGTTGGATTGATAAATCAGGGAAGCAGAGATGGATGTTACCAGATGCATATGTTCTTCCCGTGGTCACTATGGCGCATGGCCCAGCTCATATTAGTGCAAAAGGCATCTGTAAACTGTTAGACCCTGTATGGCAGAATGACAATATCTCTAAGACAGCTGCACATCTGGTGAAATATTATATGGTCTTCATGATGCATAATCCAGGGAAGGGTACCCCCACACCTCCTGGCAAATTTGCACCACCCACTTTTCCTTTTGAAGTCCTTAAAATGGACTATATTGAGTTAGAGAGATGCAATAATCTTAAGTATGTGCTGGTGGTTGTATGTGCATTCAGTAAATGGGTTGAGGCTTACCCCACTAAAGATAATACAACCATTACGACTGCAAAGGTACTCCTGAAGGAGTTCTTTCCTCTTTTCGGCTTGCCCCGAGTTATCTGGAGTGACAACGGGAGTCATTTTAATGCAAAAGTGATTCAATTAATTTGTGAGGGTCTCCATGTGAAGCAGAAATTTCATGCCGCCAATCATCCACAGTCAGCGGGTTTGGTTGAGAAGTACAATGGTACTCTCAAACTGAAATTGGCAAAAATTCAGGAGACTACAGGGTTAAAATGGCCAGATGCTTTACCGTTAGCACTTTTGTCAACAAAATGACAGCACATTCTAGGACAGGATTGTCTCCCTATGAGGTCCTGTTTGGGCGCCTGGCAAATGTCTGGGGCATCCCACGTCCTCGTAGGTTCTCAGATATTGAGTACCCAGTTTTGCTCGATTACCTTAGCCAGTTAACAGACAGTTTACGTTCTATTCACCAACAGGTACGGGACTCTCTAACGCCAATATCAGAGGGGCCCGGCCATGACATTCAGCCTGGAGATTATGTTTTGGTAAAAAACTTTCAGAGAAAGAAAAGTTTGGAGCCGCGTTGGAAGGGGCCAGAACAAGTCCTATTGGTGACATGTACTGCGGTGAAGATTGCTGGCCGTAAGAACTGGGTGCATGCAACCCACTGTCGGAGGGTACCTCTACCTCTACCCTACGATCAGTGGGTCAAAGACAGCATTGGGGACTCCGAGTGCGAGTCAGTGCCTCGGTTTGTCCCATTCAGCGACGCCCAGCTCACGTGGACGCAGAGGGATATAGAGAATGCAGAGGTGTTGAACGAGGCTGTTCCTCCAAAAATACGAGCTGTCCAAGAGCCTTTGTTCACCGATCATACAGTGCCTGGGGCTACCAGGTACAATTTGCGCCCTCAGCTGAGGGAAATTGCATCAAAGGAGAAAAGAGATTAGGGATGGACTGTGTAAGATAGGTTGTACTGAAGTTATGGTACCAATGAAATTAGCTGAGATTAGGGAGGAATTTCTGCGTATTTCATTTTAGTTGTTTGTCAGTATACCCTAAAGGTATAACATCTTGATTGACGTGGGATACGAGCTTAGGACAGAGCAAGCTCCACCGCCGGTGCTCAAGAGCACCAACGTATTTGATGAACAATAGGAGCCTGTGCCAGTGAGGCTCTGACGGACACTGGGAACTTATACGTTTTTCTTGCTTTCTTGCCTCTTTTCGACTTATTATACATCCCTTAGGTAGAAAGGTTGCTGAGGAAGAGAAGCCCATAGTTCTTATTGCACAGCATGATATGATGTGGACCCGAAAAACAAAAATGATTTGTGTTGCTTTTGTGGTTCTGTTGCTGGTGATATTGTGCGGAGTATTCTGGGTTTAGGAAAATGATCAGAGTGTACCCGTACTTAGTGCGGATAAGGTTATCTCCCTGATAAGAAACAAAAGAGCAACCCTGAGCAATATATTTTTAGAAACACATAAGAAGTTTTTTGGAGAAGGGACCGCATGTTACCCCACTCAATCTGTCACTAGTTTGTGGCCTGCATATCCATTGTCACTTGTGAATTATACATATACTCGTCCACCTGATTTTGTAGAAGTAAGAGGAGTATTTGGGTCTGGGTATGCAGGACCATGCTTATACCATAGAAAAAAAGTCACAAAGAATCCCCCCTTGGATAAGAAACACCTATACAACACCACATTCACACGAGAAACCTTATATCACCAACACGTTAACAATAAACAAAGGATCCAAGAAATAAACAAATCAAGTTGGTTCTCAATGAATATTACAAATTTATTAAATTCAGTATACAATAATTAAAAAAGAAACATTCATCTTAAAACTTCACAGTATTTTTCTAACGTTCATCATAAAACAATAATCAAAGAAGCTTTATCAAGTTAAAAAGGATTAGACACACATATCTTGAGGGCAGATCAATACATACAATTAAAAAAACAAAAACAAAACAAAACACAAAAAAAACATATATGGGAGAACGAGCAGGAAAATTGTTTCCAAGTCACAGGTATAGCCACATAATCATACACAGATCAAATGTCAACTCATGAGAGAAATCTCTCCTTTGTTTTGTACTCAGTAACAGTTGTCCACATCGATTTAAAATGGGCTTCCCTTATCTGTGCATCGACGCGTTTCGGTGGGCACTATGTTTAGGCCAACACCTTCTTCAGGATAATAAAATTGCTCCCAATTTATCAATCACTTTCTGTAATAGCAATAACAACAAAAATCAGACACAGATAAATCAATAAACAAAATCATTGATTCTTCACTTCTTAGTCCTAATAAATCATCAACATATTGGTGACAAACCAAGGTTTCCTCATTCCCACAAATATACCATCCATATACACATTCATTCCTCAACAATGCCAATATAGGCAACATCATTTAAATAAAAGGAATTATCTTAAAGACATCCTTAACAGTAGCATAATACTCTTCAATTGTAGGCAAAGGAGGGTATTTCTCATTCCTCCCAACAGATATCTGTGATAGCATAATCAAGAATGTATGGAGCAAATACTCTCCAAACTCTAATAAATTTTACACAAAGCCAGAATAGCATCTTAGGCAGATTTACCTCAAGTATCTTAGTGATCACACCTCCTTGGGTGGTCCGTATCTATAGTTGTCACGATAAAATCAGATAAAATCTATCTTCACACTTTTCCAGTATTTAAATAATACCTGTTATAGAAAAGAGGAATAACAGTCCTTACTATACACATTATTACTAGTAACCAATTTGGGTTATATTCTCAAAGTGGTATAAGTTTCTAATTACCTCCAATTCACAGGCACCTTCCTTGATACTCTTTTGTCTTTACGATCAAACCAGTACTGGAGACTTATTATATGGAAAGCATAATGCTTAGTACTCAACTTCACTAAAAATATTCTGCTATTTGACTATAGCTCACAATGAGTAATTACCTTATGATTTTTGAGGAAATAGGGAAATGGTCAATGAGTCAAATCCTTCCCTTAATCACATCAGCTTCTGATTCGTTTATAGTTTATTTCGTCTTAGAAGACTGTTCAAGATCTGATATCTACGAACAAGAGATAAGTAATATAAAATATATTATAAAGTAATTCAAAATAATATTACGGACAGAAGCCCTATTAGTTGTATAAAAGAGACTCAAGCGGTCTTCTATATTTGAGCCAAGGCTTAATCTTGTGCCCCTAAAACTAGATCCATGTATAAAGTGACACTATGTCATAATGTTGACTTCCCGTGACCTCCATCCAATTTATACACATTTAAAATGAACAGAAGTTCATATAGGGAGGGATCAAGGGGTCCTAAACTTTTACATGAAAAATAAAAATTAAAAAATATATAAATTGAAATCGAGCCCTTATACTAATTCAGCGAGCCCAAATAGAATCAAAAATCATTAGGTTAGTTTCAAATTATCAAAGGTTCTGCCCTTGTCCATCTAGCTTCCTAGTCAATACGATTCCCACCTCTATCTAGCTCTTACCTCAGTCCTGCTGAGAAAACGGGGTGTATGCCTCCGTCAAGGGTTTAGACTCAACTAATCCTGCTAGTGGTATTTATACCCTCCTCTCGCTATCCACATGACCCTGATCTAAAAAGCTATTTCAGCTGTGTAAGTCATGTGGTGTGCATGTTGAAAACGGCGGCCATCTTGGAGTGGGTATCTAGATCTGAAGACTTCAACAGTAGCCGTAATTCTTGTAAGCTTGTGTCTACGTTTTATTGTTTTTTAAGATAAAATTTAAATTGGAACAACGGTAGTCCGACCTCCAATATAAACCCAATATAGATATTACTATCACAGAAAATCGATCGTGCACAGGTAGCGATCACGTGATCTCTCTAAAAAAAGTGGCAGCCATCTTATAATGTTGTTTACATTGTATATTTCTCAAGTAGAACACAGCTATCACAAAATTATATAGATTGCTAAGGACACTTACTGCCAATAATCCTTCAATTCTAAATTGAAAATTCTTAAAATTTCAAATCTCTTTTAAAAATATAAAAATAAAATGAAAGGCCTATTCCTTGGGACTCAAATTCCTACTTCACTTTATTTCCAATAATGATCGGAGATAGTAAAAAATGTCATAGGCAAATAACTATACAACATAATACACCGTGTTTAAAGACCAATATTTAACTAACATTAAGGTCCAACCTACATTTTACAGCAATATTTCATATGGGGAAATAATCCTAACTGAATCCACATCCCTTAACTCTTACACTGATCTTACTAATTATTAAATTTCTTACTGTATGTTACATAATATAAAATTAATCTAACTAAGGGATTGTAATGTATTAAAGGAGAAATACAGACTTAGAACACTCGAAAACAATCCCTCACCTATAGAGCGATATATTAATCTGTTTAAAACAAACAATTGTGCTATCAATCCTCAAATTGCCCCTATTAGACGGTCCCACTCTTCCCTAGAATTTAGACCCTCTCGTACAGTATTTAAATAGGAAATATACCACTGTTCACGCGCTTTCCGTTTAAGGTGAATGTTGCCACCTCTCTTTCCTATTGTCACCTTTTCAAGTATAAACCATGTGAAATCAGTTTCTCCATGGCCATACTTAAGAAAATGAGTAACAAGGGGAGCATTGAGTTTTTCTGTTTTAATGGCAGACTTATGTTCTTGCATTCTTACACGCAGTTCTCTGCCTGTTTCTCCTACGTAGCCTTTGCCACATGGGCAACATAAAAGATAAATTACGTTTTTACTCCTGCAGTTGTCGAGTGTTTTAGATCTGATAGTACATCCATTGTAACTCATTTCTTTAGTTTGTGTGCATTGGGCACACGCAGTGCATGTGCCACATCTCACGTTACCAATGGCAGCTACATTTGTGAGGGTTCTCTGAATACTTCTCGGTTCTTCACGGTAAGTATGTACTAACACATCCCTCAGATTTTTATTTTTCTTGAACGCAAAAAGCGGTTTCTGTAGTTTATGTTCCTCTTCAAAGTTGAGTATATGACAATTTCTGTTAACTGCATTTTTAATCTGGTTACTTATATTTGAAAATTTACTCACAAATACTACTCTATCGAGCGCTTTCTTTTCCTGTACGCTCTTATTAATCATGGCTTCTCTATCAAAAAACCTTGCTCTCTTAAATGAATGTGAGATAAGTTTTTTGGGGTAACCTCTATCTTTAAACTTACATTTAAGCACTTCAGCATGTTCATAAAAGTCACTAAGGTCTGTACAGTTTCTCCGAAGGCGAAGAAACTGACTGAAAGGGATATTATCTCTTTGAGACTTAGGATGATGGCTCGAATAGTGGAGAAGGGTGTTTTTTGCCATCGGCTTGGTAAACAGCTCTACCTCTAAGATTCCTTCAGAGTCTTTGATTGATATATCTAAAAAATCTACCTTCGTTTTACTATAGTGTGAAGTAAATTTTAAGTTTTGATCACCTAAGTTTAACCAAATTAGGAATTCTTCAAGTAGTTCAACGTCTCCTTCCCAAATGAAAAAATGTCATCAATGTAGCGGTACCAGCCCAATGCACCGCTACATTGCCCAATGCACACAAACTAAAGAAATGAGTTACAATGGATGTACTATCAGATCTAAAACACTCAACAACTGCAGGAGTAAAAACGTAATTTATCTTTTATGTTGCCCATGTGGCAAAGGCTACGTAGGAGAAACAGGCAGAGAACTGCGTGTAAGAATGCAAGAACATAAGTCTGCCATTAAAACGAAAAACTCAATGCTCCCTTGTTACTCATTTTCTTAAGTATGGCCATGGAGAAACTGATTTCACATGGTTTATACTTGAAAAGGTGACAATAGGAAAGAGAGGTGGCAACATTCACCTTAAACGGAAAGCGCGTGAACAGTGGTATATTTCCTATTTAAATACTGTACGAGAGGGTCTAAATTCTAGGAAGAGTGGGACCGTCTAATAGGGGCAATTTGAGGATTGATAGCACAATTGTTTGTTTTAAACAGATTAATATATCGCTCTATAGGTGAGGGATTGTTTTCGAGTGTTCTAAGTCTGTATTTCTCCTTTAATACATTACAATCCCTTAGTTAGATTAATTTTATATTATGTAACATACAGTAAGAAATTTAATAATTAGTAAGATCAGTGTAAGAGTTAAGGGATGTGGATTCAGTTAGGATTCTTTCCCCATATGAAATATTGCTGTAAAATGTAGGTTGGACCTTAATGTTAGTTAAATATTGGTCTTTAAACACGGTGTATTATGTTGTATAGTTATTTGCCTATGACATTTTTTACTATCTCCGATCATTATTGGGAAATAAAGTGAAGTAGGAATTTGAGTCCCAAGGAATAGGCCTTTTATTTTTATTTTTATATTTTTTTAAAAAGAGATTTGAAATTTTAAGAATTTTTCAATTTAGAATTGAAGGATTATTGGCAGTAAGTGTCCTTAGCAATCTACATAATTTTGTGATAGCTGTGTTCTACTTGAGAAATATACAATGTAAACAACATTATAAGATGGCCGCCACTTTTTTTAGAGAGATCACGTGATTGCTACGTGTGCACGATCGATTTTCTGTGATAGTAATATCTATATTGGGTTTATATTGGAGGTCGGACTACCATTGTTCCAATTTAAATTTTATCTTAAAAATCAATAAAACGTAGACACAAGCTTACAAAGAATTACGGCTACTGTTGAAGTCTTCAGATCTAGATACCCACTCCAAGATGGCCGCCGTTTTCAACATGCACACCACATGACTTACACAGCTGAAATAGCTTTTTAGATCAGGGTCATGTGGATAGCGAGAGGAGGGGTATAAATACCACTAGCAGGATTAGTTGAGTCTAAACCCTTGACGGAGGCATACACCCCGTTTTCTCAGCAGGACTGAGGTAAGAGCTAGATAGAGGTGGGAATCGTATTGGCTAGGAAGCTAGATGGACAAGGGCAGAACCTTTGATAATTTGAAACTAACCTAACGATTTTTGATTCTATTTGGGCTCGCTGAATTAGTATAAGGACTCGGTTTCAATTTATATATTTTTTTAATTTTTATTTTTCATGTAAAAGTTTAGGACCCCTTGATCCCTCCCTGTATGAACTTCTGTTCATTTTAAATGTGTATAGATTGGATGGAGGACACGGGAAGTCAACATTATGACATAGTGTCACTTTATACATGGATCTAGTTTTAGGGGCACAAGATTAAGCCTTGGCTCAAATATAGAAGACCGCTTGAGTCTCTTTTATACAACTAATAGGGCTTCTGTCCGTAATATTATTTTGAATTACTATATAATATATTTTATATTACTTATCTCTTGTTCGTAGATATCAGATCTTGAACAGTCTTCTAAGACGAAATAAACTATTAACGAATCAGAAGCTGATGTGATTAAGGGAAGGATTTGACTCATTGACCATTTCCCTATTTCCTCAAAAATCATAAGGTAATTAATTACTCATTGTGAGCTATAGTCAAATAGCAGAATATTTTTAGTGAAGTTGAGTACTAAGCATTATGCTTTCCATATAATAGGTCTGCGGTACTGGTTTGATCGTAAAGACAAAAGAGTATCAAGGAAGGTGCCTGTGAATTGGAGGTAATTAGAAACTTATACCACTTTGAGAATATAACCCAAATTGGTTACTAGTAATAATGTGTATAGTAAGGACTGTTATTCGTCTTTTCTATAACAGGTATTATTTAAATACTGGAAAAGTGTGAAGATAGATTTTATCTGATTTTATTGTGACAACTATAGATACGGACCACCCAAGGAGGTGTGATCACTAAGATACTTGAGGTAAATCTGCCTAAGATGCTATTCTGGCTTTGTGTAAAATTTATTAGAGTTTGGAGAGTATTTGCTCCGTACATTCTTGATTATGCTATCACAGATATCTGTTGGGAGTAATGAGAAATACCCTCCTTTGCCTACAATTGAAGAGTATTATGCTACTGTTAAGGATGTCTTTAAGATAATTCCTTTTATTTAAATGATGTTGCCTATATTGGCATTGTTGATGAATGAATGTGTATATGGATGGTATATTTGTGAGAATGAGGAAACCTTGGTTTGTCACCAATATGTTGATGATTTATTAGGACTAAGAAGTGAAGAATCAATGATTATGTTTATTGATTTATATGTGTCTGATTTTTGTTGTTATTGCTATTACAGAAAGTGATTGACAAATTGGGAGCAATTTTATTATCCTGAAGAAGGTGTTGGCCTAAACATAGTGCCCACCGAAACGCGTCGATGCACAGATAAGGGAAGCCCATTTTAAATCGATCTGGACAACTGTTACTGAGTACAAAACAAAGGAGAGATTTCTCTCATGAGTTGACATTTGATCTGTGTATGATTATGTGGCTATACCTGTGACTTGGAAACAATTTTCCTGCTCGTTCTCCCATATATGTTTTTTTGTGTGTTTTGTTTTGTTTTTTGTTTTTTTAATTGTATGTATTGATCTGCCCTCAAGATATGTGTGTCTAATCCTTTTTAACTTGATAAAGCTTCTTTGATTATTGTTTTATGATGAACGTTAGAAAAATACTGTGAAGTTTTAAGATGAATGTTTCTTTTTTAATTATTGTATACTGAATTTAATAAATTTGTACTATTCATTGAGAACCAACTTGATTTGTTTATTTCTTGGATCCTTTGTTTATTGTTAACGTGTTGGTGATATAAGGTTTCTCGTGTGAATGTGGTGTTGTATAGTTGTTTCTTACCCAAGGGGGGATTCTTTGTGACTTTTTGTCGTATTTGGTACCCCTCCCCTTTGGTGGTTGGGTCCCTCTCTCTCTTTTTTTATACCATAGAAAGCCAGCAGGAGAAGGTTACCCGGGTTGCGATAATAATACATATTGTGACAATTTTTATATGGATGAACAAAACATAACATTGGCGGGTTGGCATTACAAGGAATTGACAGTTTCCCGGAACGCTGGTTATTATCCTGCCTGTTGTCCTATTCTCAACAGTACTGATACTTCATTGTATATAAATTGTTCAGGGATGGTGTTATACAAGAGGACATTCCCTTTAGATAATCCAGAAGATCCCAGTATGCCTGGAATGAATTCTCGGTATTCTGCAGTAGATTACAATAGGCCAGTTTATGCACAGCCGGGGTTTTACTTCTTGTTTAATGGGACATATTCCAAAGTCCATAATGGTACGGAAGATGTGGTTCTTGGAATGGTACTGCCTTTGGGTGTGCCATGTAAAAGTGCAAAGCCCAAAGTCAAATGGGTCAAAAGAACTTTGACAAAAAAATTCTGTGAGGGGGTTACAGATATTGAAGTCAACAACTACAGCAATGGTATTACCTTTGGGTATATTCTCTCTTCTATTTTTACTTTGGGTGGTACTGCTTTGGCTAGAGGTGAAAAGGCCCGAGAATATTTTGGATGTAAGCTACAAATTCAATCCAACACTACCGTAGCCGCCTTACGTGATATCACCACTCAGTTAGAAAGCATGCGGATATATTCTGAACAGACTAGATATGCAGTGGATTTCACTCTGGCTAAGAGTGGTAGTGTATGCGCGGTAGTTGGCGATCAGTGTGTAGTCTGAATAACTAACCTGGAAAAGAATATTACCCAGCACATATTAGATATCCTTGACAATGTCAAGGGAATGGAAAGTGGGAATTGGAGTTGGTCTCTTTTTGGTAATTGGGGCTGGATTTTTGAAAATCTAATCTACTTTGTTGCGATATTGGTACTTTGCTGTGTTCTCGTCCAGTCTTCCCCTCTGTTGCTCCTATTGCACCACTATTCTCACCCCTAAAAAGAGAATCTCGATTCATGATACCAATGCCGCAATCATGGTGCAGAAAGAAATAGATGACATTATGAATATTAATGAGGGTACTTTTTAAACTTCCTCTCTCCTCACTGTTTCACTTCCTGATGTCGAGAATATGGAATGTTCCTAAAATGTTTTTGTTTTGTATAATCCTTATTATTGTAGGTTGTGATTTCCCTTCACATAGAAAATGTTTAGCTTATGCTAAAAGGAGGGTCTGTTAGATTCTAAATATTCAAGTTTATGTATTGCTTCATGTAAGTTAGCATTCGCGGCACCATTTTCTATTTACCATGAACTAAACTCATTCCTTGCTTTTTCCGAGAAAAGGCCTCCGTTATGTTTCGTTTTGCTTCACTGATGAATGGACTGTTCTTATTAGCACATACCTTTCTCTCTAGATAGAGGCCCTCTCCCACTTGTCTGGTGGCGGGAGCAGAGTGAAACGACCTTGGGCAGTAATTGGGAGGTGTGAGATACGAGAACCGAAACTTATTTTTTGTATTTCACTGTCCAGCTGCATCTGCTTGGAAAATTCCACTATGGGCGTGTTCTAGCCCTGTTACGATATGTACATAATGTAACTTTATGCTTGTCGATGTCAGTCCCTCTGCAGCACTCCGAGCGACAGGGCAGACTGGGCAGTGTATCTGAAATAAACAGTTATTGGTTTGTATTCTCTACTGTCTGACCGACTCTTCATTTGTACAGAAGGCAGAGAGGTGATCTGAGTGACCCGGGTGACCCGAAGCGGGTCATTTCCTTCAGTAGCCAACGCGTTTCGTTCTACTCGGACTTCTTCACGGCTCAAATTTATGTGCAAAACATCTCTAGATCAAGAAGAGGTTGTGCTATGAGGATTATTCAGTTTCATGTCTTCCCGTATGGTATGACAATTAGAGTTTGTGTGCTCCAAAGGGAAAATAAAGTTCTTGGCGTCTGCTCGTATTACGGATATATGCTTTTATGAAGAAAATGAATAAAGAGTGATATGAATGCAGACATCTTCGCTACATGTATTGATTTCATGTTGTGTATTATGTTTTCAAGAATACTATTGGTGCGAATGAAATGAAATTCATGTTGAACTCATACTTAAACAGATCAATTATTACTAATATTGTGAGTGCTGAACCATCAATAACGAATATTATTTTGAAAGTTGCCTTCAATTTGAAGTAGAGAGGGGTGTAATTTAGGTTTGGTGCACCACAATGAGATTTACTGAACTGCTCCCAGCACCTTTGTTGTTAAGTGCGGTATCTCATTGCCTCAATATAAATCGCACACACACCTAATTCCTACAAATATAATCTTCCATATTGAAACTGTAGTAAATGCATGCAATGGTTCCTATAAAGCACAAGACTAATCACAATAAGTACCAAAAAAAAACACTAACCGTGGGACTTGGAGCAGCGTGCTTCCCAGCGTATAAGCACAGCAATACCTTGTCGAGGTTAGTAAGTACTATATCATGCAATTAAAATACAATATACAACACATTAAAACTAATACCATAACACTCAGCAGTAAGTCTATTGTAGTTCATACAGGCTGCTCAATAATTCTGTTTTACTGCTTCACGCTCTTACCTCACATAAGACAACAGCGAAAAGGATCTATCCACCATCCAGTACTATACGTGTCCACAGCAATAAACCACTCATCATCAAGTGAACTGGTGCAGAATAACTGAAGAGATCTGCCACATGCAGCTCGCAAACGAAGGACTCTAATTTAGTCCAACACAGCTCGTCCCGACTAGCAACATGCTACAGCCACTTTTTAGCATCTCACAATGACAATCAGCACTGGCGTAACGAATCTTGAGGGGGCCCCCCTGCAAGGTACGCAGAGGGGCCCCCTCCGGATTAAATCGGGAGCTCTCCGTTCCGAGTACTGTGCTGAGGGGGCCCCCTGGAGCTTGGGGGCTGCGGGGGCCTGTGTTACGCCACTGACAATCAGATTTTGGACGATATTAACAAAGTCCATCCCAGAAGATCTTTCCACCACTTCACCCTTTAACCTATATCATCATCATCATCTTTATTTCAGTTCGAAGAACCATAAAAGCAGATAAGAACAAATACAATAATTACAGAAACGCACAATGATGTTGCAAGCTCAATTTGCTACAATAGAGTTACTTGGACTGATGTAAGCTCCAAACCAGATTACATTCATTAGCACAAATGGTTGATGAATGTAACAGAATACCCTCAATAATAAATCTTTATGATAAAATATAGTGCCAGAAAGCAAAAACCTCAAAAGTAGCCCTAGGTCGCTCCAGATGTGTCCGTTATGCCAATCTGGCAAACAAGAATAAAATCAATCACGTACGTTAGTTATCGCCAAAGAATTAAAGTGCATAGTGCAGATTATCAAGCAACACAATAAATAAAAAAGATTTCAAAGTTCGTAAGAAATTTTATGCTAAAAACGATATTTAAGATAAATAAAAACAGTATAAAACAATAGATTGGATTGCTTTCTCCTCGCCAATGATGGGGTCCTGGATGGGGTGAGAGCGTCCTATCAGGTCCGATTTCTTTCGGATCATGCCCCCTCTACTCTGGATTGTAGGGTGAGAAGTCCCCGACCCAGTATCCCCCTGTGGGAGTTCAGACTACAGGCATTCGGGGACCCAATATACGCTATCAACATGCAGCACACACTCCAGGGCTTCTTCAGAACAAATTGGAATTCCACGGGTTCCTGGGGAGTGGAATAGGAGACACTAAAAGTGGTTATTAGAGGGGCGAGCGCCAGTAAGATGTAAGGTATTAGGAGAAAGTTAGAAAGGGAGTTGGGAGAAAAGGGGGAGCGACTGGCTGGATTACAGCATCAGATGCAGGGGCGGGAGAGGGAGGAGATATCGCTGACAGATGCTTATAGAGATGTGACCAACAACTGGGACAGGCTGGACTGTTTTGTCCAGAAGTACTACCAGCAATGTTTCCATAGAGCCGGTGAGAAGTCGGACCAAATGTTAGCCTGGTGACTTAAGAGGGAAAGTCCCCCACCAACGATTCTCACCTTGCGGGGACAAAATGGGGCACTAACTGTCGTGTCGCCATGCCTGTCCTGGTTTCGCCCCAAGGTCAGGCATGGCTGGAGGAGGAAGGGGAGGAGCCGCGGGTGGAAGCGGCAGTTCGCGCCAGAAGGCGATAAGAATAAAGACGTGTCACCTAGGCCGCCCGTGTCTGTGTATTCCTTGGGCGTGGGGACACGAAACTGGCGACGAGGGTGGGATGCGGAGTCACCCCCTCTATCTCCCGCAAGATCAGACGAAGCCTGCACTGCCGCAAACAAGAGCGGAGCGCCCAAGCCGACGAGAAAGAGCGCAAGCAACGGACAGCGCGCCTATGCGGCCCGTGATCAAGGAGATGCTCCTGAGGGCCTAAATTCAAGGCAGAACCACAACCCCACGAAGAGACAGCACGCAAAACAGGGGTAAGCTCAATGACAATGCCCCTGTGAGAATTGAAGCATGCCTGCATGAGTCCCCTTCGGCGGCCATTTTAAAGTCAGGCACGCTGCATCGACCAAGCTTCGTCCTGACGCGGCGGCCATTTTAAAGTCAGGCGACACACTTAAAAAAAAACTGGGGCCTGCCAAAATGATACTGAGCTTTTGCGGACGCCTCTGAAGCCTACTGGAGTCACATTGTACCCCACCATGTCGGACCCTGACTCTTCGCGGCAAGCTGTGCCTGGCCCGGCACACAATGCCCCACCGCCGGGACCGATACCCATGGGAGTATCATACCTGTGCCCTCCTGAACCACTACCACTGACGTCTGGTAACAGCATGGGCCCCGCGTGGAAGAGTTGGCTTGAGGACTTTGAACACTTCATGAAGGGGTCACAAGTCCGTGACTCCAACCAACAACTCATAGCCCTACGTAATCTTGTAGGCAAAGACATTGGACAAATCATTAAAGATCTACCACCAGCCAACGCTGCGTCATATGAGAGCGTGAGAGAAGCTTTGAATAAGAAGTTTCTTCCCAAGCGGAACCTAGATTACGAGCGCTACACATTCAACCTCGCGTCTCAGGAGCGAGACGAACCCATGGGCGATTTTATCTCCCTTCTCAAGCGTCTAGCTCGCCATTGTGAATTCGACAACTTCAACACAGAAGACGCGCTGCGTCTACGTATCATTGACGGATGCCAATCTGAATCACTACGCCGCCGACTACTGAAGAAGCATTACACTCTAGACGAAATAGAAGAACTCACTCGCATCAACGACCAAGCAGAAGAGCACGCAAAGAAAATGGAGGCCAGCAAAACTGAAAAAAAAGAACAAGGTCTCCGCGTACAATCTCACACAGAACCGAGACACCGTCCAGACCGCCACACCTCGGGAAGATTTGCAAGATCACCTCGTACGAAGTCACCCCACCGAGGGACAAAGAACAGTCACTCCCGAGACACCCTCCACAGTGCTACCGGTGTGGCCAAGACTACCCTCACACGGGTCAGTGTCCAGCCATTGTCCAACAATGCCACCGATGTGGAAAAGACAACCAATTCGAAGCCGCTTGTCAAGCCCGGCGCACGGAGACGAGACAGATCAAGCAAAATGCAGGATCACGCCACCACGTAAGGGCCATACAAGGACGGAGAGACCACTCGACAAGCTCATCAAGATCCAGTACACAGTCACAGTAGCTCATACCGATCCCAGCGGTCAACGTCCAGAGAGTCATCCTCCCTTACACCCATCTCACAAGACAGTGATGAGTATGTATGCCTGGTGGCAGATCCGGATAGACTGAAGAAGTACCCGCGGCTCCACATCCGAATGGGAAGTCATTCCGCCAAGTTTGTTCTAGACACAGGCGCATCGCTCAATTACATTTGCGCCACTGAATACCAGAGCATGAACCCGAAACCGAAGCTAGAGCCAGCCGCAGTACGGGTCTACACGTGGATGTCCAGAGAACCACTACCATGTCTAGGACAATTTCGTACCACGCTGACCTACAAAGACAGGAAAATTCAAGCACAAATCCACGTGATTGAAGGCCCTGAAGCAGCAGACTGTCTTCTCAGCCTGCCAACGGCGGAACGCCTGAAGCTAGTCGAGATCCTGTACAAAGTGGACGACTCGCCAGACATTGTCAACAAGTTCCCGAAGCTGTTCAGCGGCCTAGGAAAGCTAGCTCATTTCAAGGTCAAGCTGCACATCAATGAGCAAGTGACGCCAGTGGCACAGCATCACAGGAAAGTGCCTTTTCACCTCCAACAAGCGGTAGATGACGAACTCCAAGATCTACTAAAGGCAGACATCATAGAAAGATCAACTGGACCCACTCCATGGGTGTCGCCAGTAGTGGTTGTGCCCAAGAGAGGCCAGGACAACAAAGTACGCCTGTGCGTAGACATGCGAGCCCCGAACACAGCCATCGAAAGAGAGCGACACCCAGGACCCCACATCAGCGACATGATCACACGCCTGAACGGGGCGACAGTCTTTTCGAAACTAGACCTCAACAAGGGGTATCATCAGCTCGAATTGCACGAACGATCACGATACATCACCACATTCACCACACACCAAGGACTTTTCAGGTATAAGCGCCTCAACTTCGGGATCTCATCAGCTGCTGAGATTTTCCACGAGGCTGTTCGGCGAGTTATACAAGACATTCCAAACGCCTTCAATTACAGTGACGATATCTTGGTGTTTGGAGAGACCCAGAAAGACCACGACAAAGCGCTAGACCGAGTGTGCCACGCCCTCCTCAATGCCAACCTCACACTCAATCAGGACAAATGTGAGTTTCATAAGTCGACTCTCAAATTCTACGGCCACATCGTCTCAAAAGAGGGCATGAGACCTGACCCTGAAAAAGTATCAGCACTATCGGACACTCCGCAGCCGCATGATGTCAGCGACATCCGCTCATTCCTGGGTATGGCCAGCTACTGCGCCCGCTACATCAAAGACTACGCTACCATCAGTTACCCCCTAAGAGAACTAACTCGACAAGGGCAAAGCTTTCAGTGGTCGGCCACGTGTGACCGAGCTTTTAACAAAATCAAGGCAGCGGTGAGTTCAGCCATCAACTTAGCGTATTTTAACCCCAAGCGGAAGACAGAAATCACAGTGGATGCCAGCCCTGTTGGGCTAGGGGCGATTCTGGCGCAATATGATGACGAAGCCGACCAACGCCACATCGTCGAGTACGTCAGCCGCAGCCTCACCGACACAGAAAAAGCGTATTCCCAACCAGAAAAAGAAAGCCTGGCAGTCGTGTGGGCGTGTGAGCACTTTCACCTCTTCGTATATGGCAAGCACTTCACACTCATCACCGACCACCAAGCGCTGACAACCATGTTTGGGAACCCCAGGGCGAAGATACCTCCGCGAATAGAACGGTGGGGCCTCCGCCTGCAAGACTACACGTACACCATCATTCACAAACCGGGGAAGGCGGAGAATCCGGCAGATTACATCTCACGGCATCCCCAAGCTCTGACGCGAGTGCGACACTCTGTGGCTGAAGAATATCTCCATTTCGTCATTGACCGAGCCTGCCCACCGGCTGTTCCACTAGAAGCCATCATTGACGCATCCGCAAATGATGTCTCAATCCAAAATATCATACATCGTGTTCGCACGGACTCATGGCGACACCTAGAAGAACCGAAGATGAGTGACACCATCAACACGCAGGAACTCATGGCATTCAAGCACGTCAAAGATGAACTCTCCATCAGTGACAATGGACTACTACTAAGAGGTCGGAGGATTGTCATTCCCAGCCAGCTGCGACAGGGAACTGTAAATCTAGTACACGAAGGACACCGAGGGGTGGTAGCCACGAAGAAAGCGCTGCGAGAGCGCGTCTGGTTCCCTTCCCTTGACCAGATGGTGGAGACCACACTACAAGACTGCCCACACTGTTAACTAGTAGGGCGAGAAGAACCACACGCTCCTCTGCAGATGTCAGACCTACCAGATAGTGTCTGGCAACACGTAGCCGTTGACTTTTTTGGCCCACTGAAGTCGGGAAAATACATCATCGTCATCATGGACGAATATTCCCGATTCCCCATCGCTCACCAGATTTCCTCTACCAAAGCGTCCACTGTCATACCTGTAATTGACGAAGCATTTGCCGCGTGGGGAATCCCCACGGTGGTGAAGTCTGACAACGGTCCACCTTTTAATGGGCAATAATTTGCAGAATTTGCGAGACACCTAAACTTCAAGCACCGGAAAATCACTCCTTTGTGGCCCCAGGCAAACGGGATGGTGGAGCGATTCATGGCCACCATCAAAAAGGCAATGCAACAAGCTGAGCTAACTCACCGTGATATTCAGCCAGCACTAAATGAAGTACTACGAGCATACAGGACCACGCCACACAGCACCACAAACCA
Source organism: Calotriton arnoldi (assembly GCA_963921515.1). Taxonomy (NCBI): domain Eukaryota; kingdom Metazoa; phylum Chordata; class Amphibia; order Caudata; family Salamandridae; genus Calotriton; species Calotriton arnoldi. The sequence continues at coordinate 1,179,127 of CAWUFW010000626.1, forward strand.
ATGTCCCGCCACTCTGATGCTCGGCCGGATCCCTCGCACCCGGATACCAACCACAGATGCCGTCACACAGTCCAGAATTACGACTTCAGACCACATAACCCTGGTCGAATTGGATCAGACTAAGAAGGCGAAAATGAAGGAATATGCAGACCACCGCAGACACGCCAAGACATCTGGCATCCGAGAAGGAGACTGGGTGGTGGTGAGACAAGAAAGGAAATCCAAAGCAGACAGTCGTTACCACGATCACCCACTACAAGTAACAAGAAGAAAAGGGACCATGATTACAGCCGAGTCCGGAAGTAAGAGAACGACCAGAAATGTGTCACACTTCAAAAGGTGCAACCTGACAGCCTACACTTGGGCTCGGAGACCTGACTGGGACACAGACGTGTCAAGTCAAGAAGAGAGCAGCCACGAAGAACCCATACGGGTATCAGAGACCCGTGATCTGAGAAGAGAGCATCCCCACAGTCAATCACGACCCAGCCGACCACGACGGGACATTCGGAAGCCCATCTGACTCATTGAAGAACTCTGAGAGAGACATTGAACATTCAAAATACAAAAGGGGGAGATGTCGTGTCGCCATGCCTGTCCTGGTTTCGCCCCAAGGTCAGGCATGGCTGGAGGAGGAAGGGGAGGAGCCGCGGGTGGAAGCGGCAGTTCGCGCCAGAAGGCGATAAGAATAAAGACGTGTCACCCAGGCCACCCGTGTCTGTGTATTCCTTGGGCGTGGGGACACGAAACTAACTATGGGACAAGTTGCTATTACACGACTCCTGCATAACTATCTCACTGGGGTATATACTGCTCAGACCTTGGAGGGGAAGCCTGAGGCGGATGATTACTGGGGCAGGGTGACCGTCCCCAGGCTGACCAAGGCCCAGATAGAGGGGCTTGATGAAGTCATAACCATTGAGGAATTAGAGGAAGGGCTCCATGCCATGGCAAACGGAAATTGTCCAGGCCCCCAAGGACCTCTGGCTGAATACTATCCGGCCCACTCCGCTATTTTGCTCCCAGCTCTAATGGAAAGACTTTTGGAGGCGCATGGACTGGGGGTACTCCTGATGCACATGAGGGAGGCGGTCATACTTATGCTTCCGAAACCAGGCAAACATCCCTTAGACCCAAACTCGTACAGGTCGCTTTCTAAGTTGAACGTAGATGTTAAGCTGCTTCCAAAGGTCTTGGCCCTCCGGTTGGGTCGAGTTGTGTTGCACTTGGTATGCAAGGACTAGTGTGGTTTATACCAGGTCCCACAGGACCCTTAGGAGTCTGTCACACGTAATCCACAAAACTTGGGGGTCCGACTTTCAGGCAGCCTTAGTGGCTTTAGACATAGAGAAGGCATTTAATTCCTTGTCTTGGCCATACCTCTGGGAAGTATTAAGATGTATGGGAGTATTCGCGGGGCGATGGCTGTGCCATACTAGCTATTGTAATACCTACTTATATTGTGCATTTGTATATCATGTATCTTACAATGCGTGCCTTTTGTACTGCCAATAAAAAAAAATATTTAAAAAAAAGATTTATTGGAGTGGGAATCGGGTTCCTAACCTGGGTCCAGCTGTTGCATAACTTACACACAGCAAGTGTGCGCTTGGGTACAGAGGTATCTGAGCCATTTTGAACTGAAAGGGGTACACAGCAGGGCTGCCCATTGTCGCCACTCCTGTTCGCAACGGCAATGGAGCCGCTTGCCATATACCTGAGACCAGTTGAGGGACTGGGGCATACAGGTGGGCGACAACAACCATATTGTGTCATTATACGCGGATAACACGTTGATCTATCTAAGGGAGCCCGAGCACTCAATATCTCTTCTTATGCAGCTATTGGAAAGGTTTGGCAGGGTGTCGGGACTCCGTGTCAAACGTCACAAGACGGTACTCTACTCCTTGGCCGCTTTGGTGAATAGTGCTGAGGTTGATCTCCCAGAGGTGGGGATGTCTTGGGAAACTCGTAGTTTCTGATATCTGGGTCTCCGGATCACACAAGACCCAACCCTACAGTATCAACTAAATATGGGTAGAACCCTCGATAGTCTCACAAAATCTGATTGTTTCTGGAGCACATTGCCCCTCTCAGTGATGGGCAGGGTTGCTTTGAGCAAAATGGTCTTCCTTCCCTGCTGCCTATACACGATGGAGAATTCATTTGTATCCTACCAGCTGGACCGTTCCGACGACTAGATAAGCTACTGCTTGACCTTATATGGGTGGGCAAATGGTGTAGGGTAAAACTAGAGATCCTGAAGGTGGACCTGGAAAGGGGCGGACTGGGTCTCCCTGACCTACAGTTATACTACCTAGCTGGATTGTTACAGAACGCGGCTATGTGGTGTGACACGGACCCAAACTGGGTAAAAGCTTGCTTTCGGGGACCACTGAGACCAATTGCTTCCCCCACTTGCTGATGTGCGGTCAAAGTCTCCCACTGGGTACTCCATTCGGTATTGCCTTAGTGGCAGAGCGTGGGAAACAGCTGTCAGGAAAGTCTTTAAAAGGTACCATAGACTCCGCTCCTACCTCTTTGGTGGCTACGCCCCTTCCTGCATACCCAGGAGTCAATGGATGTGGAGGCTGGATAACAGGAGGTTGTGAGAATGTACTGAAATGGTACCTTCATGTCTGCGGAGGAAGTAGAGGTGCACTATGGCATTAACAATCAACATTTCCTCCAATATGCAAGTATATCACAAATGGTTTGCAAGATCTGTCCCACCTTTCTGGAGGAACCGGAGCGTTCACAAGTCCTCCAAGTAATCCTGGATCATTTAAGGGTATCATATCCAGATTAAATGCGCCCCTAAAATCCGACAGACACACAAATGTCGCTCAAAAAGGAGCAGCTTGGGACCAGGAATTAGAGCCTCCGTGACGGAGAATGGCATAGGGCACAGGCGCAGGTGCACGAAGTAGCTAGTAATGCCCGATTTAAACTCGTACACGTCTATTTCCTTTATCAAGCATACAGCGGGATGTGCTAGATATTGGGTTACACCAGCAGATTTTTATCACATAGCATGGTCCTGCACGCAACTTAACACATTGTGGCAGGACATAGTGTGGTGTTGCATATGGTAACCAGAGTAGCTGTGGATATCTCTGTGGGCTGATCACGCTGCCCAAGAAAGGGAAAAAATGCAATATAAATTTGCCCAACTGGGCCTCCTACTGGCACTACGCCGGATAGCTATACACTGGGTCAGTCCTAACCCCCCCGGCTGTCACCAAGTGGAAGTCAGAATTGTAGGAGTGGGCGGTAGCCGAGGAATGTAGGCTTAGGAAGGTGCACACAGATGAAAATGCAGAAAGGGATCTTGAAAGCTGGGCTAGCATGCTGGAAGTTCTGGGTGAGCGAGTTGAGGGTCAGAGGGACGTAGAGGAACCGAATGGGGAGGTAGATGGGGGCGACACAGCTTCAGATGAGTTACACACATCAGGAAACACATTAGCCTCGCCTGAATCTTCGGAAAGTGAACTCTCATAGACCTTGTACAGCTCTGCAGGCCTGTCCAATGGATGGATTTGAGGATGATTGTATGCAGTGAGGGGTGGACCCTCCTTATAGACGCCTCCTTGTAGAGGTCCTCCGGGAATTCTCAAGTACGAATTGATGAAGGACTGCTGTATCTTTTTATTCTAACCCTTGCTGCTTGTCCCTTATGTTGCCAACCCCCGACAAGCGTCACGCAAATGATGATGTATAAGGGTGTACCTACTGTGCAATGTTATTGTATTCATGTTCAGAGCAAACTGAATAAAAATATATTGTTAAAAAAAATACAGCTCCGGTGGCCTTGACTGAGTGGCAAAATCAGTATGCTGCATCTGAGCCCACTACTTGCAGGTAGTCCCGCTACTTTGCCTTATGGGAGCAATTGCCAAAACACTAATTGACTCTCACTGCTTCAATCTCAATCAGAACAGGAATATTGCCCAGAGCACAGCATCAGGTTCGGGATTCTCCTCCAGCTTCAACTCGTTGCCACAAATATGGTGTGATCAAAGACGACCGGAGAGACTCACAAAGAATCATAAGATACGTTTAATGGCAAACAGGAGGCAACTCGATCAGCTGCAGTATTTGCAACTCTCATGCCTCAACTGACTCGACCCTTCAAAATAAAACCAACATTCCAATACCCAACAGTCACTAAAGAACTCTTACACCCACAATGTTCTTGTAGCTGAAAGGTTCGTCATAACCTAACAAAAAACACAACAGGAAGAGAAAAGTAATAGAAGCAAAAAAGGAGCGTGAAAGGGGAAAGTGAAATGTTGGAGAAAAGGGAAATATGTGAAGAGCAAGATATTTTGGAGAATGGAAACATTAGTGAAAAAAGTGGGAGCAAAAAAAATGTGGAGAGAAAAAATGCATGTGAGAGAATGAAAGGTGGATGGTAACATGGAAAATGAACAGAGGAAAAGGTTAAACATATTTAGGGAATGATGGCGAGATACGAAAAGAGATACAGGGGAGCAAGGGTAGAGGCACTGTGTTCCAGGAATGTGACAGGTCCACTACCTACCAATTATGCCTGTGTTTCACTACTGAACCAGAGGTAGAAGTCTCATTTTTAGGTTGAGAATTCAAGACCTCTTGTAACTTCTCTTCTGAGCTTAAAGCCACACCCCTGCTTTTCATTTGTTTGTTTCAGTGTCCTTTAAAAATCCTTGCTTGCTAGTGGTCAGTTCTGCCTCCTTGTCTCTTTCGTTTCTTCCCAGGGAGCAGGGACCCAGTATGGTATCATTACACTTTGGTTGTTCATCTATTGTTTGGGGAACAATTTTTTTCTTAGTTTCCTGCTCGTGTTACTGTTTGCCTGTGTTCAGCTTCCCCTGTAGCTGCTTGCATTTTTAATACAGCATTCGTCCCTCCCACCTCCTCCCATGTCTGCATGACCCCTCCCACCTACCCTATTCACATGCCCCTGTTTGTTAATACTCGCCAGCCACTTCCTCTATTTTCTCCTGCTGGAACATCTGCAAATTGGCAGCCGCTATCTCCGAGGGTAAAAAGATCACCGATAGGGATTAATCTTGAACCAATTGTGCACTCAAGATCGCCGATAATGGTTAATCTTGAACCAATTTTACACTACAATTTAAATTCTTGCTGCAAAGTGGAAGGAATACATTTTGAAGACATTTTGCCCTGCATTACAGTTACTGATATATTTTACGCGCTAAGTCAGCATTCTAGCTGTTGCTCAAATATAGCCCATGCTGTGATGTTTCCCACATGACCCGCAGATGAAAAGCTTGTCAGGGTTTGGAGGACTTGGTCTCTCGTTATGCCTTTGCCATTTGCCTTATCACGGTGGGCCTTTAACTCCTTGGATCGCTAATTTAAAAAGGGGCGTATCTCATGCACAGTTTGACTGGGGCTGTATGGGAAGTAGCTCTGGTGTGGGGTGAGAATTAAGGAAAGTGGAGGAACGGGTTAGGGTTGTCACCTGCCTCTATTTCCTCAGCTCATGCTCTCTCATCGTGGACTGGGACTGACAGTCTTTGTTCACCTGCGTTGCACATCTTGGCTTAAACTCGCTTTGTAAAATGAAAGCTGCAGTAATAGAACAAACTAGGGCTGGGGCACTTTACTCATTTAAAATCCAGAAATAATATAATTGTGTGCTTTCTCCGTGTGCACAGTCCCTCTCTTCCGAGGAAACCTCCCTTCTTAACTAGTGTGACTAGCAATTCCCCTGCGTAACCATATTGGTCGCTGTGATACAATGCATGTTGTTTTGATCACGTGATCAGTTCCTGCTTTGTACAACATACCGATGCTCGCTGCAATCCGTCTGCTCTCAAACACTTGCTGATAACTTCTCTGGAATGTAAATACACTATCCACACTCATCTTGCACATGCCTGTCCCTAGAGCACAAGAGAGCATCTCGAGCCGGGTGTCATCATTTTCTCCTTATCGTGGGCGACTGGCTTGCTTTTAGAAACAGGCATTTTGTAACTTGTTAAGAAGCATTTTTAGGTCGAGCCTAGCGGCAGCACGCATGCACTGCTCGCTCTGCGAGACTGCTGTAGTAGAGTGTAGGAGAGAAGCCGCGCCCACTTTCCTCCCATATTTTTCATTGGCTTGTGTCATTGCCTTTCGTAAATGCTGCCTTCGGGTTCGTTAATAGGCTTGTTGATCCCTCCTTAGTACGGCCTTGTCTTCATTTGTAACCTCCCATGGTGACTGGCCCTTTTACTTCAGTTGTTACACGGGACCTGTTATTTAGTCTGTAAGCACTATTTACTTTATTGAGTTTCTCTTACTGCAGGCCAGACATGCGCTGCTTCAGCTGAAACCGCTTGTGTTTTTTTAAGCAGCACAGCCACCCCCGTAACACAGGGCCCGCTTTCAGTCACTTTAACCCGGCTTTATCTCGTACCTGTTTCAACCCCCCCAAGCAAAATGGATTTAGAAATGATTCGCGAATTAAGTCATGTGAATTCCAGGTAGCACATGATCCTGTGCTAATGGGCTGAAGCTGACAACAGCACATCTGTGTTACATGTCATCTGTACTAAAGCCACCTGACAGGGTTGTTTTCAAAAGCCTGTTTTATTAACGACAACACCACCACCACCACCACCAATACCACCACCAACAATACCACCACCACCAATACCACCACCACCACGAATACCACCACCACCAATACCACCACGTATACCACCACCACCAATACCACCACAACCACCATCAATACCACCAACTCCCCCACCACCAATACCACCAACACCACCACAAATACCACCAATACCACCACCAATACCACCACCACCAATACCACCACCAATACCACCACCAATTCTACTACTAATACCACTACCACCAATACCACCACCACCACCATTACCACCACCACCAATCCAATACCACCACCACCAATACCACCACCAATACCACCACCACCAATACCACCATCACCACTAATACCATCACCACCAATACCACCACAAATATCACCACCACCAATACCAACACCACCACCAATACCACCACCACCACCAATACCACCACCACCACCAATAACACCACCAATACCACCACTAATACCACCACTGATACCACCACCAATACCACCACCACCACCACCACCAATACCACCACCACCACCGATATCACCACCACCAATACCACCACCACCACCACCAATACACCAATACCACCAACACCGCCACCACCAACACCGCCACCAGCAATACCACCACCACCACCACTACCACCACCACCAATACCACCACCAATACCCACCCACTCCTGCTCTTCCTCCTGAGCAGTGTAATCACAGAGCGAACGGTGTTGGATCGCTTTATTAGTGTTTATAGCTGGGATCATATGTAACTCTCACTGCACACTTTGTGTCTGTGTAATTTACAACACTTACACATCTTCTTCACTGCACTATTTATCACTACTTTGAAGACATCAGAGGCCGGTCTCTTCCTCTGATATTTACAATTTAACAAGCGGTCGAGAAGGCCCTTAATTGCAATGCAATAGGTCTCGCATTTGCGAGAGTTTAAAACCCAAAACATAAATAAAAGGCATTGTCATTTACAATGCGAATAGCTCAAACTCGTGTGAATGCGAGACCTATTGCATTGCAAATGCTTGTTATTATTGTGTGCACTATATTGAGGATCCGTGCATCTTCTGAAGTAACTCGTTTATGGTTACAAGCCGCCCCTCACGAACACACCCAAAAACACATCTCTCAAAGGGTCAACGTTCACTACTTGTCAACATTATCATCTTTAAATGCCCAGTCACGGTACTAAACAGCATTCCAGAGTGGGACAATATATTATCCTTTTAATGTCTTCTGTTTGGATTTCGAATCTGAACAGAAGACATTATGTATTAGATGATGAATTAAGTGGCACAATCATATTCACATGGAAAACGCGACAGAAAAGCCTTTTTCAGAGGATCCTAATTGAGATCCCCGAAGATGCTTTTTGTGGCCATTCCAGAGAGGTGTAATGTTTGTGTAAGGGCGACATGCATTTAGCTAGACGTTCTAAGTATAAGGTGTGTGCTTGCTTGACCTTGGGGAGCAGACTCGTAGTCTGCGCTGCTAGATGCATTTCTAGGCGCCTTAAGAAGTTTGTGAACAGCGCATATTTTGGTCTCAGTAGGGCCCTTTATGGTTACACATTGTGCTAAGATCCTTGCCTGTCCAGGTGCTATACCATTCTGATATAGATGGCTAGTGTTCGCCAGTTTGGTGTAAAGAGGTTAGGATGGGGAGGGGAGATTTGAGATACAGCTCTCTGGTTCCTACAAGAATCTCCACCTTTTCAAAAAACAGTGTCACAGTCTGTGATTAGTGCTATGTGGCATCGGGGAAAGTATAACTGTTGGACACAATTTGAGTTAAGAGTGTTAAAGTTATATTCATGCAACACGTTTTTTTTTTTTCACGGAGTTTTATATAGTGCGAACTTGACCCGAAGGTATCGGGTATCACAGCGCTTTACAGGAGCACCAGTTGCGTTACATGAGGACACATTCATTTTTGTTAGGCACGGGGAGATTAAGTGATTTGCCCAGAATCACAGGATGTTGTGCGCCCTTGCCGATACTCGAACCCGGTTCACCAGATTTGAGGTCGACCGCCCTAGCAGTTAGGCCAACCTTACCTTCTTTTCTATACTTTTTATGACGAAGGGATTATTAACTATTTTAGCATGTTTTAAATACACATCTTAATGCTGTGTTGGAGGTTAGCCATGACCATGTTTGTGCCATACTGAGTGGGTCAAACTGGGTGTGCCTGGCAGACTTGAAGCGCACACCTACTCTAGGGGTCAAATTTACGTTCCCCGGCGCATCCCTGCAAATCTGCAAGGATGTGCCAGGGAAGATGCGTCACGCAAGTTTGCCCTTGCGCCACCGCTGATGCGCCGCATTTACAATGCGGTGCATCGTGGCGCACGGATAAGCAGATGCATGACGCATCTGCCGGCGTAAGGTTGGCGCAGTGCTGAAGTTGTGTCGCAAGCGCGTCACAACTCCAGCACTGTTCCAACCTCCCTATCTCCAACATGGTGCGTCACACCTTACGCCTGCTTGAAGCAGGCGTAAGGATTTGACGCACCAGCGCCGGAAAGTGACTGAGTGAAATCTTGTAGATTTCACTCAGGCACTTTTCCGAGGCGTTCCTGCACCGGAACGCCCACCCTGCGCCGGAACGCCCACATGAAACCTGACGCAGGTTTCATGTGGCGCAGGGCTTTACAACGTGACGCATCTCCCTAGATGCGTCACGTTGTAAATACCCCGCAGCATGGCGCTAGCTTTACGCCGCCGCTGCGTCACAAAAGTGACGCAACGGCGGCGCGAAAGTGGCGCACGGGGCTTGTAAATCTGCCCCTAGGTTTCTATGAAGTGTGAGCTTGTGTGTGAGGGGGGGTTCTCTCTGCCTGCCTCTATTCATGAAGAACCCGGCACATTCCTGGTTGGTAACTGCAACCATCAAAAGTGCCTCAAACTATCGACTTACCCCTGCACGGCTAAGCCTCCTTTTGTTACTAATCCATTCGGTGCTACTTTTTTTGCCAACTGCCTCGAGGCCTGTTTTGCATTTCTGAACAGTAAAGCAGCTCATTTCCTTCAGGCTACTTCATCGTTCTTTTTACCTACTGTGTTTCAGCTTACTCGGTTTCCTTTGTGGCAGGGTGAGATGGTGGCAGCTTCTAATGTTGCAGTTTTATACAAATAGCTTTTCACTCCCCTGACACATTAGCAGTAGGGTAGCATGCTGTGCCATAGAGTGTGTTTTGCTGGATGTGACCTATGCGGGAGGTGTTTTTGGTGTCTTGGAGACTATTGCTGTTATGTTATACTGTGCTTGAGTGTGTAGTGGAGCAGGGAGGGGTGAGATGGAATGGTTGCTTTTTATATTACTGTTGTTGGGCTGGAAGGGTGTAGATTGTGAGTAGGGTCTATGTAGTACTGGGAGGTTGTTTCGAGATCCTGGGTAATGCGTTACTAGTTTGCCTGTACAGTGAATGAGGTTCTGCCATTACTTTTCTTGCATGTGTTTGGGGCGGGGACAGCCCAGGTTCTAGTCTGTGATGCAGGGTTCCGTTTTGGGAGTATGTTTGGAGTTTTACTTGGATGAGGCATAAGCCATTACCTTGGAGGGATCTCTGGCATTAGAGTCCCTTGGAGATGGGTCACCTGGCCTAGTCAGTGAACTGATTGGAGCACAGGCGTGCTGCGTTCCTGCTGGCGCAGTTAGAAGCGACCTTGTTGCTGCAGTTTTAATTCTTGGCATAGTCTAGTTGGGGACATGAATAGCACGGTGGTAGCCTGTAGCTTTTGAGGCAAACATAGATCAGGGAAGATGCATTGAACTGTTTGCTTGGTATAGAAAGTGCTCCTTGCCATATGGGTCACTTACGGAGTCAGGAAAAGGCTGGTGGGCCTGATGTCACTGGCAAGACTTCCTGAGGATAGATGGCAGTATATTGGTACTACTACCACAGTTTTCGGACATTTAAAGTTGGAGATGGCTATTGAACATCCATGAGTTGACTGCTTAGAAGCAATGGCCATGTTCTGTGGATTCTAGACAGTTTGCGTCTTCTAGTGTTAGGGTGTGCACATTTATGGTAGGTTTGTTTGAATAGCTTTAGATATAACAGCAACTGCATTGAGAACTGTTGACGTGAAGGGAGGCAGTAAGTGATGCTGGACTCCTGTGTAGTTAGAGGAGATCAATCTGTGATGACATTGGTTTATCGCTTCTCTAACGTGTGATTGTTGTGCCAGTTAAAAGATGCATGGTTTTCACAGACATGGCTCTGATCATTTACTCCCATCTTTATCCATGTAATATGGTCATTTTTGGCTAGTGCTTCCTGTATATATCTCCCCGACACTGTACAGAAGGAAAATCACACTCAACATGGTGTATGTCTAGTTGGAGCCTAAATCCCAAAGGAGACAGGCTTGAGTGCCCTTTAGATAGCCTGCAGTGTTGCAATCTGGTGTTTTTTCATAGGCTTCGAAGGGATGTAGTGCAAAGTGAACCCTTACAGGGTTTTTATTATTTATTTACATAATAACTCACGAGCCATGATGATATGGGACAGCTAACCTGTTTGTTTTAGGGAACAGCCAGATCTTTATATTATTTTTTGAATTCTCTGAAATTGATTATTATCTATTTTTCCATAGGTTGATCCAAAGCCTCCAATTCTGTGTAGCATACTGGATGTTTAATGTGACACACAACACAATTCAACACCACACAATTCACTGCCACACAATTCAACACCACCCTACATAATTACACTCCACATGATACCACTTAGTGCAACATGATTCAACTCCACATAATTACACTCTACTCAATACCACATAAATACACCTCACATAAAACCACTCTATGTCACATAGCAACAATCCACCTACAGACACTCCAGACCATGCCACATAATTCCAATCAGCATAATTCCACTCAATGCCACAGTTTCACGCCACACAATTCAACTCCACATAATTACTATCCACATAATTCCATTGCACACCATGCCACGTGATTTCACTACACAAATCCACTCCACATCACACAATTCCACGCCACACAATTCCACAACTAACAATTCCAATCTAACCCACATATTTCTACTCCACACCACATACATCTACTCCACTCCACTCCATAACACATGGGTAAAAGACATTGTCTATTTACAATGGCAATAGCTCCAACTCTCGCAAAAGCTAGACCTATTGGCATTGCCAATGCTTGTTCGTTCTATGTATTATGGCACATGGTGTCCGTGTCACGTCATGGACTCTGGGCTCTATTCAAGTCCTGGCAGGACCAACTACAAGTTGGCCTTCCTTTGTTCTCTCTTTACTTCAAATACCCAGGTGAGAATGGTTCTGGATCCAGTTTATGAGAGGCGTGGTAGGAATTCTGAGCATGGTTGCTGACTAAATGATTTGTCTGGAGATGGACAGATCAGGTCATGTTACAAGACTAATGCTCGGCAGGCTTCAAAGAGGAGGTCTTGTGGGCGTTTTTCTACGGTTCGTCCTATTCTTAAGAGATGGATGGGTCATTTCATGTGATAGGACTTATGTCATACAGCTTCTGAGATAAATAAAATAAATATTCTGCATTATACTTTTGTTATAATTGCTGGTTTAACAATAAAACACTTTATATTGTGTTTCTTATCCACACAGACATAGACACACTGTGTTCATAAGCACTAATAATTTAAAAGAAAATGCTTACAGTTTCATAGAAAATGCAAGGCAACGTGTCCTTTCCATCTCTTAAAAGAAATGTCTTTGCACTGTTTCTTCCAGATGCAACTGCAGAATCTAAAGTGGCTAATAAAAAGATGAAATATTGAAAACAGATTAAGAGTCATATTTATCGTAAATGTAAAGAAAAATTAATTCACAAATGAGCATTATTCATCAAAGTTGGTGCCATGATTATAACAAGCATTGGCAAAGCCAATAGGTCTAGCACTGGCTGGCTGCAGAGCTATTGGAAATTGCTAATGACTGTTTCCTTTCAATATTTTTGAAAAAAATAACAGACCAGTCACAGACTACCACTTGTGTGCACGCATGCATGCGGGTCTACCGACAGCCATTCTTAATGGTTCCTATTATATTTTTCCAAACACCATAGCCCTTCAACCCTAAAAGATGACAAGCATGAGTTCACCCGTCACCAACAGCAAGTAAAGCTAGAAACACCATTACGTGTCAAACATTAGAACGAGTGACAAGTACCTGAAGTACACATATGAAGAAATGTGGGGTTAGAAGCATGCAGATGGACAAACTATGCTTAACAAGTAGTCACACTGGAGGAGGAAAATAGCAGTGCACACAGCAAGCACATCAGTACACAAGGAATGCTTATGTAGTAAAGAAAAAAACAGCTCACTCAGCAAAACTTAAGTATACAAAACAAGTTTGGGTAACGAAAAATAACACACTAGTGCATTAAGCTTTTGTAAAGAAAATTACAATGCTATGCATTACAAAACACAAAGAAAGCTTTTATAAAGGAAATATCAGTGACACAGGAAGCACAAAGGTATTCAAAGCAACCTTTTGCAAAGCAAATAACGGCGGCCAAAGTAAAGCACACTGGGGCATATTTACGTTCCCTGGCGCATCCCTGTATATCAGCAGGGATGCGCCAGGGAAAATGCGTCACGCAAGTTTACCCTTGCGCCACGTCCGATGCGCCGCATTTACAATGCGGCGCATCGTGGCGCAAGGATAAGCAGATGCGTGACGCATCTGCCGGCGGAAGGTTGGTGCAGTGCTGAAGTCGTGTCGCAAGCGCGTCGCAACTCCAGCACTGTTCCAACCTTCCCTATCCCTAACATGGTGCGTCAATCCTTACGCCTGTTTCAAGCAGGCGTAAGGATTTGGCGCACCAGCGTCGGAAAAGTGACCGTGAAATCTTGTAGATTTCACTACGTCACTTTTCCGAGGCGTACCTGCGCCGGAACGCCCCCCCCCTGCGCCGGTTCGCCCACATGAAACCTGACGCAGGTTTCATGTGGCGCAGGGGTTTACTACGTGACGCATCGCCCTAGATGCGTCACGTTGTAAATATAGCGCAACGCGGCGCATGGTTTGCGTCGCCGCTGCGTCACTTGCGTGACGCAACGGCGGCGCAAAAGTGGCGCAAGGGGCTTGTAAATATGCCCCACAGTGTACAAAACACTAATTTGTGAAGACTATAGAAGTTTACACACCAGTTTTATATTTGCACGTGCGAGCATTTCAAGCTTAAGATATAAACCACTGGTTCTTGATTACTCGGTCTTTGGGGGCAGATGGGAGCTGTGCTGCATTGAACTACCTGCTTAAGTTGTGTAACTGTTCTGACGTCTTCCCCTAGAGGGAGCTGATTACTAAGAGGTTGATCGTGGGCAGAGCGTAAGTCCTGAACTCCTTTCCAGAAACATGTTAATTGACAATTCATCGATCAACATACTGCAGCAGTTCTCGTTACAGCAGTGAGAGAATCATTCACATAATGCACTTTTACATCTCAGAGGGCCGACAAATTTAAAAGCACGACGAGTGAAACAGAATGGACACAGACAAGGCAGAGAAAATTGAACAAAAGCATAAAAGAGATGGCGAGCAGAGTCAAACGAGAAATGGACCCAGTAGCCAGGGAGGAGTTATGTTATGGAGTGGGGAAAAAGAAAAGAATAGTTAATAAAAGTAACATTAAAAAAACATATCTGGACTCAAACACGCCGCCATACTAGTCTCCGGCACTGAATGGAACTACTTTGCGAGTAGATGAGCTCTATGTGAAAAAGTGGAATGGCGTCACTCTCAGTGAAGTTGCCTAATGGCTTAAGTGGGTTGAGCCATTGTCCCGTGCTGTATGATATAGAGGGCAGAACAAAAGTGTGACTGACACAACAGTAGACCAACGGATGAAAGGGTAGATTGAAAGTCCCTATGAGTAAGTGTATCATAAATATACTTTTACTAAAATATAAAGGTCTTGGCTAATGCACGACCTAAAATTAGAATGCTCTACACAAACAAGGATGCATACTTCATACATAACCGAATACTACCAAAAACTGATGTACAATATTTTAAGAAATCGGACATCAAATATAATTATTGACATGGAGCTGCACTGTTGTAGTTAATGTTGCCAATGAGCTCCCTTTTATAATCGAGGCGCAAGTAAAGTTTTCTTACACACTGTGAATATGTAAATGAGCAGTCACATCATCCTATCGAAATTGCTAATTACTTGAAGTAAAATTATGTGCATTAGATATTTTAATTATATAGGGTGCTGAATGATGCCTATGTAGGGTGGGCTATTTTCATAATCATGAAATGTGTGCTTGAAGAAATGACACTGGGAGAGCGTAAGGAAATGCCCCAAGTTTTTGGACTGATGCTGCTGGTTTTTGGACTCTGAGAGTGCACTGAAGCCTGCTAACCAGACCTCAGTGCCGGTGCTCTTACCCTTAAACAGCTACATCGAATTGCATCCTACCAAATTGGCTAAACTAGCTTACCTGTAAGTCCCTAGTAAATGGTACCAAGGGCATGTACGTTAGAGGATCACCCACCCCAGGGATTACAGCACTGGTTGTGTCACCCTGGGTGTGATACGAGTAAAACAAGACTCCCAGCCCTCCGAGACAGCTTTCTGCCTTCTTGGGGAGACATGCTAATGACTCCCAGGAAAAGATACAATAGAGGCCTGCTCTGGAAGGAGGTGCCACCTCTCTCCTGCGGAAGCCACACAGTGTTGGCCTAAAAGGCGAGCTTCAAAGGAGAAGATGCCTTTGAATACAAATGGGTAACACTTAGGAGAGTCGCTGCTCCAGCGTTCAGGCAGACAGGCTGGCACTAGGGACAGGAGAGGGGAAACCAGTTGCCAAACAAGTTTTCCAGGGGCATGTAGCCCCTTGGTAGCCATACCTCTGGGTTGGGCGAGGTTGCCCCAAACGCAGGGAGAGGAGTTCTGCCATATTGGAAGTGGGCAGAATGGTGCATCCTGGGATGCCCAGATGCCACATTTTGCAGGAAGTGGTTATCAGATGGAAGGGAACCTGGTAGCCCATTGTCCACCAAGCACATTGACGTGTTCTCCGTGCTTGCCCTCACCAAGGATCACGCAGGAGGCAGGTAAGGGTGCAGTCGTTTCCTTTATTACTATATGCTATCACCAATGCCCACATGCACGTCCTGCCTCGTTCCCCTCGTCCCGTGTAATGCCCGTCCCACCCTTGACCGGAACTGGTGTCCAGTTTCCTTCCTGCCTGGTGGTCCGGTGCAGGGTGCTAGTGCCCTTCACCCAGGCCACTACATCTCCCCCGGGTGTCATAAAAGATAGTGAAAATAAAGTAAAGAAAAGAATGAAGGTGGAACAGATATAGAGAAAGAAAATAGGTCCTAATAAGATGACACATGGGCATCCCCAGTACTGCATAGAAAATAGTTCCCATTACTGCATTTCTTCAATTAGTCTCTTCCGCCTTCTGCTCGCTCTTTTTGGACAAGTCTCTTCCTGCAGTTCTTCTGCCGGCTCTCCACCCGTGTCCGTCCTCTGCCTGCTGTGATCCATCATTCCATCTCCTCCAGTTGCAGTGTCTCGGCCATCTTCGTTCACTGTCTTCAGTCCTTTGAAGTGAGAACTGTTTCTTGTTATTCGGTGATGTTCTGACACAGCCGTAATCATTGGCCCCTTCACATTTGTGATCGTCAGCGGTTCCTTTGCGAACAGGCTGTCAGACTTTCTTTGCTGTCGCTGACGCACTACCACCTTGTCTCCTTCTTTGAGGTGTGACGGGGTGGCATGACGCCGTGCATCTGCATAAGCTTTCATTTTCTCTTTTGCTTCCTTGTCTTTAGCTGCGATGTTGCTGTGACCTGGTGACGCTATAGCCTCTATCTGCGGTAGCCTGGTCTTGCTTGTCCTCCCCAATACCACTTCAGCGGGGCACCTGCCCGTGGAGCTGTGAGGGGTGTTTCTGTAGTCTCGTAGGACCTGACATAGAGCCTGTCCGGTGGAGATCTGCGCCAGCTTGGCTCGTTGGTCCGCTTTCTTGATGTTCCCCATGAATCGTTCCACCATGCCATTTGCTTGCGGCCACAGCGGTGTTACCTTCCTGTGATGAATCCCCAGGTAGGACATGAACTTTCTAAATTTGTCTCCTGAAAATGGGGGACCATTGTCTGTCTTTAAAGTTTCTGGAGCTCCCCAGGCCACAAATATGTCGTCCATGATTGGTAGCGTCGCTGCTGCTGACGTTGAGGATACATGTCTCACAATGGGGAATCGTGAGTACTCGTAAATGGTCACGAGCAAGTAGTTGCCCGTGTCCAGTGGCCCAAAGAAGTCGGCGGCCAACGTTGTCCACACCGCCCTTGGGAGTTCGGACATTTGTAGCGGTTCGGGTTTGGCTGGCTGTCCTGTCGTTTGGCAAATGTGACACGTCATAATGGTGTCCTCCACCATTCTGTCCAGGCCAGGGAACCATACTTTCTCCCGTAGCAGCTTCTTCGTGGCCACCATCCCACGGTGTGACTCGTGAGCCACATTGACAGTCTGTCGCCTTAGTGACCCTGGTATCACTATCCTTGTTCCTCACATCATTACTCCTGTTACTGTCAGTTCTTCATGTATCTTCTTTAGCGCCAGCATTTCCTCCTTGTTCACTCCCGTTTCCCAGGTGCAGTTGTTGTTGACGTGTCTCCATCTTTGCATCCTTGTCGTCTCTTTGGCCAGCTGCATGGTGACGTCTTTCGCTGTCTCCTTCTCTAGCTCCTCTATAGTTATTGGCACCGGAGTGTTTTGCTTGAGTACAAAATTGAGATATTCCTCAGCCATCGATGCGGACTCCGGTCCCTGCGGCAAAGGGTGTCTCGACATGTAGTCGGCCGGGTTATGTTCCTTCCCGGGCTTGTGCACAATTTTGAAGTCATAGTCCATCAACCGTATGCCCCAGCGCTCAATGCGAGGCGGCATTTTTGCCGACGGATTTCCATATATCGTCACCAGAGCCTGATGATCTGTTATTATGGTAAACGGCTTCCCATATATGAACATGTGATAGTGTTCACACGCCCACACCACTGCTAGGCTTTCCTTTTCTGGTTGGGAGTACGCCTTTTCAATGTCAGACAAACTCTTGCTTGCATATGCGACGACCTTTCTTGGGGAGTCTCTTCCCGGCAGGTGCTGTGCCAGTATGGCCCCCGGACCCACTGGGCTGGTGTCCACTGTCAACTCCGTGCTCATCGAAGGGTCAAAATAGGCAAGATGCTCCACCCTCATCACAGCTGTTCTGATAGCTTCAAACGCCCGACCACATTCCTGTGACCAGAGGAAATTCTGCCCCTTGCTTTATCAGCTCTCGGAGTGGTGTGCTCACGGTGGCAAAGTCCTTGATGTAGCGAGCACAATAACTGGCCAGCCCCAGAAATGACCGTACCTCCGCTACATCTGTCGGAGTATTCGCATTTCTCAGCGTCTCTACTTTGCTGGGATCAGGCCTCATTCCTTGCTTGGAGAAAATGTGTCCGAAGAATACCAATTCGCTTCTTAACAGCTCGCACTTGTCTGCATTCAATGTTAGGCCCGCTTGTTCCAGCTGCAGGCACACTTGATGTAGAGCCCTGTCATGTTCCTCATCTGATCGCCCAAATACCAGGATGTCATCACTATAGTTCAGGCTGTTCTTTACCGGCCTTATCACCTGTCTTATGGTCTCTTGAAAAATCTCAGCAGCCGATGAAACGCCAAAGCTCAGTCGCTCTTTGGGGGCGTCTGACATTAGATAGAGTCGGGCCACACCCACAGGTGCTACCGCTTCCTCCGACTCATCAGAGGAGCTGCGACTCGCTGTTTCCATGTGCCTGACATATCGGCTGTTGGTCATGCTTGGGTTTGCTGCTCTCCCCCGCTCACTTCTACCCTGTCTGCTCATACAGGCGCTTGCGAAGTGGTTGTCCCTGTTGCACTTCCTGCACTTCTGGCCCACTGCCGGGCATCACCAACGTGCGGAATCTCCAGTCCGCATCGGTAGCACGTATGTCCATTCTTCTTTGTTGGTGAGGGTGCCTGGTGTCCTTTCTTCTTGCCGTTTTCTGCAATGCGATTCGCTTGTTCCACTCGTTTTCCTTTCCCCAGCTCCATCTCTTTGGCGTGCGCCGTTGCTCTTGCTTCCGTGCGCGCCATGGTCAATATCTTCTCCAAGGTCGTTGGTTCTTTTAGGACACGTGCCCGGAACTCCACCGACTGACAGCCTTCGATGATGCGTAGTCGTATCGCCTGCTCGTTGTCGAATTTGTCAAATTCACAGTATGTGACCAACTTCCGCCGTCGTGTTGCGAAGTCGTCAAGGGACTCTTCTGTTTGCTGACACGCTGTGTTGAAGGTGTATCTCTCAAAGTCAATGTTCCGTTGCGGGTCAAACTTCTCAGTGAGGCACTTTATCACACCTTTGTACGTCGCTGTTTGTTCACTGGGAAAGGTTATGAGCAGATCCTCCACTTCATCCCCTGCGAGATTCAGAAAAAGGTCAAGTTGTTTGCTATCTGCGAGGTCCGTGGCGCGCATGTAGCGCTCGAATTGCCTGATCCACCTTTCCCGCCTGATACCAGCTTGTGGTTCTGATAGGCTGAACGGTAGTGGTCGTCGGAAGATTGCTTGCGGATTCTTTTTGGGAGATTCTTCTGTGTCAACCATTGCGTTTGTTTCCCCTTTTTTTTTTTTTTTTTTGATGGTGTCACAATTTGCGTATGCTTCTTCTTTTAAATTTTTTTGTTGTTGTCCTTTGACACTCCCTTTATTATGTAATCTGGCCTCCCGGCCTTTAATCACCCTTTTCCACTGGCCTCCCGGCCTTTATTCACCTTTTATTTGGCCTCCTGGCCTTTTATTTGCTCTTTTATGCACTTTTTCCTTCTTTGCCTGACTTCAAAATGGCCTCCCGGCCTTCCTCGTCTTCTATTGGCTCCTTTGCCTGACCCTAAAATGGCCGCTGGCTCTCGCGAGACCGAGATCTCTTTGCCTGACCTCTTAAAATGGCCGCCGGGTCGTCCTGCGACCTTATTGGCTGTTCCCGCCTGACCCTAAGATGGCGGCCGTGTTCACGCGAGATTTCGTAAAACTCTACGCGCGAACCGGCTCGTCATGCATCGTCGGGCGGCAGGCGGCAGGGACACAGTCGGGGGCACCGCTGCTGGGCGCACAATGCTCGCAATGCTTGCAGGCGGCTGGGGGGGCCTCTCACCGCTTCTTCCGCTTGGCGGGCTCCCGCTCCTCTCGTCCTGCAGCGCTCGGACCAGGGTGGGCTCCTGGCTCCGGTTCTTCCCGCGACCGGGTGGGCTCCGGACGTCGCGGTTTCCACTGCTTTTTCCGGCAGCAGGCGGACCAGGGTGGGCTCCTGGCTCCGTTTGTTCTTGTCGAGGGCGAGGGACCACGGGACCTCGGTGCACCCGTTTGGCGGCACCTTGAAAATCCCACCACTCTGTCGCCAGTTGTCGTGTTCTCCGTGCTTGCCCTCACCAAGGATCACGCAGGAGGCAGGTAAGGGTGCAGTCGTTTCCTTTATTACTATATGCTATCACCCATGCCCACATGCACGTCCTGTCTCGTTCCCCTCGTCCTGTGTAATGCCCGTCCCACCCTTGACCGGAACTGGTGTCCAGTTCCCTTCCTGCCTGGTGGTCCGGTGCAGGGTCCTAGTGCCCTTCACCCAGGCCACTACATCCATCCTGCCCTAGGGGCATTTTTTGAGCTAAAGTAGGACACCCCGAACTCAAGTTTTGAATGGACTGGAAGAAGGACTGAGGAAGGACTGCCCTGCTGCACAGTGGAACAGGCAAAGAGAAGCTGCACCGTCATGGACTGCACCTGGTGACTAGCAAAGCAGAGGGACTGTGCCTACCGTGAGTGTCTCACGAAGAAGTCATCTCCAGAGCCCAGACAAAGCCAAGAGACTGGCCTCCTGTTTCCAGCACAGGAACACAACAGTTCAAGAAGTTGGTAGCCCAAAGTGTTCAGCCGGCCACCAACAGCTGCCATGCAGCACTAGAGACACGGACCCAATGCACAAGTTACACTTGAGTTCGCTGAGCCAGGGAGTATCATCGAAGTACAGGTGGGACCCCCAAAGGACAAGTTATCGACCCAGGAAGGATTGGCCTGTGACAGCGATACTGGACAACAGGTAGTCAAATGGCAACTGGACTTCTGCCAGTACCAAGAGGACTTCAATGGATATTGACCCTGTGACCAGAATAACCTCACCCCCTTCGTAGACCGAGGAGTAGCTGCAGCAAGACTTCTGT